>OY783206.1:8688086-9373606 GCA_963678705.1 Panorpa germanica | reverse complement strand
AATAGCGATGATTAGTTGGTAATTTACACATACAGAAATGACGGATTGTAGGTCACTTGTCTGGAAAGCCTTTATTTGTAGATAGTTGATTAAAGCACTTACTGTAAGTTTATTTCGCAAAAGGTAATTCTACGGTGGAGGAAACAGTACGGCGTATGTTTGAAATAAATCATGTACAATACTTTCTCTCGCACCGGCACTGAATTGACATTACTCACAAAATATAAATCAGTTAAAAATACAAAATGATTTAACATCAAATCATAAAATTTAATGGATTTAGCAATTAGCAAATTTGATTGTCATACCTTGCATGATTCTCTGTAATTCCAACAGATATTATCTCTGTTATCACTTCTGACACCATCGCACATAATAACTCGATAACACTCGATGGTTTTGCTAGCTACACGTATGTATGTTAGTTTGAACTTTGAACCGAACGTTTCCAGTTTTTCAGTTGTCAATATCAGGTGTCACGTGCTTATCCCGGAATACTAATTGTTTTGTTGTCATAGCTGCGGTTTGGACCCAAATAATGATCATTTATACGAGCTATTATCAGTATCATATGTGTGTCATACAACCAGTGAATAATGGACCATCCTGCAGCAGCACGAACTTCGGTAACAGAGCAGAGTCGAACTGCAACTAAATTTTCGGGTGTAAAGTTTTTATTTTATTTTATTGATTTATACAATTTTAAATGAAATGTTAACTTCGCAATAATATTCGTACAATTTTAATAAATAAATTTTATTTTAACCTAAAAAGTTATGTGATCATTTTATATTTTTTTAAACTTATTTTTATACCAAAATAAAGTAAGAGTGCACCCATGGGTGCTGTTAAAAAAACTAAACAGGGGTTGAAAATTTAAACCACCTTTATATTTAACCCAGTACCATTATATACCATACCAGTATATCTAACCATGTTCTTACCACTTCAACTTCACATTGGACTTTTTAAAGATTCAAAACACAATTAAAAGTTTTTTTTCTCTTTGTATATAAGAGTTTTTAATACTTTTTAAAATACGTAATAAGCTAATTATTATCTTAAGCTTTATTATTTGGGGTTCGGGGCTTTACTTAACTTAAATTTATTTTTAATATTGTTATAATGAAGTTAATTAAGAATCTTTTAATATAAATTGGGTATTCATTAGATATAATAAAGTGGACAAAAAATCATTTTTTTGAATGTGAATTTTAATTATTATTTTTTGTGTTTGAAGATAATTTCATATAAACGTTGAAGAAACCCTGAAGAACCATTGAATAAAAATAATGTAAAAAAGTGTAAGTTTTTGTTAATATAAGAGATATTAAAGAAACTAATTCAAATAGTAGTAAAAAAGACTTAAAAAACATAAGAAGAACAGCAAGGTTTAGATTGGAAAATGAGGAAAAAGGAAACAGATACTGGGAAAGTAGTGAGGAAAGAATGTGTAGAGTGTGCGGAACGGAGGACGAAACACTGGAGCACATTAAGTTTGATTGTAAGGAAAAAGTTGGAGTGAGATGAATATTAGGCAGCTCTTAAAAGGGGGCAAGGAAGGGAACAGATGGATGGCAAAAATAATTAGAAGAAGGAAGGCTGAAGCTTTTTAAATCTTTTTAAGGCAGAAGAATGTAATGCCGAAAGTGAAGGGAAGAGGTGGATGGCGGAGATAGAGAAAAAATAAACTAGGAAAAAGAAGGAATGGCAGAGTAGAAACAGGAGGGACAGTAGCAGGAGCAGCGAAGCAGTAGCAGTAGCAGTTTTGTTTTTATTTTTATAAGGAATTCTATATATATATATTTTTTTTTTTTCGTTTGAAATAATGAGAATATTTAGATTTAATAAGGATCAAAATTGAATTAACCATAATGACATGTATATAAATGAGTTAAGGCACAAGAATGTAGTGCCAAATGGCAAAAACATTAAAAATAAAAAGAATAATAATAGTAGTATTTATCGATATAAGTATAAGAATACAATCGTTTCGCCAAATAACAATCTCATATCTACAAAAAATTTCTCTTGTACCGGTTACAAAAGTAGCGTTACTAAAACCAATGTAACTTGTAAACTAATACACGGAATGTAATAAATTTTTTACACATATCATTTGAAGATTAATACTATCTAAAAATCATATAGATTTTCCAATAGTGGTGCCATCTATACGAGTATGTCATCCTGCGAACTTATTGAGTGATATATAATATGAAGGCACGATACAATATTTATTTAGTTACGTTTTTAAAAAAGGTTTATAAATTAGGTTTAAAATAATTAAAGAATAATTTCATTACAAAATTTCAATAATTCGAATATAATATACATATTAGTATTCATAGAAAATAAGATCTTCGCTTAAACTTTTTGTTTTTTGTTTGTTTCATTTTCTTTTTTCTTTTAGCGCTTTTACTTTTCATCTTTTTCTAAGTTGTTCGTGTATATTATGTTTACAGGATTATAACAATGTGCCGAGATTTTCTTAAACCCTGAATTAAGTTTACATAAATTTAAAAATATGTTTGTAAATATTTCGTCAAGTCAAAATAAATTGAAAAAAATGTAAAGGAGTTATTTTATCTCTTATCTCATAAAATTTTCTCATCAATAAGAAAAAACGCTTGTTTTTATATTACACTGTAAATATTTTTTACTTATTTATTGTAATTTTTAAAGTAAATAATTAGCGAATGTCTGTATTTCAGAAATTAGTCTTGCTAGGTTTTACTCTAGTCTAGAATCATTGCATATGCAGTGCATAATAAAGCCTAATTCCCACTTCAATCTAAATTTCAGGTGTTCAGAATAGGTATTCCTTGTCATATTCATATTTTACTTTGAGTTTAGTTAATTTAGTTGGTGCGCTTGCATTGTTAGTAATATACATTTTTATAGTTCGGCAATTGGACAAAATTGAATGTGGAATAATTAAAATTGTTGTTTTTAATAACAACTAATATTTGAAATTGTTTTTACTTCTTTATTTTTAACGAACTGACATTGAACGTCTTTTAAAAATAAATCTTACTGTATTGTGTCAGTTTGTCACATTTTAGAGGCTATAATATAATGCAGTTTTTTTTAAATTTAGCATTTTTAATTTAGAAATACTGGACCTTGCCGGGTTCTAAGAAAACAAAGAAAACATAAATTAAATTTTAAATTACGAATGATGCAGGGAATGACTACGCATATACCTATATGCTATATAATTTAATAGAAAAATAAAAACAACATTAAAACAGCGAGTGATAATGACTTAATACTGCACCAATATCAGTTATCAGAGGGTGGTTCAAAAAAAATGGTCAAAAAAACTGTATGAAAATACAGTTCCCATGAAAATTTCAGAGAACGGCATCAAACAGATCAATGACTTTTAAACCCACTTCTGACATGGTAAATTTTATTTTAAAAACCAACTCCAATATTAACTGTGTAGGTCTTTCATACGTGTACAAGACTTACATGCTACTATCGTATATAAGGTTAGAATATTACATTCTGTGTGTTTCTCTTAGACCTTAGAGTTAGACCAACAAACCCTTATGTTTCAACCTCATAGCCCACTCTTCTTACCCTTTTGCATTTTGTTTTGAACCCGTACGTCTGATATTACAGTTATAAACATAAACCCTTCGGCTCGAGGAATATAAACATAAAAATAGTGCTGATTTCAAAGTCCTGTAGAGTGTAATGTCACACACATTCTTATAGACTTGCACACATATAAAACTTATGTATATATATAAATGCACGTAGATACAATTACAGTAAACACTACATATTCTAGAAGGTTTAGAAGAGTGTGTAATCACTTTTGGTTTTTTGAATCTATTTTCACAATGCGTTATATGTCATTCATTTTAAATTGTTCATGCTTTGCTAATGTTCATGTTTTTAATTGTTTTACTTCACACAAACTATCACATTTTGTCATACATTGTGGACTCCTCCTCCCTGTTGTGACGTTACATATTTGTAAAAAGATTGGAAGCCAAATTTTTAGATTGTATATGACGTCACATAACTTGTGATTGCCTTCTCCCCTCTTGTCACGTTTTGTCCTCTCTTGTTCCTATATTGTAGACCTCTTCCCCCCTTTTGCATGTGACACAATTAATGGATGGCCCCTTAAAATTGATACACAGAAATAATGTATAAAATAGCTATCCACCCGAGCTCTGGGTTCTACAATAGTAATATATGCAATCATCAATAACATATGATATTATATGGTACCTTCTAAGGGCAATAGAACACTGGAGCTGCGTTTCTCTTAAGACAATATTGTTTTTATTGTAGAAAGACAGAGACAACATCATATAAAGATATTGAACATGCAAGGGTAACACTAGCAATTGTGTTTTATGACAGGCTTATCGCAAATGTTCACATTGTCATATGTTCTTCTCAGCTTTTTCGAGGAGATTGTGTTTATCTTAAGACAATCGAGTCTCTATTTTGCGGCTATCACAAATCTAACTACATCACTGGTTTTGCACCAATGCATTTTAAAAAGAAGGTACGTTAACTGATTATAGAAGGGTGCTGTTTGATAAATTCAATTTTTAGCCTAGCACTTCGTAAATCATCAAAGTATTTCTAATTTGTCTGGAGTCTTAAGCTGAGACACTACTGTATGTTATATTCGTATATAGAATCCCGAATACAAGGAGTTTACTGTATATGACACACACAGAAACATAAGTTAGAAACTTTCTTTCATTTAAGTAAAAACAGAAATTGGATATGTATTTTATGAACTACAAAATAATAATTTGAAAAAACTTTTGCGAGTGCAGTGGTTTTTTTTGTACAATGTAGCCAGCTCTAGTACCTATGAGTATAGAAGCTGCCGATATAACTTTTTAAATGACATTTCCACTTAATGTTTCATGTGGTAACGACGTGGAACTTTTTTTATTGCATAATATTTTTCTTGCTGTTTTATAATGTTACGTCATTTTGTTAATTACTTTTTCTATTATTGTAGGAATTAACTAATACAGATCTAAAGTCATGTTGGTTTATTTTCTTTATGCATTTTGAATTTTGGGATGAAAATTTCATATTATGTATATGAAAATATTTTTAGAAAGAGAAACATATAAAAAGAATAGTACGGATAGAGAAGAATTAATTCACAGTAATATATGCAAGGAAATTATTGTTTTCCAAGGTCTCTAGCATCTAATACATCTAAACGCTATGTTATAATGCTGTTGCTCTCCCAAAGCAGAGCCTGATGACACTTAACTGGCGATAGGACTTATTGTATTTTCCTATTTATTAGTTTTAACACAAATTGATATAGTAAAGAGTACATGTTCATTTTAGTTTGTCTTACCAAATAACAACATTTAATAAACATTCCAAATGAAGTAAATTATTTTCTTTATTTTGTATTTATTTATTTAACATATATGCCGTTATGCATTACATTCTACAGCCTTGATTCTCTTAATTATATTTTTTATATCTTAATCTAGTGTAGACTCTTATTCTTAATAAATATCAATCTTCGTCTATTTTGTCCTTCTTTTTTCCCTATTAGAACTATTTTATTTTGCAAAATCAGTCAGCGGTTGCAATCAGAGCAAGTTGGCTTGCGAACTCATTTTTTAGTGTTCGATTTTTTAATTGTTGATTGAAATAGATGTTAATAAATGTATATTGGCGTTATTATTTTATTAAATATCTAAATGTTGATGGAGATGTAGTAATTTCAAATTTGAATTGCAGTTTTAGCGTTACAGAAACTGTTACAGTACTGTTAAGTGATAGGTTAGTTATTTGTTAAGAGTATATGTATAAGAGTTCTGTGTCTATCTCTTTTACGCTATGTTGTATAAAAGAGATGGGAACTTAGCCGAACGTAACGCACATGTACTGTCCTTTTCTATAACGTTGGATACCTTTAATAATTAATGGAAGTTATTAACAAAAATTGGACACTTGAAATTCTGGCAGATTTTAACAATATATTGCACAGTTTTATGGAAATTAAGAGCCCATTGTCAGTCAAATTAATACACTTAGTTGTTGTGCCATGGATAAGACGCTGGTTAAACTAGTCCGCGTTAAAACAGCTATAAAACAATGAACGATAATGGAACATGAAGTGATCTCCATTCCGCGGACTGTATAAAACACATAAACGGTTATCTTATTCCAATCTAAGCGAAATCCATGGACCATGCAGCATCTGTACATCTGATATAAATTTTAATTAAAATAACATATCGTGGTGTTAAAATTATAATTTAAAGTATAATAAATTGAACACAACAGGATACGGAAATGGTAAACGTATTTTACTATAATATTTCACATGAAATTTTCTTTTTAATAAATATACTTAATGCGGTAAGATGAAATCATAAAATTGATTTATAACTATAAAAAAAAACGTACGGTACAATTATATCCATGCGTGGGTTTTGTATTATATATGTATTTCTTCTTATTTTCACGAAAATCTTATTTCAGTAAAAACAATTTTCATATATCAAAACTCGCAATATTTTTTTTTCTCGTTTCCTAGAAAGTGTGAATTTCAATTCCATATAGATCTCCGTTTCTTTTTTTTTAAGAATATAAACATATTTTATAAGGGATCAAAACAAAAATAATGTATGTTTTTTATATTAAAAAATCACCTCTTTTTATTTGATATTACACTTAAATTTTTCTATTCTCTTTGTAAGCTTCATATGCTCCCTACAATTTTGCAACGTAAATCCATCTCTATTACGTCTTATTATAACCTCTTAAGGTACGCGTCCACTACATCAGCATGGAAGTCATTGCACGCATCGCATTCTCTCATACAAGTGCGTTCACTGTTCAGTATTACAAGCGAAACAATATTTCTATTACTGCTTATTTGAGTCCTGTGTAAAATATTGACTGTTCTTTAACCCATTTCCAGCAGCGCGTATTGTCTGTGTTGTAGTTCATTCATTCTTTTAATATTCACAATAATTAAATAAGTATAAAACCATCAACATTCACATTAGTCCTGTCTATATTTAGTGTCGTGTCATGTTTCATTATCAATTGTTATCAATGCGTGACTTTCATCAATAAAAGATATTTTATTCAATATCTGTAATATACATTTTTTACCCTTTGAGATATTTTTGTTTTACTTTTATTATCAAATTGTTATTTTTATCTATTTGAATATCATTATAAAGACAAAAGTATCATTAGTATCATTGTTAAATAAGCACTCGGCATAAATAGGGTATAAAAACTCTTAATTATTTTATAATTCTAAGTTTTATTCAAATTAGAATTTATCAAAGATGGTCATCATGAGGTTTACAAACGATAATATTAAATATAATTATGAGAATTTTCAAATGTTCATATTGAAGTTAAATTAGAATTTGAAATATAATTTAAGGTCAAAGCATAAGGAATCATATAAAACCTGCACACACTGGTGGTTTTATTTCCGCGCTGAAAAAAAAATTGTGGATTGCTGCAGAAATCTCACTCACCCATTTTTTCTGTAGACAATTTAGTTGAATGTGGATACACGCACTAAGATATTAATTCCGCAAGAGCCATATACTGTTGTCGGCGCATAACAGTATAAAACAAGTTCTTGCCCGAGTCAAGTACTGCGTATAAACTCAGATGAATTTATCCGCAGTGTTTGCTAGGTAAGTTTTAATATACGGAATTAAAACTACAATCTCTTTGCTCTTTTGAACGGGCCTTGGGAACATTTGCGACAAGTTTGTGTTAAGAATTATTAACGTTGTGTCAGCCTAATATATGTTCCACAACAAAGACAATATTTTAGCTATTACCACAGTTTACCTTTAAGAAATAAAAGTGTTACATAATTACATAATACATATTAGTATGTGTTCAACCGAAATGTCCTTAATCCTGGTATATATTAATTTGTGTAAGATGGGTGTAACTGATCTTCAATCTATAAACTTAATTAAACGTCATTAACGCGAACTTGTTAATCACCCTGTTGCATTACACACGTACTTTACATATCACAACATATATGTACCAGCCAATGTAAGTCAAGTTACATTTGTTTGGGGTCTAAAATGGTGTATATGTGGTCACGTTATGGTCAGAATAACGGAGGTGGGGGTGGTGAGTAGGAGATGTGTTGATAGAGATTAGATTTTAGTGGTATGAGAAGGAAGCAATAAGGAGCAGGGGAATGATAAAGGGATGAAGATAACAATGTTACAAAGAATCCTGATGATATTAAGATACCAGATATGTGGGCGACATGTGTCTTATGCCAATTTAATTTAATTAACAAATGGAATAATTTACGGAAATTAAACGGGTTAATAAGCTAAGTTGTATATACTGTTTTGTTTTAAATCTAACATAGTAATACTTATACAGGGTGTCCCAAAATTCAACGATAAGTGGGCACCAGAGGGTTGTCCTGCTTATGACTACACGAGAAAAAAAGAAAAAAAGTAGTAACTAAAATAAAAATATTGTAAAATGAAACAGTTGCATTGTTATTTTATAAATTATTTTACACTTTTCGTTGCCAAATACATTCGCATAATCTATTGCGAATGCGAATATTCTTTACATCTCTACTACAGAGTATCTATGTACAGCGTCTTCATAGGCCTAACATAAATTCACAATCTATTGAACAGTAGCCATCTTTATCTTATTTTCTTAAGAGTTTCAAGAATTGTCTAGCAGATATAAAACATATCCAAAAAACAGCCGTCGTATTTCCACTGTTCAGAGAAGTTTAGATTGGGACACCTGCTACCAGTAAAAGGACCCTCTTTTAAGCTAGCAAGTACACATACGCTCCTAACTACATATTACACTATTTATTCTCAAAATTTCAACGTTGTTAAAAAGACGTAGGTCTTTGGGATCTTACTCTAAAACGTTTGTCGAATGGGCACGAACTTTGTGTTCACATATAAAAGCCGAATTCGGACCCGAACACACATTTGTGATCCATGCACAACACATAGTGCAACCCATAGTAATGTATATTGTAGTAATTACTCTGATTTAATCATTAACGCTATACAATTTTAAGAATAAAGGTTCTCGAAATGTAAAATGAAATTACATGGAACATGTATGAATGCTTTATTATTTTGATAATGAAAACCCAATCAAATCAATAATGATATTTCATGTAAATTCCCAGTACAATAATTATCATTTAATTAAACATTTATTTCTATTGTTTCAGGATTTTCAATCATTACATTGGTTCGGTTGGAATCGATTCCTCCATGGAAACATATTGGACGAAGAATCACTACATGTGTATGTGTATAGAAATCGTACTTTAACATCAAAATTAATTAAGGTAATTAATTATTAATGTTATTTTAAATATTACATGTAAATATTCGTGTCGTTGTACTATTCTTGTACTAATTAATGAATGTGGTTGTGAGTCATGTCTCAATTTCTATAAAACTGTACTATTTTTATATGTAGAATTAATATTGAACGATTTATATATTTCAATTTAAAAATGAAATTAAAATTTGAAATGAAATTCAATTCACATACAAAAGACACTCGTCGCTTGCGACGGGAATAAACGCTGGTATATTGATAAAGTTAGCTATGAGAACCATAAATGTGACATTCTTTTCTGATAAGTCACAATATTAAAGAAGATATAAACAATTAAAATAGTCATTTTTGATCCTTTAATCATTCAAGCGATCGAAAGCTACAAAAAGAAAATTGCGAGTGATGTCACATTCCATGATTCGTTCATTACGGGTGGTGTAGTAGGGCCCACCACTAAACAGATGTTAAATATGCGCAAATGCCCTTAAACAACAGAAGCAACTTCTTATTTAAGAATACTAAATAAATCAACAATGAGTGCTCATTAATTAATTTTAGGTGGCACAAACTAAAGATCAGCGTATAGTTATACGTAGTACATACTATACTCATATAAATAGTTGAGTTGTGCGTTCTATGAAGTGTTATATTAGTGTTGTTGTGAAAAATGAAAAATAATATAGATTACTTATTTCTCCTGTGACCTCACATGCAGAACTAATAGAAACAACAAATCTGAAATTCAAATTCTAATTAAGTATATCAACTCCAACTTTCAACTTTTGGATATTTAAAAAATAGGAACGACAAATTATATATGCTCGTATTAACCTAAGAAATGAGTTCACAAGCTAATTATTATTGTTTTTTATTAGCAATTTTTTTTAAAAAGTTCTTCTAGAATAAATGAACGAACATTATTTCTCAATTTATAACAAAATTTTATATAACATCTAACGTTCATAATTATCTTAAAGTTGAAAGACTCACGTAGTAACTTTCCATTAAAGCTTTTGAAATATTAAGCTCTAAATTGCAAAGTTTTCTGTGTACTTTATATTTAATAGTTCGTTATTTTCTGCACAGTAGGAGTTCGCATTAAATCATCAAAATTCATCCCTCTAACACGCAGTATTATATTATTAATCGTTATAATGTTGTAAATTGAATCTGGTCTAATCGTGGTAAATCCTGGTAGGCTTTTGCACGTGAACCACTGTGATGCCTGCCTTATGATTATACTAGTATCTGTATAGGAGAGATGGCCAACCCTGTTCAGTGTAGGGCTTTTACTTAAGTTAAAATTCAAGCATTTACAGAACTATTAAAATTGGACCCGATTCCCGGAACAGAGTTAATATTTTCTGGGTTTAGTTGTTATCAAATTAAATTGATTATGTTCACACATCATCGTAAATTTATTAGGCAGCGGTTGGCACATATATGAAGCCAAGACAGCATAAATACTGCCAACATACTAAGAGACAGTTGGTAATAGGACTTAATATCGGAAATAGGTCGACCTTAAATAAATTAAATAAAGAAAAAATTATGCCACGTTTCTTGAAATAAGAAATGCGAAATTTATTGCTGTGGTAACTTAATTTTTCATTCAAATTTAAATTTAATCCAGTAGTCAATTTTCTATTTGTTTAACCTATGTACATACTTATATTTATTACATTTATAATTGTTTTTAGCCGAAGTTTTTTCTTTACCACTCACAATTATTTTAAAAGGTTCCCCTGCAAACGATTATAGCAGTACGGGTCAATAGAGTTAGTTGATTCGCGCTAATAGTTACGGTGAATATCGATCATCCAGTTCATTAGTATGATATCTCAAGTCAAGTTCAATACCTAGATAACTTATGAATGCAACCAAACGAAATAATGAAACTGGTAAACTTGTAGAATACCGCTGGAATGCTTGTATCTCGATAATTGTTTTCCTCGTTATCTTAACAGTCAATATTCGGACACGTCACTTAATAAGTCCATAGGATGACAATCCATATGATTTTTAAGTAGTATGATATTCCGACCATTATTTGATGGGGAAGAATACCGTTAAACAAATCGACTTGACATTTTTTCCCATTAAAAAGCAATGCTTCATCAACACACAAAATTTAGATTTTTCTATTGTTACAATTAAAATAACAAAAGTAGCTTCACTTAACCACTGTAACTTGTAAACTAATGATCTGAATGTCATTTAATTTTGACACATATCGTTTAAAGGTTGGTACTATCTAAAAATCGTATTAATTTGTCAATTTGTTATTGAGTGGCGTGATATTGATTAATAATATATCCCCTAAGACCGCAGTTTGAACACATCTGCATAATACATCATATACCTAACGTTGGGCCTAGTTTAAACACCGACGTTTAGTTGAGTTAAGGGCAGTATAATACGATATACGGTATAGGCGTACGTTATAGTATAGGCCTGGGATTGTTGGTAAATCATATTATAAGGGATAATAATGCTTGATCGTGTGTAAGGGTTATGTTGGTCATCCACAAAGATAGGCCACCACCACATAATTCTATTTACCGTATTTTGATGGCCCTGCCCTGCCTGGTATGAATGAATAGGCAAAGATAAAGAGAGTTTAACGGATGGAAATAAATGCGACTGTGAAGTAATAATGCCAATGGAAATTTGCTTTCAATAATATTTGGAAATTGAATGAGAATGACGAAATTGTTGTATTATTCTAAATCAATACAGCAGGCCTCACTATTCTAGTTATATTGTAGATAATACGAATAAAAATCAGGTTGATCATTTTTATTTAAATTATTTTAAGCAGCGTTCATATTGATGCACGTTTAACATTTTACTGCAACAAGAAGATAGAGTTTACTACTTTTCGTATAAACTGTATCACATCACTCAATAAGTTCGTAGGATGAAATATAGATGGCACCAGGCAAATCTATATAATTTTTAGATAGTACCAACCTTTAAACGATATATGCCAACACTTCATGGCATTACGACCATTAGTTGATGAATTACAATGGATAAATCTGAATTACGTGTGTCTGAATTACACTTCTCAAGCAATTGTTTTCTTTAGTAACGTATTATGTTTGTAATGAGTATACTAATCGGAAAAGAAGAGAGAAAGGCTTATATATAATTTTAAAAAAAAGATTGAGAATAAATATAACTGATAATCCAGATACGGAGAGTTTTTCTGTAAAGGTAAGCCTCGATCGGCCGACAGTATCAAAATCGGCCGTATCAAAATTGTTACGAATGTGCATGGTCTGCGAGGTTGCAATACATGACGTCACTTGGATAAATGATCTCAGTTCTTCTAGACTCGGTACAGCGGTAATGCGCACACCTTTCCTTTTCTTTCGTTTGATACAATCCGATGAGAGCTGTGCGGACCCGTGTACGCTTAAATTAAGAATCCGCAACACAAATAGTGCTCGTGCATCGATGAACTTTTTTTTAATTACCTACGAGAATTTACACGCTAACAACTTAATGATATTAAACAAATGCATCAAAGAACTATTGGGAAATGTACGTACATATTTATTTCATCATCATAAACAGGATTTTAAGAAAAGTAAAAAAAAAACCATTAATAACATCTCTTATAACATCATTAAATAATTTTGTCAAATTTCCGTAATAAAATTCATATTACTTCGGGTAGTTATATTTTTACCAAAAAAAGAAGAAGAAGAAAGTTATATTTTCCAGCTCGCTTACCTTCAGAATACCATGATAAGGGTAGGATATTAAATTATATTATATAAGGGATGAAGAAGTTAGATCGTGTGTAAGGGTTGCATTGGTCATCCTTATACATAAAGTACCTCCACGATTACGCTCGGCATATCCTTCCCAAATATTATAGGATATTACGAAAAGGGGTAGATTTAGATAAAGTTAGAGACTTGGTTAGAGGGTTGTGGCTACTATATTAATTAATATAATTACTAATTGAGTGAAGCTTATTTTAAGATAAGTAATTATGTGTTTCGATATCTTCAAGTGTAAGGAAATTATTAGAGGATATCTCAACTATTTTGCGGTATAAGAAATTTGTAAGTTGATCTTTGTTCGTCTCCTCCACCTACTAACTTCTCTAGTATATACGAATACAATGAGGGTAGTTTGATAATTCAGTTACTTTTTTTTGAAAAAGCGTTTTCTTTCTCATTAAAGATTTTTTTTAAGGGAAAAAGCGATTTATCATATAGTCTTCCTAAAGTTCAATAAATTTAGTCCAGCTTTTTTTATTCCTTCCAAATAATAGGTTTTCTTAAGGCCCCCCTTTTTTAGGTCCAAATCTCTTACCACCAAGCCACTTCTTGAAGTTTGGAAACAGGAAATAGTCGCAGGAGGCTAAATCTGAAGAATATGCTGAACAGGATAGCCCAATTTATGAACTTTTGCCATAGATAGCTTTTTCATGTCGAAATATTCACAGAAAATGTGATGTACCCCCTCAGTTGAGATGCTACACCCTCAACAACCTCACGCACTTTCATTCTCCGATCATCTAATATCACTCCATGGATTTTATCGACTATTTTTGGCGTGATGGCCTCTTTTGGGCGACCTGAGTTTTCGGCTCTCTTGTGATGATACGACCTCAAAAGAATTTAGTAAACGACTTTTCTATTATTAAAATTAATGGTGCAAAGTCCACATAGTATATAAATATCGGAGATGGTTTTTTTACATACAAAATAATGTTAAATCAACACATGAAATTCACTTTTCTCCATTTTTTTTTAAAATTCACGAGATTGCCTATTTTCAATGGCTATTAAACACAAGCTTAATAACGCAGCTTGCACAAAATTTGACAGTAGTCTATTAATTGGTGGTAGTTGACGGGAGCAGTGTTGCTTTTAAACGTACTCTGCGGGAAATTAAAAAAATCACTGACTTATCAAACTGACCTCGTATTTATTTTTTTATTTATTTATAGTTTTGTATTGTCTATAGACTTATATAACTTAATACAATCTTTACTTCTCACAGTCTGACGTCATGCATCATGCGTCATGAATTGGATTAATGTGATATTCATTTGATTGTTAATTAACATTTGCAAATAAAATTGTAGTGAAAATGCAGCTTATGATTAAGGTTTTATTTGTTAATGTTAATAAAGATATAGTCCAATTCATGACGCATGACGTCAGAGAAGTGAGGAGTCTTGAGTCGTGTGTTTAGTTGCAACACCTTCCATTCAGAATTACGATTCCACGATTAAAATAGAATTTAAACAAAAATTAAAAGTGTAATATTTTTAGAATCTAAATACTCGTATTTCTATATTGAAGTAAGCCTCAAACTAACATTCGATTAGATTCTATAATCAATACATTGCATTCAGTTTGCAGTTTCCGTAGAAAATGATGAGAAATTAATTTCCATGTCATCATAAACCATGGTATGCCGAAACCATGCATCCATGCCAAACCATATACCAAATACCATACTGTTGTATCCAACATCCAACAGAAGTATATGTATGTTAAGCATTGGAATGATTTAGTCTTCATAGGGTTGAAAAGGAGGAGGAGTGTGAGGAATCAGAGGAGTGTGCGGTGGGTAGAAGGGAGGAGTGTAATAACGGATGAGTAGGGTAACAAGGAAGGGAGAATAGAGTAGTGGCATATCGAATTCGACGCTGGGTATGATAAAGTGTCAATGTTGTATTTCTAGTTTTGGGTTTTGGAATTGCCGGTATACGAACCAGCTAAATGGTTACTGGTGAAGTTTTGGTTGTAACCGGACATGAAGTAGTAACGTCACGTACAGTGAGTCCCTTGAATGGGAATGGGAATGGGTACAGGACAACACACAAGTACACAAAAAGAGATACGTGAACAGATGGCTAATTCATGAAATAAATTAAACTGTTACTAATAAATCGAAATATTAACGTCTTTTAATAACTGTGATAACTGTACCTTTACTTTATGATGCTGTACTATCTAATATATGATATTATCTCTTAATCCGTTGCTGAGTCCTATCACCGATGACCTCGTACTATTTTGGATGGTTTTGTGGTGTCGTGACCTCATATATGTGAACTATACTGCTGCCTAATAAGTTTTTCATTATATATGTATATAATGAATTTAACTTGATAACAACCAAACCCAGAAAATTGGAGGTCTGCGTCAAGTATCAATGCTCTCACTCACTGTGTCATCATAAGCTTAATTAAAACATTCATTTATTTAATTATTATTAAAATTAATTTGTAGTCAGAAATAAAACTTGAACAATGTGGTTACCGTCTAATTTCAAGCAATCCTTTTTCCATTTCTCAGGAAACAACACGGTGGTGGTACGAATTTCTTTGTATTTTAATTAAATTTCCTCTAATTGAACTCTTATATGTACGCAAATATTTTATACTTGTGCCTGAAATTACTTTTTTGGTTGAAAAGTTCCAATCCTCTAAAAAATACTTCCACTATTTGTTATTATTTAAAAATGGATATTTGAAATTTTATGGTTTTTAGAATTTATTTCGTTTTTAAAATCATAACTTTAAAACTAGTAATAGTATACTTTATTATTATAGTAACAGAGCCGGTCCAAGATGTATGCGAGAGATACGGTCACATAGGCCTCGAAATAAAAGGTGCGCCAAACTGTAAAAAGAGGCATCTACTGTAATTAAATTTCAGAGTAGACTATTCTCATCATCTCTATCTAGTCGAAATTGGCAGATTTCTGCGTTGACTTATGCCTGAAAGAGGTTATAAGAGCCGCATAAATGAATGGTGAAATGATGGTGAATTTTATCTAACTAGTTATAAAAAAAGTGTTTTTCATAGTA
The DNA here is from genome assembly GCA_963678705.1 of Panorpa germanica. Lineage (NCBI taxonomy): Eukaryota > Metazoa > Arthropoda > Insecta > Mecoptera > Panorpidae > Panorpa > Panorpa germanica. The sequence goes on along the minus strand of OY783206.1, from coordinate 9,357,405 downwards.
TCGCAGATTTATATGGCACAACCTGTTTTAACCATGAGTCGCCGGCGAACTGTCGTAATTTAAACTATATTTATGTCAGAACGGCTGTTCCTACTCCCTCATGTTTCTAGGAAAGAATTACTTCAAAATTAGAAACATATAATTGGTTTGGGAAGTGATTTTCTTGGAGTCGATTTTTATTAAAATAAAAATTATACATAACAAAGATTGCAGGTATCAGGTAGAGTGATGACATATTTCTAACTGATATTAAAATTTAAACAAAATAAAATAACTTTAGGCGAACATGACCTTCATGTTGAAATATATATTTGGATATTTGAGGTACTGATTCTTTAGGATTTCTTGAGGAATTTTATCAATTTACAGTGCATATGGTCCACAAATCAATTTCCAATATCTTTCTCATACTATAATAAAAGCGGAAAGACACTGAAGACATAAGTGTCTTAAGAGAGTTGTTTCTTTGTCATTGAGATTCTGAGACATTTTATCTTAAGACAGATTTGTATGGCGAATAGCGTAAACTACAGTCAAATAATATTTTTATCAATTTTCATTTAAGTATCTATCAATAAGTGAACGAGGATCACTTATATATGCGTAGTATGAGAGTAAGCGAGACAGATATATGAGTTCTTCACAGAAGTACAGGAATTATTATTTTTATTATATTACTACAATAAGGTAGGAGGACTATTTATTCTATGTGTTTATATGGTCTTGTCTCTTCTTTTCTCCGTCAAAGATAGAATTATCTTAAGCCAGTTCTGCCTTTAGTGTACGGCTGCAATACATTCGTTACTGGCATAAATATTTCCTAACACCCAGTTACATAAAGTAATCTATACTAATATTATAAAGCGACAGAGTTTGTTTGTTTGAACGCGCTAATCTCCGAAACTACTGGTTCGAATTGAATAATTCTTTTTGTGTTGGATTGTCCAGTTATCGAGGAAGGCTATAGGCTATATAACATCACGCTACGACCAATAGGAGCAAAGATATAGTGGTAAATGTGTAAAAAACGGGAGAAATATTATAAAGCAAAATCGAGTAGTCATTCGATACGTGATAGACGTGTTTTGTTTGATTCCTTAAAATAATTTAATTGAACTAATATTATTAAATATATATATATAAATTAATTAAAAAGTAAATATAAATTTAAAGTAAAATTGCATTATCTAAAATATTATTATTTTAATAATCAAATTTTCTGAATTTAAAAAATTAATTTGAATTCTGAGGGGAAAGTGGGAGTTGACCCGAATATAAATTTATACAATGAAGATAATTTAACTTTATCTTCTTATAAAATTATGATTCAGAAAGAAGATATTCTAAATGAAAAATATGGGATCAGTACATTAAAAACAGCAAAAATGCTATATAATTCAGAATATGGAAAAGATATTACAGAAATAAAGAAAATAGGGAAAAATAGAATAATGGCGGTATGTAAAAATCCTAAATCAGCTAATATGTTAGTGAAATTGAATAACAAGAAAACATCAGGAGTTGATATGTTTATACCAATGTTTTGGATTACAAGAATTGGAATTATCAAAAATGTAGATATTGAATTTTCGGAGGAAGAATTAAAAGAAAACATATATAGTGACCCGTATAAAATCCACTCCATAAGGAGATTAAAAAGGAGAGTGAAAGTTGAAGATGAAATTAAATATGAGGACTCTAGAAATATTATCATTTTCTTTGAAGGTCAAAATTTACCTCAATATATTTATATTTGGAATGCTAAATTACCCTGTGAACCATTTATTAAAAATACGAGACAATGTTATAAATGTTTAAGATATAACCATACGGCCAATCAATGTAAAGGAAAGAGTAGATGTAGCAAATGTGGTTCAAATGAACATACGCTAAATTTATGTAAAAATGAAATTATAAAATGTGTAAATTGTGATGAAGAACATGATGCGACTGATAAAAACTGCAAAGAAAGAAAAAGGCAACAAGAAATAAAAATTTTAATGGGAAACAGAAATCTTAGTTATCAAGAAGCCGCTATTGAAATACCTCAAATTTGAAAAGACAAAAATTCGTATGCTGTAACTACAAAAAATAGATTTGATATATTATCTAATTATGAAAAGGACTTTCCTCAAAATTTAATAAGTTGTGAAAATAGTATACCATCATATAAGCCAGCACCCATTAGAAAAAGAACATATTTAGATAGAAACTGTAAAAAGGAAAATATTAAAAAACAAAATAATATAAATGATAATAAAATTGAAACTAAACAGAATGAGAAAGAACAAAGTTTCATTAATTATATTACAAATTCTACACCTAGAACTTATAATACAAGGAACAATTACAGAAAAAATGAACAAGATAATGACGAGGAACAGACAGAAAATAATTCTCAAGATTTCCATAAAAGTACCAAAAATTCAATCCAACTCTAAATTATTAGTATCACAAAATTTTAGTGAAAATAAAAATGAAGAAAGAAATAAATTCATTACGGATTCAAATAAATTTTCTATATTTGAAAATATAGAAAGAGGAAGAAAAAAATAGCGAAATTATAAAAATAATCTATACTAATATTATAAAGCGACAGAGTTTGTTTGTTTGAACGCGCTAATCTCCGAAACTACTGGTTCGAATTGAATAATTCTTTTTGTGTTGGATATCCAGTTATCGAGGAAGGCTAGAGGCTATATAACATCACGCTACGACCAATAGGAGCAAAGATATAGTGGTAAATGTGTAAAAAACGGGAGAAATTATTTCATCTTTGAAGCCTTCCGTTGCGTGCGCCGTGAAAACGGTTCAAGATACACAAAAAATATGTATTAAAGAATAATAGCTCTTTTAATGATCTAAAAAACAGTCCGCGATAGTATATGTCTATCTTTTAAGATTAACTCACAAAAACCGTTTTTATGGTACCTAATTTGGTAAAAACTTTAAAGATTACAATGATAAATAACTCCGAAACAAAACCAACTCGCTCTCTGCGCTGGCCGGCGCGGCGGGAGAGAGGCGGTGCTTGCGGGCAAGCCGGGAGGGGGGTGTAGCTCAACGAGATACCATGCCGCGCGGCCCACTCGCGCGGTCGGCTCCCTACTGAACGGTTGAATGCAGCGCTAATTTGTTTATGCGATATAATTATCATCGTAATATTACTTTTTAAACACAGTTTCATTTTGTAGTTGTTTTCTATATAGTAGGTACTTTATTTGTTTTAGGATAGTATTTAGTTACACAATAATAACACTTTTTTGTTTTTATGTAGATTATCTTATCTTAATATATATAAATTACGTGTTCCTAAACTACTTAACCGATTTTAATGAAATTTGTACACCGTGTGCAGTTTGACCCAACTTGAAAGATAGGATAGCTTACATCTCAAATTATTTATCTTATTGCTAATTATTTGTCTATTAATTATCTGTATATGACATATGACATCGGGCGACGATGATGGCGACATCTGTTGACTAGATTGAGTAAATATTCTGTTGAGTAAATCGAAATCTGTTGACTAGATTGAGTAAATATTCAATAGATGGCGCTACGTTAGGCACAGCAACGCGTGGCCGTGACAGCTAGTAAATGAATATAATCTTATCAAGTGTAATTTATTTTATATTGAATGTTAATTTTATATTGTTATTATTTTATATTATTTTCCATTATTGTTATTTTATTGTATGCTGTCCTATGCCAACGCTACTCTTTTCTTCTTATCAGCAGTCAGTAAGCCGCATCCGACCAGAAAGGATTAAGGAATTAGCGTTGGCATAGCTGCAGTGCTCCAAGATAATTAATGTAGTGTACATTTTAAATTAAAGAAGTATTTTTATTTGTCTTCTCCGAAATGTTGGGTACTTACTCGCCGCTTCTTTCAAACATTTTCCATGGTCCTGTGTAGCCTGATTATCCAAGGACTTGCAGGACCCCAGGATATAATTTTTATTGTTCATATCTCACAGTGTGTATTATTCGTATATTCTATATATATAAGTATATATAGGTAGTATTTAGCTTTGACTAACATAAAAAAAATTCTGATACGTAAGCAATACCTAATATATATATCGCTTTTGTAACCTACTTTATTCTTTTTTAAAAAAATTCTTTGTACTTTTTTGCTAAATAATAGAATCATTAAATTTCACGGAACTTACGTAGACTTTATTAAGGATTATAAAATCTTAAATATCATCATAATCCGGTTTTCAGTAATATTCAGATCTTAATAGATTAAACATAGGGTTTTTCAGCAAGAACTTTGTTTTTTCAATAGGGGCACCACCTACATGACATTTAGTTTTTTGACATATCAGTAGTAGATGCTTTGGAAATTGTTACAATGAATTCAATTTCGCTCTAAAAGCGGTCTGGAGGTGTGATTGGGCCTTTTTGACAAAAATGAGGTTAGAAATGCGGTTACGGTCAATGATTTACGCTATCAAGAGATGTTAAAAACTCAATTTTGGCCTATTATTGATGATATGGATATCACTGATATGTCGGTTTCAAAAGGAAGGTGCCACAAGTCACACAACCATCCCAGACGCGATTTACGAAATAGACATGATTAAAAATTTTGATAAAAGAATCGACGTCTGTCAGCGTCGTCTTATCCAGTATCATTTTTCAGTCATAATTGCCAAACCTTGTTCTTTCTAATACAATAAAAATTTGAATCATAGTCATCTAAAATACTTGTTTTATTTTGTCCGCTTCAGCAAAACTTGTTTGATATACACAGACTTGTTGTTTACTACTACTAACTTGTTGTTACTAATACTAACATTACACAATAGCAAATAAAATCTTAAAAGCATTCGTATAGCAAAATGTATAACATTAGTGTAATATTAATTATTTATAAAATATGTAGCAATAATGCAACCTAATACGATTATTATTGACACGCACGACGACGTTACGCGACGCGACGCGCTGAATAAAAGGTTTCAGCAAGAATAATCTATATAATAATAGCTTCCGGGTAAACCGGGAGATTCAGGGAGGTTAGGGGTTGCATTATAGTTTACGGGGTGGTGTGGTGGTACTCATATATATAGTAAACCCGGCTTAAAAACATGGAACAAAGTGGTTAGGATGGTTAGGTGAGGGGGACCGAGGGGGGTATTTATTCTATACAAACGCGATATATGGAATCAATATCCAAAGCTTTGTATGTACATGTTTATGATGTATACATGCATATATATATATATATATATATATATATATATATATATATATATATATTTATATATGCATGTATATCATAGTTTCACATGCAAAGTGCCATGGTACGCAACGTATGATCTTTGACATTCGAATGTTTTCTTATTATTTATGTTATTTGAATAATGAATTTAATATATAAATGTAGTTATTTATTATATTTCAAGGATTTATATAATATACTAGCTGTCACGGCCACGCGTTGCTGTGCCTAACGTAGCGCCATCTATTGAATATTTACTCAATCTAGTCAACAGATTTCGATTTACTCAACAGAATATTTACTCAATCTAGTCAACAGATGTCGCCATCATCGTCGCCCGATGTCATATGTCATATACAGATAATTAATAGACAAATAATTAGCAATAAGATAAATAATTTGAGATGTAAGCTATCCTATCTTTCAAGTTGGGTCAAACTGCACACGGTGTACAAATTTCATTAAAATCGGTTAAGTAGTTTAGGAACACGTAATTTATATATATTAAGATAAGATAATCTACATAAAAACAAAAAAGTGTTATTATTGTGTAACTAAATACTATCCTAAAACAAATAAAGTACCTACTATATAGAAAACAACTACAAAATGAAACTGTGTTTAAAAAGTAATATTACGATGATAATTATATCGCATAAACAAATTAGCGCTGCATTCAACCGTTCAGTAGGGAGCCGACCGCGCGAGTGGGCCGCGCGGCATGGTATCTCGTTGAGCTACACCCCCCTCCCGGCTTGCCCGCAAGCACCGCCTCTCTCCCGCCGCGCCGGCCAGCGCAGAGAGCGAGTTGGTTTTGTTTCGGAGTTATTTATCATTGTAATCTTTAAAGTTTTTACCAAATTAGGTACCATAAAAACGGTTTTTGTGAGTTAATCTTAAAAGATAGACATATACTATCGCGGACTGTTTTTTAGATCATTAAAAGAGCTATTATTCTTTAATACATATTTTTTGTGTATCTTGAACCGTTTTCACGGCGCACGCAACGGAAGGCTTCAAAGATGAAATAATTTCTCCCGTTTTTTACACATTTACCACTATATCTTTGCTCCTATTGGTCGTAGCGTGATGTTATATAGCCTCTAGCCTTCCTCGATAACTGGATATCCAACACAAAAAGAATTATTCAATTCGAACCAGTAGTTTCGGAGATTAGCGCGTTCAAACAAACAAACTCTGTCGCTTTATAATATTAGTATAGATTATTTTTATAATTTCGCTATTTTTTTCTTCCTCTTTCTATATTTTCAAATATAGAAAATTTATTTGAATCCGTAATGAATTTATTTCTTTCTTCATTTTTATTTTCACTAAAATTTTGTGATACTAATAATTTAGAGTTGGATTGAATTTTTGGTACTTTTATGGAAATCTTGAGAATTATTTTCTGTCTGTTCCTCGTCATTATCTTGTTCATTTTTTCTGTAATTGTTCCTTGTATTATAAGTTCTAGGTGTAGAATTTGTAATATAATTAATGAAACTTTGTTCTTTCTCATTCTGTTTAGTTTCAATTTTATTATCATTTATATTATTTTGTTTTTTAATATTTTCCTTTTTACAGTTTCTATCTAAATATGTTCTTTTTCTAATGGGTGCTGGCTTATATGATGGTATACTATTTTCACAACTTATTAAATTTTGAGGAAAGTCCTTTTCATAATTAGATAATATATCAAATCTATTTTTTGTAGTTACAGCATACGAATTTTTGTCTTTTCAAATTTGAGGTATTTCAATAGCGGCTTCTTGATAACTAAGATTTCTGTTTCCCATTAAAATTTTTATTTCTTGTTGCCTTTTTCTTTCTTTGCAGTTTTTATCAGTCGCATCATGTTCTTCATCACAATTTACACATTTTATAATTTCATTTTTACATAAATTTAGCGTATGTTCATTTGAACCACATTTGCTACATCTACTCTTTCCTTTACATTGATTGGCCGTATGGTTATATCTTAAACATTTATAACATTGTCTCGTATTTTTAATAAATGGTTCACAGGGTAATTTAGCATTCCAAATATAAATATATTGAGGTAAATTTTGACCTTCAAAGAAAATGATAATATTTCTAGAGTCCTCATATTTAATTTCATCTTCAACTTTCACTCTCCTTTTTAATCTCCTTATGGAGTGGATTTTATACGGGTCACTATATATGTTTTCTTTTAATTCTTCCTCCGAAAATTCAATATCTACATTTTTGATAATTCCAATTCTTGTAATCCAAAACATTGGTATAAACATATCAACTCCTGATGTTTTCTTGTTATTCAATTTCACTAACATATTAGCTGATTTAGGATTTTTACATACCGCCATTATTCTATTTTTCCCTATTTTCTTTATTTCTGTAATATCTTTTCCATATTCTGAATTATATAGCATTTTTGCTGTTTTTAATGTACTGATCCCATATTTTTCATTTAGAATATCTTCTTTCTGAATCATAATTTTATAAGAAGATAAAGTTAAATTATCTTCATTGTATAAATTTATATTCGGGTCAACTCCCACTTTCCCCTCAGAATTCAAATTAATTTTTTAAATTCAGAAAATTTGATTATTAAAATAATAATATTTTAGATAATGCAATTTTACTTTAAATTTATATTTACTTTTTAATTAATTTATATATATATATTTAATAATATTAGTTCAATTAAATTATTTTAAGGAATCAAACAAAACACGTCTATCACGTATCGAATGACTACTCGATTTTGCTTTATAATATTTCTCCCGTTTTTTACACATTTACCACTATATCTTTGCTCCTATTGGTCGTAGCGTGATGTTATATAGCCTATAGCCTTCCTCGATAACTGGACAATCCAACACAAAAAGAATTATTCAATTCGAACCAGTAGTTTCGGAGATTAGCGCGTTCAAACAAACAAACTCTGTCGCTTTATAATATTAGTATAGATTAGTATAGATTATATTTTTTAAGTGTCTCATTTTAAATAAACATATTCTTTAAAGATGAAAGTGAAATATTTCAGTGGTTTATCATATACTCGTATTATATTTTAAGATGAGTGTACCAATCTAATTAGGAAAACGATCTTATTGGTTGACTTCCTTGTTTTAATTACACTCTTTCAGATACAAATATAAAAGTTATAAATTGATTAAAAATAAATAACATTTAAAAATAATATGTGTACCAAAATGAAAATTAATTTTTGATTAGGCCTCTATTTTGTAACTTTTTTTCGACGAAGTTTTACATTAGATGGTAGCTTGTACTGCTTTTAACTACAACTTAAATTTTTTTTAACATTTTCATTAGATAGAATTGAGTTTCTCTTTAACATCTACCTTGCCACTTCCTTCTCTCTTCTTTTCAAATTTTCGACTGTACAATTTTCATATACGACTGTACGAGTATATATTTTCATTGTGCGACAATAATCATAATGCTATAAAGGAGAAACAGTATATATTATATGCTTAGTAATATTAATATTAAAATACGACAACCGAAATTTTCATTCCAAAAAAGCTTTTTCTTAAATTGAGTTGCTAACATTTTTTACATATATTAAATAAAATGTTGACAGCTCACTCTCCTTCCCCTTCTCCTCTCCCAGCAGTTAATATTTCATCGTAAACATGGTTTACTACATATCAACAGTTGTAAAAATTTAGATGCTTCCGTCATGTTGTTGTTTGTACAAGAACAAGAAGACATTATGTTAAGCAAAATATTGAACGACTGGCCGGTCATAAACACTGACTGCTATCTCTAGAATAAGTAATAATCATAGCTGCTTTTGACACAAACTTACTGTTGCAATAGTATTTCCTTTATGAATACGCCAGGACAAGTCATACTCTTAGTTTAAACATACCCTTAAAAATATTTTTTATAATTTCCTGACAGTGTACGTTGGAATTTTTTTTAAAACATAATTAATTAGACCACTCTCTTTTTTCCCCTTCTATTACCTTGATGAATATTTAGGCAACATGTTATTAAGCAATTAACACGCAATATAATTTGATTTATAAATTCAAAACAATTTTATAGTCAGTTATTGTTTTCTTTTTGCTCCTTGTTAAGATTATATCTAGAATCTTTTTATAAAAAAAAACACGATAATTTTTAATTTTATTAAACCATGTATATTGTATACTTACTGTAATATATATTAAAGTGCAATACTGCTCAAATTGTTGTACTCAAGTTAACATTAGATCTATATGCTTGCGGAAATTTCTGAGCGTGTCTTCTTCTTTATTGTGTAATAGTTAGTTCCTAGAAGAACTAGAAATTAAATATATGGAGACTAATAATGGTAAAGAAATAGTGTGCCAATATAGAGTGCAATTTATAATTTATTTATAATTTACAGAAGACGACCTCGTATGAGGAGTCGAAAGCTGCTATTATCTTATTCAGGGTCGCCACAAAACTTGAAAACCAGAGAATTTTAGAAAATTTCAAAAAGTATCAGGGAATTTGATTGCGGCAACTATTTCATATACCATATAGCACATTATATTTCATTTTAAATTCAAAATTCACTACAACCAGAGCTGAAATATATAATAAATAGAAAGTTTTCACGTTTCACGTTTTTTTCATAAAATTATATGAAAAGTGTTTTTTTTTCTAATGTATAAATATGTTTAAAACAATAAGTTTTACAACTTGTAGAACAAACAACGTGGACTTTTTGATTTTGTCGCCTAGTTATGGTCAAAAAACGTGAGGTCAAAAACAGAAAAACACAAAAACTATGGTAAAATATTTTTTTTAAATTTTTAAAATAGTACGGCTAGATGCGCATTTAAATTCTCTACAATTTATCTAACTTGCATTTTTTCCGTACGGTTAAAAAATTTATACTAAACCATATACTTGTGTATCACAACGTCACTGTTTGGATTATCATTATTTTTACCACATTTTATCAAATGTCCACCTTGCAGAATTTTTTCTGCATTTCTAACAATTTTCTGAGCTGGATTTGATCCAACCCAGTGAAAAAGTTGGTTTAAAGAAAACATAAATAATTAAAATTCATGACACTAATTCAATGTAAACTTATGGTTAATTCTTTGGTTGCACACCAGACGTAGCCATGTTTTTTAAGCCCCGCCTACTGGTCCGTTGTCAATAGGTGTGTACAGCTTGTATGGCTATAACTTCAGATCATATTCATTTTGAAAAGAAAGAGTATGACCAGTTAAACAGTGTATACATTTTTTTGGAACACTCTGTATATATATATATATATATATATATATATATATATATATATATATATATAGATATATTTCTGTGTCTGTATATAACTACAGCCAAATCTAATAAAAAAAAGTTTTCAATGAAAAACTAAGATCAAGTCATCAAATATATGTTTGACAAAAGATCCCTGTCAGAGCTAGGGGATGGAAAATATGACAACCGATACATATGTTTTTCGATTTGACAAGTATATCGCAACATATTGAAATGAGAAAAATATTGTATCTGTAGGTTTATATTATTGAAATATATAAAAATGAAATTTGAAGGGGTGTTGGTGAGAAATATGTATTGTCAATTGGTTGCGTTGTATTGTACTCATATGTGTGGGTAGATCTGTGTATATCTATCTATGTTTCTATGTATGTTAACATACATATTTATCTCCTTCAAACTTTGAACCATTCGTTGAATGTTCTTAGATTATTTCTGTCAATATTTGCTATTGTATTGAAAATATCAATTTAAATTTATTACAGTTCGGTTATTTGCATTGCTCATTTTTTTTGTTCTGACACCAAAATGATTGTCACTAGAGCGTATTGCATTATGTTAGGTATTACCCAAGCAGAAGGTGTAACGCAATGTATAACTTGAATTACCTTTAAGTAAGCCAGCAAGTGTGAAATTGCAATGGAAGACAATAGAACAACGAACCTTGCAATTAGCTTGTATTTACATCTATTAACGACAAAGTTAAATTGTTTTAAAACATTCGTAAAAATTTCACTGGGTAATTGATCAACTTTTAGTAAAGTTAGATAAATTAAAATTAGAAATACATATTAATAATAATTAATTTTATTAATATAATTTAACCAATAACATGCTTGCATATTTCCAGTCATATGATAAACTCGTATCTACAATTGTAAATTTCTAAAATAAAACGTTAAAACAATTTTCTATTAAATTTTCAATATATATAATTTTCCAACATAAATGCTGTCATTAAATTGAAAAGTCTATCCTGGCAGTCGTGCAATGCGACGTCTGGCGGCAAAGCATTCAACTAAAAAATCCGTTACGTCCCGACGCGTCTTCAATGGAAGATAATGATAACACATGTTAAATTAAAATATGTCACTGGTATTTTCATTTCCTGTTGGAGCTTTCCGTGTTCCTGTAGTTCCTGTAGCTGTAGACTACAACCACTATCCCTTTATTCGCATAGTCCCGTTTCCATTTCTGTTTCTTTACTTCGATATCCATTTTCTGTTTGAAAATATAGGGTGATCACAAAATAAATTTTCCTTACAGTTTTTGTACCATAACATTTGCTATAAATCAGAAAATTTTAATGGTAATTTGGAATAGAAGTTAAGCAACAATTTTTATTTAAAATTTCGTTAAAATTTCACCTTACTTTTTTCACCTTTTGATTTTGTAAGTAGTACAGTGTTGTAACCACTACTTCTATTATACAAAGTGGTTATTTTTTTACACCCTGTGATGCAGTTACACAGCCTATATCAATTTTTTCTATCGTATTCACTGGTTTATATTGTGTGTTTCTACATAAAGAATTCTGTCAACTGATGTGTAAAGAAAATTTCAAGGAAATCAAACCAAAGAAAATATTTTGAGATAAGCGGCAGACAGTTCATGAACATCACATATTTATGATTTTATTGAATATACGGGATGCGTGATGAGGTTGTTGGTTGAGGGATAAGGAGCAGGAGAGGAGGGATAATATTCAGAGCTTTGATATGGTAGCAATTTATGGAACGATTTCGAAAACGCAACGATGATATTAAAATTAATAGCTACTTGTAAATATATAAGAAAACATTTGTTTTAAAAGTGTTTTATAAGTTAAATGAGACGTTATCGTGTTACATTATGATTCAAAACGTGTTTTGCGTATTCGTAGTAAGAATGGATCGATTTATAGCTAAGTAAACAAAAGCTTTTGCCTCAGTCTGTACCAGCAGAGTTTAGCAAGCACAAATGCAACTAATGTTTAAAGTGTTTCATTTTTTAATTTTAATTTTTTTAAATTATTATTTATAATTTACCGGGCTTCTTGGGACCACGGTCCTTTTTGCCCTTAATATTACATTTCATAATCTACATACATAATATTTAGGATATTATCCTACACTTTAAGTTCTGCCATACTTCACATCCTATTTATCACCAAACACATCGGATAATTTTTATTTGAGTGCATCAACTTTCAACACTTTAAACAATATATACATTTATAAACATTTTCAATACATATTTTACAACTTATAAACGCGAGTATGGGTATTTAAAATATAGAGATTAATTTAGATTCATTGATAAAGTCAATAAGGTTTTTAAGCCCTTTTCTGCTTTCAAATATCTGCTTATAGTCTTTTTGTCTTTGTAATGAGTACTTGGAGCATTGAAGAATAATATGTTTTACTATTAGTGGAACATTACATTGCTCACAGATTGGTTGCGGTTCTCTATTGAATAAGTAGGTATAAGTAAGATTTGTATGTATTCATTCATGTATTCATGTATTATTGTATACTCATTCATTTAATAATAAAATGTTCAACTTGACGTTGCTTTACTTAAATAACGGCACGCTCAATCATTCTCATCTTTTTTATACATACGTAAAAATATCACTCCATTCTCTGCTATTTTTATTATAATTCGAAATAAATAAATTAATAATTAATAATAGACTGGTGAAAATACACGTCAAATGTATGTATGACATTTTAGGAAATATACATTTTTAATCCAACGTATATGTTGGTTCTGAAATCAAAGAAGCGACATTTAAAGTTTATTATTTTAATTGTTAATTCCTATTTAATATCTTATTTTATAATAACTTAACATTAACATTATGCACAGTGAGTTCTGTTGACTCCAAATCTTAGCTGTGTTGTCCGTTGGCACACACTATAATAAAAGTAGTTTCAACTAATATATACCGTTAGCTCATCTGACCAGAATGCAATTCTGTTATCTCTGGTCAGTGTTACCAACTAAAGAAATAGAATTTCTTTACATGTATTTGCCTCTCATTCATACTCATTGCTTCCCATGCAAATGATTCAAACTTTGACTAAATTTATCTCGAGTCATAAACAGATAATCGACTTCAAATTTTCGGGACAGTGAGATAATGATATCCTTTACAATTGTACAAAAACGTGTAACAGTCCATAGATGTTGGTAATAGCACGGCAACTACCTTAAACGTTAAGTATTTTGTAAAATACGAAAATTGATGCTTTAAACAGAGACGCAGGCAGACACAGGTAGGAGTATTAGCGAACAGGTTAGAACGTGTCTGCCTCATGTCCTGTGTGCTCAGTTGAAGTTTCTATTTGCTGTGAACATCCGCATCAAACTTTTGTATTTATTTTAGCTTTGTAATTTCAATTTAATGTTTAACATGTCAACTCGAGTTATAGAACCATACGAGTATATGGTATGTAGTCATAGAGGTATTAGTATTAACTCTGTATTAAATATATAACATTTATACATATGTATATCATTTTAAACAAAGTTTAAATATATATTAGTTAAAGTAAATATACTCTGTGATACAAATATACTCGTGTATATGTATATATTAAATTATAAAATACAATATATACAAATTAGTATTGTTTGATATACTATGTTTGTTTATAAAACAATTATAAACTGCAATAGTAAATATATTACAATAATTTACAAATAAATATATATATATATATACTATCTAAAATATATATATATATATATATATATATATATATATATATATATATATATATATATATATACGAGTATATCTAGCTAATTACAAAACATGGCTGTTACTTTAGATTGAAGTTTACTTGGGGGGAGGAGGGGTTGATGAGGGATAAAGTTTCAACTTTTTTTCTTTTTCATTTTTTTAAAAATTATTTGTATTAATGAAATAGTATAAATGAATATAATTTGTATAAATGAAGTTTATTGTGTGAAAATTTGAAGTCAATTGGAGTAAAACTGTCGGAGCTATAGAGTTTTAATTTCACCTCTCTGGTCTGGTTTCATCCTTCTTTGAAACTTTTAAACACATTTTAATCACACTTAGCTTAGAGTCGGTGTCATCTCTAACTCAAAATATACCGCATCGTTTCTTTTGAAATTTTGCATATTCTTTCTTTACATAAATGCCGAGGTAGCGCTGTCGAGATTTTTTTTTTTAATTTTAACGTAACAAAATAACAAAGTTTCTGATTTTTTAAATGAAAAATCGATATTATGACTTTTTAGTGCTGTAAAAACTTGAAAAATCAATAAAAAGAAACTCGGGTTTCATTGGGGGATCATTTTGGTTCCTTGATTTCATATAATCCAGTGATGAATTATGAGGGACACCGCAATGAAACGTTTTTTTGTGACGCTTGCGCAGATTTGCTGTCAATAACTCATTTCTTGATATTAATTTATGAAAATATTACAAAGTATTCTTTAAATATTATTTTGTCATGTAGTAATTATATAAATAATTATATAATAACTGTGTCGTCAAAAAACATTATCGAAAATATGCTTTTTTTGTATCGATTTTTGATCTTACGAATACTAAGCGACAGCAAGTAGATCTTATTGCGCAGTTATGAATACAAAAGTGTAATATAGATACAGTGGTGTATTAATAAATATTCAAAATAAGAAACTCTATTTCATAATAAAGTGTTCTAATGCGTCTATATCGTACTGGAAAGGTACAAGTCGCAAGAAAAAGGTTGCTGTGATCATTAAACAAAAATGAAATCATGACTGAAAATCATTAATATCTGCATGTAGTGATTAGTACATCCGAGATCTATGAGATTGATATGATAATCAAACAA
This sequence comes from Panorpa germanica, assembly GCA_963678705.1. Classification (NCBI taxonomy): domain Eukaryota; kingdom Metazoa; phylum Arthropoda; class Insecta; order Mecoptera; family Panorpidae; genus Panorpa; species Panorpa germanica. The sequence continues at coordinate 9,342,057 of OY783206.1, read as the reverse complement.
TATCCAAACGTACAAAAATGGCAGTAGTATGAAACTCAAACACGTGACACGTTACTGTGCCTTCTAAAATCCTCCAAATTCTGACCTCTGCATATTAACTACTCTTTATTAATTATAAATTATCAACAATACAAGAAAATGAGTTTATTGTTGTAGATATAAAAACAATATAGGAGTAATACTTATTTCTTACATGATAAAAACTGACGGTGCAGTGCAGTAAGCTTTTAAGCTATGAATACAACACCAGGAGCAGCAGCATTATGACCAGGAGAGGAGATCCATGGCAGCAGCACGTTTCTACGTGGTAATAGATTTTTGACTTTTCTTAAAGCGCTGCGATGCGATGGTTTTCGTTGTTGAGCGTTTCCCGGTGCCAGTACCGTTCAACACTCACCGTTCAACGTTCGAGTGAGCTTGTAAGACAGATTGGTACATTTTTCAATTTGTAAGAGCCAGATAAGGTCTTACAGCAACATTCTGACACTATACTCGTTCTCGTACTCCTAGCAATATAAATGTATAGGTTACCGTTAGCGTTAGACGTCTGTAGGAGACATATGGATGTTTGGATGAGAAAAGCACGTGAATAGTCTTTATGTCAGTGATGGTCAATAGCCTCCAATGGAAGATCCAACAACAATTTATACTTTATGAGGTTAGATCACCTTGAGATTTTCAATAAATCGAATTGTTTTAGCTAAGATTTATTATCAATACTTTCAAGAATATTCTAAAAGAGTTACCGTGTCTATATTCAGAATATTATTCGAGTTATAGCAATCTGAAGTAGTAGTGTGATAATTTTGAATTTCCGGCTCAACTCCCGCCATCTGCAATCTATTAAAAAAGTACTGTCAAATTATGAGCAAGCTGCGTAATTTATGCGTTTGAGACTTTGAAAGTAGATCGTTATTCCAATTGAGTGTGTAGTTACCATGACACAAATTCATAAATTGAGCTACGAATTGCTACCTTATCCAGCATATTCTCCAGATTTACCCGCTTGCGACTATTTTCTGTTTCCAAACCTGAAAGAAAATGATAGGCGATAAAAGATTTGTGTCAAACAGAGATGTCATCTCGAAAAGGACTGAAACAAACGCCTATTTTGGGCGCCTTGAGAAAATTTCTTATTTGAAAAGAATAAATAAATTAGAAAAACGCTGGGATAAATGAATCGAGCTTAAAGCAAACTATGTTTACAAATATTGCGTTTAAAAAAAAAAAAAATTACCGAATTATCAAACTTTCTTCGTATATCTCAAAAATACTTTTCTTAGAACTATCGTAACGATATCTTAAAAAACACTTAACCGATGCTTATATAAATTTAACTATACCTTTTTAGTAGTATAGTCTATTATGTAGCATTGGATTTAGGCGATTGGATGCCTTGTTCCTTTTTTCATAACTTTATCTTTATATTATAGCATTTCATTAGCATATTTCATTTATATAATATATAGCATATTTCATTTGTTTACAAGAAAATATTAAAAGAAATATTGATGCTACGATGCGGATTGGTGAACCTCCCGAAAAACAGCTTATATTTCTACTGTTTTTAATATTTTTTAATAAATTTTGATGTAAATATATTCACAATTGTATACTATATTTAATGATAATAAAAGAAAATATTAATACTTCAAGGTAGGATTTATATTAGGGGCGATAAAAGGCTATGTGCCTAGGAAGGCCGAAACTTATATATATAAAAAAAAGGTAGCATTTATAAAATATTATTTTAATACCAGTTTTTGTTAGTACGTTTTATCCGACTACTCTCGTAGATGGGTTGAGACAACACCATAGGAGCGCATTGAGCAAACAGAGACAACGCTAACAATGTGGTCTTAAGTGTTAAGACAGTATTGTCTTTAATATACGCTCAGCCTAGCAGTAAAGTATTGATAGCTATCCAGTAGCTATATTAGGGAATTGCTCAACTCTGGAAGATCACAACACATACGCCAAATCATTGCTATTCTCGAATGGATCTGTGGAAAAATTGCTCGAATACAAAATCTTAAAGAAAACATATTGAACCCTTGCCTCCACACACACACACACACACACACACACACACACAAACATAACATGTGACGATATAACTTAAACATATGTACATAGAAACGAGAATTATCAACTAGACTCAACGAAGAATTACAAATTGAAAACCGTCGATGTATTATGGTCGTATGGCCCGTATGTGTTACGTTCGGAAGAATAAATTAGTATACTGTGCGCGTAATAACCTTTAAACCTCAGCATCGAGTTAACTTCCTCATTCTACCATTATTTCTGTACGAGTATTTTTCTCTTTCTTTTTTTTCCGTTTTTTTTTGGATCTCAAGCCGCCGCGTTTGCGTTTTTACTATTGTGTTTCACCCACCAGTCAGTGTTTCAGCAGCGCCATACTTTTTGAATACGACTACAAGTGTGCTTGGTGTATTCTTGTCAGTTTGACGAACTCGTTCCACGTGTCTTGCATCACTAATAGAACCCTTACGCTGTTTTTTTGATATTAACTTTTGTTTACAATGTAGATTTAAAGGGATATATAAAGCTTTATGGGAATTCGATGAAAGCTTTGCATTATATATGGAAATTTATTTCGGAAAAATAGAATTAAGTGGATTATAAAAAAGAATAAACTGCCTTGTTATAATTATGTACATGTATAGGAGAATATGTGTGGTATATCTTTATACAGCAGACCCTTCTAAAATTATGCGTAGCTTGAAAGAATGTATTTTTCTATAGCAAGTAATGCATTTCACTATTTCAAGCAAGTATAGCATTTCACTATTGCATTGCATATTGTGTTAAGTGGCTATCGATTAATACATCACACGCAAAGAGAGAAGAGATGTGCAAAGTGTGACAAGAAGTACCACTTCTGATCTATAATTCAACTTCACAACAAAAAAAAAAAACTATATCAAAAAACACACTATCGTATGTTAAGTCTTATCGTAAATTTATTACAGATTTAATAGATTATGCAATGTAAATTTTAACAAAATCTCTAATAAACTAGATATGCATAAAACTTCATCAATTTATATTTATAAAAATATATGTAGTGAAGAGATAGTAATATTTATTGCAGCGTTAATAGAATTCGCATTGTAGGAAGTCGTGTTATAGAGCGATATCAGGGTGGCAACATACCTGGAAAACCTGAAAATCTGGGAATTTTCAGGAAATTGAATGCACCCTCGAAATATCATGGAATTAACAGGGAATTTGAGGAAATTTCAGCAAATTAAAAAAAATATCAGAAAATTTGATTGCGGCAATTATTATAATTCAAAATGAAATGAATCAGAAAATTTAAAAAGAAAACGTGTGAGTTAATGAAAAAGTTTTCGAGTTAAAGACAGCTAAACTTTTAGATGATATTCAAGTTATTGATGATCAATTTAAACATCTTCAATAATTTTATCTATTAAATATTAAGAATTAATTTCTTCTAGTTTATACTAGTCATCAGCTTATTTTTGTCTTAATCAATTTAAGTTACTTCTTATTAACGAGTAATAAATCGTATTTAATTAGTTATTAAACGCTAACTAAGGCAATGAGATAAAATGAGATCAGGGAAAAGTACGAAAAACTTTACTGGAAAACCTGGAATTATTAGGGAAATTTGAAATCATATTTTGTGGCCACCCTCGAGATGGAGTGGGACTACTGTTTACCTGTTAATACCTGTTTATTCGGAAACGTAGTAATTCATTAATTAAAATCTATAAAAGTTATATATACTCGTATATGAACTTATATATTACTAAACAATTTTTAGTTCTTCAAGAAAGTAACTATTACAAAATAATGTGACGTCATGTTAAAAGAATAACAACAACGACTCGAGTAGCTTAATAGAAAAGTGTTAACATACTTAGGTAAAGGTTTAGGGTTCGATTGTCATTCAGGTTGTGGATTTTGTTCAAGTTATTGATCAATAGTATTACACACTTTGGGTAATATTGCAACATGTTATAGAGTTTTGAATTTTCATATATAGAAATATATATATTTATATTATACATAGTTAAATAAATATTACATATATAACATAAATGTGTTTTTGATTTCTAATTACATATACAAAATTTAGTGGTGTCCGTCCTATTAAAAATATTTAAAAGCACAATATCTTTAAAGGATTTGTTAATAACATTTTGCCAATTTAGAACGTAAATCTACGTATGCAAGTATGCATGACGCCTAATGAAAGTGAAAGTAGTGAAGTTAATTTCTAGGTATTAATGCGATACACTAAAATACAATTTCCCAAAAAAGAATTTGAATAAATAAAGCTGAACATTAATTTAAATCGAAATTTCATTAAATACAGTTGGTCTAGCAAACCACTCGTATTGCTGTTAGTGTAGTACTCGTCAAATTCACTAATGATGATTGCTTTGAAATATAAAATAACAATTTTAATTTAAAATAACGAGAACACGTTGAGTTCAATGCACATGTGGTTGAGTTGAAATGAAACGGGGCTCGAGATTTCATAATAAAAAAATAAAATATGAAACAAACTAGGGTTGAGTGTAAATTGCTTTAAATATAAAAGTTTGCAAACGCTTTTATTGACTAGTCGATAGCAAAATTCTGTTTTCACTTGCTTCAAATTTTCGCATAGCTCATAACAGTAACACAGTAACACAGGCTTCAAAGTGTCGTGTCTCCAGTGTGTGGCCGCCTTACGTGATAATGAAACCAGCAGCGTAACTAGAAATTTAGGGGCGCCGAGGCAAGGACACAAATTGACACCCTGTGTAAATAATGAAACATTTGTTTCTGGAGCATCCTCTCCCACGCGTTATAAATTTGTTTCCAATAAATCAATAAAATATTCAATTTATGCATTCTATTTACTGTAAACTAAAATTACTAAATTTTCCAAAGACGATATTTTACAGTCGATACAACTTTTAATACAGTTACAATATTAAATTGAAATTAGCATTTGAAATGGAAAATATCAGAAGCACAAATTAGGTTAAATTAGGTCATGGAAATCATTGTTTCATTCATTTCATCGAATTCATTTTTTACCCCAAGTATTGTGGGCCCCTTTACCTCGAAAGCTCCGGGGTTGCTCCAGTCTAATTACGCCCCTAAATGAAACTATAAGTATGTACAGTGCTAAAATAACTCTCTCATTTTGAGGAGCAACTTTAACGCTCTTAAATTATTATAAAATGAACCTTATGTATACTTGTTCAAAGATTCATAGATTTCACGCTCTAATGTTTACAAATATTAGACGAAATGTCATTTAGAACAGCGATTATTTTTTGTCATTACTAAAGCTTCTAAATAAGGCGGTTTTATTTAGTATTAATTTTTATTTAGTAGTTAATAAACTTAATAAAACTTAACGCAAATTGTTTTATAGTGTTTTCAACTGCTAGATCGTTGTCCTTTTATAACTTGCCTGCCACGCTGACAAATACAACAATCTCATAAATTAAAAACAGGTAATTTAATACCTATATATACATACCGACACATTTCATGATGACGTCACTAGTGACGCGAGGCTATGTACGAACATTTAATGTACATATTGTGGATCCGGCATAAATTTCAGCAATATCCACCAACGTGTGGTTGACAAAAATAAAAACCAATATAATTTTACTACATGAACAGGTGTGTTTCCTGTTATTACTTTGATTCCAACGACCAGTGATCAGCGCCGACTAACGAACAATAGCGAAATTAATTTCAGTTTACGTTTAATTAAATTTTTTTATAACTTTTAATTACTATTAAAAAATATTTCATTATACTTTGTTGACCGTGAATACAAATTAAACCGGTAGAGGAAGTTTAATACAAGAAAGTTAAATACTAGTATTTTAAATAATTATGATTTGTTTATTAAAATTTTCAGTGAAAAACGTCTTATTTTTTAAGACATCCCGATGTATATTTGAATCTTTAAAAGATGTAATTTTGTTGACTGAATGAATTTAATTAAAAAACGATTTGCCATAGTGTGCACCCCGGAAACGTACAACCCTATATTCAAAACCCTAAATGTTATGGGAGTATAATACGAGTACGTATGTATTACAAAATCACCACCGAGTATCAAAACCTCAAAAATATGTTCTTAATAAATAACTGAATAAATTTTTCAGCGATCTACTATATGAAGATATTTATAATTTCTTCATCAATGGACCACATACGAGTCTACGTACATACTAGCTGGCACTTTCGTACTTGAAATACGCTGTGTCTGTGCAAATAAAGCATAAATATTTAAAATAGCTTAATGCCGGCGTTACTGGTGAACACGAACCCCTTACTGAAGTGATTACACACATTGCTGGGCACACACACATTTCACATTACCCTTCACTTACCCTTACGTAACCCGAGAGAGGGTGATGAGGGTTGGGGCGTTTTCCTCCCGTTTCTTCATATACCCGTCGTACTAGAGGACTCGTACTAGCTGTACGAACCTTCCGTGGAGATGGATCGCTATGTGGTCTGGAGATAATGCAGTTAATACTTTGACTACATTGCGAATTGGAGTAGTTATTGAAATTATTTCATTTTTAATGTTTAAACTACGGTGTAATAGAGAACTTATGTCTAAAGGAGGGCAAATATATAAGAAGTAAAGAAAATTGTTCTAATTTTTGTATTCGGAGAAGAGTCTTTCTTTAGCGCTATTTAACATTCGTTGTGACATTCCTCTTCGAGAGAACTGACTCTTAGGCCGTCCGCACATGGGTCGACTGGTTGCAAGCGCGTGCCCCGAATCTGCCCGAACCGAATGAGAATGCAATTGTGTTGTTAGTGAGATAATGCACGTGTATACGAGTGAGAGAAAACACACGGCACGAACAAAACTGATTTCAAACTGGTTTTGAGCACGTTTTAAGCAACCGTGTTTCTCGGTCGTAGTGTACATTAAGGCCGTCTGCACACGAGTAGGCTGATTGCAAACTAGTCGCGCAACGAAGTTTCCAACGAAAACGAAAAACGAGCCATGTCGAGTCGTGCATTTTTAACAATATTAGGGGATTTTATTGTGTCGTATTGTGAGGTATTTGTATGTATGTATGTATGTATTTAAATATTTTTGAATAGTATTTGTGCACATATCTGCTCATGATGTCACCATCCATAGCATGCAACGTAATTGCCCTGCGACCTAGAAACACAGTCGCAGAATACTGTCAGTTAAGTTAATGTACACTGTCTATTGATGTTAAATTGAAAATATATTTGTTACGAAGAAATCTTTACTTAATTACTTTTCTTTAATTGAAGTAATCACCAAATTATTTGTATTTCATTTAAAAATATGTATTATAATATTATTATCAAGCCGTTGCTTTGTTGCTCTCTGAATTTAAAGGCAAACCACCTTTATATATCGTGTTATGTGAAATAAAACCGCTACTAGCGACATAGATCATAGTGAGTGAAATTATAAGTTTATAACAATAATTGAACACAAAAGGATTAAGCATTGAACTTGAGTTATTTATAATTAATTTAATATAGTACTTGATAATCGTTCAGCTTTCGTCTTCAGATTCAGCTTGATCTTCAAATAGTCTTGTTTTTTCCTTGACAAATAATATATGAACACGTTGAGCAAACAGAGATAAAGCTTATAATTCTTTTTCATGACTGTCTTGTCTCCAATATACCCTCGCCCTGAAAGGAAATTTTTTTAGTCGGTATAACCAATTTTAATTAAAAATTTGTTCAATTCCGTAATGGAGATTTGACTGTAAATATAAAGAATTAGAAACTGTTTAAAATACATGAAATGTGATATCTCTTACTTAATTCAATATTTATTTCAAATCTAATTTTTTTTCAAATGTTATTTCTTTTTTTTATTTATTTGTTTGGACTTGACTTTTATTAGTCTTAGCCTCATCAAACATTTTTTATACGAGTATATACTTAACATAACATTTATAATTCTATTTTACAATTGTCTAAATATTTAAATAGTTCACTAATTAATTTTGAATCACTTAACAAAAATTTATTATTAACCACATAACTTTACTGCACAAATATTTATATAAATGAAATCTCTCATTTGATTACCTAGATTTTTTAGATTTTTCACAATTACACGGTATAATGTATCAGAGGTTCTATTCGCGGTCACATGACCGACCATCTCATGTGTGTTTTGCATGTACATTGTTTAAAAACAAACACATGCAAAGCAAGAGAGCATATTAACTACGGTATTTAGCTGCCGCCAGAATGATCTCATATAGAGAATGCGTGGCCAAAAAGAAAAACAAATAGATAAAAATATAGGAAATTTAATTAAATAATAAATAACATGAACATAGTGAAAATGTATATATATAAATATATGTATATATATTTCATATAAATATATAAAAAAATTCTAAGTAAGGATTTAGAATCGTCATCCAATTACTAATTAGTTATATGTTTAATAAAATAACCCTTATATCTTAGAAAACTTAACTTTATTATAAAACGATACTAGCAGCTTTTGACCCCGCATGCGAGGTCATCTTTAGGTAAAACAAATTTTAAAATAATATTCTCTATTGGCACACTATTCTCTTATCAATATTGGTCCCTCTTTAAAACGTTTCAAGTCAGATTTAACATAAAATGTCTCCTGTTACAGTGAAACTGTATCAAACAATATATTTAAGTATTTATACAGGAAACAATATCATTAAACAATATTTAATGTTCTAATTATAAACAAATAAGAAACTCCACCCAAGTGGAGCACAAGTCGAGATACGGTCCCCGTGGTGATTCTCGTTATAAGAAATGTGATCGCGAGTTCTGATATCATTATAACGTAATGTCACTTACATTCACTTATTTTTCTAAGCGTTCATTTCACTTTACCATTAACCGTATCATTATCTTTACGATTACGACTTTTAAGGGTTTTAAAATATCTCTCATGTTCTTGTAATGTAACGTATCCGTTCCGTCCTCCGTTCTCCTTGTTAAATTTTATGGGGTGTGACGTTTAAAATACGTATTCATTCCCTACTATTTTCAACATTTTTTTTCGGTAAGGGTATAAAACATTTACAGGGTGGCTTCAAAAAACAGATTTGTATTTAGAAAAGTTTTAATTTACTGTAATGTCAAGATGGTATAAGGTCGGATGCTGGAGATGCGACTATCTTGCCTGTGTCGTAGAAAGAAAACATAGAGGTAATACCATGTACTGCATTTACACCATAAAGAAATAAGAAAAGAGTACGGCCGCGTGTAAGAGCAAGCGATAAAGGCAAGCGAGAGATAGCCTACCGAGAGTCCTATGTGTTTCTTCCTAGCAGAACCGCTGCTTCTAGTTTGGTTGATTGGCGGTATGGTAGGGGGTAAACAAGCAAGCAGGCGTCGTCAGCGCGGCAGTCAATCACAGTACTCGGCTCGAAAGAGAGACAGAGAACTTTCGCGGTTATCTCTCTCTTTGTCTTTATCACAGTATTCAGCCTCTTGCGCACTCTATTCTTATATCGTGATTTACACGAATAGTTTTGCACGCATGCGCACTTACACATTTTGGAAATGACAGCAAGCCTTACTTAGTCCGGCATGGAATAGATTATGGGCAATTTTTACCATGCATGGTTATTAAATATTTATTTTAGACTATTTGTGTACAAAAATAATAATTATTAATTAAAATAAATAATCGCATAAATTTATATAATTGTATAAATAAGAATGTGTAAGTAAATTTTTGAGAGAGCAATTTGGCTGTAACTTTTCTCCAAATGAATTACGACTGCACCGAATTACAGTTTTTCGATGTGCTAAACTGATAATACAAATACATTATCATGAACACATTGAACAAACAGAGACAACACTACTTTTTTTTATCTTTGTACAAATTTGTCCAAGCACGCCCATCCATCGCACGTACCAAGTAGCCAAATGTCTTAAGTCAGTAGTGTCTCCAGTGTGTTGGTGTCTGTAGTTGTGACATTGATATTTTATATTGAATACTTGACGATTTTCTACTAACCTATTCGCTGAGCAATAATATAATTAATATTTAAAAAAAATCATTACAAAAATAGAAAATAAGATTAAATAAAAAAACAATACAAATTATTTTATTTCTATTAAAACAAAGTATTCCAAGTATTTCACATCTAGTCGTTTCTTTTTAAGCTTTTAAAGTTTCTAATTCTAGATTTAATTTGAAACACCATGTGCTTTTAAAAGCCCTTCACTTTTTAAATAGTATTGCACATTACAAAGTAGAAAAATCAATTAGAGACTTTGTGCTTTGTTGCTTTCATTTGCTTTTATAATACTAAATAAAAACATCCACATTCATTCATTCATTCACATATTCGTTTTAATTTAAAATTAGATTCAGTTCAGCTGTGTCCATTAACTAGACTGGACCGGAAAGGAACGGGCGGGGCGGGGCGGAGGTGTTCAGTACACTGCGCGATGCAGGTCGTTTGATTTTATTCCTTTTGTTGAATGTTGTACATATGTGATTAAGGATTTGCAGTGCTGGATGCTATATACATTCAGTATGTAACCCCCGTGATCCAAACATTTAGGGATTTCTTTGAAGTACGATAACAACATTTCCAAGACCAACACTAAAAGTGAACTATGCTTCAGCTTGCTTAGATTTCACTCGACTACGTGAAATAAGCATTACTGAGAAATTATTAGGCTAGCGTCCATCACCGCGGGTGGAGGATGTACTCAGGCACATCGCCAAATCGACGTTAAATATACGAAAGAGCTCAAGAAAACCAGATAGTAACTTAGAATTACGTACTGCATAAAACAGAATACGAATGCACATCGAACGCGTTGCACAAGAGAGTGCGAATAACAAAGACATTTCACTTCGAATGCGCGGAAAAAGATATGGTTCACTGGAGTGAATTTTTCTTTCATTGCTTGCTCACACGCCACAGACGAAAATGAACATTCATTTGTCATAATACTCTACTATGTCGTCAAGCGATGTTGTGCGTATTGGAATTCGTTTGAATTGTGATCAAACATTCAACAACAAACTTGATTATGTCATCATCAAGTAGACTAATTTATCGAAAAAAACTGTTTTCAGTTTTATACTTAGAAGTCGTGACATTGAAATGTATTATTTTCACTCAAAAATCAGCTTTTGTTTATTCCCTAATTGGTCCGAAAAACAAAAGCTTGAATATCACGTCGAGGGCTCGCAAAATGTTATTAGATACTTGTAATAAAAGATGAGTTGTGAGAATGAGGAGAAAAAGAAGGGGGCAGGGTTGATTGTTGAAATAGAAGAGATGTTGTAAAAGAGGGAGAAGTGGAGAAGCATACAGGTGTACAGACTACGCTGAGCCAGATTAATTAAATACCAGGACGCACGCTGACATTAGGTTATTGTCTAGTCCAGACTGAAGATATTTATAATGTCAGTTTTATAATGAATGAAATTTGTAATAAAACATAGCGTGAGGAAAATATTTTTGATGTTCATTATTTATAAAGCTTTCATATATAAAAGAATATTCTGGTTTAAATGTACAAAAAAATTTATTAATTTAAAAATATGTAACGTTCTTGTCATTTTTATACTAGACAGCTCGCTTATATTATATACCGTTAGTATGTACTTTGGTAAAAACCTGAATGTTTTGATACCTAATCCTATGTGAATGAGGTTTATTATGTGTGTAGTCCATGGCTTGAAGATATACTAATCGAACCAGTAACCATAGATGTGAAGATAGCAGATGGACGCAACGCAGTCAACTATTTGGTTAAGTGTCTTGTTTTGTAGCGCTTCTATCACTATTGGACTTCAATTATAGTTCGTATCAACTTTACCTTTATTTTTATTCCGACAGGTGGAGTGGTTTCGCCATTTGTAACCGATAAAATAGACATTTCATATGAACAACTGTGAGAAATTGAAGTGTAAATGAACTCTTTCATGACAAAACAATGAAACGCGTCTTCAATATGATATCAAAGTGATTCCAAAATATTTATTGGGAATGTATGAACAGCAGCATTTTTGGAGAAAACTAAGTTTAAAAAATAAAGGCGCATTCGTAACACTCCTAATATTCGCATGTAAGAAGCAATTGGGAACCTTGCAAAGCGGTAATTGCGTGCATGTTCCAGTTTAAGTCCTGCTTTTTTTGGGACCTCATAGCACCTTCCTTTCATTCAGGACATTCAGGATGCAACGTGATAACAACGGGGGGTGGCGCATGTCATTCAGTGGTACAGGTTTCCGGAATTCAGTCGCTACGAATCGTTTCCCAGGAACAAATTTGCGTTTTGTAAATGTTACAAGCACAATGATTCAGCGATTATGGAACAGAGAAAGAAAAATGAAAAAAAAAGGATAATTCTGGATCTTAACTTAAATTACTTTGATAAAGTTAACCCTAAGTTTAAGATTGAGTAAGTCGAAAGACGCATTCAAGAACTACATAAATATTAATTTATATATTTCTCAGACTATTTATCGTACCAAGTTAAACTGATATTCTGTTGAACACCAAATAGATATTTGTACTCCTGTTTACATTGTTTCTTTAGTGCTTAAACTATACACAGACTAGTAGTGGCGCTGACGTCGGTGTGCATGACTTGGCGCTGCACTAGTAGATTTTTATTTCCAATGTTTTTAATCTGGTTTTATAAATTCAAACAAGAACTCAACTCAGCGCTTTGCTTTTGTTATTTTAGGGAATTACGTATGTATATTTACTATATGTATATACGTAATAGCGGTATTAGATTTAACCACATGACCTAACCAGATTTTAAAAGTAAAACGTATGTATTCGTTGTGAAGTTAGTTGCAATGCCACAGGGATTACATATGTTTTGTGCTCTCAACATAAATGTATCCTAGAAAGAGAAATACTAAATTTTCTTTCCAATTGTGATCTTTTTCTTAAAGGAGAAGACGTGTTGTCATTGCCACGCATCGCATTAGGCATTGTTTGTATGTCCACTCAAACAAGTGCAAGACAGAAAACTTCCGTTGATTCCGTTGAAAGGACAAAGCCGATTCCGTCATTGTATTGCATGTGAGTCAGTGGAAGTGACGTCAGCAAATCGAATGATTGTTCATAGATCAGAATTTGTCTAGTTATGTTAACTTAGGACCCGTACTCATTTCGCAATCGAGAAAGGAGCAAAAAACGTTGTGCTTATTTGTGTATTAGTAGGAGAGGAAAGGAATAAAAGGAAAACCTGCACACCGTCTCAAGTTGGTCCGGACTGGTGCAAATAAGTGTCTTTCCATAAAATAATACTAAAATATATTTGACACGTATTATTACATTCGTTTGATACCATTCGTACAAAGACATTCACGTTGATCAGTGGACGCGTACCTTCTGTAACGCAATTTCTATAAAAACATAACGAGTAAAAAAATAAATTTCATACCACATTTTTTTCGTTAGTTTTTCATTACGCAGTGGAAATGTTGAAACATATTGGGAAATAAAATAAAAACATGTCTGGAAATATTTACCAAATATTATTACAACATTAATTTTTTGCTAAAGTCGTGTGTTCGTACCTTTGAGAAAGAAGAACATAGAGATTTTATCTTTCAACCAAATAGTCTCATACTCGTTCAGAGTCGTTTTTGGCCGCTTGAAAAAATATGTTTGTATAAAACATAATATTAACTGTAAAAATAAATATTGACGGTCTCAATTTAATTATATTTATTTTTTGTTTAATTAATAAAGCAAATAACATTTCTACTGGAAAACTTGAAAATATTTACTTTTATCTAAAATATGGTACACTCAAATGAAATGGGTTTATTTATTATGATTTTGAAATTGTACACCACTAACATTATTTGAGAGTAAAAGCAGTGGGTTTTTTTTAATTCTATTCAAGAGTTTTCTAAACAAAATTTTGCATGAAGGGCTGATACTGTTTTTAAGTGAACCTTGTTCATATTTGTAGCATTGGAGAAGCGAAATTAAAGTACAATCCATTAGCTAGCTACAACAAAATGCATTTGATATAATGCTCCTATTCTCTTCTTTCGTCAAGGTTGTTTCCCCCTCTTCTCATTTTCCAATATAAACATCCTTTCCTTCTTATTTTGTTTCTCTGAGATAATCCGGTAACTTCCTCCAATGTAGTCTTATAAATTTTGAAATGTTTGACATGACATTTATGAATTTCTACATCTCTTTCTACCTCTCTCTCTCTCTCTCTCTTATTATTATGTTTTGGATACTATTCTTTCCTTGCTTTCATAGTGCTCGTTTCTTCTCTTTTCTCATCATGTCTGACACTCTTTCCACTTCTCTTATTTTCGCTTAAAAAAGATATTTATAATTTTTGATCTACAGTCAAATAAAATGTTAAAGATATTAAAATAGTGGTGAGAGTTACGATAAGTGCGCACATTTCAGTACGGAAAACAATTACCGCATTTTGTTTAATGAATGAAACGTAGGTAAGGAAGGAAAGGGAGAAGGCATGCGGCATCGTTTGTTTACTCAATTCTCTTTTTATATACTTCTTCTGTCAGTCACCAGCTGCCTTATGTTGGTGCAATATTCACTCTGCTTCTCTTCTCTTCTACGTTTCATTCAATAAATACAATGCTAAACTTTTGAATCTCTTTAACACGTGATAGATTTTGGTTGGTCTCTTCTTTTCGTTGCTTGCAGTGCTAGATTAACAATATGGATCAAGGGTCTCGGTCAGCTAAAGATGCCCAGGGAAAAGTATATTGAGTCTTGATACAACTGACTTTGGTCTGAGAGTAAAAGCAACAAGATTTTTTTGAAATAAGATGTTGAAAATCCTTATTTTATTTATAAACTACATTAAGGTTGCTTGGAAGATAATTATCTAGAATGGGTAGACATCTGATTATATGTATGTATATTTATCGACAGAATGAACTAAAATATTCATTACCACAGGTTATTAACTACTCAATATAACTTGTAGGTTTTAATTGTAGGTTGTAGGTATATTGACAATACGCAAATAGAAATTTGACATTTAAACATTTTCAAACTATGATTTTCTATCGAATCGATTTACTACTTTGATAAATATGTACTCATACACTTTCTAAACAAAAGCCTATGCTTCTAATTAATTATTTACAAACTAAAGCGTTTGTGGTTGTGTCGTGCACCAATGAATGATTATTTATTTGTGATAAATGCTTTGTTTTGCCGCCCAACTTGTCAAATAATAAACTAAACTGTCCTTAATAACAGGCAATATACAATAAAATCAATAACATCTTTGTTGTAAGTCACAAGCACAACCATACGCATATTTGTATATTGAAGTACTAGCTAGTACTGGTATATTAAAAACAAATTAAGGTGCCCATATATCACTCCGAAAATATTTGACAGTGGTATACATTAATTATTTAAAACATATTACAAATGTATTCTTGAAGTTAGGGAAATACTCGTAGGTAGTTGTTTAAAGGGGGTGGTTAAGTCAACCCCTTCCAAAGCTTCCTTTCTCACAGATTTACAGAGTTGTACAACTATGTATTTTTTATTTAAAAAGTTAGACTTTATTATTTTTTTAACTAGTATTTTTTTTTATATTATTGACTTATTTGAAGATATTCAATAAATGTCGACAAGAGATAATAATAGTTAATGTCGGTTTGTCAGCAATCTTCGCAAGGATGTATGGTATAAACATAGAAGCAAAGGGAAGCGGAGGGTGAGAGACGGAGTCAATGTGATACGCTATCTAAAACTGACTTCCGATCGGCTGTCTATCGTCTTGTTGCTTTTTGAAGCATGCATCATTCAAAGCCGGCGGATGCTGGCAACAACACACTTATATGAGTAAACATACGAATACCGCTACTGGTTGACTGGTTACCGTACCTAAAAAACCTAAATTCTGTAACACATGGAACTATATGAACATACACGCACTTATGATTTTAAATTCACATGGAACTTTTTATGCGCAGGTTTTTTTTCTTAGTACGTTCTAGACGTATGACCTTCTATTCTGAAAATTCCGTTTATTTTCTAATGCGAAATATCCCGGGGTTGTAAACTATTCAAAATTTCATGATTCTTCAAATAGAACTACTAGTTGAATATACTCGGAATTTAATTATATTATATTTTTAATTTATTAATGGTTCCGAATAATAGTACTGAAATCAACATTGTTAAGGTGTTGAAATCAATATATTTTCAAATTGTAAGCTAGTTGTGGCCATACCTCAAGTGAATATAAACTGAAATTATTGTCAGAAATAATTGAGATATACTATTTACAAATCATAAGCAGTTTATAATATTGATAAAATATTATTTATTAACAAATATAGTAACTGTATACTTGGTGTTTTTCTATTGAATGTTACTTAATGAAAGTGCCAGGCTCAAGCCAGGATCGAAGGGCTAAGGTTTCGGATCAGTCAGGTCCTAGAAACACAGAACACCAGCAGAAGGGTCATGCAATAAGAAGTGGTTTAGACAGGTCTAAAGTTGTACTGGAATTCTTAGAGCGAAATAATACTTTAAATATAACATTATAATCATTGAAATTGTGTATACATTTTTTCAGGCTACACATATAAATAGTTTTGTTCTCAACATTTTTCAAACTATGCAATAATCAAAACAGTTAAAACAAACACATGGTTTCCCGCCCCTGTGTTTTGAAACTAGTAAACATATAACACTGAATACATGGTGTCCGTTAGTCGAACTTGGGCTTTAGTAGTAGCACAAGGAGGGGTGGGGGGATGTATTGTTGAGTATGTTCGGTAAGGGTAGGTTTTCAGGGTGATAGTACTGTATATTTTACGTTTCTAATGAAGCTTCATGTTACATCGTTCAGTGTCAAATATAGACAAGCATGAAATGAACAACAAAACCATCCACACCCGACCTGACGAACCTAAAACACCCCCTTTCACCATCCAACCCTCATCCCTGATAACTATTGTTTTGTTGATGAGTATTGGAGATAAATGTATATTAAAGATTTTGGTAAGGGTTGTACAAATTAGCTAACATTTTAACATTAATTATTCGGAATATGTAGAGAGTAACCTTTACTTCAATAACAACAAAAACATTTCGACATTTCCTTAGAATTTATTACATTTTTTCATTACCTAATATACTCGTATTATGCCATATAAACATTTAGGGTAAAATGAAGAAAATACTAAAAAAATAATCAGAGCATAAAAACTGCTGACATTAAGCAAATAACTAGACTTTGTCATACTGTATTTAATTTTGTTGTGGACCCCTGAAACGCCACCACCCTAATAACGTTTTGTGGTTTGGTTATTGTTATTTTCGGTTAAAATATTTCAGTGTAAACCTGTTGGCGGATTCAAGCTATGAGTATACGGTACAGAAAGTACTGAAAGATAAAAATGTTTGCTATATTATACAACAGTTTTAAAGATATTTTGTAGGAGTTTATTTTTCTTAAAATGGTTCATTTTTCTCTTTTCTTTATTAGTTGTCTGCTAAACAACATTTTTGGAATAAATTAGCTAGATTATGTTTCATTAAAATATGTGACATACAAAAAAAAACTAACCTACAATTTTTTTATTTTCTTTGTAATATAAAGTCAACAAAAGATGTTACTCTTTTATGTATTTTGGCGTCTCGCAAACTGCGCAACTATTTTATATTTCTAGTCGTAATGTTAACTCTCTGATTTTAGTTAAACATATTTTGTAACAAAGCATGTCTTACAGCGGACCTCCTCGTATCTGACCTAGATTACATACGTATTCCTCTTGCAATATACCTAAAGGTATTTTTATGGTATAAGTAAAGCAACATATTCAGGGCCGGTCTGTGATATATTTCATAGGTGCGAGATTATAATATGACCCACCTTCTGTTTTAGAATAGTGTCTTATGAAATTCAATTACAGTTTGGTGCCCCATAAGACCGTTTCTCTCGCATACCCTTCGGACCGCCCTTGAACAGACCGCCGTTGCTTGTGGTATACAGTATCATTCCAACTCACAGTTTTAATTTTGTTTTTAATTTAAATTGTATAGCATAAGCGAATACGCGTAGCCATTCCGTTCACCATTATTAATTTAGAATTTAATTTACGTTTTCTTTGTTTTTTTAGAACTTTACAAGGTCCAAAGATACTAAGACATTATAACATCCAAAATGTGACAATCTGTCAAAACGCAGTAGAATTTATTTTTAAAAGAAGTTCAATATTAGTTTGTCAAAAATAAACAAGTAAAAACAATTTCTATTACTAATTATTCCACATTCATTTTTGTACAACTGTGGAATTGTCAAAATGTATATTACTAATGACTATAATGCCTATTCTGAAAACCTGAAATCTATATTAAAATATTAAATAAAATCGTAAATTAAATATCAAAACAGTGAGTGGGAATGAGGTTTAAAGGTATACGTTCAGAAATATGAATATCATAGATCGTATCAAACGGTTTTAGTATTATTTTATGGTTGGTCATACAAGTACATTCACAAACCCGCACCGAACAGGCAGTATAATTCTCTGACAAGTTTGCTTCATTCAACAACTTTGCTTGTCGATCTTCCCAGCGTTCTCTATGCAAGCCTTCCTTCTTCCGTTTCCAATTTTTTCCATTGCACTTTTAATAAATCCGTTTTATACAATCTCTTCGATGCGTACGATGCATACGTGTGAACGCTTACCTTTATAATTAGTTTTAGTTATATCAACGAAGTTTCAGTTTCTTTATTTGAAAATTCTTCTTCTTTATATATCTACAGCTTTGTAGCGAAATCCATTCTGTTATGAAACATTATTAGAAGATTAGTGACCATGATCATTTTTTGTAGATTTTGTAAACATTTTCTCGTTTTATTACGCAATACTTTTCACTGGTGCTACTATTTTATAATCTACAACGACCACCTCACTTAAACCGTGGTTACTTTTTCTATTTACCTCAGTAAAACCACGACTTCTTGGGTCTTCTAAAGGAAAAACATTTGTTCCTACAACTTCCTGGTTTCCCATTCATTTTAACTTATTTTATACGATAAAACTCAAGTTCCTTTTTCTTTTCTTTTCCTTTTTTTTCTCTTTTTGTTACTTTTACAGTTGACATCAATTTATAGCCCAGATTAACATCTTAATGTAATAGGTTGAGTTTTTTAGTCGTTATTTGGCATAGAGATTGTATATTTTTCTTACTTTTTTTTAAACCGACATTTAACTCTCTCTCCCCCTTTTCTAATTGTATTTATTTTAAAAAGGAGATGGAGGTCGTTCTTTTGTTGTTAAATCATTATAAATATACTAAGCTTTTGCTTGTTAACAGTCCAAATTGTTAATTATAATAAATAATCACCCATTTTTCTTAGCTATAAAGGAACGTTTAGTTTAAATATTATTATTTATTTTTTGAATAAATTATATTTTTATGTTAAACTTTGCGTTTAATTAATTATGTTACATAAGAAGTTTTTTTTACATTTGACCAATGTCTAAAGTATAACATATATGTGAGTATAGGATTTATTCTCCTGAAATCCCAAATTTATAAAAACACTTATTTTGAATAAATAATAAAATAGATCCTCACAGAAATTTGTTTTAACGTCTAGTTAAATACATTTTCACAAAAGGCTACTCCATGCTTTTTGTGCCATAACACGGCTACAACATTCCCACCACAACTGTATTTCCTATCTAATTCTATCCACCTTAACGTTAATTAAAAATAAAAATTCACATATATATAGAGCCTTACCAAAAATGGTGGGAGCCTAAAGCACTACTCAACAATGCAGCTGTTCATAAACTATTCAGCCAAACCATTACCATTTTTTGAATTTAACGCAAAATTGAAGTGTTTCTTTTTCTTAGATCACAAACAGTATCAATTATATCTTTTCAAAACGTTACCTTTTTTATAAAGCAATTTTTATTTAGTCAAATGGTTACCCTTTTTTTGAATCGAGATTTTGGGAGCTTATTAGTTAGGAGTTAAGGCCAGTGGTTGGGACGGATCGATTTCCCTTTCTCCTCGGTCCGCCTCTGCATTTATACTCGTACATACCAGTTATTTAGATCATAGATGACTATATCGATTGAACCTTTATTTTTATTGTTAAAATATAACGATTTTAGTTTTTAACTATTAAACGTACGGATACGTTTGTCGGTCAGAATGCAACTCTACTCATAACATTTGCAATTCCAGGTTCATGTTTTTTTTTTTTTTGCAAATACATTATATAGATTAAAAATAAAATCATAAATTACAAGCATTTATCAAACAAGTTTTTATTGTCAAAAGTTTTAAAACATTTCTCGTATCAAATATTGAATTATTGTATGTTTCATTTTTATGTTACGTGAATTTCATTTATCAAACATTTTTATTTTAACTGTTTTATTATATTGAAAACATTTCATTTCATCAATTTATTTTACTGATGTAACGGTACTACGCGATGGCATTACTGACGTAACTGACGCCATGTTTTCCAAATGGCGTGTTAATATTCAAATAAGATGGTCAAATTATATTAGTTACAAATACAACAAAAATCCAGATATATTTGGTGTATATAAAAGGAAAATTAGTTAAGGTTAAATTACTACCCGAGTAGCAATATACTCTAGTTGTTGTAAGTCCGTTAATAAGGATAATTTAATATCAAAGACACGAGTAAGTATAGGTTATAGTAGGGAAAAATACACGGCTGCTTTACGAGGGCCTTACCGAGAAAACATGATATGGTTTTAGTCGGGAACCTGATAAGGTTCTTGTCCGTTCAACCTTATTTGATTCTAGTTTACCAAATAAATGAATACGCCGTGCCTTCGTATGTGTATGACGTGACGACCTAAAAAATATACCTTTGGTCCGAGAATTAATCTGGCATTAACATCTCTACGCCTCTAAGACATATGTTAACCATTCAAGTTAACCAATGGATCTTTATTTTTTATTACATACTCGTATCAACAAGTATAATTTTTAATGTCAAAGTGTGTAAACCTTTAATGGGCTTGTGTCCTCATTTTTTAGTGGTCGATTTTTCAATTGTTGATTGAAACTGATGTTAATAAATGTGTGTTGGTGTGTCTATTTTATTAAATATCTAAATATTGACGGAGATATAGCAATTAAAAGTTTGAATTGTAGTTTTAGCGCTAGAAATGGTCGACCATATTTGTATGACGTGAAATGCATTTTAACATCAGTTATTTGTTGAGTAGGTCAGTGCTGTGGTAATGTTCTGTAGCTGTTGGTATTCAAATAATCAAGTCAAGTCAAAGAATAATAAGTTTTTATTTTATTTAACCCTGCTAAGGCAGACATAATATTGAAATTTTATTATTCCTTGAAATAGCTGTAAATAATATTTGATATTTTGATATATAAATACATATAGCAGAGATTTATGAGCTGTAAGGTTGGTAACCTTACACAAGGATTGTGATGTCACATACACTTGGAATGTGTACAACGTTGAATCACTTTAATAATTAAAAAGACAAAATGACTTTTTTACTTGTTAATATCTCTTAACATATAAGGAGTTATTAAAAAATAATTGAACATTTGAGGTTCTAGTAAGCCACTTTATCAATATATAGTACAGTTTTATAGAAATTAAGACATAGGACACAAGCCCATTTAAAAATTTCTAATTTATTTAGGATTTGCAGTGCACTATGGGTGTCCAGGAAACGACAATGCCCAGAAACAATTTGTTTAAACCATGTTTTAAATTTTTAACAAAACATATTAACAACGTCCTACTCACTGTAATAAAGTTTCTAGTTAAACCATCTCAGGTTAGGAGATAGAAAGAGATAGATAGAGACAAGAGGAAGAGGGTAGACAGACTTAGGGCGAGCTTTAATAAAACAACATAATTAAATTTCCTGTTATGGATACAGGAAATTAAAACATGTTTTATGGAAAAAAATATAATAAATAATAATAATAAAATATTTTTATAAAGAATAGGTTACACAGAGAAAAGCTGCTACTAATATATTCATCGTAGTATATAAGATTTTTTATTTAAATCTATTTATAATGTGCGGAGGAATAAACCAAGGATAGAAGAAAAGCTTTGATGAATATTTAATATAAAAAGATATGTAGCAATAAGCTGGGATGTTTATTTAGTATTTTGATAAAATCTTAATCCAAATCAAAATGTATCGATACTGTGAAATTAAATTGTGTTCCAGAGACTATTTTAACATGGAAGAGATTTTTGATATTGTGAGCTTTATGTTAAAACATAATAGCTTTTATATCTAGTGTTCCGTGACATTCATTTTGATATAATAACCAATATTGAACCGAAATTCTCAATTGACTTTTAGCGTTATAATAATTAACTTTGTTCTAAATAATAATAAATATAACAGTCTATTTAAGTGTTTAACACAGAGTGTTCTGATTTCGAATCCCGCACTGGTACATAAATTTCTGGGTTCGGTTGCTGTGTCGTTAAGTTCGTTGTAAACAATACTTTCTCAAAAGAGAATATATCAAGAAGTTCCTGCGTTCAAGATGAGTAGCCTTGCTTAAGGAATAAACATTACCATAGTCTACTACCATATTTCAAACGATGCCATACAAAATTTCAGCTTGATTCGTGCGTTAGTTTTAATTCAACATCTATTTGTATTAAACGTGCTTAAATACGTTTTTCGATACAATGAAAAGGAGCAATATCCATTTACATAGCCCAATTACTCGAGCTCTTTACTTTTCCATGGAAAAATATGCGAAGGCAGACGACTGATGTCTAGGAATTTCTAACCGACTGTTTAATCCGTTTGATCCGACTAAGCGGATCGATATTGCTCTTTTCCATTTTATCTTTACCATAATTAAAGATGCAAGATGATTTCGGGAAGAGATACCGGAATACATGTGAGGAATATAAAAAGAATCACAAAATTTGGATTGGGAAACGAAGAGAAAGGCAGCAGATACTGTAAAAATAGAAAGGAAAGGATGTGCAGGGTGTGCTTGATAGAGATGGAAACGCTCGAGCAAATCATGTATTCATGTGATAAAAGAGTAACAAGTTAAAAGAAGATTGTGCAGTTATTAAAGGGGGGCAGTGAAGGGAAGCGGTGGATAGCGGAGATAAAGAAAAGGAGAGAGAAAAGATATAAAAGGATGGAGAGTAGCAGGAAGAGAGAAGTAATAGGGGTTTAAATTTATCTGGTTTGTTTGTATTTTTCTTCTATCTTTTGAAAAAATTGAGAATGGGTAGATAGTATGTTATTAAGCACAATGATATGTAATTTTATGATTTAAGGCAGAAGAATGCAGTGCCTAATGGCTGAAACATTACAATAAAATATTAATAATAATTTGATCGAAAAACACGTAATAGTAAAATAATGTCAAATCAAAACTAAGCTATGAAACAAACTAAAATTATATATGGTGTCGTTTTAAAGATGGTAGTAGACGATGTTAATCTCAACTTTCTTAAACAAGGCTATTTGTCTTCAATCACGGAAATTTATTGATCAACTCTCGTAATTATAAATTGATTAAAACTGGTATACTTTTATATCAAATAAATTTAATGTGGATATGAAATGGAAATAAAAGAATTAGCTAAAAAATGTACGGAGTAAAATATATAATGGATATTAAAAATATATTTGTAAGATTGAAAATGTCAATGCCAAAAAAGGAAACGTTTATATGATTTATATATTTGTATAGAAAATTCCAACCAAAAAGCAGACAGCAGTGCTTATACAGTTTGACAGCTGTATCCAGAAGGTATACACAAAATTTCACTGCAGAATTCCTAGAAATACAACATCATATCTCAATAAATGCAACTATTTATGTCTCTTATTTATTTTAGCAGTAAATAGAATTTTATGAAACATGAATTTTTTCACATATTTTTGTTTATTTTAAAACAATATACATATTACATATAAATCTTTAGCCCGGTGGGCATTACATTACATTGCATTGTTTGCATCTGCATCTGCATCTACATCTACATTTGTCTATCTCTATGCCAATGCCTCTGTCGCTGTCGGTCTGTCTGTCTGTCTATCTGTCTGGTTACCACGACCTGACCTGACGAATATGCAGACGTAGAACAATGCATATATTAGTATCTCCAACAATTTGACGTACCTCGTACTCGTAGATGTGCGAGTATATTGTGGAACATACCAGCATTATATTTAATGGAAAATCGTTGTATATTATCTATTGTTTAATTTGCAACATAAAGTGCATTCACTACTTTGTAGCGGTGGTTATTCTATGTAAATATTAATTCGCTGTTTTCGAAATAATGAAATAATATTCTGTACATATATGTACCTACTCGTATATATTTCTATGCATTTACATGATGGGTTTATATAAACGCATCCATTTATGCTATGGGAAATTCTACCCAGGTAGAAGATTGTCTTGCGTGCATGCTAGACTTCCACAAGCTAATTTAAAGGTTAATTTTTTACCTGGGTACTTTGTTAAGTTGAAATCGTATCTACAGAGTATTCTTTTAAGTAAAGCCCACCCACGCAATGTCTAATGAGACTTATAAAATAAACACGTTTCTAATTTAAAGAAATTGACTTTTTTTTAATTGATTAAGTTGCTTATCAGAAATATGTATTTTTAATTGTGTATTTTTTAATTATACATAATATTTTTTTTATATTTATTTACTTCTTTGCCTTGACTTTACAGATATATATTTTTTTTTTTTTTTTTTTATTTAGGCTTTGGCTTATTCAGCCTTCTTGCCATTGCTTTTATTTGTAAAATTATATAAAAATTTACATATAAATTATAATTGTTCTAATAAATACAAAACAAATTGATTCTTTTAAAAAATTAAACTTAAAATTAAATACATACTAAATAAAATATTTTAACTTAAATTACACTTCTATATTATTTTCTATCACAAAGTTTGTTAATATTTCCGCCGTTGCTTCACTTGTCATTAAACAGGACATATTGACTGGGAACTGTGTTACATTACATAAATCATTTAAAAGTCTATCAATTTTTGATGTTAAAAGATGACACCCTAGAATTATATGGTCCAAAGACCCTTCTTCTCCACATCTACAATTTGGTGTGTCTTTTATATTTATTTTGTATAGATGAGCTGGACATCTAGAATGCCCAGATTTCATTCGACAATTTGTTGAAATATATCTCCGTGAATGATTTTTATTAAACCATGTGGTTGTTGGAATTTTTTGATTCGCTGCAAAAAAAAATTTTCCAGTACTTTGACTTTTCTCATTATATATATTCTGCCATTCTGCCATACAATTTTCTTTAATTATTTTTTTGGAATCATTTATTGACCAATTTATTTCGATTATTTCCCCATCTACACAAGCTTCTTTGGCCAGTTTGTCAGCCATTTCGTTTCCTTTTATGCCTACATGTCCAGGAATCCAAATAAGTTTAACATTGATATCATTTTTTTCCATTTTTAAAAGATATTCTTTAATTGAACATATTTTGTTATTATTATTGTTTTTGAATTTATTGTTATTTAAAGATACACAAACACTACGAGAATCTGTGAAGATTAATATATTTTTATTGTCAGTTTTTTGTATTATTTCTAGTAATTTCATAATTGCTGTTATTTCTGTATTATAAGAATTTGTGATGTTGTTAAGTTTGTATTTGTACTGTTGATCTGTATTATAATTGAAAATGCCAATTCCTCCAGTCCTAGAGTTTTTTTCGAATGAACCATCGGTAAACCATATACTCCAGTTTATATCATCTTTTGTTATATATTCCATATATTTTTGATAAGTTATTTCCTTACTGTCATTCTTCTTGAACAAATTTATTTCTGTATGTATTGTTGTCATGCTTATTTCTAATGGAAATTTGAAAAAAGGTATAATGTTGTGTACCTCTAAGTTCAAGTTATTATATCTATCAAAACTAGTTAAAAGTGCCGGTTTTTTATGAGTTGTCCAATATGGTTTATTATAAAGAACATATAGTTTAGATAATCTTGTATTTAAGGGGCCACATGAGTTATGTCTGTTTTTACAAAAGAAACTGTCTGATATTTGTTGTATTCTGATATTTACCGGAGGAATATTAGTTTGATAGTTGAGGATTTGGATTGGTGTTGAAACCATTGCACCTAATATTATTCTTAAACATTTGTTTTGTATAATTTCAATTTTTTTTAATCTTGAGTTATTTGCGGTGCAGATCATAGTACTAGAATAGTCAATATGCGGTCTAACAATAGCTTTATATATTTTTATTAAGGTTGTTGGGTGTGCGCCCCATTTGTATCCTGCTATACATCGCATCAAATTTAAGCCTTTTTGACATTTGTTAATAATATGTGCAATTTCTTTCGCCCAAGTGCTTTTCGTATCAAAGAATATACCCAGAAATTTGGTATTTGAAGTAACAGTTATATTTTTATTTCTGATGGTTATTTTTGGACTGCAGTTTATTCTATGCCTTGTAAATATAACTATTTTACTTTTTTCTGACGATATATTTAATTTGATTTCCTTTAATAAAATATCTAGTTTTCTTAATTTCGATTGTAATCTGTTTTGAGCTATATCTTGTGTATGACCCATACTATAAATAACCATGTCATCTGCATACATCAGTACTGTTGTGTTGTTATCTGATAATGTTGTTAACTTTTCTGTGTATATGTTGAATAATAAGGGAGATAATATTGAGCCTTGTGGAATTCCGTGATTACATAGTATAGGACCAGTTAACTTATTATTGTATCTAACTGTTATTTCTCTATTTTGGAAGTAGTTTATAATCCAGTTGGATATTTTGGAAGATATACCTATGTTTTCTACTTTTTCTTTTAATATTTTTAGATTAACATTGTCATAAGCAGCTTCAATGTCAATGAAAGCAGCTATCATATAATGATTTTTACTGTATGTTCTTTGAATATCGATATTCAATATGTTTAAGTTATGCTGTGTACTTCTTGTTTTTCTAAACGCAAATTGTAACTCAGGTAATCTTTTATGATGTTCGAGATACCACTCCAGTCTGTTTTTGATGATGGATTCCATAGTTTTGCCCATACATGATAGTAAAGTAATTGGTCTGAATGATTCTTCTTTGTTTGGATCTTTTCCTGTTTTTAATATAGGAACAACGATATGTTTTTTCCAGTCTAATGGTATATCAGCAGTGTTTAATGACAGATTGTATATTTGTGTAAGATGATTTATTGCATTGTCAGGTAAGTTTTGTATCATTTTGTAATTTATTCTATCAAATCCTGTGCTACTGTTTTTATTATGATTTAACGCGAATTTTACTTCATTTTTATTTATGTTATTATCTAGAAAATTATCTTTTACGATGGTGGTGGTAGTAATATTTAAATTGTTGTTCTGTGGAAATTTTTTTTTAATGAATTCTTCTATTAAACTTTCATTATCACTTATCCTTTTAGTACTATAGCTTTTATTGTTAATTTTTCTTATATTGTTCCAGACAATGTTGGTTGTTGTGTTTGGGTTTAAATTCTCGCAGAAATTTTGCCATTCTATTTTTTTTCTGGCTCTAAAATATCGTCTGGTTTTAGCTTGATGTTTTTTATAATTTAAATAATTCGCCATTGTCATGTTTTTATTAAAAATAGTTAGTGCTAATTTTCTTTGAGCTATCATTTTATTGCACTCAGTGTCCCACCAAGACGGTTTTATTTTATTAGGAGTTATATTATACAATCTGGTAGATGGGATATGTATGTCTGCCGAATTATTAATAACATCTCTAAATTGGTTGTATTTGTTTTCAACATCTTGGGGATTACTTGTGATTCCATTTGTGCTAAGGTTTGAAATTCTGCTTTCTATTTCAAGGCTATATTTCTCCCAATCTGCTTTTCGGAAATTTCTCCTTGTTAAATATTCAGATGTACGGTAACGGTCTTTATTATAGTCATTCAAACAGAAAAAAATTGGGTAGTGATCACTACCTAAGCTATCTGCAAGAACTTGCCACGAAGTAATTTGTTGTGTTAAAGTCATTGATACCAATGTGAGATCCAATATACTGTCCCTTGTACTGAGATTGCTTACTCTAGTTGGTTTATCATCGTTGATAATATTTAGATTTTCGTTTTCTATGAAATCTAACAATTCGTTACCTTCATACTGACTACCTGGACAATTTATATCCCAAGCAAGATTAGTCGCGTTAAAATCTCCAGCAAGTATAACAGGAACTATCTATTTGTTGTTTTATCTGTGACCAATTAGAATTAGATAGTTTATGATTCGGTTTAGCATAGATTGATAAAATACATATTACATCAGTTTCGTTATGTGTTAAAATTATTCCAACTATTTCGACCGAATTAAATGGGTTATTTAGCATTACTCTTTTATATTTTATAGATTTATGAATCAAGATAGCAACACCCCCGTGGGGATTATAGTTTGTATTCTGTATCCTATCTTCTCTTTCAATAAAATAACCTTTGATGTTGAAATTGATATTTTTTGTTAAAAACGTTTCTGATAGTATGCATATATGTATGTTATGCTTCTGTAACATATGTTGTAGTTCCTCTTTAATATATCTGACTCCTCTGCAATTCCATTGAATAAAATTTATCATTTTAACTGTTTTAATTAATTATTGATTTTTATATCTGTCCTTGGTCTTGTTGTTAGATTTATTTATATATTTTATTTTATTTTATTTTCTCTCCGTTTATATAATTATTGTTGATTTAATATTTTAGTAAATTTATTAAACGATTAGGTTTAGTGATGTGAATAGATTTTTAAAAAATAAACTTAATTTATATATCGATGTTTTCTTACGAGTTTGACCATTGTACACTAGATATTTGTTTCTTGTAGCTTCTAAGGGATTGGGATGTAATATTTGGGTCTTTGTTTGTATTTTTAATTTTGTCATCATTATTTTTATTATATATTGATGTATAGCAGGTATCATTATCATTGTTTTCCATTGTAATATCAGGTGTCTCTTGGTTGATTTGCTTTCTGTTTTTTCCTTGATTAGTTATCTTAAGGTATGTGTCGCTTTCTTCATTGTTAGGTTTCTTTTCTTCTCTTCTTCTTTTTGGAATTGGTTCTTTAGTGGATGTCGTAGGTTGTGGTTGACTGTAAGATCTTTGTAACGAGTTACCTGTATTTGATTTATTCACTCTGGTATTAGTTCTTCTGGTTAAAGGGTTTGGTTTGTATGTTGGAATTATGTTGATACTATTGTACTTATTAGTGATATTGGGAAAAGTCTCATTGTAGTTTAGAGCTTCAAAAGAGTTTTGAGTTCTTACTGAGTATAAATAGTCTGTATTTTTTTCTGTTAATTCTAATTTTGCTTCATAAAAACTGAGATTGTGTTGGGCCATGAGATCTTTTATCTTGATTTGTCTTTTTTTTTCAGGACATTCATTGTCTGTAGCCTCGTGGTTAAGTTTACAATTTATGCATGTCGGATTAGGAGATGTGCATGCAGTACGTAAATGATCTTCACTTCCGCAGAATTTACATTTTGCTACTTTTGCTCTACATTTTGTGGCTGCATGTCCAAATTTAAAACAATTATAACATTGTATCGTCTGTTGTACAAATGGTTCACATGCTCGTCTCACTCTCCACATGTAAACATAAGCAGGAATAGCAAGTCCTTCAAAGAATAATTTCACTGTTGTACTGGGTTCATATTTAATAGCTCCGTCAACTCTTAGTTTTCGATTTAACCTTTGCACTCTCGTTACTTTAAAAGGTGGACACTCTATATTATTTAAAATTGTATCTTCCGAATATTCAATATCAACACCTTTTATAATAGCAACTTTTGTGCACCAGTAAAATGGGATAAACGCTTCATACCCATTGTTTTTCAGCAATGTTGATTTGGTAATTTCGTTAGCTAGTACTGCATTAGCACATTGAACGATTACTCTATTTCTTCCCACTTTTTTAATTTCTATTATATTAGATTTATTGCTAATTTTACATATTATTTCTGCTAATTTAAGAGAACTAAAAAATGTATTTCCATCACTATTATTTTTAACTATCATTACTTTATACGAGTCATATTTTGTTTCTGTGTTGTATAAATTATTAAATATTTTTTTAACATTGTCACTATTGTTATTTAAGTTTTCTGTTATATCACTGGATGTTTTATCTGTAGGAATTGATTTGTTAGTCACAGAGTTGTTTTTATTGATCGGATTTTTATCGGGAGGTTCAACCTCCATATCCATATTGTTAATTAACCAGTGATAATTAAATAGAAGTTACTTCACTTCTAATTAATAACACTTAATAATAATATAAATTATAATTTAAAAAAAAAAAATAAATCACTAAAAAAATATTATAATTTGCAAAAAAAAAGATCACTATTTATTTTATTGTTTTGTTTATTGTAAATACGTGCGCTCACCAAGAAGACTCGATGTAAACTGTGTACAGATATATACAGTATCAAATATTGTCTAAATAAAAAGCTGTAGTGTGCGAAGAGATGAAGAGCACAAATATCATGTCCTTTATTTACAAATCGAATTTAACATTATATGTGACGTCAGGAATCTTGTAACTCCTTTCCTTCTTGCCATTTCTTGTTACACTTTGTGGAGCTCTTGATGGATGGACCTCTTTCTGGATGATGTTATTACACAACTTAGTTTTAATGCAAAAGCTACATAATTTACAGTGACTGTTTTAAATAATGTACATATATCGAAGCAGTGCTCGAACTCCTGGGTTTTAAATTGTCATCCTGTGGATACGTTTTTTTTCATAAACATATTTCATTATCTGGGTTTTTCGGTAGTTTATTGATACAAATAAAGCCAAAAAGAAAAAGGTAGTTTTAGATGCGTTGCAAGGCATTTGTGGCTAGATATACAATTGGTTTTATCGTAAAGAAAACGTATTTTTAAAAGTTTTTTTTTCATTTATTTATTTGCCTTGACTTTTTTTAATAGTACTTCAGGGACTTCTAAGGACCACGGTATATTTAACATTTTATAATTCTATTTTACAAATTTCTAAATATTTAAATAATTCACTAATTAATTTTGAATCACTTAACAAAAATTTAGTATTTTTTTAATATTTCACTATTGAATTTTAATCTTTCTAAACCATAATTTATGCATTCAAATATAGATCCAAAGTTCCTTCTTCACCACATTGACAACTATCGTCGGATTTAATATTAATTTTGTACAGATGAGCTGGAGTTTTACAATAATTACTTTTGAAGGAATTGTAACTAAATACAATTGAATTTTTCGTGGAAGCTAAAAAAAGAAATGACTAGTAAAAGGCTTTCTTGGGTTTGTTTCTTGCAATCTACGTTTACTTAAAATTTGTGAGTAGGAACAGCGAACGTTAATTCTAATAAGAATTGAACAATTTCACAATTTTATCGATCTTTAAACGCAATACACATCACTACTACTTTGCATATAATGCTCATATGGTTTTTTTAATTTCATGAAAATATATAAAATATGTCAAGTTAGTAACAAAGAAAAAATTAAAATATAATACCATTAAAATTATAAATAGAAAAACAGTATATAATAATACATAAAATTATATAGTTAATTTAAATGAACTCGCATAATGAACAAACTTATTTCTAATTATAATTTAATAGTTACCGTTGAACTGTAAAACTGTAACTACGTGATATAACTGTACGTTACATAAGTCATTGTTCTCGCACTGAGCCAGGCAGCCAGGCACTTACAACATATTGTTATGATCATTAAAATATTTATATGTTATTAAAGCAACTTATTTTTACACGAATGAAAAATTTCTAACAAGGTATAAATGTAATAATAATTTATGTAATAGAAGTAGTTGATGGTTATACTATGCAGGTACGGAAGAAGGGATACAAATTAAAAAAAATTATAAATCGTGTAAATATTTTGTATAAAGGTCTATACGTACAGATCAGTACCAATACGTGACGATCAGTGCCGTGTCGCTATTAACTAAGAGAAATACTAACATCGCTGAGGCCCTTATTCTGTAAAGTATTTCCACCGGTGAAAAAATTTCATCGCTGTAAAATGACGTCACAAAAGCGATGATTTTTTATTTGGTATTCTTTAAGAAATTTCCATCGATTTTATTTTTGTCGCTGTATTGTCGCTGTATGTCGCTTTAAAATTTTTCATCGCTGTATTTTTGAGAACTGTCAAACAATTTGAACTATAATTTGCTGTAGTTGGAGGATTCTACGAAAAAGTAGAAAATAAGTTAGTATTTATATGTTTTATTTATATTTTTTTTATTGACATCCCAGAATATTACAATTTATCTATAGATATAATAATATGTATACATATGAATATATAAATATAAATATATCAGAAAGTGAGGTTATGTTGTTTGTCAATTATTGCTTTAGGTGAATTAGGGATTACAAGAAATTGCTTGTTTTGAATAAATTGTGCATGGCCATTTGAAATTCTATTTATAATAACTATTTCCTCACTGATTTTCCCGTTTTCCTTTTCGTAGATGCCATATTGACTTTTTTAAATAGATTTTGACATGTATGAATTATATAAACAACTGTCATTTAACATATTTTATATTTTTTCTATTTAATACTTTGTCTTGATTGGTCAAATATTATATAATTGATGACGTCGGAGAATACGTCATCAATACCAGTTTATACTTTTTCACCGCTGTATACTTATAAGGGCAGTGGAAAATTTTGCATACAGAATACCACTTTAGATATTTTAAATACAGCGATCCTAATCGAGCGGTGAAAAAATTAAATATTTCCACCGCTGAAAAAATAAGGTCGATTTTTTTAAAAGTTACAGAATAAGGGCCTGAATGTCACTGACACTGACAAATACAAATAGCTTCGTACAAAATATTTGAACAATCTTATTTTTCACTGACACTGAACGTCCGGACCTGATAGTCACGTGTGTACAGAGATCTCAAGTATACAATAAAATAAGGAGTAAGAGATGTCAGATATTTTACAACGATTAACAGCTAACTTTGATTTCTATAAATAAGTAAAAATATATTTCTAAATTATGTTGACTATGTATTCTAAACTGATTAATGTCCTTTGTTGCAGGTGAGTTTCCATATATATTGGTTTTCAACATTTCTCCGAAGACTTCTTCCTGATTGATTCTGGCTTTTGGAAATAGTACCAAATCATTTCCTTATATGTAAGCGATTTTATATATATAGTTGTTTGTAATGCATTTTCCATTCCACCTTAATTTGGCACCTAAAGCGAAAACTAGGCGCTTTCAGGTGGAATTTTCTGGGAAAGTTGTATAATTTTCCGAATAGGAACAATTGAGTGCATATTTATTTTTTAATTATTTACGAAAATTTACACGCTATTAACCTAATGATATTAAATAAATTGTATGTCACTGAACTACTGGCTTGGGAGAGTACAAATATATATGCATATATTTTATAAAGTTTCCATTTTTTATAATTTGCGCAGCACTAAATTGTTCCTAACAATAGTCCTAATTTTTTTTTTATATTTCGCAGCAAATTTGATTTTAAATTTTATTTTCCGAGAACTAAACTTTACAGGAAAAATAGCAAGCTTTATCGGCGACTAAATTCGTTCTACACTTAGCTCAGCACTGTTTATATATTGTAGTTTCGATTTTATAACACGATGTATAAATGTACGGCTCGTTTTTCATACAACTTTGACAAGAAATGATTTTTTTTAATATTTATTTGAGTGTATCTAGATAATTATTAGTATTAAAACTAAGTAATTATTTTTTAAAGGTGCTCTTAAATATTAGACGATTTTGTAAGGAATCGTGATTAACAAGATCTCTAAATTCGATGTAACCAATTAATAGAACCAATTTTGTAACTTATTTTTATCCAGCTGTTTTCTTTTGGTCAACGTCATTCAAAAAGAGAATTTAATCTTTTCAAAGATTTCTAACGCAGTTTCTTCAACAGTTCAGAGTAAATTAATCTGTGAGAAGTAATAACTAACGCTAACTAAGCTAGTTCACATAATTCAATACGTGCGCTACATTAGTTAATTAACAAGTGATTCACTAACAGTGTGTCATTGCTTCATTGACGTCTACAGCTAGTGCTACTAGCTAGTGTCTAGTGATATCTGTAGCACTAGAACCGATGCGTTACGTTGTATTGTTAATACACCTAATATTAATCTAATTCCCGATGCACCAGGTAATGCGAATAGTGTAAACCCATTGGGTTTGATTATTATCAATTAGTATTGCACATGTAGAGCCTTTGTAGCCTTTGAACGTGATTCTCCTCTATATCCTTGTATACAGTGTATAGTGTATAGTATACAGTGTACGATGTACAAGTATGTGTAAACTCTCGACTGTATAATGTAACATTGACACAATTAACTAGAGAATGAGATAACATTACAAATAAAATGAGATAACGATCGATTCCTAATGTGTGATTGCAATCAGCAGGATATGAGATAGTTAATTCAATGGTTAATTTCCTGGATATTTTTGATTCTCACTCTCTTGTGTTTCTAGATTTTGTAACCAGAAAATAATTACTATACGAGAATATATTACTATCTTACTGTCGAATTACATTTACAGATTTAATTTATTCAATCTACCCCCTTCAGGATGCTCTCACTATGAAAGTGACTAGTTACGTCGGTAATTTTTTCAATGGGGTGTATACGAGTTCTTTCGCATTACCAAGAGATGAAGTTTCTACTCTAATATTTATAAATACACCACTGTACTGAAACTAATAAAAGTACATGTCATATATCTTATGTAAAAAGTAAACAAAAAGACGACCACACATGTTATGTTCGAAGATGCATGTTTCCAAGCAAGTTCGGATGTAATCGTCCAGGTCATTAGTGAAATCATCTCCGAGTGTTCAGTTTTGAGATAACGACGAAAATAATTTTTCAGTTGTATGCTTTCGAGCGGTTCTCGACTAGTTCATCTGCATTATAATCTTGTTTAATTGTATTAATGAATTAACTAGTTATTGAAAGAGAGAGAGGATACAATTTTACATATAATTTTGAAGATACAAACATTTTTTCGTATCGTAGTAATGTCGAATAGCCTAATTACAATTTGAGTAAGATTTTTGATTCTTCGATGCACATTCTAAACGACAAGTAGAAATATATTTGGGTACGTTCATTAAAAGATATTTTCGAATTTTAAAGTTTAAGTTTATTTTTTATTATAGAGTTTTTTGTTGTTGTTGATAAGCCACCCTATGTCGATTCCTATACTACATAGGTGGAGGTCCAGAATATCGTATTCAAATTTTATATGCTTAGGATCCAAATTGTTTGTATGGTAACATGTGACAGTGTTACACCACCCTTACTGTCCAATTGCGTTTTAAACTTTTAGTTTATGCAATCTATCCATACTTTACTCCTGATAATACTCTGTTAGAAATACGCAGTAAAAATTACTATTTGAACATAGTATTAAGTCTTCTCTAAGACTGCCATTAGTGCCAGGTGTTATAGTAATTTTTACTGTGTATTTCTCAAATGTACTTACCAAATCTTAAAGAATTGAATTTATTTATATCTGTCAATTAGCTTTAAAGGCATAGTCTATTATGTTGCATGTTCATTTAACAATTCCTATGTTTTGAATTGTCAAATTGAAATGTTTGTTTCTGTGAAACATATTAAACATTTTACATACAAAATTGTACATTAGTGACGTTATATACTGATAATGTTGCATGCCAGTGATGTCCGTGCTTGTACCAGTAAAAGGGGGTTTCCTCAGTTGACGCTTCACTTCCTGCTAGACGTATTATGTTCAGCCTTGGTCGTGTATGCCCATCCTGTTAAGGACTATCTGTTGCTAATAGAACTGGCTCGAACAATAGTTGCAGTTACAATAAGATATTGAATTTGGATTATATTACGGAAACACCTGTCGTTATCGTTGATTAGATACAAATTTATAATAGTGCTACACCTGTTTGCATGTACTCGTTCTACACCTACTATATATATATCAAATGTAATATATGTAACTATGTTTAGCGGGATTATTTCTATTTTTCAATAAAGTTTGAAAACAACCAAATTGCAAATTTTAGTCGCTACTGCGTACGATGTCTACGGTACCTATCGCCCATTAAAATCGTTTTGTATCGCGAAATGTTATGTAAACATCACATTAGAATAGTATGTATCAATTCGAATGAGCAGTATGTAGTACGAATACGTCGTATTGCATTATCGCCTGACCCCTCCAACAACGAACACTGTCCAACATAGCAGAATGATTTTGTAACAAAGCTTCCAACGCGATTGAAATTATGCTCTTAACATCACATCGATGTATAT
This sequence comes from Panorpa germanica, assembly GCA_963678705.1. Taxonomy (NCBI): domain Eukaryota; kingdom Metazoa; phylum Arthropoda; class Insecta; order Mecoptera; family Panorpidae; genus Panorpa; species Panorpa germanica. The sequence continues at coordinate 9,305,584 of OY783206.1, read as the reverse complement.
GTATATCTCTATACATACTCGTATGTGTTGGTGTGTCCCAAATACTTGTAACTTGCAATCTATATATTCAACAGTGGATAATAGGTTCAAAGGCGGCCGTATATCTCGCAGGAAATTTTGTGAAGTGATTAAAACATTTTCAACACCTCTGGTCTGGTCTGGTCTGGTCGTGTCTGCACTGGTTTACGTTTGTGGTGTAATGTCAATGATTAACTAACACAAAGAACCAGGAAATGTAATTACAATCATGTAACAGTGAACTAACGGTGTTAAAAGTGTGAATTTAATTAATTATTTGATTGATTTGTAAATGTTATAGTCCTGTCGACATGAAATTCTAATAATCTTACCATATCTGTACATAGTACCTACAAAATATATGGCATATATTACGGTGAATACACCACAAATATTATCTACATCTGTCTCGAATAATATATAAAGTATTCATAAAAAAAGTAGTTGAGAACGCTAAATATAGTAAATTTCTTATTACGCTATGTGATTTTTTGAGCCGTGTAACGTCAGAAAACGAAATTACATTCTAACTAGCCATATTTCTGTAAACTTTTTGATACAAACATATATTTGTATATATTCCAGGAAAAATAGAAAATATTTAACCATAAATAATTTGGATCACAACCAAGTGCCCCGGGAATTAGATGCTGAGCACCTGCATACACGACCATAGCTAACAAAACAATCTTGCTATAGTTCAAATTACGAGAGTTCGGCGGCGACTCGTACTTAAAATAGGTTGTGGGGTATAAACTGTCGATATAACTAAAAAGCACTGACTCACTTATTTTTATATAATGTATATAGAAACGAATAAGATAAAATTCATTATCGTATTATAGATTTATATCGCTCTTATAACCTCTTTTATAAGTATAAGTCTCCGCCGAACTATCGTGATTTGGACTATATTAATAAAATCGTATGCTGCCCTTAAAAGCAACAACAGAGAACGAAAAAGTAATTTACAATAAAAATAAGAAAAAGTAGAATTTAGTCAAATTAAAATAATAGCCGGGAATGAAATCCGTTAACCAAATAGATTGGAACACAGTGATCTCGAACTATGGGTATGGTGATACGAACCGGGCTTTGGGAAGCGTTCCAATGGTGTGCTACTAGATTGAAACGTGTTCCTAAAGTGTTTGAAAATGGGTATTCCAGTCGGGTGAAGGGGGGAAGTGGTACGACTTTATATAAATGCTAATTACGTGTGTTGTACAACGAACTAACGCAGTCAAATAGCTGAAATAATTAGACTTCAAATTAACAATTCAATATGTAATTAGAATTTAACAGGGTTTTATTTGCATGCGTATTTGAACCAGTTATAAAACTAAAGTGATTAGCATACTGTAATTTATTGAAGTAATTAATCTAAGTTTTGTTATATTCGTACATCGTATGTCTTACGTTGTAGCGTACCGGCAAGATGTACGGTTAGTTTCTTAATGAGAAATCGATATCTTCTACTTAAATTAATTTCATGGATATTGTGCTAAATAGTTTGAAAGTTTATTAATTTAACAAATGCAGCCTGTCATATGTTTAATAACAAAATGCCCCGATCATAATGTACTACATGTACTATATGTCTTTACATACGCGGCTAAGACACTCGTAGCTATAAGACCGTCCGCACATGGGTCGACTGATTGCAAACGTGAGCCCCGATCTGCCCGAATCGAATGATAATGCAACTGTGTTGTTAGTGAGAGAACGCACGTTATACGAGTGAGAAAACACACACGGCATGGACGAAACTAAACTGATTTGAAACTGGTTTTGAGCGACTCTGTTTCTTGGTCGCAGGGCAATTACATTGCATGCTTTTGATGGTGACATCATGAGCAGAGATGTGCACAAATACGTGTTTATGTTTGTATGCTTTAATGTTCTTAAACGTAGTGTATTGATTTTAATAGACCCCAAACTTATTAAAATGTAGCTGGGTAGAAGTGAATTTGAAGTCAATGCAAAAAAAATGTTAGGATTTTGCCCATTGACGTAACCACTGTTTAGTTTATTTCGCACCTCTAAAGCAAAAGTAACATTTGTTATTAAATGATGAAAAGATTAATATTATAAAATAAATTATCAATTAAAAATTAAAAGTACAAAAATATAAAAGCCTATTCAAGAAATATAACAACCCTTAGAATTAAAAGATAAAATAAAACTGAAGTAGACAAGCCGGAAAAATTAGAAAGTTTTTTTTTTAAAGAAACCCTTCAGCAATGTCCACTTCTTTCTTTTAGAAGTTTTCAGCAAACTTTAAAACGAACTCTTGTCTGATATAAAGTATGCTTAGGGGGATGATTTTTCCTTAAATGTAAGAGGAGTAAGATAGGTAGGGTGGTTGTTCCTACCCTTAAGGTTGGGAGTGAATAGAAGGGTAAGTTTTCAAACCAAGTCGTTATCTATGAAAGCTTTAGGATATTTTTGGATTTCAGTTGAAGTAATAGAAGATATTCGTTCGTTTTTTTTTGTCTCAAATAAAAAGAGTCACATATTATTATTTACTATACGGTACGGAGTTTGTCCAGGGTTGGGTATGTCGAGGGTTGCGTTTCTTATCTTTCTAGTATTATTTATTGCAGTTGTTGTCAACTTCACAATTCATGTATAGGGAAATCTATAGTACACATAATACGAGTTTTTCTGGAGATTTTCTGAAACTACTTTCTTCAACTGATTCTACTCAATATACGTATATATTCTATAGGACTGTCTCAAGATAAAATTGTTAGTGCTGTCTTTGTTTGTTCAACGTGCACAAATCGTGTTGTCCCAATCTTTCTACAACAAAGACAAATCTATCTTCAGACAAAAACATTAGCTGTTATTTCTTAACTAAAGTACGACTAAGGGCATTGTCGGAAGACAACATAATTCATAAGTTAAGTAGCGTCTGCGTGGTTCGAGTTGAACGATTTATATCTAAGTAAGCAAAACGTTCTCTCGGAGTGTTTACAAACATAGTCGTTATACACATTAAACTAAATGTACGTATTGACAAATACTATAAATGTTCCATATATGTAACGTTCATGTTTAATAAAATATTTAACTTTATGTTGTCTCTCTTAAAAACGTCACGTTGAAACGAAGAAACTGATAACAAATTAAGGGAAGTGAAGCCATCAATTCGTAAATAAAAGTTTTCGGTCGACTAAATAGAAGACTAGAAGAAGTAATATGTAGGCTCATGATAGGTGATACAATTCTTACATATACATATTTACTCAAAAGTGAACCACAACTAATCTGTGAACAATGTAACACCCACTAACAGTAAAGCAAATTATCCTTCAATGTTCCAAGTACTCATCGCAAAGGCAAAACTGTAATATCTTTGAAGACTATAAGCAGATATTTGAAAGCAATGAAATTCTAAAAATTCTTATGGATTTTATTAATGAATTTAATTTAATCTGTGTATTTTAAACAACTCACGTTTCGCTGTGGCTCAGTCTGATATGAAATGAATGGTAAATACAACAAAAGATACACACACATAAACACAGACGAAAACACGCGCGTATTCGAATGCAACGTTGTATCAAAATTTCAAGTCAATCGACCGACTACTTTCCGAGTTTTGTGAGCACAAACATATGCAGGCTGAATATATATATATATATATATATATATATATATATATATATATATATATATATATATATATATATATATATATATATATATATATATATATATATATATATATATATATATATATATATATATATATATATATATATATATATATATATATATCTATATATATATATATATATATATAAATATATATATATATATATATATATATATATATATATATATATATATATATATATATATATATATATATATATATATATATATATATATATATATATATATATATATATATATATATATATATATATATATATATATATATATATATATATATATATATATATATATATACATATAAAGAACAAGAAGATTTTCTAATAAATTTATAATTGTATAAAATAATATGTTTATATTTTCACGTCTAATGTATTTGCCTCGCATTCACTCTCATTGCTCCTCTCTCAATGATTCGAACTTTTATTAAATTTATTTCAAGTCCGAATTGGTCATTCTATATAATTGTGCTTATTATAACGTTCTATCGATGAGGTTTATATCGCGATATCCAACCTATCGCAAGTCAGTATTGCCCAACTTTTCATTTTCTTCAACATTATAAGGTCCTTTACAGTTTAGTTGTTTTTTATATTATTTCACCAGTAATTAGACCATACACTGTATATATTTAAACATAATAAATGAATATACGAATATAATAGCACAAGTTTTATATGAATAAAAACTTTTACGACTTTTATAAGAAAAAAAAAGAAGAAATTTATCTTAAAAGCCTTCTAATATATAATTCATAATACTCGTATAAATTATAAGCGACTTTAAAAGAGTATATTTATATACATTTAAGAAAAATAAATTTGCAAGTTTTTAATCAATTTGTTGAATATTTTTCTTAAAATAAAAGTTTACTAGAACATAATTAAGAAAAGAAAAGTTCCTCTTTAGTTCATTATAGTCTTGAAATGTTTATATTATATATGAAAATTAAAAAACACACCTATACTCGTATACTTTAAGAATAATGTAATGGAACTTCTTCTTATGTGTAACACATATTTGAGCCATACAAAATCAAAGTTGACTAGTAGATGAGAAAAGGGCCAAAATGTTATTAAAGCCTTATTGTATTTATTACCTCGTAATAAAACTTGATTATTCTAGTAATTCTGTTAAATATTATAATAAAATGACTGTGATATCACCTTTTTAACAAATAATTTACTTTAAATTAGAAATATTAATAATTTATATATATTATGTAAATAATATATTATAAATAGTAAAAATTTTGTCAGATTCCGTCAAATTTTTTTAGGAAATGAACTATATTTTTTATACAACATGTGACGTCACAACGTTTTAGACCTCTTGTCACAATTTCTTGACCCACACCTTTGCGTGTGAAGTAATTTATGATGGCCTCTTAGAGCCTAACGAGGGATGAGACATCTTCACTGTACTTCGCTGGTACTCGTTATGAGTCACGAATATCGGCTATGGCATTTACAATTTATATTTAAAACCTAACTACAAATTGAAAACAAAAGAAAAAAATGAGTGGTGATCGGTGAAATGTAGTAAATGATCTTATTAGCATATCAAGTGCATCGTTCAGTATAATACAAGATTAATAGGAGTTAAGAAAGTATTTTATAACAGCTGAATCATAAATATGTATAACAGAATAAAAAGTAGTCAGTATGTTTACTTTGTAAAGTATTATAAAAAGTATAAACAGCAACAACTAGTAAGAAAGAAACGGTCTTACTAATCTCTAAAGAGCAAAGTTTTGTGTCCCCTACCCCAACTGACCCTTACTCTGTCCCGAACTCTGTGAACTCAATGCGCCAGATTAGCGAAATTATTTATTTAAATTAGAATCCACTCAGTGTACGAATTAATGCTGAATTTTTAATGATAGCCTGCATTAAACACATTAAATTTATGTAGCGCTGATGCACGAAACTACATGGAACGACCACAGCGGATGGCGGGATGCTGCGACGATCTCCGCAGCTGGAGCTGGAGCTTGAGCTAAATACCCAACTAACTAAACTTGGACCAGTGCTAGCCAAACTTACTGAGACAGGGAAAAGTAGCAGATATTCAATTAGCACAAAATTAAGTTGCTCACAGAAAACCTGTACAATTTTAAACATAACATTAGTCAACACAAGATGCCTACTTACACCGTAAATCACTTAAACGATATTGTGGTCCAATGACAGCAAAGGGCCTTTGAATTAATGCTGACTTTAATTTTACAATTCGTAGAGAAATTCATTTCCGAATGACAAACAAAAAGTCGGATTACCAGCATTGGCGGATAAATTCAGGTGCTGATAGTGTGGAAACGAAGGTTTAAACGGCATGGAAGACAAATGCAGTTTTATTCCATTAAGTATCACTTCAGATTCTTATATAGACTTATAGGTGATAAATTCAAAATATTTAACCAAAATAAAATACTTCTAGCGAACATTTCATATTTCAAAAAATATTCAAAATTAAACGTGTGCGTAATAAAAAAAATTCTAATTTCAAAATTCTAAATTTATAGAAAAAGACATAAAACACATAAGAAGAACAGCAAGGTTTAGATTGGGAAATGAGGAAAAAGGAAACAGATACTGGGAAAAGAGTGAGGAAAGAAAGTGTAGAATGTGCGGAGCGGAGGACGAAACACTGGAGCACATTAAGTTTGAGTGTAAGGAAAAAGTAGCGAGCGAAAGGAATATCGGCCAGCTATTAAAGGGAGGGGTGGATGGCGGAAATAGTAAGAAGGAAAGAAAAAACAGGAGAATAAATAAGCTGGTGGAGAATAATGTAAATTTAATTGTAATTTGAAATATGTAGTAAGAATGTAGATTGTAAAGCCGAAAGGCGAACAATAAACAATAAACCAACACAATAAAAAAAATTCAATAGTATAGCTGTATTAAAAATAATTAATGGAGGACTGCCTGCCTCAAAATTGAATTGCGCCTCAGACCTCTCACATTTTAAGAGTTGAATAAAACTTAAATTTAAAAGCATTTAAATTCATACTACAAGAGCACCATTTATCTCCAACTGAGTCTGCTTGCAGTATTTCAATAAATTATAAAATGCTAAAATATAGTACCATAATGCTGTTGTTACTAGGGAATGAAACAAATTACATTCATTACAAATTAAAAGTTAATTTATTAAAATCGTAATATTCAACAGCTTACAAAACACGTCCCTCCCCTACAACAGATACATTTACATATCTATTATTAATAATTATTCAGCACTCTGATTTTTATACTAGATACCAGGTAAATTTCAATAGAGTTAAGATTAAGAATAAATCGTGAGAACAAATAAAATCTAATCTTAAACAAATCTAATTGTTATTCCTATCAGTATCAGCTAATATTATTAAGGTTTTATACTACAAAATACAACCTTAATAGATGTAATAAATCCATTTACTATGGTTTACACTCCTTTTATTACTACCTGCAAACCTTAATCTATAATATATTTATATTTAACATAACTTATTATAAAAAACATAGTATACTTAAGTAAGAAATAATAATGATAAAACTCATTCCTCATATATTTCAGAATAATAATAGTAAAAGACCTCTATCATTTTTTCTACGTAGTGCCACTTCATTCCGCAATCCGGCTCTGTCTATAAAATACAGTAGAACGACGTTTTGTATACTATACAATCTAGTACAAGCTAGCATCTAATGGTATAACTTATTTACTTACTCTTAAACACACGTAAATATATGACGTCATTTACTTAAAAGCATCAATCAGTTTCCATTGTTCTCAGAAGGAAATGCAGATATTTATTACTAGTAATTTTTAAATACAGTATCCACTTCACTTATCTTATAAATTAAGTATTAAAATATTTAAATTAAATGAATCTATTTCAAATAACATAAAACTTTTCTCTTTTCAGAATTAGCCAATTATTTTAAATTGACTTGCCATTTTAATTGATATCATCACAAAAGACAACGATCCTTACACTACTACTTGCTCAAAGTGTACAAGTACATGCTATGCTCTACTTGTTTTATTCCTTAAGAAATATCTTTCCACTGCCATCTATATTCGACTAGTTTAAGTAATTTTGTCTTTGTTGTACTTTTAAATGCAAATCATAATACAACAGAACACTTTACGTTTTATACCTTTATTTTATGCTGTAGCTGGCATAATTATGCTTTGTTTTCGAGAATATGGTTTTCTAGAAACAAAACTAAAATGTTTTGTACTCTGTAGTACGAATGACGTGGATTTAAATAACATTGGGTTTTGCAGCATGTGCAGCGAGGTCGGTTTAAGAATGTTATAACTTACTAATCTAATCTGAATGATCTTCATTTAACAGTCAAGTTTTAATTTCTACATAAATTTATTTAGGTAAATCTAACACAAATTTCATAGTTTTTAAATCCTTCCCCTTTCATTGTCACGTCTTATCACACATTAAGAACATCCTGTTCTATCTTCACTTATTTGAGAAATGTCCTCATTTTTTTTTTTATTTTGTCTTCCTTATATTTTGGAAATATAATTTTAACTTGTCTCGCAGCTTATTACTTCTTCCTCTTTTCTCTCGTCTCGTCACACTTTCTGGATTCCTCCCTCCTCCTCTTTGTGTGTGACGTATATAATGGATGGCTCCTAATATTAAAAACCATATTTGAAAATATTTATTTTAGTAGAGATAAAATTCTACTTTAATTTCATTGGAATATCCCAGAAAGAGAAACAAGATATATCTTTCTCTGTTACACTTTAATGGTTTATTTGCAGCTGCATTCAATACTGGTACGGTAGTGAGTCCAGGTGAAGTAGTTTTGCCATTTGTAGTTCATATCACTGACATTTCTCGTGAACGGGTGAAAACTTGTGTTAAACTTTTAACTTGAAATAAATAAGCAGGCGTTATACAGCGTATCTAATTATAATCCTCTTTCATTTCCTTTCAGTGCCAATCTGAATATATTGAACTTTAAACATATAAAACGTGCCGAAAATTTGTTGAATACATAATAAGTTAAACCCCATCCATCCCTTATCAACATTTTTCTACCCTTTAATGTTTTTAAATAAATCTTAACGTTTAAATCATCTAAGTTTTTTCAACCTTGTCCTATTTCGGTTCAAAACCTATTTAAACACACACACCCCAACGCATTTTAACTTAGTCGTTGGTTAAGAATATCAGGGTGGCTTTAGGGTGGTTCAGGGTGGTTTCCAGAGGTTACGGAGGGTGTTTTTGGGTTAGGAACAGGTTGCTCGTAGATACAGGGCTAATGCATGTAGATTGAATGGATTCTAACCGATTTTATTCTCACCCCAATCCGTACTAAACCTAAAAAGTAGCTAAAACCTTTTTACTAAAGCTGGGAATATAGACAACGTATTTTGGCATAAAGGAAAACGTATGACAATGTACATTGGTAGATGGGACGCGGGGAACAGGTAGGGGAAGGGTGTTTAGAGGGTTGAATAGAAGAATAGTTTATATTGGACGAAACCGATGAATTATGCGACGTAGTTGCCTACAGGTGATGGTACAAATGGTGGATAATGTGCTAACGATTTGTACAGTTTAAGGTGGTTGTCGTGCCCTAAGATTATTATAAAAGATTTTCCAATCGTTGACAGTTTTAATGCACTTGACCATTTCATTTTGTAACACAATGTTGGACTAAAATGTTTACGTATACTCTTAAAACATTATACAGCTTTTTCTAAGGTTAAGAAGGCTGCACTACGCGGAATTAAATCCATAATATTGTAATACATTAACATATAACCCACAATGTAGTGATCCACAATCATATAAATGTACATGCACTATGCTAGTCGCACGGAAATTATTATTTATATTTTTATTATTATTATTTTCGCGCTATTGTTTTTCGCAGTGTAGTCTTTGTCTAAGAAAGAGACATCTAAAGCATTTTTAAACCAATTTATTTACAGTGTAGCTATAAGCTTCAAAGCTTTTGAATCATTTTGTAGCAGGCCGTACGCTGCTAGTGAAGTAAGATATGGTTATTCACGCATGATAAATAATTATGTTGTTAACATTTAAATTATTAATGAGAGTAACCAAAATCAATAATCGATGAATGTCAAGGTACGTGAAATGATTTTTGAAAATACAAAGCAATAAATCAATGATTTTTTCTACAACAAAACCAGTAATTTTCATACCAACTTATATAATTTATTAGAACCAATAAAACAATAAAAAACTCTTAGTTAATAAAAAGTACAAGTTTCTGAAGATATTTTACAAAACTTTCATAACTGAATAGAAAAATAAAACAAGGGTGACACGACACAAGGTATACGAGTATTTTTTCTTTATGTTTCTTTTATTCTTATAACAATGGGGGTAGAACAAGACGTTGGACTAGTGGTAGGAATATGATACGAAGGAGAACTTAGAGAGGGGAGAGGTGTGATGAGAAGGAGAGGATAAAAGTAGGGCGGGTGGGATGCTAGAAATGATTTAAGTCTCAAGAAACGGGAAATATTTTAAAGAATTGGACATTTTCCATTATTGTAATAAGAAATATTTTGAAATATTAGAATTAAAATATATGTCATCATTTTGTTCAAAATCTTTCTTTTATATTTTTATTCATTATGTTGTGGAAACAAAAAATTCATCATCTCCGTTGATTACTAAAGAAATTTAGATTTAAAAATATAATTACATTTTAAAACATGTTCTAAAACTTGTTATACTAATAATAAAATTATGTATTATGGTTCGCTCTATTTCAGCTTGTCAGGGTGGTATTGCTGTAGGTACGTCTGGGCAGTACCAATGAATAAGGTTATCTATGTTGTAGAAAACACCTCCTTTGTTCAAATGACCTAAGCAAGGTTAAAAATGAGTACAATTTATCGGTCAGAGGTAGTTTATTTGAAAAAAACATCTATGTACTAAATACAAGATCTGGGGTCGAATCCAGTTTCTGAACGACATTTTAATACTCATATAATTGTTTACATGACTCATAACGAGAACATTTTGGACCTCACGTTACATAACAGTATAACCCATTTTTAACAACGACGTAACATAGGTTTCCCCATCACATTTACTTTAGGAAATCTTTACAAAAAGAAGTAAAATATAAACGCTTTATTCTTCCGTTTAAGAATTATGTCGTAATATTCAAAACGGCTACGTTTACAACCATTATTTATGTACGCACTTTACAGAAATATAAATTACTTGCTTAATATTTATGCGGCAGGAATATATATTAAAACGAATAATTCAATTTTTTGTTATTTTACGAACGAATTGTTAAATCGTTCGTTGCAGATATGTGCTGAAAGTTTTATTGTTTAAATCCGAATTCGGCTCTCTTTACATTAGACTTTTTATTTAGAAATTGTAAGTGAAAATAAGACTCTAGGTATCGGAATTTAATTAGAGTCATTAGTCAGTTTGTTGTCGAATCTGAATTTGACTTCCAAATTATTATTATTATTTTTTTTATTTATTTATTTGCATTGACTTTCTTTCGTCATATCCACCATCAAACATTTTTTATACATCTTTTATATTTTATAATTCCATTTTACAAATTTCTAAATATTTCAATAATTCACTAATTAATTTTGAATCACTTAACAAAAATTTAGTATTAATAGGAAAAGTTTTAATCACTTCTAATATATCACTATTCAATTTTGATCTTTCTGAACTATAATTTATACATTCAAATATAATATGAGCCAAAGTTCCTTCTTCAACACATTGACATCTATCGTTAGATTTAATATTAATTTTGTACAGGTGAGCTGTAGTTTTATAATTATTACTTTTGATTCTGATTTGCGGGACTCATTTCTAAACCATCTTTTCTTACTTAAATTTGGATGTAACATGTAATAATCTCTTCCTTTTAACTGAGTTTTGTTAATGAAATCTTGGTTTCTCAAACTGAAGTTTAATTACATTAAAAATTTCATATGAAAGTAATTTCACTTTCATCTCAATTTCCAAATTTATTGCTTCCTTTGCCAATTTATTTGCAATTTCGTTTCCTCTACTTCCACAATGTACTGGTATCCACATAAATTTTATGGTATTATTCTTATTTATTCTTTATGCGGATAATTTCAGTTGCATATTCATTGTTTAAATTTGGAACCAATCAGAAACAACAATCTTTTTTAACATTGCTTGTAAATATACCTAGAAATATTGGGGTGAAGACGGACTTTTGTTTTAAGAATCAGGTAAAAATGTATACTGGAAGTCTTCTTTAAATTACGTGGTTCATTGCTATTTAATTAAAATTTTTACAAGTAATTTTACAAATGCTAAAATTACTAAATCTAATTTTAGTCGAGGTCTAATACTAATGTTCGAAATGCGATTCAGTATTGTATTTTTTTTTTTTTTTATTAATACTTCTCGGGCTTCTTACGACCACGGTCCTTTTTTCGCAGAGTATTGTATTTGAACTGTCTGTTTTAGATGCTACCGAGATGATGCCGCTTTGGGCTATTGTAATACACTATTTAGATGTTAGTGCATATAATCTTTGTGCCATCCACACCAACAATATTAGCAACGCGGAACGACCAATCAAAAATGACTACCTTGCGCATGAAAAAATAGGAGCGTTGTCTTAGAATCGTATATAATAATAATATAATAATAAAGAATAACAATATAAAATTAGCACAACAATTTAAACTAAACTAACAAATAAAGACGATAAAAAAAAATATTCGATAAGTTAGCTGCATATTGTAGTTAAGTGACTCTTTTTCTTTCAAAATGTCTTTCCTTATCAATATTGATACGCAACGCACCCTTATTATACTTGGTCAATTCATTGTAGAGACTTACCTAGTATTCTTATATAAACTATTCATGCTTCTACATAAAGCTCTTTGCATATATAATGTAACTTAAAAGTAGTTCGAGAAGCGACAAAGATCTCATTATTATTCCTGACCAAAAGTTTCCATAAGCTTCTTATACAACCCCATTCTTAAAAGACGTCATTCACCACTTAATGGTTATAAGGAAGGGGGTAAAAGGAATGTCAATGCCTTCAAATATCATCAAACTATGTCTTTACATAACGAGTGAGGTCTCCATTTCATTGAGTAGGGACAGAATATATAATTTAGTAGCGTAATTGTTAATTAAAGAAAAGGACTTTATTTTGCATTTATCGATTTGAAATATGTTATTTGATCAATAACTTAATAGGCACTTGTTTTATTAAAAAAAATAAAACTTTCTATAATAGAAAGTGTCGCTCTGGTGGACACTGTCTTTTACTTTTACATGTTGAATTATCTGCTTAATTTAATAAACTTTCTATAGTTATTAGCTCTTAAAACAATATACAGGGTGTCCCAATATTCAACGATAAGCGGGCACCAGAGGATAACCCTGCCCATGACTACACACAAAAAAAAAAAAAATTATCTTATTTTGTTTAGGAATTAGAAAAAGAAATTAATTTTTTTGGAAAATTGAAATACCTTAAGATGTTTTTATCTACCATGACCACAATTTTTCATATATTTCTGATTTTGTATCGGCAACCTAAATAGCACTGCTATCCACCATAACCATTAAAAATCCCAGAATGCTAGTAGTTTTTACACAAAAATCAATCAAAATAATTTTTTCCCCTAAAATCTTTTAAGATTTTTACTTTCAGTCCATTGTGGTGATGGTAGTTAAAAACATCTTAAGGTTTTCAATTTTCGAAATTTTTTTATATTTTTTTTTAATTTCTAAACAAAATTAAATAATTTTTTTTTTCTTTTTTTCTCGTGTAGTCATGAGCAGGACCACCCTCTGGTGCCCGCTTATCGTTGAATATTGGGACACCCTGTATATAGATTTATAAACATTTGTAATACATAATTTCTAGTCTATAAATACGAGTAAGTATATTTAAAATAAGGAGATTAAATTAGATTCATTGGTAAAGTCAATGAGGTTTCTTTAGGCTTTCTCTATTTTGAAATATATGCATATTAATATATGCAAGAAATTAAGCATATTATAGTTTTGTCTGTACGATGATTACTTGGAGTATTGAATAATAATGCTTTACTGTTAATGGTCTATTACATTGTTCATACATTAGCTGTGGTTCTTTTTGGAATAAGTAGGAATCAGTAAGATTTGTATGACCTATCATGAGTCAATATATAAATACTTTCAGCGTTCTATTAAGCCTGACCGTTAACTCTTGTTTAAAAATTGATGGCTTCATTTCTCTAAATTTATTATCAGTTACTTCGTTCCATTCTTCCTGCCACGAACAATTTATTACATTTTTAATTTTGTTCTTCAAGTCTGAGCATGTATAGTTGCTTCATCTGTTGGTTTATTATTAAAAGGTTTTGTTTTAAAATTGCTATTACAACTGCACCATTGTATATTTCTAATTGTTGGCTTATTTATGAGAGTATATCTACAATTTCAAGTTAAACAATTTCAGTTAAATTCCTGCTGTGGGTAGCTTTAGAGTAGCACTTTCTCTTTCCTTAAATTTGCAGTGCATTGACGAATATTTCATGAATAGTTCCATCCATGTTTTCCAAAAATGTATTAATTATTAGTGGATCATTGGAGTACTTATGATCCTTAACCTTTATATAGGAATAGTCCCACCGCGTCAAAACGCAGTTGCGCGATTGCGCAAGCCAATTACATTTGCGCAAAATGTTTGATTGCAACCTTACCAAATTTAGTGTGCAATAGACCGACAGTTTATTTCTTACAACGGAGATTTAACACTACATATTTGTCAATATGTCAAGCGGTTTCAATAGAACGCAACAGTTGGCCCACCTTATTTATAAGTGAACTATAACGCAATGACATGAAGTTGCACTCTTAATGTTTTTTATATTCTTATGCATTTTAAAGAAACTTGTTTCTTTGTTCACATTTTAATAATAATTTTGTTATCAATACAATTTTTATTGACTCTAAATCACTAGATAAAATAAACACATGAGTTTATATCATAATACCCGTATATTTTTCTAGCATCTTCCTTATTATTCAAGGTACTTGCAATAAAAAAGAACGGCTATGAAAACTGCACAAAGAGTATACCTACTTTAAAAATCTCATTGCTAGTTTTATAAATTCATATTATTAAAAAGTTAAAACTTAAAAATAATAAAAAGAATATTTCAAATGAAAAATGCTTGGTATTTTCATTGTTTACATTTCCTACATTTAAGAGTTTTTTTTATTAATTAAAATTACGAACGAAATTGTTTTAACTTAAGAACTGTTCATAAATGAGTTGCACTTTAAGAATATAAATAAATATTTGTTCTTAAATAAAAGTCTTTTGAATAAATTAATTAGTTTTTGTTGGTATAATTACTACGTATAATAATTAAGTTATATCGATGGTTCCGTGAAGAAATATTTTCAGAATACGCGCATCTAAGGATGGGCACAATTGCGAAAAACTATCTTACCATAAAAATCTTAACGTTGGCTCTTCTTTAACGATATCCGACAAGTTTATCTACATTTTATTTGGTTGTGTTTATGAATTACTAGAGTATTGAATCAGATAGAGGGAACAATTTTTCTCATTACTGCATACTCAACTCAAATTTCGATTTTTTGAAGATGTCTCACTGATGAACGGGTGAGCTTTATCTATCTATGGCAAGTACAAAATTATCTTAAGACAGATGTACATCAAATGTGGTCTTAGTCACAATATTATATTAGATATTAAGAAATCAGTGTGTAATTTAAAGGGACAAACACTACGTCATTTTCAATATTTCCCTGACGTCATTTGCACAATAGTTCTGTATCATATAGTGTAGATTTGTAGACAGTGCATATTTTAGTGTTTTTTTTTTAATTATAATATTTATTGCTGCATTAATGTCAGACCTTGAACAGGCGCTTAAACACAATTTTAACTTCTTTGTTATTCTTTTTTAAAAACGTAAAAAGCAAAGTACATAACTATTAACAAATTTACTCATTGCCACTGAATAGAAAGAAATAGTATTTCTTAGTTACTACGAGTATTTATAGCATCTATTTGTATTTATTGAATCACGCATATTCCCCTTTAGGCCTGTCTCAGTATGGCACCGTATTTAAGCGAATTTCTGCCGGACGTATACGGGCTACCTATCCGAACCCTGTAAATGTAATGAGATCGCTCTGGAGCTCTCAGACTGCACGCTACAAAGCCGTCCGAATACGGGCGGCACTACCTCGCACATTAGAACCGTATAAATGCGAATTTTATCCAAGCGTTACCACTACTACAACGATATCCTATCCGAACCTTTGTAAATGCAAACAGCTGCCTCAGACTGGAGGGGATACCTAAGATCGCTTGTTGTTACGCTGCAATACGGTTCAAATGAAATCTATCGGCGACATCGCGCTATGTTCTGCATGCAGTTTATGTTTGTATTTCAGTGAATCATGGACACCGATACCGATACCGATACGATAGAACTAAATTTAAATTCACGCCCACCAGAACTCAGATATATAATAAATGATAAAGTCCCTCTAATACCAGTAGTGTATCGATAAAAATTAAAGTTAAAGTGTGCTCTCATGATAAATTATATAAGTGCTAAAGAACTCCAGTACACCCCCTAATACACGACTACAGACATCTGTGACACACATAGGTGGTTTGCTTTGTAGCTCATCCAATCCGCCGATTTACGTCCGAATACGTTGTCGCTTAAATACGGTCCCATACTGAGACAGGCTTTATGCGTTTTGTTTACGAATAGTTAATCTCTTAATTCTAATAGATCAGCACAATAAAATTATGACGTCTCAAATAAACAACCTTGTTTACATTGCACAGGTATTTGTACGATTTGAGTAACTAAGTAGTCTCTTATTTATAGAAATTACATAAAAATCAAAGTAGTTTTATATGGAAATAATTATTTTCTTTTTCCCGCAGAGAATCATAAAATAAACATCCACTATAGAACTTATTTAAATAAATAAATAACAATTACAATAACTTATCTCTTCCTTGTTTCCTGTGTACGAGTGTACGAGTATAATACTTTTGTTTGCAAAGGAGATTTCTAATTTAGTTATTTTCTTTTTAAAAGAATTTCTTCCTCTTTTTTTTTGTGTGTATTCTTTTTTTTTTCTTTATTTTAATAATTGCAATTGTACGACTAAAAGAGAGTTTTAAAAAGTTGACAAACTTATTTTTTAATGAAAGAAAAGTTTGAAATTACAATTTTTATCAAGTAATTATCAGCTCCATATTTCATTCAGTCAACAACAGTTTCTAACTGCGTTAATTAAAAATATTGACTTTGTTATTGCTTTAATTAGAAAATTTACATTAAAAGTTACATTATGTAAAAATCTTATATATTTGTATATACACACTTAATTTATATTTTACTTTGATATTTGAGTATGCCAAAATAGGAAATTAATGTAACTGCAGAAGGTGAGGAACTCGGGCACAATTACCCAAAAATAGAAAACAAATATTTTTCTGAAAATTGATGGTGGAAAAGTCCTCATCAAATCTATACCATAAGTCTCATGAAATTTAATTTGTTCTGAATGTATATACATACATATTAAATTTGTTATATATTATGTATATTTATATTATTGTAGTTTGAAGGATTAGAGGAGATAATTAAAGTTACCTGTTATGTAAACGAATTCATCTACTTTACAACGTTTTGTGATCTATTTTACTGATTTTTGAAAAGTAAATCTACACTTTCGTTCATTAGATCATTAATAACATTTCTTAAGAACGACTTTTTAACGATTATATATATTTTTAAGGATTAAAGGCTTCTAAAATACCTATGAAACAATAACATAAGAGCCTTTTGTATTAAATATTACCTACAAGGTTTTGATAAGTAAAATATTACTTGAATGGGACGTAATATTCATATTTTGTGTTTAGCAAGTTTATCTTAATATATATAAATTACGTGTCACGTTGTTCCTCCGCGATGGACTCCTAAACTACTTAACCGATTTTAATCAAATTTGTACACCCTGTGCAGTTTGATCCAACTTGAAAGATAGGATAGCTTACATCTCAATTTATTTATCTTATTGCTAATTATTTGTCTATTAATTATCTGTATATGACATATGACATCGGGCGACGATGATGGCGACATCTGTTGACTAGATTGAGTAAATATTCTGTTGAGTAAATCGAAATCTGTTGACTAGATTGAGTAAATATTCAATAGATGGCGCTATGTAATGTAATATGACAAAAACGTTAGGCACAGCAACGCGTGGCCGGGACAGCTAGTATATATATATATATATACATATTATTTACAATACAATATATAATTTATTTCTATTAAAAAAATACTTTAAACGTCTTCAAACTCTTGAAACTTTAGTTAACATTTTTAACACAGCAACTTCAGGCCATTAAAAGTTTCGTTTCAATATTTACTCAATTAAGTTTAGTAAATAATAAAAGTAATGTAAAGTAAAAAAAAAGCAAAAAGGAAAAAAAACATCTAGACATTACGAGATATTAAACATGCAGTAACAACATATAACTCACACAAAAAGTTTTAAAATATCAAACCAAATGTACTCATGCACGATGTATTATTTATATATATATATATATATATATATATATATATATATATATATATATATATATATATCTATATATATATATATATTTATATATATATATATATATATATATATATATATATATATATACTAAAAGCTTTTTGAAGTTTATAATATCATTGAGAGCTTTATTGTATAAATTAAATATTCTGTAATAGTTACTATACTAATATTTTAATATGCTGTAATAACTTATTAGAGTGCTATAGTGATGTATTAAAAATATCGATACATCGCCAAAGGCATTATTAATGAAACATTAGTAATAATTTTTACCATACTGCTTCGATGGCATAAACATTGATTATAATTAATTATTGGCTCGTCAAAACTTCATAGGCGCTGGTGTTATTAAGAAGATTCTTTCGAGCTGTTTTTTGTAGACCAGCATTTTTCAGTGTTTAGTCTTTATGGTAGTAAAGTTTTTTTCAAAACAATCAAACCATCTCAGATTAAGTTTCCCTATTATTTAATTATTTAAGTACTATGGTGATCTTTTTATTTTTCTCTCTTCATTCATTGGTATAATGTGGCCAGTTCATTAAATTCTCTATATGGTAATACGTGTTTAGGGTATGGTAAAGTTCTAAATTTGATCTTTTATGTCTGTCTTTATTCATATTGATTGAGTAACTGAGTTTAAATATCTAGGTGCACTCATAGCTGATTCAGAAAATATGAGACTTGAAATTTGAGCAAGAATTACTGTCGAAAATATTACTAGTATAATAATTACGCGTGGCTGAACTTACTTAGAACTGCATTTGTAAATTGCAAACTCAGATATCTCAGATACTAGTATAAAGTGATGACAAAGCCAACGGTACTATAAGATTCGTAAACTTGAACTTTACGAAAGAGAGATTGTGATCTCTTGTGAATTTTGGTGAAAGAAAAATTTTGCGAATTTTTTGTGAAAACTAATAGTGGAAAATACAAACAAACATACATATAAATAGCAGATATCGTGACGGGTATTAGTAAGAAAGGACTGCAATTGTTAGGAAAGAATGTTATGGAAAGAATGGGCAAAAGCAGACTAAACTAAAAAATTTATGGAAGGAAATCCAGGCGGTATAAGAGTGCAAAGAAAACTTCGGATGAGGTGGAAAGAACAAGTGGAGGAGGACCTAAAAAGGATAAATATAAGGAATTAGAAGATGAAGGCGAAAATCTAAAAGCTAGTGCTCTACAAAGGGTGTAGCGCCAAAATTGATTGAATGAGAAAGACTTTCATCTTTTTCTAGCAATGTTCATGATTCTGATGAATTGGTTTAAATTACGAGAGTTAGGCGGAAAGTCATGTATAAAACAATTTCTGCCGTTTAAATTTAAGATACAATGAAGAAGCATTGTCTCACACATTATTTAATAATCTATATAGGAACAAATAGGAAAAAATTAACCATTGTATTGTAGAGTTATAAGACTCTTATAACCACTTTTAAGTATGAATTACCACCGAATTCTACTGTGTAATTTGTAGTATCTGAGGAATTGGAAGATGTGAGAGGGCAGTGAGAGAGGCCTTCCAAGCCCTAGAAATATCTGCTACAAACATGGGCCTCACTATTAATGAAGTCAAAACAAAGTTTATGGAAGTCCTGTCTTCGACTGTGAGCTCTGGAAACTTTTGAAAGAAAAGTATTAAGAACTATATTCGGGCCTGTTATAGAATAAGGGTGCTGGCGAACCAGATATAATTTTGAATTATATGGACTTTATAAACAACCTCAAGTTACACAGGTCATCCGAAGCAACAGGCTGAGATGGCTCGGCCACGTCTGGAGATCCCCTGAAGACAATGTTACTAAATTATGCACTTTTAACAACCCTACGGGATCCCGTACCCGAGAATGACCACCAACAAGATGGCTGGACGACACAGTAGAGGACATCAAAACTTTGAAAGTAAAACTGGCAAAAAGTTGCTTTGGACCGATTGAGTTGGAAGAAGCGTGCTGTTGAGGCAGCTAAAACCTGCAATAGGTTGTTACGCTCTTAAAGAAGAAAGAAGAATTTGAACTATAATAATAGATCTGATTAAATATTTATATGTAAACTAGTAGTTTAGTACATCTACTAGTATCCGTTACAAAATATATAAAGAAAAATAAAACAGTCGTTAATGAGAACAAAGATAACCACTGTAATTTCAATGTATCGATAAAAATATCGATATGAAACCTATTGATATCATAATGGCAACATCTAATGTCATTTAGACAAAGCCATGCTGTCAATGTGCGACTACTGACAATGACAATGACAATGTATACTCGTACATTATTCTGTATGCCAAGCAGACACAGTTTGCAGGTTTGTACTGCAGGATGCACTGCAACAGTAAGTCATTAATATGCTTTTTGTTTAACTATGCCTTTTAAGTGAAACTTTAGTTGGGTAGTGCAATAGAAGGGTATAATATCTAACTATTACGTCTAAATAGACTGCGAAGTGAAGAGATTATTCGTTATATATTCTGTAGTGCTTGCATTTCTTGTACTTATTCATGGCATATTTGTCATCTAATTAAAGCTTTGAAAACAAAGCTCGTAACCATAGAGCTTGGAAAGTTGCACGTGGCTTATAAACTTTAGTAATACATAAATAAATATTGATAATAACAGTGCGGCTATAGTTTTTTGATTTTCTTGTGTCTTTAGCTTTATCAGCCTTATTGCCTATATATATATATTTTTTAATTTAGAATTTGAGGCGATTTTAACATGAAGGTCATGTTCACCTGTAATTATCCTAAATATTTCAATTACAAAATATTACACATAAATTTTACATTACATTACACATAAAAGATTTTTTTACACTTTTAACTATGTTTAACTTATACTTCTATTTATTGGTCCATTATAAATTGCACAATAAATTTTATTAAATCACTTATTGCTTCTGAAATTAAAAATAAAACATTCACAGGTAGATTAGTGTATTTAATAACAATATTGAGTAATGCATCTATCTGACTCTTTCTATTCTTGCATCATAGTATTATATGATCCAACCTTCTTTACCAAAATCACAATGCATGGCTGTATTAGAGATACGAGTATAAATTTACGTGTGTTTTTTACGCATGAATGAAACAAACTAAAAATAATAATAAAATAAACATTACGAAACTTTTGTTTTAAAAAAATACATCACTTTACATATACAATATACGTATTTCAAACAAATGCTACATACACAAGCACCACAGCTTAATAACTACCCCCCTGAATGTTTTAAGGGATGATCGTTAAGGGTATTTGTGTAGAGAGACAGGATATAGATAATGTAACGTGCACATGTGAGTGGCTATGAATATTTTATCAAGCTACTAAGGTGGAGTAGTGTTGAATAAAGCTGGTTTACCCCCCCCCCTCTCTCTCTTCCTCTCTTTCTCTTGCTTCTTCCGCTACTGCTACCTTAATCTAGAACAAGTTGGATTAGGCTAGTTCCATAACGTGAACGTTTATCTATAGCAACTATATTGGTCAAATCGACATTAATTAATCTGGTACAAACTTTTGCTTGAACATTATCTTTTAAACCTGGCTTGGCTTATTCAGTTACAATATTATTATTTAATCTATGTTTTATTAGTAAAGTTATTAAATTCAGTACTTTGTAACGCAAAAATCAGATTTATGAGTAATTCTGTGGATTAAAAGTTCATTTTACAATAAATTAATTATTACATATTACATGTTAAAACAACTATTGTGTACTATTATACAATGAAGATAATGTTTTTATATAAGGTCGCAATTTTGCACTTGAAACTCTTGTTTTTTTGCATTTAAATTTATAACCGTTGAAATCGCCTCAAATTCTAAAATGAAAAAAATAAAAATTACAACAAGCCAAATCCGAAGTTTCTATAAAAAGAAAATTGCTCTCGTTCCGCACTTATTTTTTATCTACCAATAAAACCAATAACATTCAGAAAACAACAATGATTTCAATCAATAGAACAAAAAATAGATTTACTAACTACTAACTAACAGTTAAAATATAGTGTAAAACGAGGGCAACATTTTTTGTTGAATATAAGATACCAACTAATACTCAACTATGCATGGGCTCGGATGATTCCCAGAGACGTAATAAATTTATTTCATGACTGATAATTCAATAACTCACCAAATTATAAATCAAGAAACATAACACTTAAAAAACCTACAATTCTGCAAAATACATACAATTATTCTTTACCATTACTGGCATTAATGTGAGCTATAATCTAGTACCTTAAATCTGTAAAATATAGAGTGGGCCAAAAATAAGTTAACAAATTACCGTCTAAACAATGAAATAATAGTACGCTATTATTTTACCGTTTAGACGGTAATTTACAAGTTGTTGTTGGTCCGCTCTATATAATTAATAAGAAAAGCAACTAATGTGTAATATTATACAATGAACACAATGTTTTTTTTTATGTAAGAGCATTATCTTGCGGTTGTTACTCTTCCACTGTTGCTCGTAACTTGTAACAGTTATATTCCTTTAAAAAAATTATAAAATTACGAGTATGTTGTTACCACAGGCTAATGAGTGCACAAAATTTAAGTTATGTACCTAAAAGAAATAGTAACTCCTGCTTAACTACTATTTACTTCTGCATGAGAATCCATTTAGGCGTACTTTCTTGACACTCTTCATAATGTATACTCCATTAAAACAAATAGTTCAAGAACTTTTATATTTATAAATGCAATCAAATAAGTACAGCTCTTTTAAATCTTAAACTAAACTAAGAAGTAGCAATTTTAAGAATCATTATTAAAGAAAATAGTGCAACAGCTATGCACAAATGGTTTTCTTCCATTAGTTCTTTACTATTTAAAGTACGAAAGTTAACTGCAAGAATACTGTGTAACTAAAGTGTTACAATTTTACAATGTTGCTTGATACAATGTGTATCTTTGTATTTATGTGTAAATAAAATATATTTCTGTGCCTTGGACATTGACGTATATTTTTTGTATTTTTACAATTTTTTTTATACCTACAATATTCTTTAGAGCTTCTATATTTTGTATTGCATGTGACGTCACAACGTTTCTGAATACTTCCCTGTTGTCACATCTTGTCACTTCTAGTAATTCACATAATTAAATTCAAATATTTATTTCAAAAGTATTTTTCTAATCTTTTTATACCTGAAGATGTAACGGTCCTTACTATGGAATACCTGATGCATACCTTTAAGAAAAACTTCTATTTTTTGTTAAAGAAAAACGTAAAAATAATAACTCATAAATTTAAAATGAACAACAAGAGACTACATTTAGAGTTTAACCATCATTTTAAAGTTTTCTGAAGTATCCAAAACCCCATTTACAAAAATTAATCAACCCTTAAATTATAAATTAATGTTTTCGTAAAGTACTAATACTAATATAACGTTATAAGTACTCGCCATTTAAAAAGCTTTACTATAAAAAAAGCTTTAGTTTAAAAGTACTTTTGATGAGAGCTTTCTCATACCTGTTTATATGCATATGTATTGAAAGCTTTAAAAAGCTTCAAGCAAGTGGAGATTTTATTTTTTTTATAATGGAATAATAAATTTTATTATTTTAGTATCTATATAATATCATTCTTTATGCGACGTCATTCCAATACATATTTACTTTTATATACATGTGAGGTACATATACAGAGAAACATGTTCTAAACAGCTGTCACAAAATATGAGTGTAGTCCCTACCCTACTGGTTCTGGTTTCAAAAGGAAATATTTCTAGCGAAACTTACGTGTATAGATGTATATTCTTTATTTCTTGACAATGAGCGATAAAGATTACCTTTAGGGGTGTATTCGGAACTACTGAGGAAACAAATTGACTTTTCTAGGTGGAAATTGAATCTTGGAATTACCTTATAGTAAGCTAACAAGCTTGAAAGAACTTGATCCTGGTTTAACAAATGATTAAACAACAGAGTTGATATATGGTAGGCCCGGTAGACGTAAACCTGGTACATTGTTTACGTTTCTGTCGATCCTAATATTACATAACATTTATTACGTAAAGATAAATTTGTTAATGTAATATGTAATAATGTAAAATTTAACGGGATTTTACTTTTTTGTCGATACTCTGCTTCACATAAATTAACATATTATACCGGCAGATCACTCTCGCCGAGACAGGCGAGATCGAGTGTGCACAGTAGCTCTCGCCTCGTGTTGACCTTTTCCGCGTGGTCTTGGGTGCCTCGGCTTGGCTCGTCGAGATCGAGTGTGTACTGTAGTTCGCGCCTGTCTCGAGTGTTGTCACCTCGCGTTGACTTGCCTCGGTTCTTGAGCGGTATTTTGACACAAGTCAAACGAAACGAGAGACTAGACGCAAGGGTATACTCCGCACCACTCACCTACTTACTCTCTCGGCAAATGTTTCGCTCGAGGACCAGTGGGCGAGGCAAAGTGGTATATCGATAAATGTTTTGACAAATGTTTCGCCGAGAGTGAACTGTCGGCATTGAATAGTGGGCCATGTGATGGTTTCTGTCTGAAGTGTAAGATCATTTTTTATGAAGACATGCTGCTACGTCAATGTTCCTCAATCAATTGGCGCACTTAAGGAAAACATACAGCGAATTATTCGTGAAGCGGAGCCATTATCAATCGACAATATACTGCTAAGCGGATAAGAGGATAACACTGAAATTGTGTTTTATAAATAATCAAAAGATACGCTTTATTAAATAAAGTATCAATCATTATAAATAAATTCAACGTTGTAGATTGAATAGTAATTCAATGGGCTTGTGTCCTCATTTTTTAGATGTCGATTTTTCAATTGTTGATTGAAATTGATGTTAATAAATGTGTATTGGCGTGTCTATTTTATTAAATATCTAAATGTTGACGGAGATATAACAATTAAAAGTTTGAATTGTAATTTTAGCGCTGCCATATTTTTATGACGTGAAATGCATTTTAACGTCAGTTATTTGTTGAGTATGTCAGTGCTGTGGTAATGTTTTGTAACTGTTGGTAGTCAAACAATCAAGTCAAATCAAAGAATAATAAGTTTTTATTTTATTTAACCCTGCTAAGGCAGACATAATATTGAAATTTTATTGTTCCTTGAAATAGCTGTAAATAATATTTGATATTTTGATATATAAATACATATAACAGAGATTTATGAGCTGTAAGGTTGGTAATCTTACACAATGATTGTGATGTCACATGAACTTGGAATGTTTACAAAGTTGAATCCCTTTAATAATTAAAGAGACAAATTGACTTTTTTAATTGTTAATATCTCTTAACATATAAGGAGTTATTAAAAAATAATTGAACATTTGAGGTTCTAGTAACCCACTTTATCAATATATATAGTACACTTTTGTAGAAATTAAGACATAGGACACAAGCCCATTACAGTATGAGACAAAATTTATCACAAATGTGTTCGTGTATGTATGCTCACATTTATTTCTCACATAATTTTATAGTAGCATCATAAAAGATAATTTTTTTATTCTTTCAACACATAATTAACTTAAGGTAATCCCAATTCTGTTAATTTATAATTAACTATAATATACAAAGAGATTAAAATTAGCATCATTTTAAAATATGCAATGCTAACTAGCTTTTCAATTTTCTAGTTTTGAAAGACATAAAAAAAAATTCTAAATTCAATTAACTTTTTTTCTTTTACACTTTTAGTAACAAAAGCATAAAATGTAATATTCATTAAACATTCTGTCAAAAGCACTTAATTAAGAAATTAAATTGTATTTCGTTTTAGTATTATATAACTACTGGCTTCAGCGGAATTATGACTGCGAGAACGACGAACCTGAAGTAAATTTACAACCAAAAAACGTTGACGACGTAAAAACAACACTACAGTTTGCAGCACTGCAGCGCACTACGCCGGGACATTGTTTTGATTGCAGCAGTTCACTGCACATGAACTGTACTGTATAGTGTTGTGACAAGCCGATTACACATTTATCAATTAGTCCCATTAAGAGCTCTCTCATTTTATATTAGATATATGGTACATCATTAGGTGTCACTATTTACTTTGTAAAATATTTTTACCGTTGATTTTTACCACTGTGCAGAGACTTTGTCTTAAGACAGTCTGGCTACTCGTCATTTAACGGCACGTCGTCGTCCGGCGATCAGTTACGACAAATCTGTCTTAAAACAAAATTGTTATTGTTGTCTCTCTTTGTTCATTGTATTTATATGGTGTTGTTTCTATCTTTCTACGACAAAGTTGAAACTGTCTTAAGGCAGTCGTGTGTCCACTCTTAGGGCGTCCGCACATGAGGCGACTGATTGCAAACTAGTCGAGCCGTGTTTTGTGACTCTATAGAGTTTTTGACAATAGCATAATAGGGGATTTTATTGTGTCGTATTTGTATCTATGTATGTATTTAAATACTTTCGAATGGTAGTTGTGCACATCTCTGTTCATGATGTCACCATCAAAAGCATGCAACCAAATTACCTCAATATTTGCTCAAAACCAGTTTAGGTTCGTTCGTGCCGTGTGTTTTCTCTCACTCGTATACACGTTCGTTATCTCACTAACAACACAGTTAAGGCTAAGGTTTGCAATCAGTCGCCTTATGTGCGGACGCCCTTAATAGAGTGGCGCCAGGTTGCATTTTCGGGGATGGGATATTGAAAACAAATAGAATAAAAATATACTGACCCAATGGAAGATGGTAGATAAAAGAGAATAGGCTTGAAACGTTTCTATTTAATATAAATTTAATGACCATTTTACAAAATCTATAATTTTAATTGTATCAGGTATAAATGTGTTAAATCTCAGAGAAAGTTAATTGCCTTCGTTTTTTTATATTTTGTGATTTGTAGTATATAACATGGGGACCAATATTGATAAGGGACTAGTGTGTAATTTATAATTTCATTTATCTAAAAATGACCTCGCATAAGGTGTCGAAAACTTAGTTTGTTGTAATAATTTAAGTTTTTATAACGATGAAAGGGTTGTTTTTCTAATCATCTAACAAAATAATTAACGGCGATTTCAAATACTAACACCTATATATTTGTATATATATTCATATTAGTAAAGGGTGCTGTTATGAATTTCCAGGAAAGAATTTGATTTCTTATTTATTTCTCGTTTCCTAGCCTCTACACTCCTTAATAACTTTTTGAGTGGTTAAAATACATATAGTTATGACTAATATATCCGTCATAGGTGCTTGAGAGGGTAATATATCCGCTAAATACAATTGGGTGTACTTAAGGTTAATAAAATTGAAGTTATTTCCCGGGAATTCCCGGCAACATCCTTTGCATATGATTTCAGCAACTGCAGTTTGCAATATTAATCAAACAAACTGTGATATTTCAACCACTGCTTCCCTTTTCCATTTACCCTCCCCACTCTTCCCTTTCCTGACTTAGTTACTGTTGAAAACAAAGTTTTTTTCAAACTTGTTATAAATATTTAAAAAGTTTTCACCATTGGTGCACCATATATCACTTGGAAGTTATAGAAGTATATAGTCGTATATTAATAAACCTTTAAATTGCTTGCGCCATATTTACTGGCGAAACGAGTCTGTGTTCTATATTGTTTGGAAAACTTTTATGAGAAAAGCACCAGACAGTGTTATATTGTTCAGTCGGTATTGAGGGCGGTCGGAGGAAAATTTATATGAAAATTGCTAAGCTGGGGATTATGTAGACATACAAGTATACGAGTATAGTTAAATTGAAAACAAATGTGGTACAGAGGTGAATGTGTTTTGAATTAAAATAATGCATGCATCTCCCCTACAACCCCTACCAGAGTTTATTAATCAGTTAAGAGTGTGGGTGCCGTCAGAAATAAGCATAACAAACAATAAGTTTAACTTGGCGTCCGTTAATTTCTAACTATTTTTAAAAGGCCTATATTTTCTAAACTAGGTTACTTATGTCCGCTCTAAGAAATAGAATTGTTTTTTTTTAATTTATTGAACGCCTGCCTTTCTCCAATACTGAGACCTATTATTGACGACCTCCTCTGGTTAGGTGATTGAACCTAAAGACCCAGCAGTCATACTCAAGCTTCAATGTTACTGCCTACTGTGCCGTGAGCATTAAATTTATCTTTCAAAAACTAGGTGTATATAAAAGAATCTTTTCTGTAACTATTGCAAAAAGAAAATTATCAAAAGGATACCTATATACGAAAATATTTAAATAAAACCAGTAAGAAACAGTAAGTGTAGGTTATAAGCCGGTAACGTTGCAAATCCCAATTTGAGCGGGAAATTCAAAATCTGAATAAATATTATATAAAATATAGCAATTTATTTGTCAAAAAACCAAATCACGCATGCGTCAACACACGTAAAATTACAGCGTTGCCAAATTTATTATTCCTTTTTCAAAATATTTAATTTGAATTTACATTGAATTAATATAAATTTGATATTAATTATAGGTAATTTTTCATTTATTAAACTATTATATGCATAAAAAAATCATTTTAACAAACAAAAAGCAGTTTAATAGGGAATTGATCTTTTTCAAAAGTACAGTCCAAAGGTAAAGTACAGTAAAGGTATATTTGCTCGTTCCTCATGTACTTCGTAAATAAACTTTTTGCATTGACGGTACGTCCTGTACCTCCTTAAGCTTGCACAAAATACATCAAAAGTGTATTACGTACTGTTATATAAAATCTTTTTTTTTTCAGTGTATTTCTGACCTTAGCAAGACGCGTCTAAAATTTGTTCATAACTAATTTTTTTACAGTGTAACTTTCTCAATAGCTTGTGGGGTCACCAGTAAGCTGTAAAGTGGAAAGTCCATGGGAATTAAGATTTTACATTTTTAATTCAAAGTACAATTATCGTATATCAACAAACATACTGTCCTCTTTTTATTGCTTTGAATAAATCCTGATTAAAATTTCTATATGTGACTTTCATTTACATCAGTGATGTCCAAGCTGCTACCTAGACTTGAGAGAAATGTATTTTGAGGACCGTCTTACTTTAATGCCGTCTTTTAAACTGTCACATGTGGGTGTGTCATATGATTGTCAGTGCCTTATCAAAATATTACGATTAAAAAGCAACTATATTTATTTGTTGTATACTATTTATTATATAAAAAACTTGACGGAACTAGAGAGAAGAAAGAAGGAAGGAGAGGAAAGGGATAACAGAAGTGGGGGAGCAGTACAGAAATTAAAGATGTCAGGGAAATAGCTGTTGAGAAGAGGAAAGGAAGGAAGGAGATGAATGACAAAGCAGATAGAGAGAATGTTTGGTTTGTCAGGAAAATGAAAGAGGAGTGGATGTGAGGAGCAAGAGAAGGAAGAAGGTGGATGGCGGAGATACAGAGAGGAAAGCAGAAGAGAGAGAGAAAAAGGGGGAAAACATGGTGTGTAGAATTATGAAGTAGCGAAGTAGAGAACAAGGAGAGTGGCACGAGGAGAAAATGGAAGAGAGATAGTTCTAAATTTAATTAGAGTTCATGAAATGTATTAATGATTATGAGGAAGAAGGTAAAGACACATGTATAAAACTCAACTAACATTACTGAAACAGCCCGTAACTTTTACATAACTGATCTATGTATACATTAGTATGTTTGGCAGCCATACATATTCAATCCATTTTATATTAAAAATTCATATTTATATAAAATAAAAGTATTAAAAATTTTAATACTTTAAAGAATTTTATGAAATAATAATATTTTGACACTTCTTATATCTTACGATGATTTTTCTTGTTTTCCCGACTTATTTTCCATAACTTTATTCACAGAGTATGTACTGAGGGATTATTATTGTTGCATTATCATAAAAAAATAAAATAAAAATATATCCTCCATCAACGAAGAAAACCGTCAAAAACTTTTCACTTAAAATCATCTACTTCCTTCCTATATTACGCGTTATGGAAAAGAAGGAAGGGTGACGGGGAGGTGGACGGATTGGTAGATACCACATAAAATATATAAGGGAGGCTTATAATAATCGACTCCATCAAAATGTAGGTGACATAAGCTTATTTGAATAAGGTGATTCATAACTTATCACGTATAATAACGCGGAAATTATTTTCTTGTTAGTAAAAAGAAACGTGGTGTGGGAAATGCTGGTTTTAATAATCGTATAAAAAGAATATACATGTGCCAATATTTGTCTTATCCATTATCTTAGTGTTATAGAAATATTGAATATTTGTAATCTATTAGATGACAATTGGAGAAAAATATAGCCAGGAATAAACTGCGTGTGTAGTTCTGCTGTTCTGCTAAATATGTTGTACCATTAATTTTTTCATTTTATAATTATTAAAGATCTATTTTGCAAGTTAGTTGTTAAACATATGTAGCTTGTATTATTAATTTATTTAATTTTTTTAAATGTTTTTGCCACATTCCTGTGTCTAATTAAATTTAATTTAATTAAAAATATTAAATTAAGAAAAACTATATTATATTATAACCTCCAAAATGTGACAATCTGTCAAAATGCATTAGGATTTATTTTTAAAAGAAGTTCAATGTCACTTTGTCAAAAATAAAGAAATAAAAACAATTTCTATTACTAATTGTTATTAAAAACAACAATTTTAATTATTTCACCTTCTATTTTGCCCAACTGTCGAACTGTCAAAAGTTATATTACTAAAGACGCATGCTCACCAACTAAATTAACTAAACGCAAATTAAAACACGAATGTGACAAGAAATGCCTATTCTGAAAACCTGAAATCTAGATTAAAATATTAGATTAAAACAGTAAATTAAGTATTAAAACAGTGAGTTCAATTTGCCACGTTTTAGTTCAATATTCGAATATTCTGCTAAAATTTTCCAAAAATATTAAGAAAATACAGAGTTTAACTCTGCTAAAAATAAACCTTAATAAGTGATTTTCAGATGATTGTTTTAATAATCAATTTATACAGATTACACAAATGTAATCCCTCGCATAGCTTACAGCTCAAACCTGTGCATACAAATAGACATAACTCAGCTGATAGTGCACGTGCATGTGTTCATGTGATCTGCGTGTTCTTCATACTGCTGTATCTATTCGTATTATTGAATGGTACACCTGCCTTCAGGGAATGCAGCTAACAGCCTGGTCATACTCATAGAGCTGTCTGCCACAGACTGTATGCCGGGGCATTACCAATTACCGGTGCAAATTCCCGAATAACATATCGGATACATCAATACAACATGCGATTGTTACATATGCAACCCACCCTAAATAAACTTCTCACTCACCCTCCGTGGATGTTAAGAATTGCGAAATATATTTGATTCGGGAATGTTTGTTTCGTGATTCAGATTTGAAAGACAGCTGATATCACAGGTTGCAGAAACATATTCTGTGTCAAGTGAAGTATTGATAACTTGCTTTATAATTATTACAGAGCCTCAATGAGGTGGTGCGCGCTGAAGGGTCTGGCCGTGATACTGCCTAGACCCGTCATTGATGCAGATCTTGGTCTGATTCTTTCCTTATTACTCTTTTGACGTTGGAGCTCTACACCAATATTTAATTTTTAATAAAAGAAAACAAATCAGTATATTTTTTTAGAATAGATAGATATTTTTTGCGTATTTTTTAGATAAAAAACAAAAGTTATTGACTGCGTACTTATTTAAACATAACAACGTAAAGGTGAATATTTTATTAATTAGTAATCGTGCCTGAGCCAGACTGATTTGTATTGTAATTGAGAGTATTTGTATGTACTTTTATACCGGTTTTGTATGTGTTACGACTCTGCCGATACGGACTTGGGCTAAAGTTTTTACTTACTTATGTATAAATCCTTCTACTCTTACTAACAAAATTTTAAATTCTATTGTCACATGATCTTAGAATAATTTTGTCTTTGCTGTAGAAACGTAGAGACAACTCCATATAAACATTTTTGAAAAAATTGCCGAGCTAGCTGCTTCCTGTGTTAACTATATTTCATATTTTATAAAATCAGATATGAAAGCTGAATTAGAAAAAAATGAAATGAAAAATTGGCAAGACAAGTGGGATAATTCTGATAAAGGTAGAGAATTTTATAAAATACAACCAATACTGAGACGTAAGCCATGGTTTGCCAAATTTACATGGCCAAGAAGATTAATAACAATGACCTCAAGACTAAGAATGAATCATACTGGAGCTCCGAAACATCTAGCAAGAAACAAAATCATTCCAAACTCTAAATGCGAATGTGGTGAAGATGAGGCAAATCCTGACCACATTCTGTGGCAATGTAAAAATACAGCAATGGCAAGAAATGGACTCCAAAGGGCGGTGCTACAGACTTCGCAAACGCTTCCTGTTAACACCCCCTTTTTGATTGAGAATCCAAAATTTATAACTGCAGTAGCCATGAATAGATCATTCTTGTTGTCTGGATATAACGTATAAGAAGAAGCAGAACAATATTAGGGGCGATAAAAGGCTACGTGCCTATGAAGCCCGAGAAACAAAAAACATTTTTGAAAAACAAAGACGAAGTTAACAATTTTAGTTTTAGATGGTACTGTCTCAAGTGCACGAAGGTTTGTATAGGAACGAAAATATTCGTGTAGACAAAAAGCTCATTTTGAGATTATAAAATCGTCTTATTTAAAGTACCACGTATTATTGTATGTATCATTAATTAATGATTAAGAAAAAGAATATTTTATTTACGTGTTGAATCACTCAACCCAATAACATAGTCCCCCCGCCCCTCCCTTCTATTTAAACTCACTCCTTCTACTCATAATGGATATTAAATCTTCGGCAACACTTTCAAAGCCGTTTTGTTACTTGACAACAGCATGTGGCATACGCGTTGCTCTTTGTTTTAATTTACACACCTTTTAGAGTTAAAAGGGGCGTTACGGGGTCTGGGGTAGGAGTGGTAGGTGAGGGTGTTGTGCTGTAAATCTGACAATTAACCCCTATGCAGTAATAGCGTTGTGCGTTGCGCGTCGTGCGTTGTGCGTTGTTAATACCCATGTTGTAAAACAGAAGAGTAATATGTGCGTGTGACCAAACAATGCCATGAACATTTACAAACCCTTAGATTACATATCTTTGTAAAGTACCAACCCTTAAAGTAAAGGGTTGTATCTCTAGTCTCATATTTACTTCATTCATTTTATTTTTTTCGGTATATAAATTTCTATTTACGTTTTTATGTACAACCAATTCTTAAATTTATCCAAAAAACTTTATTGATGATATTGCATTCGTTATATTTCCTTTCAATTGTCTAATTATTGATTTAGTCATACGATTTTATTTCTATTTAAGGTTTTATCTTCAATTTACAAGCTCAGATGTAGCTTGTATATGTTTAGTTAGATGTTTATTGCCTTCATGATAGATTGCGTACTGGTTGTGCTATTCTATTACGAATGCACATTATTCCTTCCTTCTTAGTTGGACCTCTGAACCACCTGTTATAGAGAAACTGTTGAACCATCAACATTTTAGCAAATAGTTCGTAGTTTATGAACTTTTAGTTCAGCAAAGTAAAGGCGCTAATAGCTAATAACTAATAAAGGCTAATAACCATCGCTATTATAACGACGTGTGAATAACAACGACTAAAACTTAATGCTCTAATTCCGGCAGTTGACTCTCGGTGAGACATTTGTCGATGTGTCAAGAACCTCCCGTTTCCATAAACTTGTGTCAAAAGACCGGTGATCAACCGAGGCAAGAGCTACAGTACATACTCGATCTTGCCCGTCTCAGCGAGAGTGAACTGCGAGCATAACGAGTATACTAGTCTTTTTCAGAAGTTTACTTATACATTTGCTTTATAAGTCACTCACATTATATTGTTCTATTACACGGTATTGTATTACACACATTATGGAATAGATGCCCTATGGCGTTGGAGCTCTTACATCGAATATTTTATTCAGTGATTTTATTGTTCTAGAAATTTGTTTTCATCCAAATGAGAAAATTTGAAAGAGAATATTAATATTTGTTTAAGAAATTCAAGATTGAAAGTTAAGCTACAACCCTTTTAGTTGTTTAGCAGTCATTTACCAAGCAAATGTACGCTTTAATATCCGGTTTTGTTGGCAAACACACATGTATGTACATATATTATACACACTTTCATATTATATTCTATGGAACTCACACACATATACACACACACATATATATATATATATATATATATATATATATATATATATATATATATATATATATATATATATATATATATATATATATATATTCTTATTTCTAAGAAAACATTATCTTTGTGTATACTCTGAACTGTTTTCCATAGTCACCTACATATGCGCGTGCCAGGATATATAATATGTAAGTTGAGAGAGTGGGAATCGCGTACCGAATAAAGGGGTTCCCCAATTAGTTCTATAATGATTAGAAACAATTGTTTTTATGTGAGAGCTAAAAGAAGAGGTAAGTTCAGATAGATTAGAAGACAAATATAACTAAATATAATTGATTTCGCAAAGGAGCTAATAAAACAGAAATTTTGGACAAGCTGGAAAGCAATAGTAAATACATATAATTGATTTGGTGCGGTGGCTAAAAAAAAACAACGATGATCCAGAAACTGCAAACAAACGCTTAGGTTTTGATCATGCTGCAGCCATATAAGAGGCACAACACGGAAAGGACAAACTTGACATATTTAAAGTCCGAACGACATAGAATGTTTACCAAGTCAAACTTATCATCTTAGTTTAAAAAATTAATTATATTTTACTTAGATAAGCGCCTTGGAAGTCCCTTCACAACGTCATCAGAGTGTGTGAGATGTGACAATCTACACTTACAACTCTAACATTGTTCACTGAACTCCAAAGAATTGGAAAATAATGCAACAACAAAAAAATCAAATGATATGACTGGAACTCAGACCGCTGTTTCCAAAAAAATATATTCAAAACAATCAAAATCCAATTAAAATTAAAAAGACTCATCCGAAAGAGATACAAAGTTGGAGACTCTAAAAGAGATAATGAATGAACACCCGAAGAATTACATAATAGATTTTAATAAACTAATAAAATTCTTACAAAACTCACAAGGGTAAAACGAAATATTTAAATACTAAGAAACTTGTGCGAAAAACTTAGTAGATATAGCAATTACACTACGTGATCTATATCCCAAACTACAGAGCAGAGTCAAATGACACAGAAACGAAGTCAGACTATTTAACAGATGGTGATACATGACAAAGATAAGACATCTGGGAGAGTGATGACATATTCCTAACTGATATTAAACAAAATAAAATACCTTATAACTTAATAAAATAACAAGCGAGTATGAGCTTGATGTTGAAATTTACAAATGTCTCAAATTAAAAAAAAAGAGATTAAGTATTAAATAGAGCATATAAAATATAATTGTGGCTAGAGTAAGATCTGAATTAATTCTTTGTTGCAAGGCAGCTACCTTATTGGGGCCTTACGTCAAGAAAGGCATTGCGCCTGTTTACAGAACATTACATTGCATAATATCGTCGTAACCGTTTACAACACGAACATTTCTCTGGCCCCCATTATCGTAATTTATGATTATGTCCCTCATTACCATTATTACATGCATATCACTGATTACTTATCACTGTCACTTTATAAATGAAGTAACACGCGTGTGTGTAGTGGACCGGTTCACGTTTACGTCATTTTCACGCGTTACATTTACTTACTTGGCACTGTAACCTTTAACCCGTCGTTCTGAACGTTGTTCTTCATCCAATGACCACCGAGCACCGAACACCGAACACCGAGCACACTTGCCTACGAACTACGACCCAGGACAGATGACAAACATTGGACTCATTTCCTGTCGTTGCGGGTGCGATTGTTATTAGTCAATCGAAAGGGATTTAATGTCGACGTCACGCATACGTCACTAACGTCGTACGTCGGTACGCCCTGCCCTTTGTTTAAACAAGTACATTTAACCGGATACAATATCTAAATAAATAAAAAATGCTCGTGATATATTACTTTCTTTATTGTGATTTTGTTCATTTTCTTTTCAACATTTAATATATGTATATACAAAGTGTCCCAAATTTCAACGATAAGCGGGCACCAGAGGGTGGACCTGCTCATGACTACTTGAAAAAAATATGTATCTTAGTTTTGTTTAGAAATTACAAAAAAAAAATAATAAAATTTTTTGAAAATTGACATCAGTTTAGATGTTTTTAACTACCATGACCACAATTTTTCAAATATTTCTATTTTTTTTTTTGTGTCGGCAACCTAAGCAGCGCTGCTATCTACCACAACAATTAAAAATCCCAGAATGCCTGTAGTTTTTACACAAAAATCAACCTAAATTGTTCTTTTCCCTAAATTTTTGAAAGATTTTTACTTTCAGTCCACTTTCACTCATCTTGGGGGTAAAAAAAAGGTATAAACACTACTATGGCAAGTTATTTTAAAAATTGACGCAACTATCCAAGATTCCAAAATAGTATAATGCTCCAGGAAAACTAGCAATAGAAAAAAATGATGCATACTATTTCTAAACAAGAACCAAATTTCATAAATTGTTGTTGTTGATAGTAATCAGATTTACAATAACCAAAATAGGTTTTTTGTTGTTAAAAAATGTTGAATGAATTAAAACAAATAGTAAAAACAATTTTTCAACCTATTATAATGTTCCAACTGTATGTTTAACCTATAGTATAATGTATTCACAAATTGTGTCCGCCAAATTTTCTGCGGACAGATACTCATATAAAATACGTTACATTATTTAATTAAATGTAAAAAATATAACATTTTCAATGCAATTTACGTTTATTCTGTAAATGGCCACAAGTTTCCCGTACAAAGAGTAATTTTTGTAAAAGAAAACCCTCAAGACCATTGTGCACCCTGTGAATTATTTATAAACAGTTGAGTTGTACATAACGGTGACATTAACCTAACATAATTGCCTGTATATTAGCGAAGCTCTGTTGTCCGAAGTCCACGCTGAAGTTAGTTAGAAGCTGTCATCACTCTCCATGGCAATGGAAGTGTGAGACGGTGACGAAAGCGGTGGCAGAGGCGGGAGCTAGTTCTTCCATCTGACGACATAATTCTTGTTGTGTTTCAACTTGTCGGGCTTGTCTTCAAGCGACATTTATGTATATACTACGGACTTTTATTATCACTCGGTGAGTGGCAATATAATATTAGTGTTGTGTTTTTTTTGTCGTTGTGGCGTTTCAACAGTTCCAGCGTTCCAGGCGGTATAGAAACGTTACAGTATATTAGATAGAACTACACATAACGTACTACTACAGAAGGGAATAGCTAAGCCATGAAACAAGGGTATAGAAAACAAGGGTTGTTTTTACGGTTTGTGGTTGTGTTTGTTCCGTTATTGCCTTTTTATAGAAAAAATATGCTTGTATGTATTAGCATACATATATAAAATATGTTTACTAAAGCAAGGATCATTTAAAAATACGTCTAATGGATTAACAGTTGTCTTAATAAGCAACTAACTAGTCTAGGCAAAAGTTTTAAACACACAGTTGATGCAGACTTACGCTGGTTTCACTCGAGAGAGACAGTTTTGAAAACAATTTTGTTGTCAAAAAACAAAACAAAAACACGTTTTGTTTTATTTTAAAACAGTTCTCTTTTTTGAACACAGACTGTTCTCGCTGAACAAACTGGTTTTGTTTTTAGTGTTTTTCTGTGTCCCATAAAAATTACAAATATGATAAACAACAACTGACAAGCGCAAATGTTCACAAAAAACAAAACTTCGTGTTCCAACTACGCAGACTAAAAAACAACAACAAACGTGTTCTCCTTTGATCTTACCGACTGCAAATGGGAATGTATTTTGTTTACTAAAACAAGTTTTTAAAGACAAAAATGTTTTAAGAACTGTCTCTTTGGTGTAAACATTGGTGTTTTTGTTCGTCTTTTATTGAACTGCCTCTCTGGTGTGAAACCGGCATTAAGGATGCACATCCACTTATCAGAATGGAAGTCATTGCACGCATCAAATCAATTAAATAGCGTAGTGTGGTTAGAAGTATGGTTAGAAAGTCGTTATTTTTAAAATGAAAATTTAAAAATATCATGCTGTTCCAAAACTGTTTCTTAATTGTTGGAGACCACAGAATTTTTTCCTTGAAATATGTTTTTGTAGAATTTACAATATTTAATCTCCAAACCTATTTACTTTCCGAGTATTGCTGTTGGTGTTGCTTTGCGTATCCTTATGAGTTATCACATAACACATGCGTATACGAATTTAATTGCTTTACAAGTCCAAAGAGACAAGTAATAAATAGATTAAATAAATTATGACTGTTGTTTTCAGTTTTATTTAAACTAAGAAATTTTATCACAAAAAAATATATGTAATTTTTTAGCGAAAAAAAAGTATAAGGTACGAGTAAAATGATTGTATTTTCGTAAGCATAAAAATGTTATGCTTTTATTGTATTATAAAACAATACAATTTTGGAATATTGTAAAACGATTTTCTGGGTTAGTAGAATGTTCAACGGATTCTTCACAAAATTGCAAACAAAAAATAAAAAGTACTGAATCTGAAAATGGGACACTGTCTAAAGAAATAGTTTAAAAGAGTTGCTGTTGTATAAAATAATAAATATGATATATTATAAATATTTTTTATAATAATAGTGATAAGGCATCCAACTAACAAGGTAAAGATTATAATATGTAATATATATATATATATATATATATATATATATATATATATATATATATATATATATATATATATATATATATATATATATATTATTTGCAAACATGCATACTCGCATATACTCCCAAAACGTATGATAAAAATTTATTTTTATTATTATCGGAAAATGCAATATTTTTAAGAGCATTCACAATGCAGTTTTTACCTTTTTAGATTTATTTTTCTATTTACGTACTCTTATATAAGTTATATAGTGTGAAATCTGCGCATCGCATCAGAATCTGTTGAACTTTGACCTGACGTTGTGGCGTTTTAGCTTTCTGGCGTCCTTTTCTAACGTCCTGACACCATTCACCATTCACTACTCGCCACAATAGTTCATGATTGCTATTTGATGACATTGCTCCTGGAGTAGCGCCATTCAGTGTAGTTATGAGATCGATTCGTTTTTCAAAGGTTTAAAGTATAAATGGTGAAAGCTCATAAAATGTTCATAGCTCAAAAAGTTATGATGAGAATTTCAAATATTGTCTATGTCTTTGTCTATGACTATTTTATTATCTATTTTAAGGTGATATCTATCTAGCGACTAGTTTACGCTAAACCGACTAATTTAAATAACAATTAAAGAACAGTACACAAAACGTAAAATATTATTTAACGTTACGTCTTAATATTTACCAGTTTAACATAATTCTCCACAGTTGTAATTAAATAAATGAACAAGATATTAAAAATCTTATAAAAAAAAATTATATAAAAAACTTTATTAACTTTCGAGAACAAAAATTTATGTCAAAAGATAATTGTTATGTAATCTAACATCATATTAACCTAAAAGAAATTATATAAAAAGTACATTTCTTTTTGATTTCCCAAAATCTTGACATCGCGACGTTCACCACCCAACTCAAAATCGAAATACTTTTTCAATACAAACAACTCTAGAAATATTAAATTAGTAAATTTGTCTCAAGTAAAACCTCATTCCTACTCACGGTTTTGATATTTAATTTACGTTTTTATTTAATATTTTAATCTAGATTTAAGGCTTTCAGAATAGGCATTCTTTGTCACATTCGTATTTAATTTGAGTTTAGTTAATTTAGTTGGTGCGCCTGCGTCGTTAGTAATATATATATTTCGACAGTTGGAAATTTTTTAATAACAAATGGTAATAGAAACTGTTTTTACTTCTTTATTTTTGATAAATTAACATTGAACTACTTTTAAAAGTAAATCCTACTGCATTTTAACAGGTTTGTCACATTTTGGAGGTTATAATATAGTTTTTTAAATTAGTATTTTTAATTTAGAAACATTGAACCTTGTAAGGTCCTAAAAACAAAGAAAGTGTTCTAATTTAAATTCTAAATTAAAAATGGTACATAGATATCTCCCATATGCTATACCATTTAAATTAAATACAAAATAAAAAACAAAATTAAAACAGTAAATGGAAATGTTAGTTACCAGTATTTACATTATTTATTATATTTGTATCTAAATATAATTTTAATAATATTCAAATTGCACTTCATGTATAAGATTATTTTTAACTAGGTTTAAAACCAGGTAAATTGTTTAAAACGCGGTTATAAAAAAGTTTTGTTGAAGTTTACTCTTACCTGTTCTAGTTATTGCAAGGATTCAAACAATGTGAACATTGTAAACATCATATACAATTTAGTGCCATGAAGATCATTATCACTTTATTTACTTTTATCTACAGCACTAAATAAAGAAGAACTTTGACAATTACATTAAGTTTTACTAATAACTTTTTCAAAATATAGTAAAGCTCACTTATTAGATAGATACTTTTTCGTGCTATGATTCGAAAAATGTGTTACGTGGTAAGAGTGGAAAAATTTATACCTAAGTAAGCAAAAGGTTTTGTCGAAGTCTATACCACAGAGTTATTATACAAACAAATATGTATGCAAATAATATTTTCAAAGTTCCAACATGTTTATTTATAAATAGAATATTCAACTTTGAGTTGATTCATGTATATAATCATACAGTCAATCGTTATCGTTCTTCTTAAATAAAAAAATGTTGTAAGTGCAACGTCAAATGCAGCAATTCCCGGTGTAAATGATTCGAAATTAGATTAGATTTATATATATTCCGAAACGGTCAACCATCTTAAAAATTTCAGAATAATTATATAATGAATTTTCTTATAATTGTACAAACAGTTATAACATTCTACTGATGAGGCTCATCGCGCGACAATTATTTTAAAATAACCAGGTATCCTCTCTGTTTCAATCTTTATTATTAACTGAAGTTATATGCTTTTATACAGCCTTTATTAAGAGCTAGATATTGACAGCGTATTCGATAATAGACACACCACACATTCCATTTCCACGATCCAATTATTTTACGTTAAAGTTCTGAATACGGTGGGTTTACTATACATAGGTTTAATAGTTAGTGGTAAACTTGCATTTCCTTGCATAACAATTTCATTTTAACTTCGCAAGAGGTTGAAATAGTTTTTAATGGTGTATTAAAGTATTTTCCATCTTGCAACTTTTTAATGGCAGGTTTTTATTCTCTGGAATTTTATCTATATAAAGTATTACACAATATGATAAAGAATTTGTCTTTATTATCAATAAAATTAGACCAGTAATCTGAAAGTTCTATCATAAAAACTTTTCACTTTGTAAGTAGAATATTTATTTTAATTATTTTTATTTCTTGACTTCAGTAAACTGACAAACTAAATAAATAAAGAAATAACTTCTTTGTAAAAATGTTATAACAAAGTTATCGTCTTGAGTTACTCGATGAATTTTTAACAGGTTTTTAAATTAAAAGTTAACACTAACAGTTTTAATTGTTCTAATAAATAATTTGTTGACAATAGTTAGATAGTAATCGCGTTATAGGAACGCCTACTGTATAGATAAATATAATTACGTAAATTTATAATACAGGGGTAGTTTGATATTTCAGTAACTCTTTTTATTTTTGAAAAAAATCGTTTTATTTCTCAATAAAAGATATTTTTTTCGGCAAAAAAGCGTTTTATTTATTAACATAGTCTTCTTTAAGCTCGGTACATTTAGACCAGCGTTTTTAAAATTTGGTTATTCCTTCCAAATAATAGGTTTTCTTATAGCCCTTAAAATAGGCGGCAAAATAGACCTCTTTGTTAGACCCAAATCTATCTATCGCCCAGCCATTTCTTCAAGTTTGAAAAAAGGAGCATGGGGGCTAAATCTAGAGCATATGTTGGGGAGCGGGGGTTAAATCTGGAGAATATGCTGAATAGGGTAGCAGTTTGTAGCCAATTCATGTAATTTATGAATTTATGGCCATGATAACTACACACTCAATCACAATTGCGGCATCCATCGCGCGGATGTCCAAATATTCATTTAAAATGTGATGTATCAGCTCAGTTGAGATACCTACAGCCTCAGCCACCTCACGCACTTATATTCTTCGATCATCCAATATTTTATCATAGTATTTATCAAGCCTTTCTTTGGTTTCGGTGATGGCATTTTTACACACAAAAAAAAAATGCTTAATCAGCACACGAAATTTACTTCTTTCCATTTTCGTTAAAATTCACAAGGTTGTCTGCTTTGAACGGTTGTCAAACACAAACTTACTCAAATTTTGACAGTAGTCTATTAATAGATATAGTTGACGAGAGCAGTATTGCATTTAAAGTAACTGTGCGGGATATTTAAAAAGTCACTAACAGTCCTAGTAAATGAATAAAGAAATAATTTCCTATATAAAAATGTTATAACAAAATTATCGTCTTGAGTACCGTGTGTGATGAATTAAATAAAATTGAACACGAACACAGAATTGTTGTAATAAATGATTTGTTAACAATAGATTCAAATTAACCGCGATAAACGAACGCATACCGTATAGATAAATATAATTACATATATTTATAATACATTAAAATAAAACACAAGAATAATAACGCTTATTCAACCAACGTAGCTTTAAAAGCTTTCCAAACAGTACTCGTACTCGTACTTTTGTTCCACACTCCACACTCTACTTTGCAGAAACTCTGCAATTAGCTAATGGCCATAGGCACTACGGCTTCAGCAATGCCCTACGCTTTGCTCGTAGCAGTACTTTAAACCCTTGCTGTTTCACTCGTAGCCGGACTTTATAATCCAGTATCCAGGATCGTGGGCAAGGGCACGAGGATTTTATGTGAAGGATTCAATCCCTTCCAAAGG
Source organism: Panorpa germanica (assembly GCA_963678705.1). Classification (NCBI taxonomy): domain Eukaryota; kingdom Metazoa; phylum Arthropoda; class Insecta; order Mecoptera; family Panorpidae; genus Panorpa; species Panorpa germanica. Next base: position 9,262,287 of record OY783206.1, on the reverse strand, counting down.
TTTATCATTTTTATAACATTGAAGTTAAAGCTTGTAGTTAAAAATAGTGACAAAAGGATTATTCCAAAGGATAAAAATAATATACAGTCCACTACGTAAAGTAAATTTGCGGAAAATTGGAACAAGGATTAAACTGTAAAGGAAGTACTGTAAAGGCGGCGTATTCAATGCTTAATTTGGTTAGAACATTATTTATATAATTCATGTAATCGTACTACTAGTGTTTAGTATATCTGTGTGTGTGTGTGTGTAACGTATTCTATTTTCCAGTAAATAAACCGAATTGTTTCTTTATTGAAAATAAGTGAATTCTTGCATAAGGTTGAGAGTCGTGTACACAACAGATCAGACACGGTCTAGCGAGTTATTGCTTATTGGTTACCTGTAGACGCTAAGGTCTACGCTGTAGCAGCTCGTAGCCGCTGCTACGCCACGTTCTACGAGCTGCATGTATAACTTAGTGAATCTCGTTTATGTAAGGAGATTTTATCTTCAAGACGCGACCTGGAGGTGTATTGTTTGCATGAGCTGTGTACGATATATTATTCAACTAGATCACTTGCATAGCAAGGTGGATGCACAACAATGAATAGATGAATAGCAAATAAATTTAATTTTATAAACAGAAATTGGTTATAAATGGCTTCTGGGTTATAACGACTTCCAACGTAATCAGATAATTTTTTTCTTTGTTTATACTAGAAGATATTGTAATAACATATATCATTTGATATAATATCCGAGAGCGTTAATGCATGACGCTAGACTGATGTGTCTCGTGGTCCGATTCGTAGACCAGTACCATTGTTTCTGGGTTTGATTGTTATCTAAATTAATTTGATTACGTGGTCCAATAGTCATAAAACTTATAAGATAGCTTTTAGTTCACATGTATGAGACTATGACTCTTTATATAAATATATGTAAATTAAATGTTGTATAAATTAAATTAAAAAAAAAACAAAAATTAATTTATCCTTTTTTACAAAAATTAATAAATTTTATTTGGTGTTTTGTACAAATTTTAATATTTTTTTAATAATAGAGTGCTTATCATAATGTCAATACCCAGTAAACATTTTCGTGAAATACCATAGGTAGGTGAAGTTCCACTAAAAAGTCAATTCTTTTTCACTCAGATTTGAGATAGATTTCATCTATGAAAAAATAATTGTAAGAATTTTTCCATAAGAATATTCTTTCTCTTTCCAACATTATACACTTAAATGTACATTATTAAATAGCACATTTGAAAATATTTAGTAAGGATAAAATTCTACTTCATTTCACCAGAATATTTTAGAAAAAGACACAAGATATATCTATCTCTCTTACACTTTAATGATTTATTTACAAATTCATCCAATACTAGTACAGTAGAGAGGTCATGTCATATCACTGACATTCCTTGAACGAATGAAATCAAATTGAATTGTTTCATAACAAGAAAATCATAAGCATCTCCAATATGATGTCAAAGTGATTTCAAAATTTTGTCTTATGTGGTTCATTTGTGTTCTCTTTTCAAAACGTGTTCGTTTATTATTTTTGTACACTATATTGTACACTATTCTAATTATTGTCTATGCTCGTTTTTTCTGTTTTTTTGTTTTCTTATAACTTGTGTTGAATATTTTGTAGCCGTTTTTGATTCGATAAATCAAAAAAATATCATTTTATCAAATATCATTTTATATAATTTATACGTATTTAAAGTTTGCAATAATAGAGTAAATAGTACTTCATGTTATATACCATAATACATTTATTACAACAATTACAATAATAATAACAAAAACATACCTTTTTACATTTTCTACTTTATTAACATTGTGTAATGTTTAATTAAAAAATTAATTAAAATCATGAAGGAAAATAACACTACATACCACATTTAAAATTACAAAAAGTTATTTTATAAATACTAGTGTTATTATTGTTTGTGATTTTTGAATCAATACCATCAAGTGAAATGATATGAACAAAATAAATTATCTGTTGAAATAATATGAATAAAATGTTGACCACAGCAAAGTTGCATTGTTGAAATTATATATGTAAATATGTTGTTTAGATAACCCAGCACAGAACATCCAGAATCCAGCATCCAGCATCCGACCAGAATATGTACAGGAAATGGAAATGTAATGTTGTACAGCTTGAATAATTGTAATTCACATTCACACATACATTTTATTGTAAACAACGTGTGTTCAAAAAGTAACAGGTAATTATTTTATAAAAAAAAATTCCTGTAAGTTCGTAGCGCTGTACCTATTTACTATGCCATATTTCAGTAAAAATTTGGTGAAGTGTCTTGTTTTGTTACGGTTCTATTACTATTACACTTCAATTATAGTTCGCATCAACTTGATCTTCTTTCGCCATTTGTAGCCGATAAAATAGACATAAAATAGATCATATGAACTCTTTAATGACAAAAAATGGATACACATCTTCAATATGATTTCAAAGTGACTCCAAAATGTTTACTGGGATAGGAGTAAAACTGATTCAAGCAGCTGCTATAAAAAAACGGGGCTACCGATCCTGCCCAAATTTGTGTTATTAATAGAGTACAGTGCCACCAACTTACGGGAAAAAAATATTTTCATAAAATAATTACCGTGGACCTTTTTAAATTGCAAATTCTAGTTTCTTTTTAAAAAGTAAAATTCTAGTCCCAAAAATACTCGCCTTGACATTTACATGGTGGAACTATGATGCTGGAACTATGTGTGTCCAATGTCATGTATGCAACGTTCATGTTGCAAGAAGTTCGGGCTGTTGTCAGTCTTTTGACCAGCATAAAAGGTATTTTTCTACCCCCACCACACACACGATTCACATGTCATGCACTGCTGCACGAATCGTTCAACATTGAAAGGTTTTATACTTGAAAGTTTCTTTATTTACTTGAAAGTTAATAATATCAATAAATTAATAAAATAAATAAATCACACGAGTGGAGGTAAGCATTTGAATCAAACGTTTACCTCATCGTCTGAAGCCGGCTTAAGCCGAATTGGGTTCCCCACTAGAAGAGTGGATGAGGTAGTATTTTAATAATACTCAATGTTTAAAAAAGTAAATTGTAATTTACATAAGCATCTCGAATGACCATTGCACAAGCCTATCCTAAAGATTATGCACTGCAAACGATTTTTCTTTAATTCTTAAACTACTTGCTGTTCTTTTTATTTTATTTTATTTATCGTTGATCTATTTCCGATATTAGCAGTTTTTGTAGTCAAACATCAATGCTCTCGGCCACTGTGTCGTCCAAGCTAATTGTACGAATAGAAGTATATTTCTAATAGTGTCACTGCAACTAGACAAACCGAGCATAAACAATCTCATAAGACGTGGAGACAACAAGAAGATTACCGTATTATAATTCTAAAAGTCAGAATAATTAAATTATAAAAATAAAATAACTCGGCAACTCAAAAGATAATATTATCTTATATATTAATTTAAGCATAAAGATAAACATAATTCTCTGCTTGCTTTTATTATATATATAAAAAACACTTAAAAACACCCTTCCAAGCTACAATCTGTAAGGGAAAGAGGTGGAATATAAGAATGGGGAGGGAATAGTATGTATACTAAAGAGTGAAGACACGAGAAGCGCGAATTTACTTCCGGAGTTGTTGCTGTACGTAACGCCAACGCAACGTCACGTTAAGTTACGTAACGTAACGTTGGCAGGCATTAAGTGTTAACACTGCAGGATTTCTTATCAGATTCATATAATGTAAGAACATTGTGTTAGAATAGAATTTGGAAGGGTTACTCTGTTACCGACACTCATCCGACGTTGACGGTACCTACTTTACCTACTCTAACAGCTAAAAAATGACGTTAACAATGATGTAAAAATTATCCGGCTTGTAGGCTCAGATTACGCTCAGATTTATAACAATAGGATATTTGGATTAACTTTATTATTTTGTTCATAAACATTAGAAATTCATAGAATTAGAATTAAGAGTTAGAGTGGGAGAATTGCATACTTTCTTTGGCTATAGTTGACACTGTGATTCAAAAATTTAGCTTAGTTTACTACGAATATAAGAGAGCCGAAGCGGTTAGTCCCAGTTGAAATTTTTGTGGAAATAAACCCTGACTCCTCTCACATATAACCAAATAGTATCAATACATATTTGTATGCACACATCCATATTAATACACCAATGATCGTGTCAACTACGCTGATTTTTAATCCTGGTAAAACATTTCATACATAACCAAATACCGCGCTTAAGTCTTAGCAATATGTAAGCGCTGTTGTCACATTACTATTACTGTTCGATTTATCTATCGGGTTAATTGAAAAATTCACATTTTAAATAATAATATCGGACGTCGTTCGTGGTGAAAGTCTAAGGTCCGAGAGTGCACCATACAGGGGCATTGTCACATCATAGAAGAAATCACTTGGTGCAAGAAGATATGTGCAATTATGGAGAAGGGGTAGCAGATCCAGAACATTTAATCTTCCAATGTACAGAAACGGAGGCCTGCAGAAATAATTTATATAGAGTTATGGTAGGAAATGGAGTGGTAGTGCCAACGAGTATGCAGGAACTACTGAGATATCCGAGGTGGCCAGTGTGCTTAGTGATAAAGAGAATGTGGAATATGGCGGGTTAAAAGTATAGGTGTAATAATAAATACAATGTAAATGAAATATATTAACAGGGGCGAGAAAAAGACCGTGGTCCTAGGAAGCCCGTGAATTTTTTTATTTTTTTTATTAATGCTTCAGGGGCTTCTTAGGATCACGCATGGTAAATTATTAATAAAAAAAAATTAAAAAATAATAATATCTCGAACGAATAATGTTAATTTTTTTATGAAAGTTGTGACTATGATTTTGAATTTTCATGAAGAATTTTGATTTCGTTTTTTCTAAAAACGACGTGGTCAATTTTAAAATAATTAGACTAATATGATTTGTATTTAATCAAAGAATAGTGAAACAATGTTTTAATAAAATCCTGCATTAAATGCATTCAGTGAATAACTTCCTTAAATATTATATTATATTTATAATTATTATTTAATTTAATATTTTTTTAAAATTCTGTGACATGTGTAATATCTTCAGTCTAAGAATTTTCTAAATAGAGACGCAATTGTCTGAACATCCAGACAATTTGTAATCTAATATTAGTTGTAAATATAGCGCCCCGCCACCTTGACAGCATTTAGCCCAAAGTCCGAACTGAAACTCGAACTCGAAACCTGACCCAGTTCTGAATTCGAGAACCGCACTAATGTGCAAACCCCATAGTTTGTCACTCGCTCTCAACTTCAGAAATTGTTAACGCCAACTATCATTGCAGGGTGTCTACAAATAAATAAACATTATAGATTAATAATATGCTTCTTTTCAGATCTTTATCTGCTGAATAATATACGTCAATTATTGTCCTTTTATTAACTGATGATAAGGTACACCTCATTGAGACAGGATAACCTACTATGTTGTTTGATGTTGCGTTTTTTTGGGAGGGCTTCTACTAGTACTTGTTGTTTTATTTGTTAATGGGCTTTTAAATGACTTTCTAGGTTCGTAATTTTTTTAACACAGGTAAACATTTAATCTTGAAGACATATATATATATATATATATATATATATATACATCTTGTACGACTATAATTTGTCACTCTGTGCGGTACGCCACGTAATTGTTTCAGTTCTAACTGCAACCACCACAACTGACAGTCTTCCCTCCTTCCCTCTCACCCTTAACCCCACCTTCTATACACTGTGCTTGGTGCCATCATCCCTTAGTCCTTAAATCCACTAGACTACCCTCTAGACGAATAGTGGGCTTCCGCTTTTCCTGGACCCATTAAAAGTTAGTCTGTGCTGAAAGAAAATTTAATTGTTTGACATTTCAGTGGCTTTTCTCAAATAGTACAAAACGTTTTTGTTTACTCGTTACTCGGTGGTTGTCTCATAGTTGCCGTCGTTCTCGAGTAATTCATTTTATAACTTTAAATATATTTATTAATTTATACTTTGCATAAATAATTTATTTCATTTTTGAATAATTATACTTTCTCATTACATTTATTTGTATTGTACAAGGAGGTAATGATAAAGTAAGCGCTAAATTGCTGGAACAATACTTATATATCAGTAGCTTGGTGCTAAAAGGCACCAAAAGCAAAATTCAAAATTTGGAATCAACATAAAAGATTATAAGAATCGCATTGCAAGTTCTTATCTAAAATTATTTTAATTTCAATTGACATAAAGTAGAATGTCCATTTTATCTTTTGCTAAAATATAGTTATGTTGTCATAGAATTTGATTATATATTTTCTTTTGAAAAATTTAAAATTTAGGCGAGAATAACCTATTTTACATAACCTATTTTAGAGAACAAGTTTTGATAATTGGTTTGTCTTTAATTCTAATCACTGATTTAAACAAATAGACGTTTTATGCAAAAAGTGGTTGAAGTATACAGGAGGGAGGGAGGTAGTGATCGTCGTATTACCCACCTTTCACAGATCTTTTATCTTAGCGCAATAACACTTGACTAATTAAACTATCAGAGTCGTTGATATTATTTTTTAGTTATTCCTAATCTGTCGTGGTTCGAGTCTAAGTCAGATCGGTGATCCGGTCACTTTGTGTAATATTGCAACGTTAGAATTCTAGCCAAGCATTGAAGAAATGTAAACTTTGAATTTATATATATATATATATTATCATACATAAATCCGAATACGAATACAAAACGGTAATAATGTAATAATCCATAGACGCCACCCTCGGGACAAATTCCAGCAAGTGGGTGGATTGACTGGGTTATGATAACGTACCCTACATTACACAAGCACCCTCACTCCCTTTACTTCACACCCCTCCCTAACATGTGGCTATGATTAATATTCACGCCGTTACAATTACAAACTCGTATGATTCCCCGAGGAGACAGACGTTTGATACGGCTGTCTGATATAAAAACTCTTATTAGTTTTATAGATTAAATAATAGATCCCATATAGTTCCATTCCACAAAATGTTCTTAAATTAAAGAACACTCCGGAGGCATTATATAAATTCAGTGAAAGACAATTCCATATTGCAGACATTGATTTCAATTTTATTCCATTGAGTGGATTAAATGATGGAGTTATGATCGATTTGACAAAATGTGTAAACGTCGCAGTGGTCCAAAACATAGACGTTGACGAAGGCTGTTATGTTTTTCGGGTTCATAGTGTATGCGTTGTGCATTTTTGCGCAATGGTCAACTGTTTGTACTGCTTAAAAGTATGTATTCTGCAGTCTAATGCAGGTTTCACACCAGAGAGACAGTTCAATAAAACACGAACAAAAACACAAATGTTTACACCAGAGAGACAGTTCTTAAAACATTGTTGTCTTTTGTTGCTGTTTTAGTAAACAAAACACTTTCCCATCTGGAGTCGGTAAGATCAAAGGAAAACACGTTCGTTGTATATTTTAGTCAGCTTGGTTTGAACACGCAATTTTGTTTTTTGTGATCATTTGCGCTTACCAGTTGTTCTTTATCATGTTTATAATTTTTATGGGACTTAGAGAAAAACACTAAAAACAAAACCAGTCTGTTCTGTAATCTATTTTCGAAAAAATGTTTTATAATAAAACAAAACATGATTTTGTTTTGGTTTTTGAAAACAAAACTGTTTTCAAAACTTTAAAGTTCTTTGTAACAAAGCAAAGATATGAATATGTGATACGAATAAGTCGCTAGTTTGAATGTTTCCTTATGATTTAAAAATCTTATCTCTACTGTGCGCTTGCTCCAACGATATGTTAAGCCTGACTGCATGATAAAGTACAATTGCATCACTATCTCTGAAAACGCCATTTGTATCTTACATATGAGCAACTACAAAAATGTTATTCTGTATATGTACGTAAGTCTTTGCTTATTACAATACCTACTAGTAGTATATTATAATCCAGTTCAGTAGTGCTGGTTTTTTATTACATTTTCAACCAAGGTTTATATATTAATCATAGTTTTAATCCAGACTATAATGAGTTTTTGCTAAGCAAAGTTAAATTATAGCACTAAATCATTGTATAGTATGCAAAATATAGTCTAACATTAATTTATATATAATACTACGATATACGTATATTTTATATATATATATATATATATATATATATATATATATATATATATATATATATATATATATATATATATATATATATATATATATGTATAAACAAAACTGTTGACTAAACTGAATGAATGTTACCAGTGAGTAATCTCTTATCTTTCTATATTAGATTTTGATAGACTTAAGCGTAGACATTAGTTACAATAATAGAAATATTTCTGCATAGTTAGATTACTTAATAGATACTACTAGATAGATATTACTAGATAGATGAAGAGACATATACTTTGAAATAACTGCTTTCCTTTTTACTAAGTATTTCTAAAGTATAAACATAATATTTTTAAGGATATCGGGACACTCTGGAATAAGTGGAACTTAATTGGTAGATAAATTAGCAAAGAAAGCATGTATTCATGGTGAACTTATTGACTTGAAATTTACCAGGAATGATATGAAAATTATTATCAAGAAAAATGGAAATTTGAACTGGCAGATATATTATATCGAAGCAAGCAAAACCACTGGAAAATATGTTTATTACATTCTTACTACAATAAATTTATAAGGATATATTCAGAATATTTATAAACACTGTTTGTCGATTAAGATCTGGACAGGGACACTGCAAAAATCATTCACATTTATAATAAATCAAAATATTACTGTATGCCATTGGTGAAGAGGTGCTCTTGATTATATTATCCTAGGGTGCAAAAATAGAAAGAGTCAGAGATATGCTTTACTCAGTATTTTTAGTAAATACATTAATCTCCCTGTGAAATTTGATAGCAGATGTGAGAAGTAATTTGACTGAACGTGTTGCGCAATTTATAATGGAACAACAAATAGAAATATAAGTTATCATAAAAAAAAGCTAAAGCAAAAAATAAATTTTAAAAAAAATGGAAAATTCACACTTCCTAGTACCTCAAGCTAATAAAATTCTTTCAAAACGTTACATATCCTACCTGGGTTGGAATGCAATAAATTATAAACAAGACCATATCACATCATATCCAATTCTTTATTTATAAAATCAGCATGGTCGTACATTAAGGGACAAATTCACATACTCGTGCATACATAAAACAATATATGCAGAAGCATTGAAGCATGTACTCGTACAGATCATTGGCTATAAATTGTTTATTCATAGTTCCCGAATGTTGCTCTGTTTATATTTACCGTAGGGTGTTCCATTAGACCACTATCATGTCTATGCTTTATAATATATGGTATTTAATTTATATTACAAAATAGCTTTAACAAACATAAACCCTTAGTAACCCTATAACCATTTCCTTGCGAATTTTTCGCATTAAGCCACTTTATCATGAGAGGAAGCTTCTCTTTTAATATCTATTAATACACCTCTGCCATATTATGAATACTCAACTATATTCATAATATGGTTCATACCCAGTAAACATTTTGGAGTAAATTCTACTTAATTTCTATTACATATCATAAGTTTTTTGGCTGGAACGTGTTCGTTTTCATTCAGTCATTCATAGGAAAGGCCCTTTTTATGACCTACAGAGATCGCAACGACGGTTCACTACTGAATTAAAAGCGGAGTCGGTTTATGATTTATGACCGGAGTTATAAACTTGACACTAGCAGGGATGGCATGGGTATAAAACTTAATGGAATTCTACTTTTTAGAGTCTGCAAAATATAAGAATAAAATAAGAAAATAAGAAATAAATATGATTTTTTTAATGAATATTATTCATCTTCAACAATACTCGTTATATTAGTTTTTTATATTAGTTACTTTAAACATACTGTACTGAACGAAATACTATACAATTATACAAGTGTAACGGTGAAAAATATATTTTACTTGTCTAACCGCATCTCGTTTCTCTCTCACTTTGGAATTAATGGAATGAAAATGAACTAAACAAATATATATCCTAGTGTGAAAGAAACAACTGTTACTTAATGAATGATGTTGGAAAAAGAAAGAATATTATAATGAAAAAATTCTAACAACTAACACAAAATCTGTGACAGGTAGAGAACTTGTAAAGCGTTAGAATTGAATTGTAGGAGTGACTCGAACATCACTAAATAGGGCACTTCACCAAATTGTTTACTGGGATACATCTAGAGTTCAAAGTGCCGCACGATTTTCTACTTGCAGTCATTTAAACTCGGATCATAGTGGGATGTATTCATATTTATATATAATATTACCAATGTCAACGGCTGTCCTTTATCTTTATTATTTCACTGTAAGAGACGAATATGATACAGATATATAATAAAATATTACTCACTTTTAAATATTACTCACAATTAAACTGTTAAAGAAATAACTAAAATATTTAGACTGCGGTTACCATAGCGACCACATCAAGATCATTAGCTTATGTTTTTATTTACTTTTGAGTCAGATATTAAAGTAACATTTTCTTTATAAGCTCTCCTCTTTATTAAATTAATTTCTTTAATATTTGTTTAAGCTATTATATTTTTACTAGTAAATTTCTTGAAGTGTGAATAAATGTAAAATTATTCACATCTATTGCAGAAATTTGCAGAAACCATAACCACCCTTTGGTGTTTCTCTGTACCAAATCCTCCATAATTCGGTCAACTGAGTTGGTTTACGACCAACATTCGTAAGAAAAAGACACCAAAAACGTAAACATGAACATTCATTACATGGTTCACAACCTACTCAAAAAGTCGACGTCTCAAGCAGTAGAATGTCGTGTGAGATACGCCTTAAATTTATCGCAATTAAATTTACTTTTATATGACCTTGTCGTTGAAATCTCCTCAAATTCTAAAATTAAAAAAACTTACTTTGCTTTAAAATTCAGAAAGTTCTTAATACTAAACAAAAAACAAAAAGTTCGACTGCGGCATACGTTAATGAAGTGATTATTACTATATTATTACAGTCAACGTTAATTAAGTCGAAACTAATGACAGATTCGATCAATCCACAGTCCACAGTACACAGTACGTGCCTTCCTTTTTAATGATACGCACGCAACTTGGTCGTTAGTTTAAAATATTGAAATATCAACCGTCTCGTATAATGAAAGATCAAACAAAAGTAATCATCTTGCAAGAATAGGCAAGAAAAAGAACATTAGCTTGTTTATCGATATTCCAACAACAAAGAAATATCTTATTTATATATAATCCACGTTATTTAATAACTTAAAAGTTTATTTCAGAATACCCTATATTTTAATATAACTATCTATACTATCTATCTCTAGCTAAAATTTGCTTAAGGATATTTCAAATACAAATATCTATGGGTAGTACGAGTATATTAAATAAATACCTTACAAAAGCTTTACTGTGTTGTTATATAAATGATTTAATACAACAAAAAGCTTAACTGGAAAGCTCTATGTAAAGCTCTTTTTGTTTATATAGATGTTAAATTATATAAAGCTTTTTAGATTATTGTTTTTTTAAAGCTATATATTGATAAGTTAAGAAAATAAAAGTCATACTGAATAAATATTATCTTAGCTATATGATATCATAATATGTATTTGCGTGTGATACATTCATCTTATATTATTTTAAGAACATGTGGACGCTCTTATAGTACTATGGCATGTTTAGATTATAGTGATTATTATTAAACTGTTAATTAGGTAATAATTACTAGTCCTCAAATGGATCACATCACTAAATAAGTTCACAGGATGGCATATAGATGGCACTATTGACAAATCCATATGATTTTTAGTTACTGTTAATGTGTTACTTAGTGTGTTATTCAAATAACACACAAAATAATTAATAGCTCTTTTTGTTAGTAATTTAAATATTTGTTAAATAACAAATCAGACGTTTTTAATAACATTGGTATTAAATAAATTTAATAATTCAGTTTACTACCTTAAGCGTATATTAGTTTCAACATGTTAACAAATTTCATAACTGTATGATTTTAGTACTCGAAATAAAATTATTTACTGTACTAGTACTAATACAGTAAAACAAAGAAGCAAATGAGCTATTAATTCATAATTAGTTATTTAATTTAGTTTATTATGACTGGTTGTTATAACTCTCATTGAAACTGGAAACAAATAATAACTCGATGTTTAGTTTATACAAACGTCAATCGCAGATGTCGTTGAATGCAGTCTACGCTGTTAACAACAATTGGAAAATAGTAGATTGTTCGTGTGAAAATAATTCACTGTAATACTTACTGATATCACAAATAGAAAACTGTGATTCAAAACCTAATTTCAAAATTGTTAGTATAATGCAAACTAATTCTAGCATTTCATTTCTATCCGGATGCTGTCGAACAAATATGATACTTATTATGTATACTTATATTTTCAAGGCCGATGTCGTTTTTTTTTTTAATAATAATTCACGGGCTTCCTAGGACCATGCTCCTTTTTTCGCCCTTCTTAATTCATTTTATTAACATTTTACATATTTACATATTATTTATTATTACACCTATGATTTTAAACCCGCTACATATCCTGTCTATAACTAAGCACACTGGCCACCTCGGATATCTTAGTAGTTCCTACATACTCGTTGGCAACACCTCTCCATTTTTTACCAAAACTCTGTACAAATTATTCTGCAGGCCTCCGTTTCTGTACATTGGAAGATCAAATGTTTTGGATCTGCTTCCCTTTCTCCACAATTGCACCAAGCGATTTCTTTAAAGATGTGCCAATGCCCCTGTATGTGGATGTTGTTTTGTTGCCGCCATTTTGGTTTGCCTGTTCATATTTGACAGTTGTGGAAAGTGGTCGGTAATAATTAAGTGTGGAATATCTAACAACGTGTTAAAATTATTAAAAATGTTTTATTTAAAGAATAATAACAGATTTGCAGACCGCTAATGACGCAATGAAAATCGGTAAACTGATACACTATTGATATGTGGCATTTGAGTATGCGGCACCATTGGGCTTTATTTCTTTCAGTATACTATATAAAATGCTGTAACAGTTACTGATGATACCTTTCACGACTTGTTGATATACTTTCTTATGTACGACTAGGATCAATTTAGTCTGCAGTGGATTTGGTTCCAAGAAGACGGTCCTATATCACACACAGCTCCACCTCTGATGCAGATTTTGCGAGTAACGTTATCGACTGTACCTCATGATTTCCAAATTTGACCACCCTGATTATTTTCCATAGGAGTACTTCAAGAGAGGTACACACATAATCAACCAACCAAAATCTCAATGCTTAAGGACAACATTCAAAAAGAAATTTCTGAACCAAAATCGGACAAATTTTGTTAAATCTAAACGGTATTCAATAAAAACATCAACCTATAACATAAAACTCACCCTGTATTTATTGATTGTATAACAAGTACACCATTTTTATTCATCTATAATTATTATCTGATTAGTAATATTTTAGATTTTATAATTAATACGTATTATAGTATTATTAAACTATAATTACGCTATTAATATATAATTTATATTAATATTTCCCGGTAATTTACCCTAATTAAAAGTTTAATTAGTCACACATTAAAAAATATTAATTAGTTTTCATAAATAACACATAATTAAAGTCCTATGTACATAACATTATATACATGTTATTAATTTTATATATACTACTAATGCTATTTCTAGTAAGCTAAATATGAAGGTAATAATTCTACACACGCTAATTTTAAGGTTCATTTTCTAATTATAATATAGAAATTGTCTTGCAGTGCAGTTTCGCACTTGTTAGCTTACTACAAGCTAATTTAAGTGTTGCAATGCGTAAGATTTTTATCTGTGAAAAAGCACACAAACATTTCAGTAGGCTCTGTTTGGTAATTGCATAACTATGATTATTTCAATTCTTTTCATAAGAGTATTTTCTATATATCCATTTTCTAAAGCTATGTACGAGTATTATTACAAATACCAGAAAGTCAAAAATGTTTTGCGCAGAAAAGAATGAAAGATATTATATTAGTAATGAAAAACGTCTGCGTGTAAGTATAGCCGTAAATGTATAATATCACAATTGTATTGTACCCATTGTTGCACATTCATTAACCCTACCGCACCCCTCCTACACCCTTCTTACCCTCTGTACAACATTTATTCATTCGGTAGGACAATTATTCATGATTAAAGTCATCACTCATTTCATATTCCTGCCATAAATAATAGGACAAATTATTATATATTAAAATTACATTACAAATTGTGATTTTGTAACACTCAAAATGAAAGGCAGCGTCAGAGGGTTGGAGGGTTTCTCAGAAACCGTCATCCCTTATTTTATTCGTACTACCTTTAAGCAGAAGGAATTATTTCAACATAACTTGAACGAATATATACACGCGTTGATTATAGAAATGATAAATAATAAGGTGTTCTGAAATGTGAACATTTTGACAATGTACATTCTTCTTTTAAGTGTGACACTATTCAGGTAGAAATATAATACTTGAATTAGTTTTTAACACTAGCAAGTTGAACTGTGCTCACTGCGTTACAATTTCTTTGTAAGAACCATTATGAACCTTGGAATTAGCTTATAGCAAGGTAATTGCACTGTAAGACAATTTTTTACCTAGGTATAATTTCAAGTTACATTTTCTTGCCCTAACGCTAAGTCACATTAAAATGATTTTCAGGCTGGTATATATTATATACATATTTTTGACATTAGTAATCAAACTTTCAAAATTCAACCCCTTTGATAATCAGTACTGTACCAGTTTTCTGCGTTTTCAACCCCCTGTTTATAAACTGTAGCAAGTTTTTACAACTCCCTTATTCCAGTCACCTACTTTGACTGAACTCACTCCCTTTTTTATCTACAATACACCCTACCCACTCTTCCTTATCGCTCCTATTGCGCTCCCACCCCCGTGCTTTGCCCTAAAGGATTTAATTAACAAATTGCTTAATCTGTACATGAGCATGAAACAAATTTATTACGTTAAAGTTAACGAAATACGATACGAAATTTAGGAAAACTCTTTATTAGTACACTGAATAGCTTATGTAATAAAATATATGTGCACATTACTTTAGTACTCCCTACTTCATACCCCTGTAGTCCTATAGCCCTGTAGCTCGTAGATCTGGAGCCCCTACGTACGCTCACTCACTCTAGTCTCTTGGCAAACAAACTTTGTTGATTTTATTTAGATTATTGTTTAGCTGACTGAGATTTTTCAGAGTTTAAATATGACTTACACTTGCTTAATTTAAATATTGTACTTTGCTTATTACTGTTATATTAATGAACAGGAAGGGGCATAAACAGGAACCCGTACTTTGTATATTTAAATTAAATTACGAAATTTATTGTGAAATATAATTTAAGTTTCGAAATCTCATGGATAATGAAAAAGTAGTCAACAGAATCACAATTATATATTAAAGAAGCAAATGTCGGAACTAGTTAGTTGCTGACCCGGATTTGAGGGAGGGCAGGCGGGCTACTGCCCCAGGGCCTCCACAAGAGAAATAAAAGCAATAAATTTTTGAAAGACTTGACGTAAAAATTCGTTCCTTATATTCGGAAAATATTAAGAGGCCACCGCTCCTTCGTTACCCCAGGGCAATCTCTAAATCCGGCCCTTGTTAGTTGACTGTAGCTTATGCTAACCGTATGATATATAGTGAATTACGAACTTAATTCGTCCTGTGATCGTAATTTGGAATTTACAATCGTAATTCGAAACTTTTATATACGAATACATATTCGAAATTTAAATACTTTTGAATAGTATGTGAGCACATCTCTGCTCATGATATCAGCATCAAAAGCATGCAACGTAATTGCCCTACTACCAAGATACATAGTCGCTTAAATCGTGCTCAAAACCAGTTTCAAATCAGTTTAGTTTCGTTCGTGCCGTGTGTGTTCTCTCACTCGTATACACGTGCGTTCTCTCACTAACAACACAGTTGCATTCCGTTCGGCAGATTCGGGGCTCGCGTTTGCAATCAGTCGACCAATGTACGGACGGCCTTATTGTTTAGCGAGATTTGAAACATAAACATTATTCTCATGGTTGGTTGTTTCCTTTTTCGTTTCTACTGTAATACGCTTACTGTTTGTCCGTTCGTAACCTGAGACTTTGGACGTAAGTCGAGTCAATTTCTTTTCGGAAATTGTGTTCGTTGTGCATTGTCTAATTGATCTTCTTTTGTAACATTTAGTTTCCATTCTATTCATGTATAATTTACATTTTATCTATATTTTAAAATTTCGTTTTGACTGTGACCCTAAAATTTGTTAAGGACAAGCTTCAACTGGTGTTAACTGGTAATTAAGCAAGAAATACACAACTGTAGTAAATAATTTAGCACAACTTTTCATATTTAAACATCAAATATGAAAATATTTACATGAAAGTTTTAAAATATAGCTAAAACATCTGTGAAGAACTTCCTTAAATATAATTACACAAGTCTAAAACAGTTGCAAATGTTTACAATACGTTAAACTTGTTTCAGATCCTGTTAAAATGTTCAACAAGTAAATCTTGCAGCCATGGTATATACGAAGAACTTATAAAAGCTGAAAAAGCTCCATCTTAGCTACAGAGATAATTATAAGGTAAGTCATTTGACATATTATTTCTATGGTGCGGCAAGTAAAATATTTTTAACTTGTTTTTAATAATTATAAAGCCTCAATAAGTAGAATGGTCGCGGTAATATACACAGAAAGTTCTAGTCATCCGACTGCCTAAAGCCACCATCGGTGCAGATTTTGGTGCTAGTGGCAGTAGTATTAAAATACAGTCCAACTGTTGAACAACAGCTTCTATGTACAATATCTAAGTAAAATATATTTATACATTTATTAGATATCGATAGACACATACGAAATCTCGACTTAATGAAAATTTCGACTGAATAAATAGCATCAATAGCATCCCAATAGCATCCATCAAAGATGAAATATACCTATCCAGCACAAAATATAGTGATAGATTAATCAACCATCCCAATGCGTTGGCGAATCAACTGAACGTGTGTGACAACAGGGAACCCCGCACATTAAGGCGATATCAACCAATAGACCTAACTTTAGGTCCGCGATAGGGAATAGTGTACAATGTATGATATATTATAATAGTTTATTGTATATAAAAACAAGAGGGCATTCACTGGAATGTTTCTCTTACATGTCTTAATTAATTATGTAAGTTATCATGTAAGAAGCTTATTGCCTACTTAGGCAGATTGCTGAAACAATAGGAGAAATAAAAAAAAAAAAAATAAAAAATTTATAAAGGTTTTCTTAAGTCTTTATTAATATTTTTTTCTAATATTCATTTATTTAAAATTAAACATTGAAAATACAAAGCTTTGAAATGATTATTTTATTTAGTGTAATAACATTTTAGTTGTTGCCATTTTACTTTTATAACATTTAAAATCTTTCACTTTACTTACATAGTAATATTTATTTATTTCTATTTAAGTTATATTTTATAATTCATATAACTTCTGTTATCGTAAGTTTACTCTTAATAAATAAGTAACATTTTAAACATCTTATCTATTAAAACTAGAGCTTTTAAAGTTGAACTTTTAGTACTTCAATAAGTTGTTACTTCAAAAGTATTAAAAGTCCTTCAAATAGGGTAGATTTTGAACGTCTTAGTTAAACCCGACATATTTTGTTAAGTGAATGCTATCTTTCGGTTTAAAGCCCTTACTTATTTTTGTATAATACACTGTTAACTTAAAAGTACAAAATATTAATGTTCAATCACATAATTGAATCTACAATGTGTGTTAGACAATATGATACATAAACGAAAGAAGTACATTTAGGCGACTCATGGTTAAAATAAGTTGTGTCGTATAAATCTACGATATAATGAACAAGCACGTACCTAATTTTTGTATAGTGTACGAGTATATAGATAAGATAAAATTTTTGACCGCATCATAAATTTACATGGCTCTTATAACCTCTTTTAATCCTGGGTCACTGCCGAGCTCTCATAATTTCAACTATATTTGAATAATTTCGTAGTGTTCTTCCATATTCCATAGTATTCATAGTATATTCATATATATAAATACACTGTAAAAACAATAAGTTTAATAAAAACATATACATTAGATTCCGCGCGAATTTTAAATCAAAGTTTTCATCAACGTTGTCTAAGTTTTTATCGCAGTTGAGCTCTAGTCTAAAGAAGAGACTACATTTTTTTTCAAGCAATTTTTACTCAATTTTCAATCAATAGTGTACTCGTATATGTGCGTTGCATCGCTGTTGTATAAATATTTTAATATCTTAGATAATATTTGCATACTACAAATAATACGTCGAAACCATCCGGCAGCTACAAGACGGCTGTTCTGAGATTGGAACTCATAAATACCGCTATCAGCATGGAAACATTGTTACCTGAATTAACACTACGATTATACCGCTTTAGTTTTATGATTAAATCGTGACACGAAATTAAAGGTTAAATTCAATACCAATTAACAAATAAATATCGTATTAAGATACAAAAAGCAAAATGAAATAAAAATGTATATTAATTTGATAAAATTCTAATCATTGTATATAATAAACTTCAAAGTAACTAACTTTAATTACGTTTTCTAAAATATACATCTCGGAATCTCCTTGATACAGTTGCTTGGGCTTTCTCAGTGAAATCTTATTTCCAAATCAACTGTACTGTACTCTGTACAACCCTTTGAAACATTTATTACTTTTATCTTTTTTAAATTAAACTTTTCAATATTTTCATCACGTATAACAAATATATAATATATTCAATAAGTTTTACACGCAAAAAATAATTTAAAATTTCTTTTATACATTCTATCCACATTATCCTTCCCCTCTCCTCCTCCCCCCTTTCCCTTGAGTACCCCACTGGTTAGCAGTAAGCTGGTAACGAGAACAAGCAATTGCTTAACTATAAGCATATGGTATCTACTAGTAGGCGTTGTCGATCTACTTGAAAACTTTGCAGTGAGATTTTATTCGTTAGTTTCCGAGACTTTGTTGGTGCGATACAAATAAGATGTGCTTTTAAATCAAACTTGCAACTACTTGCAGAAGAGAAGGGGGCTAGGGTAGTTGCATTGTATATATAAACGCAGTAGAGGGTATAAGAGGGTGAGCATCTACTTTAAATACACAAAACAATAAATTTATATATAGTGTGCATTGAGCGAAATATTATAAAATGAGTTTAAAATTTAAATTTATAAAGTAATATTACAATATTTTACAATTACTGTACTATGTATATATATATATATAGTTTGAGTGAGTTTGCTAACTTTTAAAGTGAAACTACATATAAAGATATTATTGTCTTAGTTTTGGAATTGATGTTCAACTTAATTTTGTGCATATTAATTGAAAATGCATGTAGCTTTAATGCAACCGAGGAAAACGGTCCGAAATGCAATTAAAAACTTGTAGAAATTATTTATAAAATGCCTTTAATGATTATGTAATCTTAGAAAGTAAGAAGGATCGGTTAAGAAAAGCATACTTTAAAGTTCGGGTCCCCAAAATAAGTCACGCTAAGACTTTTCAGAATAGGTCCACAGAATAGGAAGAACAACCAATGCACTTACACAACTGAAAATATTTTCAATTAATATCCATCTTGTATGTTGTCTTTGTAACATAAAGTTATATTCAAAGAATAGGTCTGAGGGTTCAGATTGAACCATTGCTATTCTAACTTTTTAATGTCTTCCAAAAAATTGCATCTGCGAAATTTTACTTTAACTTTTTTTCATTTTTTTAAATTTATTTATATTAATATACAACATATTAAGTTTATTGTGTGAAAATTTGAAGTCGATTGGAGTAAAACTGTCGGAGATATAGAGTTTTAAGTCTTCAAGTCTGGTCTGGTTTCGTCTTTCTTTGAAAATTTTAAACGCGTTTTTCTCACACTTTCCTTTTCCAGACTCGGTGCCCTCTCTAGTACAAAGTCTACTGCACCGATCCTTTTGAAATTTTGCACACTCTTTCTTTACATAACTGCCGTATAATTACATAAATAACGCTTTACATAAGTAACGTATTTAACAATATCAAAGTGTCTGATTTTTTTCATGGAAAATCGGTATTTTGTATTTTATATTTCATTTTGGTTTTCTGAATTCAAATACGTCTGCGGAGATTCACTGTCAATGCCTCATTTCTAGATATTTATTTACGAATATTTCTCAAAGTATTCTTAAAATGTTATTTTATCATGTAGTAATTATATAAATAACTATATATTAACTGTGTCGTCAAAAAACATTATCGAAAATATGGTTTTTTTTGTATCGATTTGACGTAACAACGTAATTTTGAATTTATTATAAAAGAAACGACGCAAACCGGATCCGAAGAGTATAATTTATGTCTTATTCATTTAAAAGTTATCCAAACTAGTAACCTACATTTAAACAACATTGCACGGAGGTTCACACAGTTTTCAAGAGTTTACGTTATTTAAAACACGACTAGCTACTATGATATCATTTTGGTGTAAAGAAAATATAAAAAACTTGAAACAAACCTATAAAGGTTTTTATAAATTTTAATAAAAGCATAACTTTTTTACGAGCTCTCGACTGATCAATGTAAGTAAATAAATTGGATATACATTATTTATGACATTTTTTTTTTTCATTTTTGTGTTTGAATTTACTTAATGTAGATAACTCAAGTTTTTTATCAACTACAAAATTGATAAAAAAAAACCCAACAAGAAACTCAACTTTTAAAACTTTTGGATTATGTTGAGCTTTATCGTCTGGAATCTAATAAATAATAAATATAAAATAAGAATATTTTATTATATTTAAAAATGTAAAATGACATGAAAATGAAAGTAGATCTTAGAAAACAAATTATTTCAAAACTTTATGAACCTTTAAATTTGCAAAAGATTCAAAAATACTTCACGTACAATTAATAACTAAGCAAGACAAAATTCTATTTCAATTTTAATCAATTTGGTAGATTGTAATATTATCAAACACATGTGGAAGCATTGACGTTTGAATCCTTGAGCTTTGAAATCTTTTGAGTTTAAATTATTATTGTTCCTAACTTCTGAGTATTACGCTGCTTAAAACCGTTTGAAATCATCACCAGCTAATTTAATAAACATCGATGAGCAGCTCGTGTAGACTGTTGTAGCATTATATAGGTCTCATACATTTATATTATGTAGTTGACGATACTGTAAACGAGAGGATTGAAACTTGATACTGACTGCTGTATTTTTGGTTTCAAATTCCTGTTCAGAATTATATGTTCTGGGTTTGGTTATTATCAAGTTAAATTGATTATTTTCATACATAATCAAAAAATTATCAGGCAGTGGACACCACATCAACTGCCAATATAGTAAGAGGTTGTCAGTGATAGGACTCAGCATCGGAAATAGTTCAACGATAAATAAATTAAATTAAAACATATATATTATACTTTTACCTATCCGCTAAATCCTTTATTTTGTTCAATAAAATAACACTTTCTTTTTCCTAAATTTACCCTTTTTGCATTGGGTCATAAAGCTTCTTAAAAACACCTTTTAACGATTATTAAATCCGAAGAACTTCGTTTTAAGGATTCAAGGTGCCTAAAACAGCCCTTTTATAGATTATACATTGGTTTTGTTTAAATAAAATATTACATGAATATAAGGTAAACTTTTAATTTTCTTTTTGTATATTATAGAACATTTCTGAAGCATATTTTCCAACTAGGTATTCAATGAAATTAAGATTCCAATATATTAATTTTCATAACATATACAGTGCATTTTAAAAGAATTGTTTAACAAATTCAGACAAAAATTCATCTAAAAAAAATTAACACATACTTTATTTTAATACGTATTTGTCTAACAAATTTGTATTAAAATTAATAACATTTTTAACAGTGTAACATCCTATTTTTTTTTTGTTTTGTGGGAATGACTTTGCATTTATATATTGAACATAACTGATCCTAGCATCAAATTAAACAATTACATAATATTAGGAACGTGATCTTCTGACATATACATACATACACAAATTTATAAATTATAAGTTTCGGTACAGTTTGATTTTCAATTCCATTCAAGAAATTTGCATGTCATTGCTATGCCAGTCTCGTCTTCCCAATCACTGCGTAGAGTATTCTATCAAGTTAGTACTGTTCTATAGACTATAGTCGTTATATATGAAAACTAAAAGCAAGGGAACGATTTGCTACCACTTACTCTACTAGTAAACCTACCAGTAACAATTCATACAACCCCTATTTGAAAAACTACCCCTAAACGTTAATACTTATTCTAAATACAGGAACAATGGCACTGGAATATAGATGTTCAAATTGTACCAATGTTGTTCGATGATAAAATACTACTTGTACAGTTTAATATTCATTTTTGTTTCTTGTTTTGCTTTCAAGTTTTGTTGTACAATAGTTGATTAATTCTAATTGTCACTTTGGGAGATTAAATTTAGGTTTATATTATAGATTAAATGTAAGGGATTAGTAACTAAGTTTAACCTACTGTATATAAGGCATGCCTTACAAAATATCAGAGTATTAGTTATGTTATGCGAGTAGTATCACTAAATGTCATACAAAATGTTAACCCATGTCACTCAAAATTATATAAAGAAAATTTACTTAACATTCATGTAAGATTAGATCTAAACGTCCGTCTGCAGACAGTGCTGGCGAAAATATTTGAAAGAATGGGGCGAATTAATATTCAAAGAAGATATTTCTAAAAATTGCAGTGTTGCCGGTTCGGATGCGACCACCGACTTTTTCAGTAGGGTGTAGTCGCATTAGCTTACTTCATAATGAAGAAAATTTCTACTCTAATGTTTATCAATACACCATTGTTAAGATGTGTATGTTTAAGTACCGCACAATGTTCTAGAGTCATTCATTCATGAAGATTTCATGGAGAGAGCAAAATGCAACAATAATATAATATGCTCTTCTATTAGTTTTAATAGTATGTTGTAATGATAAACATTACAGTAGTAATTTTATCGCATGACAACGTGTTTTAATGCGAATCAATTCTAATTCTAATTTCTAGGTTTTACTCTAAAGTTCATGTTAACTGTTTTTTGTTTTCCGGTGTAAATTTAAAGCTTCTGTTTATTTGTATTTTTAAAATTAATAATAAAACATTGCCTTTAATGATTTTTACAAAATTATTTATCAACACATCAATTTTCATGAGAATGTTGTATTGGAATGTATGTGCAATAGTATAGAAACACTAAGATAAACCAGTACAATTCACCTTCGACCATAAAATATAAATCGAAATAATAATAAAGCCAGTCGAGTAACATATCCAATGGCAGTACAATGTATATACTACTAGCTGATCACCCGTAGAGGCACGTAGAAGCGATGTATTACCGCAATGCTAGTACCATGTAAATCTCAATTTTTAAACGTTATGCACGGGCCCCATTTTGTAATTTCAATTAGATTTATATCGATGGAGTAATAAATTGAAATAATTGAAATTACAACTTATTTCTTAACACCAAAAATATCCAACCGATATTTTGAAAATTCTAATACTTTCTAGTTTCTAATACTCAGATAATAAATATACTACCAAACAAAAGTATAATGCAGATAAGCCTGGCTAATACCGCTGAAATGCTTGAAACTCTATTTGTCGGTATTCCAAAACTCAATATTTGGAAATGCCACACTAATAAACTGGACAATAAGTATGAGAAGGCACACACTTGCAACAAGTCAGTCATAACATAAAATAGATGATTCTGTTTATTCATTCAACAGTAAATTTAAAAAAGTATGCTTTTGATTTTAGTTATTGTAATAATTAATGTTTTTGACAAGGAACAATTTATCCAAAAAATTCTAATCGAAAAAAAAAGTTAAAACTGGTGTAAAAGTGTAGCACGCAATAGAAGCTCTGATAATGTTACACTCTCACAGTGTAATGATCAGTCAGAACGAAATCATATGAAGATAACACTATTCCACAAGTCCTAAACATTTAGTTCATTATCCGGTACAGGCGCTTATAGATAATTAACAGGTACCTAATAACATATCCTTGTAGCTGCCTATATTCGTATCTACATCTGCAAACCTCAAACTAAATTTACTTCTAGAGTTGTCCTTGTATGCATTTTAGAAATTTACATTACAAAATGATAACACTTGCAGTAGTTACAACATAGGCAAGAGGTTCCGCAAGTAAGGGGGCAGAACTTGGTTTATATATGAATTCATTATTGTTTTCCTTAAGTAGTTTTTAAGTATATTTATATTAGCATAAGCTAATTTAATTTAGAAGCCAAAACTTTTCTGAATAATTATTTGCATATGTATAATTTTTTATTTATTTTTATTTAAATACTCGTTTCTTTCGAAATATTTTGCTTTGTTTTTTAAACTCATTTCAAAATAAATCTATTCCTTTTCCATTCTAAATTTTACTGGCTAAGTAAGAGAAATAATAGATATTATGTGACATTACGCCGCTTTGTTTTCTAATTCGATTTGTAGGTTGTGCGAGATAGAACGCAATGACCATCCGAGTTAGAAAATTGTGTAGGGGTGCAAGTTTCATGTTTGCTCGCTTACCACAGCCTAGTTTCAAGGTTCACTTTCTACTTCTCATGTAGAAATTGTTTTGCAGTGCAGTTTCACATTGGCCAGCCTACTACAAGTATTCTTAGTATTCAACTTTAAGTTAAAAATAATAAATAGGAAATTTTTTTTTATAGTCGCTCAAAAATTACTTAATTGTAAAATAATAAAACAGCACACGAAGGATAAAAAACGAATAATTAGAACTCTATAATTAAAACAAGCAATCACCAATACCATTACGCCTTATGTTTGTCGAGCCCTGGTGATCTGTTACAAGAGTATTGCTATCTCGCTCTCAGAAGTAACACTTCAATTTAATGAGTTTCGAATTAATGTTGTGACAAGGAACTATATAATTTTATTACACCACTTTACAACGACGTTCTCGAGAATCCTCCTGCCACATCCATTCCCCTCTAACCCTTCTCCCTTGCCTCTAAAAGTTGCAAGTTTGGCTTCGTAACAACTCGCAATGTTATCTCATATGTATATATGTATTACCACTGTAGTGTGAGCATAGTGATGAAATAGGAAAATATCGATTACTTGTAAATATCGATACAACTGTGTATCGAACACATTATTTCTAAAAGATTAACACACTACGTTTTGCTCTGAAGGTGCTTCAAAAATATTAGTTATCTTCATCTTCATATTTAGTTTGGTTAGAAATTTATATGAAAGATTACTATTGCTCATGTAGTAATGAATCTTAAAATTAACTTGCACTAAGTTAGCTTTTTAATATATTTAAGCTTACTGATTAAGGTTAAATGTTACAGGCAAGATAGTTTACATAAAGCTGGCGTTATCGTCTTTTATAATGTTCCAGTTGTATAATTATTTTCTTATATGTTTGATTTTATGTAAGCTCAGTTTATTGTTTTATATTAATTAACAAATCGAACAAAAAAATACAAATTTTGAGAAAAGTTGATCAAATTGATACAAAAAATCAATGGGCTTGTGTTCGATGTCTTAATTTCTATAAAAGTGTACTATATATTGATAAAGTTGGTTACTAGAACCTCAGATGTTCAATTATTTTTTAATAACTCCTTATATGTTAAGAAATATTAACAATTAAAAATGTTAATCTTTAATTATTAAAGGGATTCAACGTTGTACACATTTCAAGTGCATGTGACATCACAATCCTTGTGTAAGGTTACCAACCTTACAGCTCATAAATCTCTGCTATATGTATTTATATAAAATTCCAATATTATGTCTGCCTTAACCGGGTTAAATAAAATAAAAACTTATTATTCTTTGACTTGACTTGATTATTAGACTACCAACAGCTACAAAACATTACCACAGCACTGACATATTCAACAAATAACTGACGTTAAAATGCATTTCACGTCATACAAATATGGCGGACCATTTCTAGCGCTAAAACTACAATTCAAGCTTTTAATTGCTATATCTCCGTCAACATTTAGATATTTAATAAAATAGACACGCCAATACACATTTATTAACATCAATTTCAATCAACAATTGAAAAATCGATCACTAAAAAATGAGGACACAAGCCCATTGAAAATACTTTTTAATAAAATTAATAAGTTAACAATTCGTATTCAAATAATTTCAATAATACTTTGCCCGTAAATATATTTTTCTCCTTATTTAATTATTCTATTTCTTATATACACTTACAGAAACAATAGCAAGTTTCATCCTACCCTGTAAGACAATTTTCTACCTGGGGGTGTCGTTTTCTATAATGTCGATGCGACTTATCATATAGTCAAAGCAAATTTTTATTTGATGCTCTATAGGAGTTTTCCTGATAAAGTTCAACAATGCTACAGCAGCCACAGTAATTTTGCATGTAAATTTCTAACGGTGTGTGCTATAACTCGTATTATGCGCCATTTATTTCATTTATTATAGCATCATATTACTTTTAATGCATTGCACTAATAAACAAAATAAAACACGATGAAAACTCTTGTTAATCGCATTGAATCAAACATAGTGCAACAAATAGAAATACAATGTTTCAATTTATTCTAGTTTTAATATAAACTTTGTTGTTATAACTACAAAACCATAACACACCGTCATTCACTTTATTCGTACATCTGTATATCTAATATTTACATTACTTTGTATATAGAATTACATGTTTTCAAAATAAAAACTCAAAACACATCTTCATTAAATTTAGAATGCAATATAAACAGTGCTACAACAGTATTTATGTACTTGTATCACATATACGCAGTGCCGGATTAAGTAGCAGACCAGGGCGGGTATGGCCGGCTAAAAACAATGATCAATAATAATGTTCAAATAGAGTGTTGTCAATTCAGTCGCATCTGCAAAATGACAAATTTACTGGCCAGTATAAGCACAGTACTGTAGAAGCAATCAAGAGCGAAATATCGATGTAGTCATGACCGCGGTGCAGAACAGACCCTCTACTTCCACTACTTGCACTAATTCTGTGAATTTTAATAAAGGATATAGTAACAGAACTATAGTTTGTAATCATACTTGATGTTAGTTTATATGTGACAATAAAAACCAAGCTGATTTCATAACCAAAATTTAACTCTCTTTTAGTTTCATTCTCGACCAACGTTTCTTTAATTTTAAAATACTAAAAAGTAGGTTACAGATTAATTTTGCAATAAGAAAAAGTAAAATTTGTTTTAAGCCTACAAGGTGATAGGGGCCAATAACTACAACGGCTCATCATTGTACAATTAACAAAAATTATTATAATTTGCCATTCAAAATATGAAAAAAAATTTGTTACAATTTAATAAATTCAATAAATTGACTACGATCGTCTTCAAAATGGTAATCTTAGATATCTTTATTCGAATTAAGCGATCAACAACTGAATAAAGTAGAAGGATCTGTTTATTTTTAAACGTTTAATTAAAACAGAGGTCTTTTGACTAAATTTAGTTCTAAGAAAGTCCGCATCTCCACAAGAGCGCATTTTTTCCATACTCATGTCGTGCTTTCTTACTCGATCGTTGGATTTCCCTACAAGTAGTGCAGTTACCAGAGCAAGAATCGATCTAAGTTCCGCACAACTGCATTCTGCATGCAGGTGTACTACGCGACTGTACCAGTATTTGCCATAGTCATAAATATTACAAGTAGAAAAAGAAAAGAAAATTGGACAATTTGATTGGAGAAATAATAATTGAATTAGGTATTTTATAGAAACCTATTACATGCACAGGGTTCCTATAAAATTAAATTAAATGTAATTTAATTGCATAAAATCTGATTAATGTTTGGAAAAATTTAATACTTTGAAGAGAAAAATGCACCGGCTCTTTTAGCACCAATTTACAGATAAATATTAAATAATTTACGAAACAAAATATCTACAAAATTAACTCAAACTGTACAATGTATGTTTCATTTATATCTTCACAATTCTCTTTGGTTCTTTTTCTTAATGTTACATCTTTTATATTCAGATGTTATCAGAGATTTTATGTACTAAATTTAGTATAACACAATAAAGCACGAACTAACAATGCCGCAACAAAAATCTTTGTTATATTTTAACTATAAAATCTCATAGAAAAGTTTCTTATTACCAGTCTATTGTCGGACACCTTATAGTTATTTTAGCATTATATGAAACCTTTATACAAGCCTCAGACTATTTCTATACGAGGACATATTCCATACAACTCGTATCCGTAACAGTCTTCCGCAGTGTAATTCATCCGTTTATACATAGATGGCACCATCTCCGTTATGTTTAATACATATACTGTTAACACGGTGTATAAAGTAAAATATTTTACATTTATAGATAGACAGTATGGAACTAGACATTTTCTGGAAATGAGAATCCATGCATTTGTCATCAGAAAATTATTTTACTGTACTGTAACTATTATGTAATTAAAATACAGTGAGCCCTCGACTTACGCGTTTAATTCGTTCAACGGTTACCGCGTAAATCGAATAGAAATAGTTTTTGTATTTTATGAATGAAATAATTACTAGTAGTAATTGTTGAGTCCTATGAATCGTTAAAAAATACTTATTTGTTATTCAAACATTGATACAATTCTCAGAATCCGCGTATCTTTGAATCCGTGTAACTCAAATACGCATCTTACAGGACCTCATCTACTTCAGTGCGTCTCTAACGTTTCCGTCTAACTGAACACGTTGCAACACGTTCAAACCGGAGTAACATGTAACTTAATGCATAGGCATCCTTTGTCGGTGCTACTTATTAATCCAGGCAGTATTGATACTGTAAAGATGCCTCGTAGAGTAATACGAGTTTAGCAGAATTTTTCTGATAGTCGCATTAAATTGAAGCATAAAAGTTAAACAAATTGTGTACACTTATGACTAAAGAACAATTATTGTAAGCAAGCAAATAAACTAAAGCAACTAAATAGAAAACTGGAAGTAGTAATATATAGGTACTTATTCAAAACAGAACCATAATTATGTAAACAATATAACAGCCCACTAACAGTAAAGCATAGTATTCTTCAATGTAGAGTCCCTTCAGATACTCATTGCACAGATAAGGCTGTAATATGGCTGAAGAATACAGGCAAACATTTGAAAGCTGGGAAAGTCGGGAAAGTCGCACTTATTTGAACAAACCTTTAAATTGACAACCACAAATCGTTTGAGAAATATCCATTACTATTCTTGTTTTTAGCAGTTAATCCTCAAAACATTATGGATTATAAACAAAGTGGAATGACTAAATCAAACAAATAGCCGCTGTGTTAACAAACCCTTGTACATGGTGTTAAATGCGTAGTTCATGTACTACTATGATCTGATTAATCTAAAGTTTTGCTGATTTGCGTCCAAACATAACACAGCCATAGTTTTCCTTCCAACAATAGTTTGAACAAAGTAATGCTTATAACAATAGCATCCATTTCATCCCTGTTTCCACAATATGCCTATAAACATCCCTTATAGTGTTTCATATACTCGTAGTTGTATACGTTTTTAAGATTATATTTATATACATGTGTTATAGTTAGTTTATAGAGTAGTTTGATATGTGATATCATTGTAAGATGTCTCTGCAGTCGTTTGTTTGACGAACATGGAACATATAAATGAATTTTGAACAAAACAATATGAGAATCTGTATGTATATGTGTATATGTATTGTACTACTACATACATAGAATACAGCGAACGATATACTGAATGAATGGTCTCTTTTAACGTAGCAAAATGAACAGACATGAAACTTACTTCATTACAAACAATATCCATTATTACAGGGAACAATATATGTCAAAATATTATAACAATGTTGCCAAATGGTGAATATGTGTATTTATCAGAAGGAAATTCTCTGTTTTAAAGTAAGTTGTTATAACGATCAGCTCGGAAACATTTATATGTCAGCTATTTTCCACTGTGCTAAGCCGTGCCGTACTGCGATGTCTGTACAATGTCGGTGTGTTGTCTGTACGTTGTCGGTATGTTATTCACAAAGTCTGGTTAGCAATTTTGACAACAATTCCGGTAACTTTCGGTACATTACTTTTAATAATCAAACTGTGTAATTAAATTAAATCAAGTTTTAGGTACAAACAATGAAGGAATATATTATTTATACCTCTTTATATGTTTCATTTTGTTTTCAAACAACGGAGGAATTCAAAAGTTTAGTCTTCAAGAGGGAAAGGGAGCAGTGGTGGAAACGCCGGATATTTCAATAATGATTCGTTCTTTACAGAAGCTATATATAGTTGTATATTCAGTATATAGTAGAAATGTATAACGTATAGTTATTAAATAAATCAAGGAATATAAACTAAACACAGTATACACTGTTAGTCTCAGAAAGCTAAAACACCTATAATTGTATTAGATAAGAATCTCTAATCGCCGATTCCGTCATAAAACACTAAAGGGTTTATCAATTAAGTTTATTTAAACATTGTTAATACACAAAATATACTTTAAAATTTACAAGCTATGATTTACAGTGTTGAATAATCCCTTTATGTTAAAATTAAGAATGTGTCACAAAGTAAAAATTCTATCTTGGTTTTAAAAATTGCTATGTAAAACATTAAAATCACTATGACTACACAAATTTTTATTTAAAACTAGATATTTTTTGTCATAAAACCATTATAGCACCCAGAAACTATGACACACAGTAATTTTTACTGTATATTTTCACAGGGTACTATATGAAATAAATTAAAATATTAAAATCGGTCTTAAATATACTACATATACATATATTTTTATTTCAGTAATGTTTTTGCCATTAGGCACTACATTCTTCCGCCTTAAATCAATAATTTGCATATCATTGTGCTTAATTACATACCATTCTCATGTATTTGAAAAGAAAAAAGAAATATACAAACAAAAACAAAAAGGGCAGTTGCTCCAGAAGCGGTTACTCTACTGTCACTTTCTATTTCCATAAGTACTTTTCTGATTTTTCTTCTGTTGACCTCTCTCCCTTCATTTTCCCTAGTCCTCCTTCATTCTCATCATTTCCTCACCTCTTCTATTCTTTGTCTCTTCGTCTCTTTGCCACTTCAGATTATAATCCCTCCTGCTCTGGGGTTACTTTTCTTTTTTCTCTCCTCGTTCCTTTTCTCTATTTCCGCCATTCACCTCTTCCCTTCACTGCCTCCTTTTAATACCTGCACAATATTCTTCTCGCTCATTACTTTTTTCTTACATGAATTATACATATAGAGATCCTCTCAAATAAAGTCAGATCAAGAATTTTCTTCTTTAAAACACTTATGTACTAGAACAGGCTAAGTGTTAAGTATAAATAACATTTTTATATGTACGACTATTTATTACAAATTGTGATGATAAATTATTCTCTTTTTTATAAAAAAAATAAGAGCGCACTTATAAAATATACACAAATACTAAACAAAAACGAAACGAAATGAAATTAAATCAGATCTCATACGGTTCTCTTACATTCCTAACACGTCCAACGTTCTTAAGAAATTCACTAGTATTTTGGCAGGTTCACAATTTCACTATTTATAAAGATTATGCTCTGTAAATGTTTTTACTACCTTATGTGTGTGTAGAAAACTACAGGATCGATGAATTTTACTAAATCTTATTTTTAACAGATTTTATCCCAAATTTAATTACATATTGAAGTTGTAGTTTTTATTTTGTTATATTACTACAATTTCAAGAGCTAGGTTATATATCTTATAACGAGTACTCCACGACATAACTACCTTAGCAATCTAGTAGTAATTTACAAAGACGAAACTATCTTATTTAACATAACATAGTTCTTTATTTTATGTCAATCGTCCAGATCATTAATCAATCTTCACCGAATAATTTAAAATTTTACTAGAGTATGCAATTATGTGTTTAAATTTGTGTCTTCCACCTAATTCAATACTACTAGGAAACTAGATGCCGGAATGTTTTAAACTCGAATATCGATTTCGTAGCTGTCTCAAAACTTTCGAAGATGTCTCCCTAATGAATATAAACTAGACACATATTATAGTGCAAATAACTACTCTAAATTACAAGAGGCTTTGCGAGAGAGATATACCGGAATAAATACCAGAAAAGGTGGCAAGCAATATAAGAATAATCACAAGTATTAGATTATGAAACGAAGAGAAAGACAGCGGATACTAGGAAAATATAGAGAAAGGATGTACAAGGTGTGAGGGAGAGAGAGAGAAACGCTAGAGCACATTAAGTATTCATGTGAGAAAAGAGAAAAAGGTGAAAAGAAGATTGTGCAGGTATTGAAGAAGGCAGTGGAGGGAAGCGATGGATGGCGGAGATAGAGAGAAGGAACGAGGAAAGAGGAGGAATGGTAGAGTAGAAACGGGAGGTAGAGAAGCAATAGTGGTTTCAGTTTTTTTTTAGAGATAGGAGAGATAATGAGTAGATAGAATAAGGAACACAAATGAAATGTAATTAATCACAATGATATGTAATTTAATGATTTAAGGCGGATTAAAATAAATAATAATAATCATAACAACTCTAATTTGATGTACATAAAATATGAATTGGAAAAAGAAATATATCTCTTCTAGAGATTGTGACCAGGTCTATAAGATTTAAAACAGACACCATTAGACGACGGTTCTGTAACAACGCGACTGTTGAAAGTGCAAAAACTTTAACTCAATTTTGTGATTATTTTGACAATGTACCAGAAGAGTTTATAACAATTTTTCTTACATGAATAAAAATAGTTGAATCTTACGATTGTTTTTTTACATCTAAATCCTTATCTTCTTTTAGTTTGTCTTGTGCAACACAAATAACAGAGAATGCATATATTCATAACTTTTATCTGTAATAGCATTATGTTATTTGACGTGAAATTTAAATAACTAAATTTAAAACTGAAAATGGTTAAACTTCCACAAACACTATCAAATATTTATATTTTAAAATAAGAAAAATCTATGTATCTGCTTTTCAGTTATAGCTTTGCTATAATACTTTAAGGGCATTGCCATTTTACAATGTGATTCAAATCTGTGTAGGTCGAATCGAACAACCTATATCAAATTATTCGAGCCAATTCTTATCCATATAAAGCACGACAACTACCTTAATCACGTTGATATCTTTCTATTTCGTGAACTATGTCTTTGTAAAATAATAAACGTCAAATAAATTCAATGAATTATATGCTGCTAAAATGATTATAGCATTTTTCATTAAGAATAATATAACTTCAATAAATGTGAATTGAAAATCCCTATACCATATAACAATTCAAAGGAAGAAATTAATATTTAAAACGTTACTATTCAACATGAGATAGTCTAAGACCATTTTCCATTTTACTAGTTCCGACAATATAAGATTTGAAACCACGTACACCACTTCTATTTCTATTTCATTTTAAGTATTCTTAGTTCACCTTTTAACCACCATACACTTTATAATATATGGCGGCGCTAGTGTAGTACCATCAGCAGTTAAACTTTAACGATATGAAGTGCTATATAGGTGAACTTTAACCGGAAGCGGTAGGAGTAAAAAAAATCTATGATCTTTTATTACTATTTAGAGTAGTGAGTTGTGCATTATTCTAGTGTTTAAAAAGAACTACAGTGGTAACGCTTAAGTCGGTCTACATTCTCGTTCCAAGATTAAATTCAATTTTATAAAACGATGCTTTTTTGTTATTTCTTTGTGTAATAAAAGAATATTTAAAAATGAATATTGTGGAATGACTTTTAAATAATTCTGTGATATTTTAACATTATTGCAATTTAATAATGAAGATACTATTAATAATATACCATCAACAGAAAATAAACAATTTTCAGTTGATAAGTGATTTTTAACATATACAAAAGCAGGTGTGAAATATGGATATGGAATGATTATTGATTAATAATCAATTAGTTATAAGTTTTTAATAATATTATTAACATTCTTTAGTTAAGTATACTATATTTTTATAATGAATTCTATTAAATATGAATCTATTTTAAGGTTTAAAGGGTAGAATTTATAAGTATTTAAGTAAATATAGAATTCTAATCAAAATAGCAGGTATTACGGTTATCGGAGTCACATGTAACGATTTTAGGAAGATTTGATTTATTTATGGATATGTCTAAATTTAGAATTCATCTTAAGGAGGAAATCTGAGATGAAATGACTTTAGAGCAATGATTTGATGTCTTGTGAGCTGAACTGTGTTAGGGCGTCCGCACACGAGGCGACTGGTTGCAAACCTCAGTTTCATTCGTGCCTTGTGTTTTCTCTCACTCGTATACACGTTCGTTCTCTCACTTACAGCACAGTTCCATTCTCATTCAGTTCGGGCAGATTTGGGGCTAAAGTTTGCCACCAGTCGCCTCGTGTGCGGTGGACCTTCGTGTAGCTTTGGAATATAGATAAACTTTTAATTGGTGTTGAATGTAATTTGTATCTTTCCCTAGTAACCAGTGACAGATTTACACATTTGCCGCATAACCTCTACAATGTGTTCCTAGATGATTTTTACAATCTTTAAATATATATAATTTTGACAATAAATTATCTAAATCGTTTAGTTAAGATTGCACAAGAAATAGTTTTTGAGTTCTCGCGCCGCAACCAAACCTATGTGATGGAACATATTACATGTTGGAATTTAGGTATATAAATATGAACGCTTTTAATTTCTATAAGACAAAAAAGAAATATGGCCCCAAATTTGCCGCCACTAAAATCTACTCAGCCTTCTGATAAATCCGCTACTGCTAGTAACAAAAGTATTGTGTTAGTATATTCTTATATTCTAAATTCAATTATAAAAAATAGTCCTTGTAGTAAAAATTTAACCTTTTTAAAATTCTATATTTATTCTAATTTTATTATTATTATTTTGTCGTCCTGAAATAGTGGATTTATTTCGAATTTCTTAGTGACAGAATTCTTATTGGAAAGATACCTTATTAAATAAAGTAAACAGTAATGACACATAAGAAGTACAAATTATTACTTAACTATGTTTTCCTACTTAAAATAAAGTATTGTAATATGCAAAGTTTTGAAAAGCTCAAGACGAACAAGAATTTCTCATATGGCGAAATGCCAAGCAGATTCCTTAATGAGGTTCTGCAGCGGATGCTTTAATAATTAGAACAAATATTTCCCCAGAATTTTTATTAAAAATATTTAAACAACTTTTGCATCTAACAATTTTCACTTAATATTTTTTACTCTACTGCAACATTCCCCTTAACAAGTTCTTTATGCAAAATATAAAGTTTTTCTTTTTATTTTTAAACTTTTTCTACAGATAAATTATGCACAAAACATATATTAAACAGATGGGGTTTTTATACTTGCTTTTCACTCACTTCTGGTCGGTACTTTTGTGTATCTTTTTTACCGGCAACAGTTTTATAAGCAAAGAATTATTACATAGAATCCGTAGTCCATTTAGCAAACACAAACTGTCAAAATCATACCCGCATCTTCAGAATTTATTGTCGGAGTTTTGTTCATTTTATTCAAATATTTTTTATGTACACAACTAAGAGAAAAAACAAAAATAAATAAAATGAAACTACAGTCAATAAACAGTTTGTTTAAATGAAAACCTACAATGAGATAAACTGTGTACCTACTTATAAATTACTTTACCATTATTGTTGTCTTATAAATAAGTTAATCCTCTTGTAACAGTGAGGTAAATGGTACATAAAATATATATTAGTGAAATAAATTGTATCTCTATGTTCATATATTCACTCTAATGACGATTATCTATTGTTCCCTATACAGAAAATTTAAAAAGAAAAAGAAAATCTGCTTTTATGCTTACAAAGTATTGTTATTGGACTTTTAGCTATAAAGGAGGGCCGGAACTTAGTCGGAATTCAGTTCGGGCAGATTCGGGGCTAAGGTTTGCAACCAGTCGCCTCATGTGCGGACTGCCTTATGCAGTGAATAACTGTCTCACTGTGTTGAGACCTTAATGACGGATAATAAGTTTAAGCGTCTCTAATAAAGTACCAGCGATATCAACTGCTAACCACGTCGGTTTAATCATATGCAAATTCATTTCCTGATCAATACGCAGTTAAGATTTTCTTTTTTCAATTTTCCTTTTTACAAATTTTCTCCAATATACATAACAATCAACCACTCACTATAGGGGTTGAAAGTTGAGTAAGCGTTGACCATACGATCACCTAGAGCTATACAGTTAGACCCTAGATGTTCTGGCTGTTCGCAGGGTTTGAGAGGAAATGAATGAAATAGGGTGAATTGACCAAGAATGATAAGAGAATATGAAATCACGTGCTCTCTATATATAGTTTTATACTCAACATATAAGATTTATTTTGTATCTAATATTCTAGGTGATTATAGGTACACTGGAAACATTATTTTAGAATTTAATTGGTTCTACCGTTCAGTGACGTCACGTCCCCACTGTTTTCTATCCATCAGAATAATCGATTGCTTGATAAATATGTTTCTTTGCACAAGTATGTTGTCTTCATATGTGGAAGTAACGATAATTAAGTAAACAATAAAAAACAAGTTGAAACATAATTAAAGTCATGGTCAACTTAACCTACAGAAAATATATCACACTTGTTGAAACTAAGAAAATCCACTTAAGTAAAACAAACAGTTTCAACTCTGTCAAGTAAGAAATAAAAGGGTAACCCAAAATAATTGCTACAACATAAGATATTGATAATTGTATGATACCCATTAGATTTTAATTTCCAATAACAAATATATAGTTTATCAGTAGCAACCCTTTTCTCTCTTACTCTCTCTCTCTCTTTGTCCTTCCTCAATGTTCACTAGTAGATCAGTTGACCGTAACCTAACCCTGTTATGTATCCGCTACCCTTCGGTAAAGTACATAGAGGTCATATAACCCACCCCCCGATCTTCCGGATGTGCAAACAAAGCAGGATTTAGCCGGAAACGTTTACGGCGCCATCCGGTTCGTGGTAAAATTGATGAGGTTTTAGGGGTTAATGATTACGACAACCACTAAGGGTAGTGTAGTGAGTATATAACTATATAATGACTGACTATATTGTACACTATAGGAGATCAAAGCCTAATATTTATTGAATATTATCATAAGTGGTTGCTTTTGTAATTTAATATTGGTCGTCCTTGCCCTTGCCTTTGCTCTTGTCGCAGTCCTTGTGCTTCCTTATTGCCTTAAAAATATTTTTCTGAAGTGGCCAAACAAACTAATTGGAAAATTCTTGACACATAATGAATTTACAGGTACAATAATAGTAATGTTCTAACTCTAATAATAATTTAGGTTTAGAATCTGCTAAACAAATAAAAATGTGTTGCTTACATCGTATCCGGTAATTCTCATTTTTGGATACGTTTTAAAGTTTAAGGTCTTAACAAAAATTCCAAGTTTTTCCAAACGTTAGACTTTCGTCGGTACCACCATCTTTAAAAATTTCTTCTTACCAGTGACTCCCAAGATAAAGTAGCCTCCTACTTTAAATACATTATACATAAATTAAATTTTGACATTTCTCTACACGTTCTTTAACTTTTATTTGTTGGTTTATTATAAATTTAGTTAAACTTCTTACATCTGAAATCAAATAAAAGATATTCACAGGTAGATTGGTGCATTTAATAATTATTTTGAGTAATGCATCTATTTAACTCTTTCTATTTTCATATTTCATCATATTTCCTGGGATGTACCCAGGATAATATGATACATCCCAATAAACAATTTAGGTAAGTGTCACTTTTTGTGACGTTTCTATAACTATTACACTTCAATTATAGTTCGCATCAATTTATCTTCATTTGTATTCCGACAGGTGGAGTGGTTTTGCCATTTGTAGCCGATAAAAAAGACATTTCATATGAACGAGTGTGAGAATCCGAACTGTAAATGAACTCTTTCATGACAAAAAAAATCATACGCATCTTCAATATGATGGCAAAGTGACTTCAAAATGTTTACTGGAATGTATTAGCTTGTGTGCTGGTCTACCGAGGTTTAGAAACCGTGTTCGGCTGCCATTTTTTTAAGATGGCGGCACCCTCCAAATTCTGTCGATAGGATAAACTATAAATTTTCATTAAGACACTAAATTTTAAAACACATCCAATAGTTATAACTACCAGACACTATGTATGGTAAAAATACTTTGTCATATATTACTAAAATTACCGTAGAGCCAAGATTACCACCCTACTGGCCTAACAAAAACTCATTTTACTTTTTACCCATTTTAGTTATTTTAAATATTCAATATTTAAGAAGGAGTATATAATTTTAAATAAATCATCTAAATTCATGAAATAATTCACGAAACTGCTTCCTTATCCTCGAAGATTGTTGTAACCGAGACAAACACGAATACACTTTTACTCTTACATATTTTGTTACTCTTATATTGCTATCACTTTCTAACGCATGTTGAAAACATATCTCGTCTCGTACACTTCAATGGAGTATTGTTGTGTACTTATGTTGATATATTTTGACATAATA
Organism: Panorpa germanica; assembly: GCA_963678705.1. Taxonomy (NCBI): domain Eukaryota; kingdom Metazoa; phylum Arthropoda; class Insecta; order Mecoptera; family Panorpidae; genus Panorpa; species Panorpa germanica. The sequence goes on along the minus strand of OY783206.1, from coordinate 9,223,527 downwards.
TGTAGATATGATAGCTCCTATCATAGGCAGTATCTAGAGAACGTGTTTTAAAATTTATTGTGCGTAGAAAAGAAAGACGACAAAGAAAACCATATCACCTTATGGAAGTACGTTTAAAGTTTTGAAGTTTCGAGTTTTACGTGAAATAAAACATGACGGCGTTCTGAAATTTCATAGCAAAAAAATTCAAAGTACAGTCAATGACATAATTATTACATCATCTGACACCGAAACACAGGAGTGTCATAAGTGAACATATTTTATATTCTTGTGTGATAATGTGGTATTTAACGCCATAAGTTATGCAACACATTTAAATATACTAAGCTAATACTGACTAATTGAATTATTCCTGAAAATATTCACGTCAATAAGTAGAAATCAAACAAACAAGTCACGTGGCAGTACACCTGTGCAAATTGAAGTATATTGAGAACCGTTAAGAACAATAATTAAAAATATTTCTGATAAGACTTATACAAAAACATTCCAATGATTCTTAAATCGAAAATTTGGTAACATATTAAGCTTACTGTACAACCATTTAGAACACAAAAGAATCAAGACACAATTCACCAAAATAATTAAATCAATAATAAGATATAACATATGTTACGTAGGATAGATGATCATTGTAATTAGAAAATCCTAAAAATTAAATTAAAAAAACCAGTAAAATAAGAAGTAATAGAACTGTATAGTAACTGTATATAAATATATAAAAAATTATAGAAATTTTGACTGAATAGAATTGAATTTACGGATCAATCCTTAAATGCATGACATCTTATTTTAACCATAATACCTTTTTTCCTATTTATAATTCATAGCTCCATAGGCAGTTAAACGTTTTCTTTTTGCAAATTTGCAATACTAAAGTTAAACCTAAAAAAAGGAGGCTGACTGGCATCAACTAATAGAAATAGAATAATAACACTTATCACACCCTATTGTAGTTCAACAAATTATTTAAAAATTGATTGCAATGTTTTGACCATAGCAACAAACAAAGGTTAGAAAAAGAAAATGTTGCATCTTGGTCAGCACATATAACGTGAAGTGCATTTATATTATACTCGTACAAAAAGGAAATTACAACATTAATATAAATTGGTATAAGAATTACAACAATTTTTGCTGACAAAACTTATTACTAGTAGGTACAGCGATCGCGTGAGCAAATTGTTACAACGACGAAGCCACAACGCTCGTCTGGTACATGCACAGGCTAATACAATTTTTTATATATATAAACTGTTACATTTTTTTTTTATTTTAAAAAATGTTAACATAGTCTGAAGAATATTTAATAAAGAAAAACCAATACTTTTTAAAAGATTGTACGTTTAAAAATACGAGTATATCAGATTCGAACAAAAAATTGAAACAAAAAACTTGCAACGTGATTTACTAGTTGTAAATAATAAATAAAGTCTCCTGTCTCCACCCTCTTCCTATACAAACTCATTCCACCCTTATTTTTTCGTTATAACACCCTTCATTGTTCTGTATTTTCTAGATAGTTTTTTAGTCGATTTTTTTAGGTCTTTGTTTATTGCATTACTCGATAGATCCGTTAAGGACGTCAGGATGCGCCTCTGCTTCATTGAACAATAATACGAGATCCTTGTTTAATTGCAATTAAAATCATTTAAAAGATAATGAAGGACACTTAGGTTTCATTATTTCTGATTGCTCTAATGGTCTTCGATATTCAGAAAATTCACATAATTTCCTTTCCATCAGGGTAAAGGGAAATACAGATTGAGATTAATTAAATTTATTATTATCGTTAAAAGATGAGTAAGAGGGATATCATTTTAATTGTATTGGCATATACGTTACCTTGTATTTTTTTTATTTTAGTTGAAATAATTATTTATCGGAAAAAAAATTGTTCTGCGCCTGGGATCAAAACCGCCACTGTTTGGGCTTAAACCTTTGCGTTTCACAGTTACACTATCTCAAAACAATATTGATTATTGAATAATCATAGAATTGAAAGCAATTATTTCGAAAACATTATATCCATTGTGAATTGAACATGTAGCTGCTATTAAATAACGAGACTAACGCTGCTACAGAAATGTACTAAACGCCAGCGACCGACAGCTGTTTATCGTGAGATAGAGGAGGGGTGTATATTAAAAGTTATAATAAGTAAATATGTATGAAATCAAAATAAAATGTTTTACAGCGGCAGTCTCGTTATGTAATAGCTTCTTCTCGTATTATCATTGTATGCATTTTCCATACGCATCATATTAATTAAAAATCGATTATACAAAACTATTAATTTTTATATATCCAAAAGATAGCGAAAAATATCATATAAGAAAAATGAAAATTGGTGAAACTAGCTCAGTGAAGGTAGAGTTAGAAATTTAGTCACGTAAATTTCATATTACATCACACTGCATAGACGTCCGCAGAAAATTTAAAAAAGGGTTTTAAAGAGCACGTCCTATTATATTCTATTTTGTACTCGCCTCATTCTATTCAGAGTAATTTTTTTATAGATGTTACTAAATTTAGTGGTTGGACTTTAAAATAAACTAAACCAAATAAACTCCTCTCTATCTTGCATAGATTTCACACGATTACGTGTAAATCCACGTTACTGTGATTTTACTTGCTCAGCGGGTGGATCACTCGGGCATATCATTAAATAGGCATTAAACGAGTGCCCAATTCGGATAGTAACTTAGGATAATATAATTACATAGACAGTAAATGAGTAATAATTAATTACCTTTAGACAACACAACAAACTGATCCGGCGCATATATACTATAGTAATTTCTATTTGGTGTAAATCTTAGATTTCTTTGTCCAAGAGTCCAGGAGTGAGCAAGTGTACCGTTTATCTCACTCCCAGCGGACGCTTATGCAACACCGCATGACACACATGCAAGAACATATCAGGTAAATATGTAATTATGCAAATTTAATGCTCATTTACCTGGATAAAGTCTGGTGTTTGCGATTTACATAATTATAACGACAAAAATTATACTTAAACTTTACGTATAGATGTGATGTGTATAGTACGAGTATATTTAACACACGTCTGGGGTATTAGCGTTTAGCGTTGGAACGATTAACACGGAGTCAGTGGTTTTTATCTAGTTAATGGAATATTCAATGAGCTAACTAGATCTAGAACTAGTACCGGTACTGGAGTTGTACAATATGTTCGTAAATTGAGAAATAATAGTTACGGTACTTACTTTATCTTGCGTTAGTTTATTTTTGATAAGAAATAGAGTTCTTGCTCTTTGAAGATAATCTATAAGACGTTACATTTCCTAGGAGAATATAAAAAGACGTTATATTTTGTTAAAGACAAATATTTATATAAAATGTACAGGAAATGTTTGAGTTTATTCTGCTAAATGTAAACTCATGTATTAATTCAGTTTTATTATTTACCGTATCTTAACATAATCCTGTTACTTTATTAACAACTAAATGAAAAAAAAAATATTAAAAATCTATTACTAATATATTAATTTAATCTGTAACTTTATACAATCCAGCATAATTAGCTTTATTAACGTCAGAAATTGATGTCAATAGATAACTTTTATTTATAGCTGACTGCTATAGCTTCGGGTTCGCCCCGGGAGCCCTATTCCTGGGTCTTGCGAACAATGGTCGTGATCGAATAGATCTGATTTATATGAGTAAAACATTTTACAAATCACTTTTAAAACAGTACTCCTATACTATAATATTAATTAATAATAAAATTCATGAATAGTACAGGAATACTCTTTTAAAAGTAATTCGTAAAATGTTTCACATATATAAATCATATATGTTCGATTACGGGCCCGAACCAGAGCTATATTTTCTGGGTTTGATTGTTATCAAGTTAAATTGATAATGTATGTATATGCTATATAAATAGGCCATCATTAAATAGATTACATTAACAAAAAGAAATAATAAACTTCTTATATATACTAGAGTTTACCCTCGTCGTAATGCGACGTCTTTTTGGCGTGTATGATTTGAATCCAATAAAATAATTATATAATTACATTTTATAGTTAATTCTATTTTTAAATTAAAATAATTAACTCGCACAATAATAAAATAATTTTTCAATTTATCAAAATAAAAAATATTTTCAATTTATGCGTTGACCAGCTTTTTTTCAAAATTTGGGATTTTTTTTTCGATTCGTAAATAAGTTACCAAGGTTAGCCTATATACAAAATTTCAACTTTCTAGCAAATTTTTACTCTCGGCAAATAATTTTATCTCGGGACCCCGAATTTCTTCAACGCCAAAAGTCTTAGAATTTCTTTCTCTACGAAATAGGAAATTTTCAAAAACTTCCTTGGAGCCGTTTTGCCGAGATGCCATATAAAATTCGAACCAAACATATAAACATATCAGAATATAAATAAACACACACACATATATATATATATATATATATATATATATATATATAGTATACGAAGAAATGGAACTATGATATTGATAAGACGAACTTACTCTTTCAGTGATTGCGGTTACGCCTTCGTACAAAGCTCACACATTTTCTTTGACTAATTTACTCCGATATCTTTTAATGTATATATCAGATCAATACGTTAGACTATAAATTACAGAAATCACCACATACTGTTAAACAAACAGTAAATTGTCATTTATCTCAGTGATGTAAAGTAAACTTTTCAATTTCTTTATAATTGTTATAATTTGAATGGATTGCTTTGCTTGCTCTATATGCATAAACGAAATCTTTAACTTAAAAAAACTATGATCACGCTATAAACTCATCAATTCGCTACCAACTTTAATTCTTTGTTAACCTTGTAATGTTTACTTCTGTTTGTATTCCTTCTCCTTCTGTTTTTCAGTATGCAACATACATCCTAACATTTTACATTATGCACAATGTTTAACTGTTTTGTACACGTTCCGTCACACATGTCGTGTCACAAACATATATGTAGTTTCCATTTTTACCTACATGAAGTCTGCAATACTTGCTGCATTATAAAGGCTTTTTCGAAACAAAAGAAACTTAACTTTAAGTCAATTATGAAATATATGCTTTCTTTTTTCTTCATACTACACTTCTTTCATTTATGCCTACTCACTGAAACCACTGTGTCTTGTAAACTTATGGTCGGAATGTCATGAAATTTTAACACAAATCGTTTGATCTAAAAGTCATATAGATTTGTCAATAGTGGCATCATCTATATCTCATCCGAAGTTATTGAGTGATTTGTTATCTTTCCCGAAAACAGCTTTGATTTCATATACATATACGAGTATATACATAAGTCTAATACATATTATATACTCGTATATATTAAAGAAAACCTTATATATTACGGTTGATAATACATATTCTTGGGCTTTCAATACTTCAATACAGCTTTATACATATTTCTATAACCTATATGCAAATTTCAATACATTTAAACACAAATTGCTCATTTTTTTCAAGAACTTTGAAAGGGTTCAAGCAAAGTACTTATATAAATAGTCTATACAGCCAATATCCCCGTTCAACAGTTTGATAATATGACCCCCTGAACTTTATGCTTCCGGTCCGATCACAGTGACCACTTTAAGAGTGTATTGATAAAAGGTTTTCAAATTCAAACGAGTTAATATATATGCAAATATGTTGACAAAGACATTTTTAGAATATAATCGCATACGTAGCTAGGCAAGTTATTGTTATAGGTACATATTACAGTTTCATTATTACTGTTATTCTTGTTATTTGAGAATGACTGCCTATCGAAGTAATGGCAATTAAAAATGCTATTTATTGCTACAAACACCTTCCAACGTTGGACGTATCGATGCTAGAACTAAGTGTGTTCAACGTCATGTGTCTAACGTTCACGATGGAAGAAGTTCGGTCTATTGTCGGTCTTTTGACTCGCGTCTTCCAATCTTCCTCACACGCTGGAGTCGTTCATCAAACGTTCACTGCACCGTTTGGTATCAGCTTTACACATGATCACATTCGTGCAGCGCCATCAGAAGAGTTAATGCCATTAACCGCGATGCCATGTTTTTCAGGATGTTTAATGTATTTTGAACACATAGTTGTGGTGTGAAAGTACAGCATTTCTTTATAGCTATCATTTCGAGTCACGGCTTCTGCGTATTATAAGGTGTCTTTCAAGTATTTTGGAAATCGCCCTACTATACTACCAATTGCGTTTCTACTCACATTTACTTAATTTTTAACTGTCATAATATTGCATGTTTTATTATATAAAATTTATCGAAAAATCGAAAAGAAAATAAAACAAAAAACAAAACGTTACAATCATTTTATTACTGCACATTATTGTTTCATTTAAAAAATATGAATGCATTATTATTTTATACGTATTTCGGGACACATTTAATGGTAGCTTCTATATTCTACAATCATAACTGCTTATTGTTTTATATTTGCGTCGCTATATATATACATATAAAGCACCTGCCTTGCAATTATATTTTTCTGTGATATAAAGAATATTTTAATGCTTATATTACACAGTATTATAAAATCATATTCTTTTTTTATTTTAATTTGATGGGCTTCTTAGAACCGCGGCCCCTTTTTTCACTATGTAAATTACAATAACATTAATTTAAATTATTTGCAAGATCGTCTTAAACATTCCTTTCCTTGATTCTTTCTGGTAATTTCGTCCACTACTTCCTTTTCCTCTCTGTATTCCGTTCTGTTTCATTGAATCAAATTGCGCCTCAACCGTCGACTTTCCGCTATTCACTTTTCCTTTTCCGTTTACTCTTTTATCATTTTTGTTTCGTTGTATTTTATCCTCTGATTCTTCTTCGCCATCATCGTGTTTATCCTCTTCTTCTTTTTTCCTCTGCTTCTTCTTTAGCCTTAACTTTGACAAATAAGTTTTTTTATTTCTTTCTTTCTTTCTTAGACTCTACCGTTGCCACTTCTGGTCTCACTTTCGTGAAATGAACTGACAAACTCTTTCGCTGTCCTTTCCATTTTGCAATCTGCTCTAATGTACCCAGATTCCCACACGCGATACATCTCCTGGTTTTACCTTTTTCTATCACTGTCGCCAATTCCTTATTTAAAAACATTTTTACCGGGATTACTCTAAATCACATCTGCTAATTATATATATATATATATATATTTTTTATTATCACTTCACGGGCTTCTTAGGACCACGGTCCTTTTTTCGCCTTTCTTACTTTATTTTATTTACATTTCATTATTATTATTACTACCTTGCTCATTATATTTATATAGCGCAAAAACATAATTTTTCATCAGCGAAAATGATCCTATACAAACGTAAATATTACATAAAATAATGGTAAAAAAGTTAATAAGATAAATTAAAAAGCACATTATCTTTATCATAAGAAACTAGAGAATGAAAAAACTGTTTATAAAATAAGTTTATAATTAAGAAAATTGAATTCAATTAAATTCAATGGTGGAAAATAATTAAAACAATAAATATAAAATAATATACACAAAGATCTGTAATAGACGTTTAGTAATCAGAAGCATATGGCGGCTGCTTTCTGAAATGGTTGGAGCTCGTACACCAGGAGTCGGCTACTGTGGATAGTAAAGACTTGAAGAGTATGTCAGAATCGAATTGGAAGATGAAGGTCAAAATATATTTTACTCAAAACTTAATAATAAAAAGTTCTGAAATAGAACCATCCGCGATGTACTGCAAAATTGGATTAAGACGAAGAGCTAAGGCGGGGTTAACCATTGCAGTAATTTTACTAAAATTGTTTATCATAATTAATCAGGAGGTGTATTTAGTTTCTTGAATAATGCAGCAATCAATTAAAAAAATTATAAAACGGTGTTGTTTTTATCATCATCATCATCTTGGCACTACAGCTCCCTTTAAGATTTTGTCCAATTCGGCACACCTATTCTTTTTAGATCCTACTGCACTTGTTCTTTTCAACGCGTCCGAAGTCTTCCTCGCACTCCTGCATCCCCTGGATTTTCTTCCATAAAAATCTTGTCGGTTATCTTTCCGTCCATTCTTCTGCATATCCTAACCATTGTTAACTTTTTTGCCAAATTTTTCGTCAGTATATTATTGTTTCAATACTAATTTTAAATAGCTAATCCCGTATAACATAATTTTTTTTGATTCCACAGTAGCCGAGAGATATTAAGTAGTTGACACCAGCTACTTGTGTCTCCTGGTTCGACACCACGACCAACAGGTTTTTGTGTTTCTTGTTTTTCAGTATGTGAGGTATACAATTATTTTGTATTCTCCGAGTCATCAATATTTCAATTGCGAAAAAAGTATTTTTGACTGTATAAAGTACAGTGGCCAACGACTCTGCTTTCAAGTTCGTCTCTGCATTCCATTTCAACTCTAACTGTATATTATATTGCGTGGGTAGTGAAAATGAGAACGAGAATGAGAACCATAGGATTGTATAAGTATGGAAATCATTTAGCTAACAAAAAGGCATTTAGGAACCACAAAACGACGAAATGACGAAAGCTATGGCATACGATTGAGCCTACAGTCCTACTACTGTACAACAAAGGGTTGTTTTGATTTGAAAAGGGATTTTATACAACCCCCTAATCGTAAACGCAATATCTAAACGTGAAGTGTTAAGTATGTGAGAGGTTTAGCAACGTGTGTATTTAATGTATACACTTATATATACATGTGTGCACGAAAGTGGTAAAGTGTGAATGAAATTTGCATGTAATTACACTGTTAAAATTTATTTTTTAGTAGATGACTTACTCTTACTATGTGAACGTATTAATAAATGTATAATGTTTATCTGAACTTCAGGTGTTCTATTAATTTTTAAATAGTAGTATATGGCGGGCCATTTGTTGGATTCTTCTTAAAATTTCTGTTAAAACTACACCGTTAAATATTTTTAAATAATTATTGCTTTATTAAATAGAGTACACCTTCCAATTAGTCATGGAAAGCAATTTTAGTTAAAGGGTTACAGTGGCTAGTCTAACGTAATTTTCCAGTATATTGTGGATTGATTGTTGCTCTATTACATGAATAGCTTGGTGGATGTATTCCTTACTGTATTATTTGTTGAAATAACAAAGATCCTTAATATTTCCCTATAAGGAATAGTCTAATGGCATCAAATCGCTGCTGCACGATGGACAATTAACGTCTCCAAAGCTAATACACAGTTACTGTACTTAATACGCAAATACTCGATAAAACGACCCATTTCTTACAGCGGAAGTTTACTACTACATATATGGCATGTTTAGTATGTCAGTCACTGTTGTCTATGTCGAAATAACACTCAAAACCAAAAGATCCAACCGATTGGCCATCATATATTTGCAAGAAGTACTGTTTAAAGGTACACACACAATAAATAGACACAATAGTTTAAAGCACTCACCATTTGGGACAGTACACACACGATAGCCTACCCTTCAATATCAGATACAGACTACCGAAAGACACAATTCTCTAGGCGCATGCTACAGTTATATTATTATTATTTTATGTTTTTGTCCATTTATTTACATATTATTGTGCTTAATTCAATTTTGATCCTTAATATATCTAAACATTCTCATTCCTTCCAATAGAAAAAAAAATTATCCTTATAAAAATAAAAACAAAAGTGCTACTGCTTCGCTCCTCCTGCTACTCTCCTTCGTGTTTCTACTCTGTCATTCCTCCTCTTTCTTCGTTCCTTTTCTCTATCTCCGCCATTCACCTCTTCCTTTTACTGCCTCCCTTTAATAACTGCCCAGTATTCTTCTCGCTTATTACCTTTTTCTCACATGAAAATTTAATGTGCTCCAATGTTTTTATATCCGATTCGCACACCCTGCACATTCTTTCCTCGCTATTACACAAACACATAAGACAAAATATAATACAAGACAAGACTAAGAACATCGACAGTGTGGATATAGGCGAAATCTTGACACCATTGGATTAAGATATAGACTAATCATTTTTATTACTACGTCAATTTATAAACTATCAACTTAATGATTTATGAATAATAAACTTTTTGAATTTGAAAATAAAATGTTAAGTACTCATTACTCCACAGTTTTTAGAATACCCAATTTCTAGTAAAGTAAAACATTTCAAACATTTGTACTATCTGTATCATAGATCGAATGTCTATTCTATCCAAATTATAATAACTCAGTACGTGTGTTTCGTTTAATGGATCATGTGACATTTATTGATTATAACCACTGACCCTTCGATCCCCGCCACCTTGAGACCAAGTCAAATCGATAATATTCTAGTTATTTTAAATCAACTCTGTTGGATTATTTATAAACAACAATCTACCAAAACTTCAAACAAATTAGATAATTATAAACCACAACTACGAAACAAATCCCATTAAACTTAGAAATAGAATTCCAACCCCTAGTTGATAATCATTTATACATAAACTACGAACAGTCTGAGTCCAAGAAACAATAAAGTTTGAGCTCTTAAGTCCAGATAAGAACCCTTAGGACAACACATTAATAGAGTAGTAACTTTATTTACTTGTCAACCCCTACTATAGATAATCAATAAAATTAACAACCCTTAACCACTAACACAGTGGCTTCCTGTCTAGACTGGTTCAATTTTGTTTCTTATTTGCGATTAAAATAATCAAGTGTCACATTCATTTGCAGATACCTACCCTTAAGATTCACCATTGTGTCAGTTTAACCATTGCGGAGACCCTTAAGTTTTGACTAGATCTTTATGCGCTCTATATTATAACCTTTGAATAGTCAATGCGATGACACCGAGCGTGTCGTAAACTTAATTCATATGTGGCATGCTACATGCTGGATGCTGGATGCTGTACCACGTAACGTACACCGAATACAGATGACGTCATTGTTAGCAAGCGATGATGACATCAAAATTTAATGAGATGTAGTTATTTTGGCTATAACTTTCGATTATTTCAGAATTTGTTAGTGATTTGGAAATTGGTGCAGAATATTTTTTTTACAGATATAGAAATATTTAATTTTATTTATCAATATTCAATAGATAGAACTCTAAACTGAGGTCTTTTAAACCCTCACGTAAACTTTAAACTACGCATAATTTCCAAAATAAATATACTTTTTAAACTGAATAAGACGATATAATGTTTTTCCGGTTATTCTAATATGTCTTCTTCAAAACCGTTTTTGAAATTTCAAAATCGGTTAGATGATTGAAAAAATTAAAATTCTCGGTAAGAAATCTGTTAAATCGTAAGTAAGATTTACAAAAATATTAAATAATGTAAATATTTAATAGAAGAAATTAGTATTAAAGTTAAAACTTAAAACTAGACGAAGTTACCTTATTTTGAAACCAAAGCGAACCATCAATTTATAATGCCGATTCATTTAAGTTCAAATCTTAACTTTTTATATTACTAATGCAATAAGCACAAACGTGGTGTGAACGCCTGGAGCTTTTAAAGGGTGTCTTACCAGTTTCCTCATCCTTCCCTTTAATTTTCATTCTCTCTAGTCTACACATCATCCTTTATGCTTCGGGGGTTGTTCTTCCCTTTAAAATATCAACCTCAACCCACATCCCCTATCTTACACCCCGACCATCCTTTCACGTCTCCAGTCAACGCTTGTTCGTCGAGTTGTTCAATTGTTGTTTCAGCTTTTAGAAATACGTGCGAAATCCTGAATTGTACATTCGCCCACCCTGATTGATACACCGATACTTATTTGTATCGCTACACTGTTGTGAAACTTAGCTTCTAATTGGTTTTGTATTCAAATCATTAATATCGTTTTGTTAATTGAAATCTATTTGCTTTATTAGTTCATTTGTTTGTATAGTTCATAGAGACAACAAATTCATGAATTAACTATGTACTAACCGGTGTTAAAGGTTTAATTTAGTTTCAATTTCTTGTCGGTAAGCCAAATTAGTTACGCTGAAAGTGCACATTGACTGCATTACATCATATAACCAAAAATAGTTGTCAACAGCATGGAATACTACGTCAGAAAACCAATTTTCACCAATTATTTTGTGACTGATGACAGTCGGAACTCTATCGAAGAAGGAAGGGGTAATGCTTTCATGATAGAACAGTACTACGAGCACACGATCTATTATGAGTGCTATGCAGATCGGACTAAACGTTTACAAGCTACATCTATTGCACAAAACATTAAATGAACTTGTAGAACTTAGTACAAATTCCCTAAATATAAATGAATAAAATGAGTAAATAAAGAATTAGATAATTAAAACAAAAAAGAACTACATACAGTTTATGTCCAACAAATCATTAACCACAATTCGATTTTACAGTTAAGTTTTACATAGATGTAAAGTGACGTTCATGTTTTGTGTTTCGCGGGAGATACTTAAATGGTTTTCAATTTTGAAATCAGCATAGAAGCCTTGATGAGCATGACCTGCTTTACAATCCATACGCCGTGGCATTGTCTCTCCGCCAAGTTTTGACAATATATATTACGTGCGACATATTAAATTTCTACAAAGACAACATTTTATTTAAATATTGGTTTCAGAAACTTTAGACACAACGAAATTGATTCTAACTCACTCCAGTTGTTCCTTCCTGGCTCCCACACAATCTCTCTCTTTCACTTTGGAACTTGGGATACATTTTTCGACACTCACACCACCATGCATACTTGGCTGCATATATACACAAACACTAACACCACCACAGAAATCTGGAAACGAGCTTCCTGACACTTCTGACAGTTAACGGAAATTATTACTACACAAATCTAACCCTCTGGCCCTTAAACAAGATCATCCCTTAACAGAGATCGTAATTCTCAATGTCTTCAACACATTTATGCATAACTTACATATCTAGAATCCACTGGGGATAATAGAAGAGTCCATTTTCCAAATTTACTTTAATATTCTAGTCTTGGGAACAAAGTTCTTGGATGATATTATAAAGTTACAATTCAATAAATATATTTCTTTATGTGTATTGGTAGTTACTATTAAGGAAAGTAAAGTCTTAATAAGTCCTTAATAATTTGTTCGTATAATTTTTCAATTCAATGTCAGATTTAATGAGAAGACTCAAGAAAACTAAGCCGTTTGAATTAGTGTGAATAAAAGAATAAGTAAATTTTTTTTTTTTTTATTTATAGTGTAATAAAGATAACTTATATATTAATTATAAGTTATTAGTAATGGCAATAAATGTCATTAAAAGTCTTAAAATAATCTAATGCAATCTCTATATTTTAAATACTTATACTCGTATATGTAGACTATACATATATATATATATATATATATATATATATATATATATATATATATATATATATATATATATATATATATATATATATATATATATATGTATTTATAAAATTGTACTGGTAAATCATGTTTTCTTACACAATAAACTTAATGGCATGGCACATAACTTAGCTATTTAAGAAACAAAAACGCTAACTATTAAAAAAATGTTTAAGCTTTATTTTAAAAAAGATTATAACATTTTGCATCCATTATCTTACGTTATCTGGAACTTATAAATTCAACTTTGATTATCGGAAGTTATCATGTAAGTTTTATATTGATGTAGAACAGTTCATGTTGAAAATATGCATATAATAGATATTATCTAATTTGTGTGCAATTAGCACCTACATTCAACTTTTCTACTAGGAAATACTGTTTCTCCTAAAATGCTATATTAACTATTGAAAGATGATGCAATCAAATAAATTATAAAAGAAAATATATTTTTAAATATATATATATATGGGATTGTTTGAGAAATAAATTCTATTTCTGTGATCCCAGAGCTCTCAGTGATCGAAGTGATCATGTTTCACGATAACTCTTTTATTACTACATAGTTGTAAAGAATGGTTGTTCTTATAATTAACTACAAATTATTATTAGCTTTACAATGTCAACGAATGACAAAACAATAAAATCCATTACTGCAACTTAACAACATTAAACCTTCATGTATTTGCCGCAATGCTGCAATATTCGTAAAATACTCGTACATAATAAAAATATCATGAAACATACCATCGCCAGCACTAGCAGCAGCTCCACTGACAGTAGTTTATGAGTGATATCTTTCAAATGTTTATTACTGATATTATTACTGTATGACATTAAAATCCACGTCTTCCAGACCAAGCTATAAAATATCATGTATTAAATGTCGTAATAAAATTTAATGATTTAAAACTTTTTGTACAACATGCGGTTATCACTTTTTTAATATGTAATGTAAATGTTTGTACCCAGAGGCGCAGAAAGAGGATGCACTTGCACTTCTTCCTTTCTTCATTTTTGATAGTAGTTAATAGAAACATTGTATTTAAAGAGTGGTCACTTACTTTAAGATTATTAATGTAATAATAATTTATTAATAATTTCATCCTGGAGTAGAACCATACAAGGTTGATCCGACTAGAACCCTATCAAAAAATCGCGTTACCTTCCTTATTAGAATCTTATCAGGCATGCCTAACATCAAAATCTTTCATCATCTTGTGCAAAATTCTACTAGTGTTAAGACAGAAAATTGTCTTGCAGTGTAAGCTTCACACTTGCTACTTGCCACAAGCTAATTACAAGCTGCATTGTCTACTACTCACATAGACTTTATCTTGCAATACAGTTTCACACTTGCTAGCCTACTACAAGCTAATTCGTTACACCGAGTTACCGCGTTACATTTTCTACCTTTAGCAGAAGACACTATTTTCTTAAGATTGTTTAAAACACACCCGTATAAGGAAAGTCTATCTTAAGATAACAATATTTGTATTTCTCTATATCAGTTAAACTGTAGCTTTGTTAGTTTTTCTTTCCAGCCGGATGTAACTGCAGTAGCTATTCTTTAATTCAATGATTATTTCATAACTATAGTTTCTTTTCTTCATGGGTGGTGACCATGGTAGATTTACTTGCTGCCTTGCGTTTGACAGGTCCAAGTTAACGGTCCGTTAGTTTGACTAGCGATCATTGAAAATCAGTTACGTCAAATTGTAAGACTACAGTACAATGCAGTAAACGAACCATTACATCAGCAACCCTTCTCAAACTTAATGCATGGCGTTGTAATATTTTTAAACCCCGTACAGGGATATAAAGGAAAGGGTTGTTTGCTAAAATGGTTCTAATTATTTATGAGGCTTTAAATTTTGTTTCCGTATTTTAAATAATTATTTACTTATTGTGTTCAAAATCTGAAATATGTCAAAATCAGTTTTAAACTTTCATTCAATGTTGAAATAGGAGTTTAGCATTAATGTATTATATTTAGAAAGGTTTTAAAGAGGGTTGAAAGATAACGATAGAATAGGGTGGAAATAGACTGAGAATGGGGTAGGTTTACTTTAGCTAAAACTTAGTTCAACCAAATAGATTATTGTATCAGCATTAATATAAATCTTATAAAATATATTTTCAACTTTTTGCTTATCAATTAAAAGATTATTTATCAAATTGTAATACTCAGTAATTAGAAAAACACTGCAAACTTACAAGAAGAGGTCGATTCCAAGCTCGCTATGTTCCTATATTCTTAACCTGAAAACCTTATCCTAAACAATCCAGTTTATTTAGTCTGATCCTCAGAAACCCTGGTATTTCCTTTTAATTACCTACTAAATAAATAATAAATTCTTAAACTAACATAGCTTAACATTTACAAAACAAATTGTAAAAAGCATCTTAATATATATAAATTACGTGTCACGTTGTTTGTCCGCGATGGACTCCTAAACTACTTAACCGATTTTAATCAAATTTGTACACCGTGTGCAGTTTGATCCAACTGGAAAGATAGGATAGCTTACATCTCAATTTATGATTGCAATATTATCTTATTGCAAATTATTTGTCTATTAATTATCTGTTAGCTCCAAACGATTTTAAAAGATGGCGACATCTGTTGACTAGATTGAGTAAATATTCAATAGATGGCGCTATGTAATGTAATATGACAAAAACGTTAGCCACAGCAACGCGTGGCCGGGACAGCTAGTAGTTCTATAAACTAAAGAATAATTTTAATAATATTAAAACTTATAACTACTTAATTAATAATAATTATTCCAAATATATTTGTTAGTGTATGTTGGAATTATTTAATCATTATAATTATCTAATGATAGTCTAGTACATTATATAAGAAGCGTATATAATGTGTTGAGAACAAAAAAATCAGTAAACATATAAATACTCATAAGTAAATAATTTATGAAATAGGGCATCAGTGTACTTAATCCACTTTTGTTCTGAACACTCAATATATATAAAGTCATTACATTTCCAATAAACTGACATTAAATATTAATACACGGCACATACTCGTCTATTTCTACCGTAACAACATAGTTACTTCATAGCATGTACCGGTTCCCGTACTTCTCAGCTTTTCAGACTTCACTTAGGCTTTTTTATTACTTATTACAGTTAGTCTTCAAAAACTATTTAAACTGTGAGAATAAAGTTTTATAAGTAACCGAGAAAATAACATACCCTAAAATAAAATAGGAGAAGAGTAAAACTTAGTACATTGAGAAAATTACTATTTTCAAAGTTTTTGAAACAATTTTATTTTTAAAAACACATGTTAAAAGTTATTTTTATTATTTATACTATTTCTTCTTCTTTTTATTTTAAATATGTTGTTTTAGCTATAATTTTTAAAATATAAGTTTCGTCTTTCATTTTTATTATTTCAAGTTTTGGTGTTATCTGGCCCACACTTTTATAGCTTTGTTATGATTTTGACAAGTACTTGAGAATTAAATTTATGTTACATTTATTTACGCGATAAGATTTAAGTTTTCGTGAATGTCTTGACATATAAATAAAATAGTAATCAAAGTTTTTATGTAAATTTCATTCCTTTAATAATAGCATGTTGAGTATGAGTCCATTCTTTTGTTTTTATTTAAATCAAATTTAAGTTCAATATTTCTAATGTGTCACATTTTAAATAATAATTTATTGTTTGATTTATGTTCATGCCAATGCAAAGCACAGTTTTATTATCAGCTAGCTACATCCTAAGCAATCACGCTTCAACATCAGAGCTAGAAGCATCTGAACTATTATATTCACCGACAGGAAATTCTCATAACCAGTAATTTGTCACAAATTGAGCCAATTTTAAAACAAATGTAGTATACAGAACTATACTACCACAATGCTGTTGATACTAGGAAATGAAACAAATTAAGTTCAATTAACACAGACAAAACCAAAAGAAAGAGTTCGATTCATTGCTTGAAAACATTTTACTATGGTAGATCAGAGCTAATCAGAGCCAATCAGAGCTAGTAGCATCTAGAATTTAGCATGTAAACCTCAGTTCAACACACAAGCTTTTACATCCCACTAAACATTTTGGAGTCACTTTGCCATGATATTGAAGATGCGCATGATTTTTTTGACATGAAAGAGTTCAGTTTGTCACAGTCGTTCATATGAAATGTCAATTTTATCGCCTAAAAATGACGAAACTACACCACCTGTCGGAATACAAATAAAGACAAAGGAAAATTATTGATAAAGAAATGGTACTGCTAGTTGCATCATCCTGGTGATTTCAACTTTTTGTATTATTAATTAACAATTTTACATTATTATCTATTTAATAAAGTGTAAGATGCAAGACACGTTTCCTTTATTATTTTAAAATACTTGTGATTTTTCACAATAGCTCCTAGTAATTTATCAAGATTATTTCATCAATTTTAAAACGCACACTAATTTCAATACCAACATCAGAAAGAAAAAGATTCCTTAGCAGCGCCGCATAACATTTTAGCAGTTTATTTGCATACAAACGCAGATTAACTTTTCGTAATCAATCACGGAGTTTCTTCACTGCATATTTTACCATCTCAACTTTTGACATCCTACAATAGTGAATTATCATAATAAAAAAAATGAAACATAAACGAACAAAAGGAAAAAAAAGAATCTAAGGAGTCGTAATTTATGCTATTGCATAATTCTTACATTATGTTTAATGGCTGTACTAAAAAAAATCTGACTCCGTAATATTATTCTTTAAATGGTCTTATAATTATATTTGTTATACTGGTTTATATTAAATTATGAAAAAGGAAAATTTATTATGATCTAACACAATACTTTGTTTTTCTTTGTTAACTGAATTACGCGGAAATAAATTAAATTAAGAAAGTATATGAAAAATTCTAAGGGAAATAAAAACTTATTAAATATAAACGCATAATATACATAAAAAACATTTACTATTCTCTGAGAAAATGATGACAACTAAAAACCAATTTAAGAAAGCTTTAGAAAAAAATTATTAATGATACAGCAAAGATTTAAACCAGTAATAAAATTCGACAGCTCCCCTTAATAAAACGCGATACCGCGAGCTACAAAAAATTCCATTTGAATTTTAATTTGATGTTCGTGTGGTCAAGTTTCTAAGCTTACAGCTTTATTGTAAAAGCTTATATGAGCTTTATATATTTTTTTTCTTAAAAGATTAAATAAAAACTGTTTCATGATTTCTTTCGATCAGCATAAAACGGTAAACCGTAGTGCGGCCCCATTGAAGGTCGTTTCTTCGGTATTTTATAATATATAACGTAATAATGCAACCAGAATTCCACTGAAGTTTGAAGGGAACTTTAAAAATACTTTACTTTTTGGTTGTTTTGGGTTCACTTACTATGGAATATAAATTTAGTGCAATGAAACTTTTCAGTGACTCTTAAGAAAGGTTAATATCCAAATTAACTTGTTAAGATCGAAAGAGCCAACTGCGTAAGCGGAAAAACGTACATATTTTTTTCTTTATCTAGCTACTGGGTGTATTATATGTGCTACCTTAAATTAATAAGTACTCAGTAGGGATGTAACGGATGTTCGATTACCTATGCGAATGTGAATATCGGCTTTTTAAATATGGCACCAAATCTTGGCATATACAGGGTGTCCCAATATTCAATGACAAGTGGGCACCAGAGGATGGTCCTGCTCATGACTACACAAGAAAAAAAAGAAAAAAAAAATTATCTCATTTTGTTTAGGATTTAAAAAAAAAAAAGAAAAAATTTCGAAAATTGAAACACCTTAAGATGTTATTAACTACTATGATCACAATTTTTCAAATATTTCTGATTTTCTTTTTGTATCGGCAACCTAAATAGCACTGCTATCCACCACAAACATTAAAAATCCCAGAATGCTAATAGTTTTTACACAAAAATCAATCAAAATTATTTTTTTCCCTAAAATTTTTAAAGATTTTTACTTTCTGTCCACTTTAACTCATCGTGTTGTAAAAAAAAAGTATGAACACTAATATAGCAAGTTTTTTAAAAAATTGGCGCAACTCTTCAGGATTCCAAAATGGTATAATACTACAGGAAAACTAGCAATAAAAAAAAATTATGCATACTATTTCTAAACAAGAACCAAATTTCATAAATTGTTGTTGTTGATAATTATCTCTTTTACAATACCCAAATAGGTTTTTTATAGTTGAATGAATGGTAGCAACGAAGCGCAACCTATTACTCTAATTTTCAGCCCTAATTTTCATATATAGGTCTCATACTTAAGCTTGACAAGAGTTCTGAGACAAATAAAATCTAACCATGAACAAATAATTCTAAACGTTAACATAAACTATTTAAAAAAGCGCACTACACTCAACCTACAATTATCTACAATGCACACTACTACAATTACCACTAAAGACGAACCATGTTTGATAACCTAACAATAAAGAAACTAACACATCAGTGAATTCCTTACAACTTTAATGAAAATGCATATTATTTATATTAAAGTGCTTGTGTGCTTTATTTCATAATGTTATGTAACGTAAAGCGTACGTTTCCAAGATATTGCGTTTTTATATATACAATGCTCCAGTGAGATCCAGCCTGCGAGATAAACACAACGCAACCAACATAACACGTCACGACATACACCGATAAAATAAGTAACCATGTAATATAATAACAACAAAAAACTAACTCAATTGTTGATATTAGTGTACTTCTACTTGTACATTACTTGCATGGGGTACACTACACCTATTGTAAATTGCATTTTGCGTTTATCACAGAAGCGCCGCAACGCGAATCGACGCCTCGAGGTGAACAAAGGAAAACGAACAGTCACACTGGAATTCAAATAAATAATATATTTTTTTGTCAATTAGTTTCATTTATTGGATCTACATGTCATAAAGAACAAAATAAAAACGTATACGTTCATATTTACGAGAATGTGTTATGTTTTGTGTTCTTTTAATGTAGTTTCACCCTATACGGGGCACTAGTCGTATCACTGACTAAATTTTGTATTTTTTATTGTGATGATGTTTTATACATAGCTAACTTTATTAATCAACGTAAGGATTATTATAGTTCCTCTATATTTATTAGTTGAACTTAATACACTGGAAATACAATTATTTTCCCATATCTGCTTCTTTTAATTTGTTTGAAAATAGACCACTAGCACTACCTCCACTCTAAACGTGATTGTTTATAATTTGTCAGTACCGTGAAGAAACTAAGTATGTTAGACTTCAGAGAGGTGAACTGATCAAAAATGAAAAATAGGTATTGTAGTTTAGAGGTCCTCACCTACAGGGGCCTAAACTAAATCTTAAGTATTCTTTTCCCATAGTTGTAGGGGTACCTTGATGTCTAAGTATTGCCAGGTAGTGTACCACTGCAATAATATTGTTTTAGTTTACAAATAACGGGGCAGGACTCAGATGAATTGCATTTTTGGTATATATTCACACTCAAAAAATACACCGCTTGGACCCTTTCCAAATTCAATATGATTTTTGGAAAAGAAAGAAGAGTTTCTGTCACATTACTAGTGGGCGAGAGTCAGGAATAGGTCTGCTGGTCCATATATTACTTTATTTCACTTTAATGCAGCTTTGAGCATCATAACAAAAAGTTTAGGCTACAGACAAGGTCAAGCAAAAAACACTACATCATTATCTTCACAAAAATTTTACGCAATAGTATCGTAATCTTATACGGAACAGAGACACGGAGATAGAGAGAGCAAAATGAGGTGGAGCAAATACTGGAGCGGTACGTGAAATGGGTTGTGGGGGTTTAGGCATTCCGGGGTACATTGCAATTGAAGAAGTCAAGAGGGAGAAAATAAGAGCAAGAAGTTGATTGCGAATTTAGGATAGAAATAAAAGCCGTAAAGAACAAAAACGATTTTTTTTAAAGCGCTTTGTTTATCGACATACTCTCCTTTAAGCTAGATACATTTAGTCCTCCGTTTCTATTATTTTTTAATTTCTTCCGAATAAAGCGTTGGTTTCAGCCCTCTATGTTAGACTTACACTATGTTAGACTCTTAGTTTGGAAACAGGAAATAGCTGCAATGTGCTAAATCTGTAAAATATTCTGGATAGCGTAGTAGTTCGCGGCCCAATTTATGAATTTTTGCTACGGTGACTATACACTTTTACCGTTATCTATTAATAGATGGCAGTTGACGGGAAATTCAAAAAGTATAAGTAACTAAAATTGTATAAGTAAAATAAACTAAAATGTAATGACTAATCGGTTACAACATTAAATAAATAAATACAATATACTTAAACAACATAGTATAAATGCTGCCAACTACGAATTCAGCAATAATAATCTGCACTAATTTAAACAAACAAAACTTTTGTGATTTGCGCAGGGGTAATTTATATTATTCAAAGCCACTCGAACATACTCGTATACCATACGAGTAAAACAAATCATTAGAAAAATATTTATCCAGTTCATCCAACTGCAGTAATGCTAAACGTTCATTATTTATACCATGGTTACCAACAACGCAACGGCAGCAGCAGCGGCAGCGGCTAAACAAAACATACTTAACACAACGTAAACAATAGGATCTAATAGTTCAATATTCTTGTTTAGGTTCATTATTGCAATAAAAGGAATTACATGTGGTATATACTATGTGATTAACGCAGTAAAAATTACTATGGAACATAGTATCAAAGTACAAGAATGGCTTTACGACAAAAATAGGTATAGCATCAAAAATATTTTACATAGTAATTTTTGTCATAAAATAACCCAATTTATTTTTCATATATAGTCCAAATCACGATAGTTCGGCGGCGACTTATACTTAAAAGAGGTTATAACAGCGGTATAAATCTATAATACGATAATGAATTGAGTCAGTGTTTTTTAATTATATCGGCAGTTTATACCCTACAACTTGTTTTAAGTATGAGTCGCTGCCGAACTCTCGTAATTTGAACTATAGTAATTTTTACTGTGTCTAGATTACAAATATATTGTTCCGAAATATGTCCTATTTATAATCTAATTATAAAATGATCTGCAATAATGAGCATTTGTTATCACTAGCATATTTCTCAACCCCGGTGTACCACTGGACCACACTGCTCAACAGTTTTCTGTAAAATAACAACATCCGTATGCTGAAATCGTGTTATCGGATTTGTTCACCAGTTTAAAATCTATAAATGGAACACTATTTATTAGCTATGTATAGATTTCAACCCCTGGCATAAAATTCTAGGAATAGCTAGCGATACTGATGTATTGCATTGTACATTTTTCACATACCGTCCAGATTGGTCAACCAAACAGAAGCGTTGACAAAAGTCCGTGTTAAAACAGACAGGGACTGGGAACCTACTGATTAAAAACTAATGTTTCAAATGCAATATTCGGAATCATCATATCTAAAATAATCGGAAAAGTTTATTTACCAGTTCTTTCGTCAATTTTCCGCATTCAGTCTCAATTTTGGAGTTTAGGCCTAATCTAGAAGTGAAAAATGTTTTAAAATGGAAATTTCTTAGTACTCGTATTTATAAAAATTAATGAGACAATACTGAAACCTGTCTGGACTTACGACATACTATGGAGAAAAATTAGTGTTTCAAACATTGAATTACTAGAAAGATTTCAGTCAGGGACAGTAATGACCATTATGGATATCCCGTGGTACATGAACAACAAATATATAAAGCATGACTTTGGCAAAAAACTGTTAAAGAATAAATTAACAAATTCAGCCAAAGATACCATCAGCGACTTAACAATCATCCAAACTATCTAGCTGTGAATTTACTAGATAAACATACTTCTGACTTTAAAAGACTAAAAGGACATAGTGTGTTCAGCTACCACAACGTTTTTAATTGCCTGTCATAGATATAGCCGTCACTGGACGAATATTTCTTATCTAGGTTTATTTTCATTTTTAGTATATTGTTCATACTTATTGTAACAGATTGTAATGTAGCATATTATTACAAAATGAAAAAGTTCTCGTATATATAAAAAATAATTATATTGTAAATTTAATTATGTATTATTTCTTGGAACTACTACTGGTTACTATTAAAAACGCAGCTCATCGCATGGCGGATATCGAAACAAACATATGAATGAAAAGTTCTTAATTTAATTTAGAGCATTTTACGGAAAGTACATTTTCAGCAATTGAGGGGAGTAGACACGGAAATGTAATATTTTTTAAAAGTTTAATGTATTCCGTTTGAAGATATCGTTTAATATTATTTACAGCGAGTTAAATGACGTGGAACATATTCCATTTTAAAAGCTACAAAGGAATTTAGCCGACAAAATCAACTGGATGATTTTAAAATTAAAAAAAAAATACTGACATTTAAATAATTTCTGTAATTTTATTAAGATTGTACATTAAAAGCACTCTTCGAAGACAGCGCGTAATTGAAGAGAATATTTCTCATAACTTTTTTTTTACCCCTTGTTCGTTTTAACATCCACTGATCTTTCTTACAACCACCTTTCTTTTTAACCCAATGTCATTTATTGTTCACATCAGTGGAGAAGAACCTATATTCACAACAAAGTTTCTAGGAAGTCAACTATGTGTTTAACAACCATAATAGTAACAAATTACTTTTTTTATGATTTGTTTTTTTAATATTTATTTGAGTGCATCAACTTTCAACAGTTATTAGCACTTAAAACAATATATACATTTATAAACATTTACAATACATCATTTATAACTTATACACACTAGTATGGGTATTTAAAATAAAGAGATTGAATTCGTTTTATTGATAAATTCAATAAGGCTTTTCAGACTTTTCCTGCTTTCAAATATCTGCTTATATTCTTCAGGCATATTGCAGCCTTGTCTGTGCGACGAGTACCTAAATCATTGAAGAATAATATGCTTTACCTTTAGTTACAGAGGGCTGTTAATTGAAATATACTCGTAATTGAAAAGGAATTCGTTAAACAAATATTCGGTTTTATTTATATGTATCATACACAATCATTAGTAATAATTAACTAATACTAATTTTCACTATTAATAAAAAAGTATTCAACTTTCTATTGTCTTATAACGATTATAAAAAACCAAACGGTTACCATTTTCATTCTAATTATGCATACACATACATATTTTTTATATATCACTTTATTCCCAGCCAATTATTAATGTAAAATATACCGATTTGTTTTTTAATAAATATAAAATACTAGTGTAACTACACGTCAAATATATATGCCTCTCATTCACTCTCCTTGCTCTTCATGCAAATAATTGTAATATAGATTAAATATATCTCGAGTCCGAAACGGTCAAACAACCTCAAATTTTCAGGATAATTATATAATGACAACACAAATTTATAACAATCTACGCAAAAAGTTTATAGCAAGACAACTGCTAACTAATAAAACAAGTTTAACATAATTTTATACTTTTAATCTGAGTAAAGTTTTCCCACCACTGGTCTGTATGATCCGATAGGTTAAAAGTCAGTTTTAAAAATATGGGGGTTGAGGAGAGTGACATTAAATCGAAAGAATTTCATTTTCTGACATTTTTTTAAGGGTGGAAAAATTATTTATTACTTGAACCTGTACTTGAGTTTTATAAAAATTATAACAAGAAATTATATTTATTTAAAAATGGCCGAGTTTTAATACATTAAAACGACTTTGTTTACTAAGAAACTGTATATTTTTATTGTCAATTTGAGTGACATTTATGTAACGTGATGCTAAGAGATTATATTTCCCATGATGCAGCATTTTCTTTTTGGGTTTTATAAAATATTTAAAAAATGTTGGTTATTACAATTATAGACTTTATTAGATTAAAATAAAAGGACAAGGTACGTCTGTAAAACAGTTATTTGAGGTCAGCATAGGACGGATCTTAAACGAGGAAGGGTAGAGAAGCGGGAGAGAAGGCAAACACAGCCATCGCTACGGGTTTTAGTCTTATTTTATTGTTAAACATATCGTATCGTGGGTGACAGCTGCCGAGTGTCCTATCTGTCTCTTTCTAGCCGAGCACTGCATCTGCTTACTTGCTTACCTCCTACTTCACTGCCAATCAGTCAAGCCAGCAGCAGCGGTTCCGCTAAAAAGGAACAGATAGAACACTCGGCAGCTATCTCTCTCTTTGCCTGTATCGCTTCCTCTTATACGCGGACGTATCCTTCGCGCACTCTATTCTGCTGCGTCCTCGGGTTCAATACTCCGTACCAAAGTTATATTTTCTGGATTTTGGTTGTTATCAAGATAAATTGATTATGTACAAACATAATCATAAACTAATCAGACAGCGATGAAGCCTCCAATTTGAAACCACGACACCACACAAACTGTCAACATAGGTAGGTCGTCGTTGATATGGCTCAGCATCGGAAATAGGTCGACGTTAAATAAATTAAATAAATAAAGAAAAAACTCTGGGCAACCTGCAAGAAAAGAGTCAAGTCCACGACTCCTTCCATTTCTTCCATTATTAATATCGCAATTTTAATTTCTACATTCAAATTAATTTTAATTTAATAATTAATAAAATAATCCTTTGTAATAAATTAAAAACCTTAATATATTTGTACATAAAGTTTTCTCATTTTAATAAACTTTTAGATGAAGATTTTCTAATTATAATTTATTAAAGTAATTATACTTTGTTCAAATTAATAATCTAGGTCACGTTTGATATTAAATTCTACTTATAATTTATGTCATTGTCATATACGTTATCTTTTTGAATATCCTATACTATATATATACGAGTATATTACTATAATATATTATAAACGCCAGACTATTTTTCTGTGTTCATTTTTTGTGTTCTTTTTATAAAGGTTATAGACATTATTATTCTTCAATCCACTCCAGTTGTTTTATTGAGTCAAAAAGACTTCATTTATTTGATATTTTCACTAAAAAATTCTTATGTTTTTCATGTATCCAGTAGCGTAGAAGCTATGACATTTATAACAGAAAAATTTTATTTTATTTTTTTAAGAAAAATGTCTTTCCGTTTTTATAAAAATATATATCTACGACTACTATAGTACGATAATACATGGCACAAGAAATATTTGTCTGTGTTTACGAATATATTACCGCCCACTTTTAAAAATTAAGCTCTGGATTAACCAGCGGACTGCCAGTGGTAATTGCAACTGGGTATAATACATCGTAAATATATGTTTTTGTAACTGTTGCGAACTACAACTTTTTAGAAAGCTTTTCTGCATAAGATTATATATAGTTTAAATTACGAGAGATTAACGGTCATTCTTACTTAAAAGAGGTTATAAGAGTCCTTTAAATCTATGATACGATGGTGAATGTAATCTTATTCGATCTTATATACATTATAAAATAATTTATGATATTGTGCTTTTCATTTAATTGTAGATTAATACGGTATAAATTATTTTACACATGAGTCTGCGCCATCCTCTCGTAATTTAAGCTATACATAGTTTGTTTTGTGTCTATAAGATGGGCATTTCAAATATAAATATTATGTATATTATACCTGAAATAAAACTAAAATAATATGAGGTATTTGATAGATCTCGGAACTAAAAAAGTTTCATGTTCATGTTTTATCATACTTACTTCTTCTTTAATTAGCTTTAAAAGAATTCCATTTATTTCTATCCAATGATAATTTGTACACGTCACTTTAGTTTTTACTTTCCAAGCAATCGTTGCCGCTGGTTGTTTGTTCTTTAAAAATCAACATCCTTATACTTTGCTTATATTTTTTTTTATTATATTAATTGTGTGTCTTTCGGCTTTACAATTTACAGTATTATATTTCCCAATACATTTCATTCTTATATAAATTCAAACTTAAAACTGAACTTAAACAATTCTTGACCTTTATTACTTCCAGAAGTACTTTTTGCTTGTTCTTCTCTTGACCCCTCTCTCTTTCTATTCACTAGTCCTCCTTCATTCTCACCGTTTCCTCACCTCTTGTTTTCTTTGTCTCCTCTCGGCAAACCCTCTATTATATTTTCACTATACTTCTTCCCTTCTGTCTTCATTTTCACTTCTCCCGCCTTTTATGTCTATCACTCTGTTTCTTTTGTCCGACCATTGGGTTGATACTATGCTTATATAATTTTATTTAGATTTCTATAAAAGAAATGCACCGCACGGCACGGCACTGTTCAGAGCTGAGTTACAATTTGCAATTTAGTTGATGGATGAAAGGAAAGTTTTTCTTTATATAGTGAAAGAGATGACAACATTCAAATGACAATCGTATATCAGTCTATCTGACAGTCTGTAAGCATAATAAATTTGTACAATCGAAACAGAAATCATTACACTCCCCCTTAGGGCAGGGGATGGAGTTAACTGAGGCAACCAATAACTCGCGTGATGACTGTCTACTCTATCTCCCCGACAAGTTGGCATGCCATCGTCAGCCCTTTACGTAGACTCGTAGAACCGTTGAGACGTAGAGGAGGAGGTACAAGTCATTTGTTATTTGCTTATGATTAATATTGAACACATGTTTACCGCTTACCGCTTACCTTTAGCACATTGTTGAAACAAATAAATAATGCCATCATTTCAGTTAATATATTAAGTAGACAGGACGCTGCGTGTTATGCCTTTTCAAAATGATATCTAATTTATTTGTTTAATGTTGTTTTTAATACTATTAATAAGCCTCTATGTATAAAGCATATGACTTATTTTTAATGTAGCAAGCAACTGAAAATTCATCTTTAACAATTAGTAAGATACTCTGTATACACGACTGTCTTGAGATAATTTTGATTCTTCTGCCTTAAATAATTAAGTTACATATCATTGTGCTTAATTACATTTTGTGATCCTTATTATATAAAACCATTCTCACTCCTTCCAAAAGAAAAACAAAAACAAAACAGATAAATTTAAACCCCTGGTGTTTCCATCTTCCTGTGCTACTCTCCCTCCTCTGTTTATACTCTGCCATTCCTTCTCTGTCCTCACTCCTTTTCTTTATCTTCCTTTCACTGCCTCCATTTAATAACTGCACAATATTCTTTTCACTTCCTTTCCTCTATTTTCTCAGTATCTGCACTATATAAATATATT
Organism: Panorpa germanica; assembly: GCA_963678705.1. Taxonomy (NCBI): domain Eukaryota; kingdom Metazoa; phylum Arthropoda; class Insecta; order Mecoptera; family Panorpidae; genus Panorpa; species Panorpa germanica. Next base: position 9,195,080 of record OY783206.1, on the reverse strand, counting down.
GAACAAATTAAGACAACACCGACAACTTTAAGTTAATCTTAGGTATCTAATCTTTAGGTTAATAAAGGTATTCTTAAATCAATCTTGTCTCCAAAGTGCGGTCGAACTTACGCTGTTCCCACAATGAAACCGACTACTCGCGATATCGACTTATTTAGTACAGTGCATTCTAACTGTATCGCATTAACACTATCATGGGTAAAATTTCTACTTTAATATTCATCAATACACCAATCAAACTGAAACTAATAAAAGTGCATTTTATATATCTGTTCATTTCCCTCTCTCAACAATCTGCTGTGCATGATATAAAAAACACAAAGAGCACTGCGGTCGTTATGTACGATGTTCTATGTATCCAACAAAGTTCGGATATAAACGACTGCGTGTAGAATGTAGTGCGTTACTTTGATATACATTTGTATGAACCATATTACGATTACGGACGTATGAAATACGGGCTTCTTCGATACTGTGTTGTATTTATAAACAATAAAGTAGAATCATCTATTCCATGATAAATTGTGCTGCGAGTATATCCTAGTGAAAAAGTCAAAGAACGCTGTTATTCGATTCCAATGTGAGAGCCATTGCAGATATATCTTTTTTGTTTATTTGAGTGCATCAACTGTCGACAGTTATTAGCACTAAAAACAATACATACATTTATAAACATTTTCAATACATAACTAAGTATACACGAGTATGCGTATTTAAAATAAAGAGATTAAATTAGTTTCATTGATAAAGTCATTTTCTTTGAAATATCTGCTTTTACTCTTCAGGCATATTACAGTTCTGCCTGTACGATAAGTACTTAGAACATTGAAAAATAATATGCTTTACTGGTAGTTTGCTGTTACATTATTCATGTATTGGTTGTGAATCTCTTTTGAATAAGTAGGTATGAGTGAGTTTTTTATGACCTTTCACAACAAAGAACAAAGTTTCAGTTTAAAAATATAATGACCGATTGCAACTCGCATAGTAGCTCCATTTTCTTACATATTTTCTAATAGAAATCAATTGATTTTATGTTAAGTGCTACAGTTTTAATAAAAAATTAATGTGTGCAGATACATTTGTACAAGTATGTGTTTAAATGTAAAATTCAACTTAGCTGTCAATTACAATAAACTTTACTTTTAGAACACCATCTAAAAGTCAACTAGAAATAATAAAAAACGTGAATATTATCAATTTATTATGAATGTACTACTTGCTTGACAGTCGAGTTAGCTAGCTGTTAAAATGAATGACTGACTGAGTTTTGTAAGGGGTAGTGTGAAATGTGGAATGAGTTTCAGTTTGCCTGGGGCCCATTACTTTGATTGCACACCAGCAAATAATATGTTTTACTCCTACATCCATATCCACAAATGTTAAAACCCTTTTACCACCCGTCCCACCACAATAACCCCTACGTTCCCCTTCTTTATTATAACTATTCAACCTCTTTGACACCGGCTATGGCTATGGCTACACTCCATACTAGCGCACTGTAGACACTTTTGTCTCGACAGAGAAGCAAACAAACGAGACAGTTCGAAAACTAATAATATTCTACCATTAATTGTAGTTTTTTTTATTTGGAATTGGAGCGTAAACTTTTACCGTGATTAGTCGTATGAAGTTGTTGATCCCGAATTAATTCTTTAATGAAATAATGAGGTATTTGTGTCAATCATTGTTTGGCTTTTGATTTCAAAATTTCCTGTTATTGGTTTTCGTCAACTATACTTATTACAAAATATATAAAGACTAGAGTTTACCCCCATCAATGCGACGTCTTTTTGGCGTGTATGATTTCAATCCAATAAAATAATTCGTAATTACATTTCATATATAATTCTATTTTTAAATTGAAATAATAAACTCGCACAATAATAAATAATTTTTCAATTTATCAAAATAAAAAATATTTTCAATTTATGCGTTATTTGACCAACTTTTTTTCAAAATTTGGGATTTTTTTTTCGATTTGTAAATAAGTTACCAAGGTTAGCCTATATACAAAATTTCAACTTTCTAGCACAATTTTTACTCTCGGCAAATACTGCCCCCGTGCCCCCAAATAAAATTTTGAATTTTTTTTTTTAATAATATACTTAATTATTCTAGAATCCAGAATATGAACTTTCTCTAAAGTAAGAATATAAACATACAGTTGGAACATTATAATATAGGATTTGCGTTGCAAAAGATAAACTGTAGACAGCAGTAAATGAATGATAGAAGAGGATTTGAGTGAGAGAGAAATACAGAAATACATACGAGAAAAGGAGACAAGGAACGTAAGAAGAATCGAAAGATTTAGATTGGGAAACGAAGGAAAGGCAGATACTGAGAAAATAGAGAGAAAAGGTGTGCTAGAGAGAGATAGAAAACTGGAGTACATTAAGTATTCATGTGAGAAAAGAGTAAACAGTGAAAAGAAGATTGTGCTGTTATTAAAAGGAGGCAGTGAAGGAAAGAGGTGGAGGCGGAGATAAAGAAAGAAATAGGAGAGTTGAAACAGGAGAGAGAGTATATAGAGTATAAACAACAGTATATTATTTCTTGATATACTAGATGAAGTACATTTACTTTTAAAAATGTTTTAATAGTGATTTATTTCTCGCAAACCAAAACACTTGTCTACAAACTAATTAAAAACTAATTAAGTCTGCAAAATTAAAATTAGCATTCCAAATTACGTCAAAAATCAATGAAATTAAAATAATGTATCAATTTTTATGAAAGCCCATAAACACAAAACATGAATGTTATTTTACATTCTAAGTAACTCTTTAACCTCTAAAAAGGATTTGCTTAAAATTGTATAATCCTTAAAAGTGTCTTCCTAAGAAGTTTTATGATTATATTATTGTGTAAAACGGTAAATTTATTTTTCAAACTGCAGTAAAATAAGTCAAAAGACGTTGTATATTAAGTACGTAACATTGTTTACGTAACGGGTAACTTTTGTTATGATAGAAAAACCTTAAATACGCATAACGTAACAGTTTTTAACGTAATTTTTTACACTGCTTTCAAATTTCAAAATCATTTTTAATTTTCTATTAATGTTTTCGAATAATCGGTGTTAAATTATTTAAAAACCTAATATTCTAGTATACTGTAAACCAAAAGACCTAACTTAAAATTAATTACAAATTTAATTATATGTCAAAATACTCATAAAAAGAATTTACAAGCATAAGGACATTTTCAGACCGTTTTGAATTATATTTCCAATTGGCTTTAATATATAAAAAAGGAATTATATATAGTAAATATTTAACTGCTTTTCTTTCACGCTTAATTAGTATTCTAGTTGTTCTACAAAGTGCATGCTAATACTGAAAATGAATATAAAAACAATTATTTAATTAAAACCTTTGAAATCTATAAACCATATTATGTTAATTACAATTAGTAATTAATCAAAGTTAACTGAATTAAAACCGCTAATGTAACTAATGCTTCAAATCATTCACCAACATACAAATAAAATAAGCCACAAACTAACCAGTGGCTGAGTTAGCAAACTGCATGCAGTGGGGTGCTTACCCAGTTGCAGTTACAACTGCATCAGCAGGGTGGGCTTTAGCTGCGTTGGCTGCAAATAAATACCCGCCATGACCACACTATCAAATGCAAAGTCAAAGTCAAATGTATGTCAGTCAGTCACTCTGCTAAATGGGGTGCTATTTGTGATAAACGAGGGTGATAAATGATAATGACATATAATTAGAACGACAATGTAAAGTAGGCTTAAAAATTATTCGTTGTACCAAGGGTAACATACTCCGCTTTGTCGCAATTTATCGCATTTACATGTTGTAAACTATAAATAATAATTTAATGATTTTAATTTTATTAAATAAACGCTTTATCAAAGCTGTATATAGCGATCAGCGAACTATACGGTGAAAAGTGCTAAATAAGTTGTATCTAGTTACAAATGTCTTCCAAAATTTATTGTATCTAGTCATAAACGTCTGCCAAAATCAATTATATATAGTCACAGTTATCTGCCAAAAACCAATTATATATAGTCGCAATTGCCTCCTAAAATCATAATTCTCCTTTGTCATAATTTCTTTCCAAAATCAACTGTATTTTCTGCTTTCCTAAATCAATTATATCTAGTCATAATTGCTTGTTAAAATCAATTATATTTTGTCATAATTTCTTTCCAAAATCAACTGTATTTTCTACTTTCCAAAATCCATTATATCTAGTCATAATTGTCTGCTAAAATCAATTATATTTCGTCATAATTTCTTCCAAAAATCAACTGTATTTTCTACTTTTCAAAATCCATTATATCTAGTCATAATTGCCTGCTAAAATCAATTATATTTCGTCATAATTTTTTCCAAAAATCAACTGTATTTTCTACTTTCCAAAATCCATTATATCTAGTCATAATTGCCTGCTAAAATCAATTATATTTCGTCATAATTTCTTTCCAAAATCAGTTATATCTAGTCATAGTTGCTTGCGAAAATCAATTATATCTAGTTATAAGTTACAGCTTATGTAGCCTAAGCTTTATGTGCACATTTATGGCAATATTTAAGTGGAATATTTAATTTAATTTCTGCCCACTGCACGTTCTATATATCATGTAATACTTTCTGCAATCTCTTTAATGGCACAAAGAGAAAAATCTGTTTGATTTTATGCCTGATTGAACTTAATAATATTTAAAATTATCTTTAAAGTAAGACTCTCCCCAATATCAAGCTACTTCTTCTTATAACTCAATATTGTTAAATTTCATGTTTCGATAACTTTTAGTACAGTTATTTACATATTTTCAAAGAATCAATAAACATAAAATATTTTATGCAGTTGCAGCAGAGTGGCGTTCACAATACGATATATGTAGTCGAAATGTGAGAGTTTGGCGGCGACTTATGCTTGAAAGAGGTTATAAGAGTCGCATAAATGGTGATACGATGGTGAATTTTATCTTATTAGTTATAATATACATTATAAGAAAGTGTGTGAGAAAGTGCTTTTTCATTGTATCGCAGATTTATGCGGCACAACCTGTTTTAACCACGAGTTGTCAGCGAGCTCTCGTAATTTAAACTATATCTACAATATTTGAATCATTAAATGATAAACAAATATACAAAACACACAGTTATTATTATATTACAATTAATGCGAGCTATAATCTAGCTGTTAAGAACCGCAGTTATACAATAAAAAAATATCATTTAGTTATACTTTTCTATATTTCCAATATTATATTAATGTAGTTAGTTGTCGGTGCACATAAGCCTCATCGGCAGAATGTTGTTAATTTCTATGCAATTATAAAGCATATCATTATGTAAATATTCCGAAAGTTTGAAGTCGATTAACTGTTGCGAATTGGAGATATATTTAATCACAGTTTGAACTATTTACAAGGGAAGCAATGAGATAATCAAACATTGATCTGGAGCATAGAACGTTTTCTGTGTAATGACATTTACTTTGAATGTTTACCTAAATTAAAACAGTATTTAATAAACTTGAACATTTATTTGCGATCTGCTTGATTTTAAGTGGCTCATCTCATTTTGGAGAACTCGAGAAATACAAATATTGCTTATATAAATGTATGTAACTGTAAATATTTTTTTCGCCTAGAACTCAAAAAGTTGTATTCACTGTTTCTTAACTAAACTATCTAAACTGAACAAAAGCACCATGAGACTTCTTAGCAACAGTTATCTCTTCGAAAATGAAACTTTATTTTTAACTTCCATTACATTATTTAAGCGGTTGTTACACCACTATAACAAATACAATATTAAATGGACACATAAAAACCTTTGGTTGTGGTATTTCTGTGGCCGATGTTAACGAAGACAGAAGGAAAAGCTTTGTGATTTGAACATGAATATTAAAAAAAAGGAATAGAAGTAAAAATATAATGAAATACCCACATCAAAGTAAAGGTAGTCGAGTCTGCATTTACATTTGCGTTTGCTGTATGAAAGTTGCTCTAATTTACCAGACCGTGCAGCGAATGGTGCTGCCATCTACCAACTGCCAAGTAATAAACGTTGCAACACGCTGGACCAACTGGTCAACGTAGACCATGGTCACATACGAGCATATGCAAGATTCACCGTTGAGAACAGGAAGCATGCCTGAAACCTATATTTCCTTTTCCATATTTACTTTTAGTTAAAGTTAGTTCTCATTCTGAACTACAAATTATCAAAATAGTTTTATTTGTAATTAATTTAAAAATTCGTGTTTTTTGACTATAAAAAATACGAACAGATATGTTTTAGTAATATGGGTTTATTACTCAAATAACTTAGAAATTCAAGAAAACATAAATATAATACGGATAGTCTTATCGGATATTGCTTGAACTAGATGATTATTATGCCAAGAATTATCTAGAATAATATGACACAACTGATTTTGGCATTTTTGCTTTTCCATTACTATTACTATATCAATAATTTAAATCGGAAGATATGTGTAACTGTAGAGGGGGGATAGCCGATCCAGAGCATTTAATCTTCCACTGCAGAGGAACAGACTCCTGCAGAAATACTTTATATAGCGTTACATATAGATACACGGTAGATATATAGCAAATTGGTGTTGCCAGCGAATATTCAAGCTTTACTCAGAAATCCGATGTGGCCGGTTATTTGGTGATAGACAGGATGTGGATAATGGCTGGATGGTGTAATAAAATGTAGATATCGAGTTTATGAAATGTACTAATTAAGACGAAAAAAGGACAGTGGTATTAGGAAGCCTGGAAAATTATTAATAACAAAAAACAATTCTAAATTTTTCTTTTGTTGCTCGTAAAACATATATTTTCTAATATATGTAAGTTTACCTAAAACTATTAGCCAACCTTAAATAAAAAGCCAAATAAATTCCATATCTTGGAGCGGACATAAGTAGCCTAATTTAGAAAACACAGGCCTTTTAACGAAAATAGAGGCCTAAGTTTATTTGTATTCAATTACAATTAACTTTCTTCCTGGGAACCCTACATCCACCGCCTAATCCGCCTCTGACTTGTATGCTTCAACGCCTTACAGACTGACTAAATACATATATAATTGCGGCATGTCAAACGATACGTTCTATGAGTGTTGAGTAAATTAAATTGAATACCCCCATAAAAATTGTGATATTTCCGCAACTGTTCGCGTTGAAACGTCAGTCAAAGTGCAGACAAGTGCTTCAAGAATGCTGTGCAACTGCAAGTCAAGAAGTGCAGCTTTTCCTTCAAAAGCGATGACGTATTGACAGGTTGTTTTATAGAAAAGTAAACTTACTTGTACGTCAATCATCAAAATGTAATTAACTCGTATTGAAGCGTCCATATCTAATGCCATATTTGTTTTTGAAAAGGTCAATCATTAATAGATCATCAATGGATAAGATCATTTTCAACTATCAATGTCTATTGTCTATCTGCTATATAAGAATACTTGTGTAGTTATTTTGGTTTACCACAAAATATAATATGTAAGGCTTTGCGCTTTAGTAGACAGATGGCGGGTTTGACCCCCGAATCAGAGTTAAATTTTCTGTGGTTGGTTCTTCTTAATTTAATTGATAATGTACATATACACGTGTAGCCCACATATATATAGCCGCTACACCATAAAAATTGCCAATATATGAAGAGGGTGTCAGCGATAGGTCGACGTTAAAAAAATTAAATAATAAGTAAAAAAAATAATAAACAATTTTTATGTAAATGCTCATTTATTTCCCAAAAATATATTGCTTTGCACAGACTGATGCCTCGTAAACCAAAACACTACTAGAAATGTATGTACAAAATTGCAATAACCAGTTAGAGTTTCGCTAGAAATCATTAAGAATAAAACAACATATTTATATTTTCATTTTATATAAGGTTACCAAAATTAAGCCACCCTGAATAACTTTTTCTCAGATGGCCATACAGTTTGGATGACGGCATTTTTTCAATCCCAACATCATAAGTAATAAACTTAACACTAGTTTCTTGATAGCAAGCATGGGTGCAGAATATCAGCATTTGCATTTTGAATTATCTGCAAGGGTTAAATAATCGATGTTCAACACATTATACAGGCGTTAGTGGACTGATACCTCAATTTTTAGGAAGCTAACAAAAGCAAGTGAAGTTTAAATATTTTTAACAAAATTATCTTTTTTCTTTTCATATATGGAGTATGTTTTCTTTAAAAAAATTTCAAATTGAAAATCAGTGGACCGAATATTAAAGATATTAAATACGGATTACATTTTAGACTAAAGATTTTTTTACAGATTTTTCCAATTAAAGCACTCCTATTGTCAAAGCTAATCTAATCTCCCACAAAAAAAAAAATGTGAACTACAAATAATATCGCAATGCACAAACATAAAAAGCAAACGAAGAACTAAACAAACAAACACTAGTAAGTTTCTGTACCTCTTGTACAGCAATTATGTTATAAAATATATAATACCTAATAAAACGAAATGATACTTTATATAATAAATTACACCAAAACAAGCTCGGCTCAATATAATTGCGTGTTTTCTGGCAATTACAGAATACCAACAACAATGTTAACTTCCTCAACCCCCCATCTCCCCCTCCTCACTCTACGTTACTATCATCATCTTGACTAAGTCCCCCTTCCCCTATTCCCTTCTCTTATCAACTGACGTATAACCTAAACCGGTTTCGCATCCATGTGAATGTGTTACGACGCTACGTCTATATCTATGTCCAAAAGAAATTCATCTTCATGACATGCTGCCATGACACCAGGGGCGGACTTACATAACCGAAAAGGTTGATACGTAACGTTTACGTAATAATTATATTTAGATATAAATAAACATACACGCACTAGGACAATTCCCCGTAGTGATACTGTTAGAAGGATACCGGAGCATCTAGAAAACAGGGAGGCAATAAAACGAGAATGTTGGCGAGGTTCAGCATAGGCTCTGAAGAAAGAGGAAGAATATATTGGAGAAAAGGAAAAGAAAAAGTATGTAGGATGTGTGGGAAGGAAGAGGAAAATTAGAACACATTGACATGGAAGTAGATGTTAGGAGAAGTTGGAAAGTGAAATAAGCCTGATGGAGATTTTGCAAGGGAAGGAGATGGATGACAGAAGATAGGAGTAAGCGAAGGGAGATCTAAGACAAGGGAGGTGAAGTTTGATATGTGGTTATAAGAATGTAAAATAGCTTAAGTAAGAAAATGAAATGAGGTCATTCGATTTACGGCACAGAAGGTGAACTTTTAAATAAAATACTAGTACAACTCATCAATATCCTACTACCTAAAGAATTGCCATCTCTGTTACAGTACACAGTGTAACAAACATGCATAAGAGTGCATATTCAAACGTCATAAACTACTTACAATCTCGAACAATATATCAAATTTATTATTGTTATCATTTATTCTGAGAAAATAGAGAGTGAGAAATGAGCAAAATGAGGGTGTGTATGAGAAAAGGTAAGAAGTGAAAAGAAGATTGTGCAGTTATTAAGGAGAGAATATCGTGAGATGGATAGCAGAGATAGAGAGAAGGAGCGAGGAAACAAGAGGGAGATTAGCAGGAAGAGAGGAGCAGTATGGGTTTAAATTTATCTGCTTGGTTTGTTTTTTATTGTTTATTGGACGGAGTGAGAATAGGTAGATAGTATGTAATTAAGCACAATAATATGTAATTTAATGATTTAAGTTTGAAGAATATAGTGCCTAATGGCAAAAACATTACAATAAAATGATAATATTAAATTTATTAAATTACATATATTATATAGGTGGTAAACAAGAATAAATTTAATTGATTACTTATTATTCTACAACCATCCTAAAAATTAATTAAAATTAATACTACTATTTCTAGTATTTAATCTACATACGAGTCTACTGAACTCATAGTTATATAACAGTGGCAAAACGATTTACTGTTATTTCTCTTTAAGTAGCAATTTTTACTAACTTTTACTATAACTATGAGTTACCCAATCGGTCCATAGTAACTCTTAGCATGTTTGAACATGTTTTCATATTGCGTTAAATGCGGCACTGCTTACCACCGTTCCACACCGTTCTACTGCCATCCTGACATGATACTGAAACAAAACAAATTTATTGTCTTGTGTAATAAGAAGAAAACTACGATGGAAAAATCAATGAAACTAATCAAACTGACATATATCTGTGTATGTGTATGTTTTTGTATGTATGTATGTGTGTACGTAACCTACCGTAAATCTCAATTCCATTTTACGAGCTACAAGAATATTTTCATAGCAATCAAAGATTGATGCATTTCGTAAAAATTTATAAAATAGCGAGGTCGCCGATGTCAACAAATTTATTTTGCACTATTGGTTTTACGTTCTTTTTATTTAACTTTTTGAAAAGTGTTGTTTTATGAACGTGTCACAATTCAAATTGTTTCTATTCGAATGTTTTTCCTGTAGCAAATCGCTGTAGTTCCGATTCCTAAAACTTATAAAATACTAGCTGTCCCGGCCACGCGTTGCTGTGACTAACGTTTTTGTCATATTACATTACATAGCGCCATCTATTGAATATTTACTCAATCTAGTCAACAGAATATTTACTCAATCTATTTATCAACAGATGTCGCCATCTTTTAAAATCAGATAATTAATAATAAATCATAATAATTAATCATAAATTGAGATGTAAGCTATCCTATCTTTCAAGTTGGATCAAACTGCACCCGGTGTACAAATTTGATTAAAATCGGTTAAGTAGTTTAGGAGTTCATTGGGAACAAACAACTTGACACGTAATTTTAATATATTAAGATAAGATAAGCTATGGAATGTAATTTTGTTACCGACTGAATACTGACATTTAAAATATTAATTCAAACAATAGTTGAAGGAGAATGATTACAAATTTATTTACGCACGTAAAATATAGAATTTTATACGAAACTTCGTAACTTGTAATTAAAGAAATATGTTTCCCGGTGTACATCATTAACAATGCAGGGTTTTTGTTTTCCTTTGTTTTCCACAATGTCTATACATGTATATATACACATTTTATTTTCTTTGTGGTGGTAATTCGAGTAGTAATATTGGTGGGCTGGATAGTGGTGCCAACCTAGCTGTACATTCTTACAGGTCTTCTTGTATTTCCCCAAAGACTGTTGCAATGTTCAGAGTCATTGGGCTCTGTAATACAAAAACACTCGTACATTTGTACGTAACATTGTGAGATACTACAAGCTGCTCCACAAAAACATCATTTTATATATATACATACAAGGTGTCTAGAAAACTGCTGGTCACACTGACACTAGACGTTGTTCGGCGTGGTTTCCGAGATATCGTGAGTTTAAAGTTCTTTTAAAATTTTCCATTTTTTATATTATTTTAATATCAGCGTTTTGCAGAATTAATGTCAGCATACCTCTCTGTATTACCTTGATTTAATTACCCGCTATCGAGAATAGTTACTTAAACCGACACAAGCGTTATTTTGTCAATGTAAAATACGAAAAATTGCTGGTTTAATCTTGTCTTAAATCCTCAGCAAAAACATTAACTTCGTCTTTGACTGGCGTTTAAAAAAAATGCAAGACAGAGAGAAAATGAGCAAATCGCTTTAAAAACTTGCTTATCTTATGCCGATTCAGGAATGGTACAATACTTGTATCTTACTAAACAAAGACCATAAGTCAAAACTAATTATTAAGCAATAAAAAAGGTTGTACACTAAGAATGTTGAAAATGGAGAATTAAAAAAAAAACTTTAACTAACGATATCTCGAAAACCATGATACTTTTACTGAGATCATGTTAGGCTTATTCCATGCGTCTGAGGCGTCTACCTTCGATGTCAGTATGATCCGCAGTTTTTGGGACATCCTGTATATATAGCATAACCTATCCTACACTCAATTTTCAGCTCATGTAGAAACGTTTTATATTTTTAAATTTAACATTTTCCAATGAGGGTGACGACGAGGGACAGTAGACAGTAACGATGACAGCACTCACTAACGATGACGTATCCTACCTCATCCAATTCACTCATCACATTTCACATCCCCCATTCCCATCCATCTCCTCTCCCCACTTCCATTTCACTACTTCATAATATTAAATGACAATATTTTCTCTATTTTAGATTCATTTATCTTTCCATATGGTTTTTTATAGTACTGTTTTTCACATATCTTCAAGCCCCATTCAAAATACTAAAGTATTCATCATTGTAACAGTAGGGTTGTTAAAGGTTTTCCCTTAAGAATTTTCAACCCCTTTTTCCAACATACCTCCATACATACCTACTTTACTTCATTTTATCCCTTTAGTATAGAACACATTTCAAGCCACACAATCTTACCCCTCATTTAAACTAATCCTCTTGTATTAAAGTGAGAATCCTAGTCACCCTTTCCATCCCTAAAACGTCCAAAAAACTACCCTCGTGAGTTATGTATATGTGTTAAAAAAAGAAAATGTATGTATTATGATCCAGAGGTGATAATAAACACTTAAATGTGAAAAATGACTACTTTTTTGATGGTGAATACCCTTAATTTTTATTAATTTAAAAGTATTTCTGTTTAAATTATAATCATACTTTAGAGATTAGTTTTATAAATGGTTTAACGCCCGCGGTTGTACGAGTATAAGTAGGGCAAAGAAACAAACGAACGTATTCCGCTGGCGGGGCGGGACGGAGACAACCCTACGGAGCGCGTGTGTATCTGGTTGCGTCATTTACGGCGTTAAAAAACTTGATTTATCACAGTATTATTATTATCATGTGTGTTGCGCATACAGCCGCATAAACACTGTAATTTGTTGTACAGTGTCGCTAGAGTCAAGCTATCCTTTATAAATAGTATTCCATTATTATTATACAACAGTATTATCATAGTGGATACGCATATCTAAGTAATAGTAATAGATTGAATAAGATATGGAACTCGCACAACTAGTGTCTAAATAATTTATAATCTCTTGATCATTTATCTTATTGCCATTTACAATATTAAACTTTACCCAGTCAATACAAAAATGCTTCAAAGCTCTTGATTTATTTCAGATAATGGCTAAAAAATAAAGTAACTCAGTCTTATCAAAAAGAGAAGAAAAAAATAAATGTAATCATATTTTATTCCAATCTCCTTTACTCCTACGATCTTCCATTTTACTTAACAGTATTTTTTATACCACTTAAAATAATGTCATTTTCTACTTAGGAATAATATTTATCAATTTAATTAGATACAATAAACATAGTAATAAAGAATAAGGGATGTTTTTACAAGGGGTAGTTTTATTATCTTTAACAATATAAATGTATTAAATTTCTAATTAAATTAATATCTTTATAATACCTTTAAATGTTTGAACAATAATTGTAGTATACTTAAATAGGGGATGTTTTGTTATTTAGTGGTTGGTTGAACGTTGGCATCCCTAATTACATTTGAAATAAACCTTATGCTGTCAGTCTGTCACATCGTTGTGTTAAGCTTGCGTCGTTACTCGAAATAATGACTTGTTTTACAGTTCGAAAATTTGGGAATAAAACTACGTGTTATTATTGCGAAATATGTTATTTCAAAATATCTCGAAGATGTTACGGTTTTCGTATAATCGGCTTTTTAAGCTATATTACGAGTAGTCACTTCACTTTCTTTTTCAAAACTAACACAGAAAAATATATCTATTTTTTATTTTGACATATGGTATTTGTTGCCTAACGTAGATTTCTATTCTGATTTGAATTAAAATCCTTTTTAATTATCTGTTACTTAAAGGATCAAGTGTGGGATGATGACCCGAGCCCCTGTAAAGTTGGGCTTGTGCAGTTATGTGGTTAGTGTCGATTAGTTAGCCGTCGTTACAGTTATTTATTATATAAACATGAAAAATAAGGGATGCGGGGAAAATGTACGCATGATTATCCTATATATTTCCATTTATTATATTAACTGTGTGCCTTTCGGATTTATAAATTACAGTATTATATTTCCTAATATATTTCATTTATATATAAATTCAAACTTAAAACTAATCTTAAAGTATTCTAGCCTTTTACTACTTCCAAAAGTATTATCTACTTTTTCTTTTCTTGATCTTCTCTCTTCATGTTCCCTACTCCTCCTGCTTTCTCACTGTTTCCTCGTTTACCTTTCTTTTTGCCTATACCTCTAGCTCTCACCTCTTGCCTTCCTCGTCTCCTCTCGACAAATCATCTATCATCTTTTCTGCTGCGTTTTATCTCCTTTATCCATTTTATTCCACTTTGTTTTCCTTTTAGTATTTCCATCAGCTCGCTTTCGTTTCCACTCTCTGCTTACGCCTGTTCTTGAAATGCTGCAGCGTTTCCTCCTACCTATTACATACCTTGCAGCGTTCCTCTTCTACGTTTCCCAATACCTACTGCTCTTCTTTTCATTCCACAGTCTAAATCTAGCGATAAATTTCACATCCTTTCTACTTGTGCTATGTGCTATGTATGGAGAGATATCATCCGAGTTCAGCTTCCGATAAGTTATCTGAGGTAAAGTGCGTTTTTGAAGGATGCATCATTGAAATGCGGCCGATGCTGGTAATTACATATTTATAGGGGTAAACATACAGATACCAGTAGTCATTGCTCTTCTTACTTTGCATACTCTTTCCCTCCTGTTTCCTTTCTCCTCCACGTTTTATGCAAACATGCAATGCGTTGACAACCCATCTCCCACTATCACACACAGTTTGATCACACACAGAGTTTATAAAAACAATTCATTTATTCTTATCCTTTGCAAATGAAGTTGTTATACATATTATCACTTTAACTGTAATAATTAGAAACGCTATCATTGAATTGTGCAGACGTATTCCCCATGCATACACAACACGTTATAAGTGTAAGTATCTTTCCTCACCGGGGATGTCGGCTCATTGCCGACGCCGACGCCGTCACTCGTCGCCCGTCAGACAGAATGATAGACAGATAGACACCGGGACATGTTCACTGTTCAGATACGTTTGATGAGTACATTTTAAGTAGTACTGAAGCATCCCCAGAATCTAAGAGAGCACGAGAAACTCAGACTCGTTTAGGAGTACTCCTAAGAGCCTTGGGAGTCGTACCGTCTTCATTGAGGTAGGCACAGGCATAGTAGATGCTAACTTTACTCTCACATCCCTTGTCACTTACCCCACTCTTTCACCCCGCTACCCCACATATTTCAAACCATTCTAGTATTCGCGACATGTTTAAGCTTTCATAGCAATGTGTCAGGAAATGCCGGGTACATGTTGTTTTCAGATTGCCACTCACTAAGTTTTAGTATAAATGAAATATATTGCCAGAAGGGTGTATTTATAATAAAAGGGGATGATACTACTATGCATACGTTACACTAGTAGTCGGTGGCAGTTTAAATAATTTGTACTAATTCTCTTTATTAATTTATCACATATTTCCTGCACTGACAAATTATGACAGAAATATTATAGGTTATTTATTTTCAAATAGCTGCAACCAGTTAAATATACTTATTTTAATTTCCACCTGCTTTTATAACGTATAATACGAGTACCAGCAGTATCTTCTTCTTTTTTTTGATAAAGAATGTTGAATCGCTCTAAAGAGTTGCTGAATACCTTCTCTAATTAGCACCCTTTATCTTTTCCTTAGTCACTGAGTCCTCGTTTCTAATTAAGATGCACTAATGATCAATTATTGCATTTCGGAGAAGAAGGTAACCATGTGGAAGATAAAAGAATTTGGATGCTTTGACGAGAATGGATCGTTCTAATATTTTATATAATAAAGTTGCTCTTTATAATGAATTAACGGATGTATTCATTTTCTCGTTGTAAAAGAGAGATGGGGTAAATTACCCCAAAGGGTTCAAACTAATACTCTTGCAAGTTGACGATTATCCTTTAGTATGACGATACATAATGTGAGCAGTTTTATTACAACATAAATTTGGCTTTCAAATTCGATTTGCGGTGATTGTAATGCGGCATGATATTATGCAAATAATACTCAATGAAAAATATCCTGACAACAACAATTCTTCCTGGCTTCAAATTTCCAGGAAATCCAAGATTACATCTTGTTGTTTTATTTACATACGCATTTGTATGGAATATATTACATCTATAGAATATTTGGTTACAAATCGTATAAATCTCCAGCTTAAAAGTACGAATTTATATTCCCGTACACAAATTACAATAATCTTTCATGTACGGTAGCATAAATAAACTTAAAACGTTGTAATCCATGGGAGATTGAGTTGTTTTTTATGGTTTTTATTATGTGGTACTTTATGGCATATTGGTGCATCAGTTTTACGTAACGCACATTAATCGAATGTTCTACTCATATTAAAAAAAAAAAAACATTCCCGTGATCCTAAGAAGCCCGTGAAGTATTAATAAAAAAAATCATACGCACCTTCAATATGATTGCAAAGTGACTCCAAAATGTTTACTGAGCAACATCAGTAGTCTACATGTCTAGAGCCTTTTCACCACTTTATCATGAAACCGCTGTTATGAAATAAATCCTGTGTTCATAGTTTCGCATTTATTTTAAAGTTCATACGTATGTTGATTAAAGTGGAGTATTCCTTTTATACGGTTATTGTTTGTTTCTCAACCATTCAAGAATACGTGTAACACCATATAAACAGAAGGCAGCACTTTGATCCACATACGTGTAAACGTGTAAAACGTATGAAATACATCTACAGTGCAGTAAACATTAAAATAGAAACATCCCCTTATAACTAAGTGTACTAATGCGACTACACCCTACTGAAAATGTCGGATGTCGCAAGTAGTTGGTTCCATTGTGTCATTACTCGATTTCTCTTTTTGTTAATTATTAAATTACAATATTAAACTTACAAGAAAAGCTTTTAAACTCAAGGTAGTAACAAAGCTTAACACCGTATATAATCAATCTTACTGAAAGCTTTATTTAACTGAACATTTTACAGAGCTTTAAACAAAAAACGGTTTAATTCACATGCAGTAAAAGATTACTGCGAAATATATATTGCATTTGTGCAATTAAGTTGTAAATTATAGAACAATATAAGTACAGGAACCAGAAACGGTAGTATAAGTTGCTGTAATTGGCCCGATTACCGGATAATTACGTTTCCGGCAAAGGTAATAAGCTATTCGTTACATAATGGTATTTAGCTTTTATAACCCTTCTTATTTTTATACTTTTTACTTTTAAACCTCTTAAAATATCTCAGTTCTCCCATTAATGCTCGCCTGTTTCTTGCCAGCTCCAGTAATTTTACTTTAATGTTGCTTCATTATATTTAAAAATATAACTATATTTTATTTCTAATCATAAAAATTATGATTTATTGTATGAAGATGATGACGTCAGACCTTGGTTTAAATTCCCGGACTGACGATATATTTTTTGTGTTTAGTTTAACTGATTATATGCACAAGTAGAACATATATCTCTTTAATTAGCTTAGAGTACTTCGCTGCAAGAAAATGTTCTATATAAAAATGGAAAATTAATCTTGGTATTAGCTTGTGGCAAGCTGGTAAGTGTAAACTTGGTGGTAAAACGTGGTATGATGGTTTTCTACCTGGATATATAAGCTAGTGCCTCGGGCTTGTGTCTTTAATAATGACCGTAAAAAGACAATGTAAATTGAATTAATTTTCTCCTTATTTAACAATGTATTTCAACAAGTATTTTATTAATTGGTACCCAAATAAACTACGTATTTTATAAAACAAATCCAAATAACTAAAAAAATAATAATAATAATTGTTACAATATTACTAATGATCTCCATATATCAGCCGTCGGAGTCAATATACCCATACATAGCGAAAAATACCGGAAACGACTAGAAATTCATCCGAATTCACTTGACCGCAGTTTGATAAAGCCTCAAAAGTGTGCCTCAAGATACGAGTGCCCACAGATTAATTCCCTCAGCTATTACCAACAAATTACCATTTGAGTTAGAGGAAGTGGATCACTGGAACCACTACTTACAAGCCAGTACTTAAACCACTTAATTAAACCACTACTTAAAGTCCGGTAACGTAACATTTATTTAATATCTGAATTTTGAAAGATTGTGTAGATTCATATATATAGATTAATAGTTAAATTAAATTAAATTAAAATAATAAAAAAACATGACTATATTCCAAATACTTAAACAACGCAAATCGAAATAGTGACAACTCAACTTCGAATTTACTAAATTTTATAAACAACGTAACTTCGAAAACGACACCAATCGAACCGACGCAAACCAGGACCCTGGAATGTCGTCCATGCATATGAGGTTTCGCCTTTATAAAAACTGCCAATATATTTATTATTATTAAAAGAGAAAGAAAATTACGAAATGCGAGTTTATTTAAATTGAATAACATTACTGATGCAAATTCATTAGTTCTGCAAGATTCTGCATGTCTTTACAACATGACTTGACACAATGAACTAAATATAAAAGGCAATAGACGTCAGTTTTTAATACAATCCCTTGTTCTCTTTCCACTACTACCCTTGCATCCGTATCCTGTACCTTGTTAGTTACCGGTTAAATTGTCGGTGGTTGCTTCTTGAGCCGAGCGTTGGTAAGGGTTGGAGAGAAGAGGGGCTGAACTAAAGGGAGGTCGTTCTATAATCATTCAACTGTAAGTAGGTAATCTTTGTAGAAAATTTCTTAAATGGAAGGACTGTTGGAAACTAGAAAAGACTAACGTAACGACCCTCATCCTGCCAACTCCTTTATAAACTAGGCTACCACTACCCCTATTCATTAAAACAACTGCAGGAAGTAAAATAATTTCTTGGGGTTGATTTTTAGTAGGATTACGATTATTGAAGTAACCTGTTATTAATTCTACTACAATAATTAAAGTATTTATTCATTAATCAATTGTGGAAGAAATCATGAATACTATCATAAGCGTCTTCTTCTTGATCGGAAACATGCTGGCCTACAAAGAAGTTCAAATGTGACACTTAAAGTTATATAAAAAACTAAAGCTAAACCGGGACACTCTTTGCTATTGGGAAAGTAAATGAAAGGCACACAAAGCGACAATCAACTGGAAAGAAATGAATTCTATTCGTTTGTCAACGTTGTGTCAAAATTTCCAATCAATCGGCCGACTACTTTCCGAGTTTTGCTAGCACAAACATACGCATGGCAGATAAAATTATTAACAAACATTGATATACAAAGAATTTATAACCTTTTCTGTGTTTCAAAACTTTCATTTTTGATAAAATGTACGTTCACATAACCTCAATCTTTTTTAACACTTATAACTCATTGAGCTACATCATTACTTACCACCACGGTCCACGCTTTTCTTTATTTATCCCCTACGTTTCACCCCTCGCAAACTTGGTTAACCAACAGTCATATCTCTTCGTTAGTCTAGTATACGACCACCCAAATATCATTTAGGCTCTTAAAGGACTCCGAGTAAATTTATTTACTTTTTTTCTTTTTCCTTGGGTTCTACAGTTCGTCCATTCTTGTTATATTCCCTCACCACTAGAGAGATTCTGTTTGGTACTTTCCTAATTTACTAACATTATATCTTCTTGCTTTACTTGTTGTTGAGATAATTCTGACTTTGACAAAAAAATTTATGTTGGAAGTTACAGGAGAGACTCAATTATATAAATAGTAGCTCTTTTTTTGTGTATATGATACAGGAAAGGTTTACTACGGAATGACCAATGCTAGAATGACAAGAAATGTCAATTGATGTATGTAAAATGAGTATTATTTATAAAGTATAAATGTATTAATTCCGTCACATCTCTAGGAGAGAGGTGACAGTCTACAAAGTGTGGCAAAACATGACAAGAGGGGGGGAGGGAGTTCCAAAGTATGTGATATCACATCTAATCTAAAATTCTACTTACAAACAAAAGGAAACACAAAACTAAAAATCAAAATAGGACTAAAGACATACAGGGTGTTTGATAGCAAGGTGCAAAGCCTTAAGAGGATGATAGTTGACACCATTTAGAACATTTTGAGCCATACATGTCTTAGCCGAAATCTGCTTATTTATTTTTTACTGCTATTTTTATGTTATTTTTATAAAAACACAATTTCTGACAGTTAAATATCAACAGTGGCCCAATTTAAGTTGGTATGTTAATTGTTTTATTTTTTGGCGTTTGTCAGATGTGTACCTAATCTAATAAACTAAGTTTCAAGCATCTACGAGTACGCTATTTAAAAAAAAAATACTAGATGCTTTTGAAGTTGTAAAAACTTTTAAAAATTGTGGGGAAGAAAAACACAAAATTTGTGGGACATATGGAAGCCCATTATTTGCGTCTGCATGTTTTATAAATGCATACATGGTATTTCTTTAAAATATAAAAACTCCTTAGAGATTGAGACGTACTTTAACATACGAAGAAATGGTCAAGCTAATTTATCGTTAAATGAACTACTCCAGCTTCATTGTACTGTAGTACTAATTTACCCCTGAAGTGGCTAAGCTATTCCCAACACCACAACCACAATTAATTAGCAATCAATTTAAAAGAATAATAAATACCCCTCGAATTACACCCTGCCTAGTTTCCAGGGGTGATATTTCAGAAACCACCACTTCTGCCTCACTACCTCATTTAGTTTTTTTTTCATCACTTTACTTTCAAGGTTTTTACTTGTATACTCTTTACATATACCTACCCCTAACTCATTTAGGGTTTAGGGGTAGTCGGTTGTGGTTACTGCTCTACTATTCACCCTACCTGAACTTTTATTGCTGTGCTTTTGTCTTAGTATAACAGAAAAAGTTGGAAAAGCTCGTATAGAACCCCTATATCTATGGACGGTGTATGTTTCTCCACATGTTTATGTGTGTGTGTGTGTGCACAAGCTTTTGGCCTCTTTAAATTAATGTAAGCGGCCGGGCCGGTTGAATATATTTTTACTATGGTGCACACGTTCCCTGTATTTGTAAGTATTAAGTTTTGTGAATATTTGAAGTGACAGCTCAATACTTTATAAAGAGCGGCATTTTTCCAAATATATAATAGCCACAAAGCATGGTTAATATCACTAGGGGATGAATTATTATTAATTATTTACAGAAAGAAAGAGGCTTATTTAATTAGTGGCTGGTAATTATATTAAAATAATTAAATTCACATGGAGAACAAAATCACGGTTAATGAGAATGGAATGATTTACAAGAAATTATATATTTAAAAGGTACAGTCAAAATAGAAAATATTAACCGTTAACAAACACCAGAATTTTGAAAATATAATTAATGTAATTGGAAAATATTCTAGAAGTTTCGAATAAAAATATCACTAGCAATATTTTACACAATAAAAAATATATGAAAACGAAATATGGAATATTTTTATTTTATATTATTTATATATTATAAAAGTGTTTTTTTGTAAATCGCTAGAAGACATTTTTCTTTTGATATCGAGAAAGACAATCTTCCAAGACAGGGTTTGACTCTTTGACTGGGCTATTGAGTTTTTTATTTGTCGATAAGACTTCAAGAGGATAAAGAATGTGTATAGAGTTATTGAAGATGTAAGTAAGACTGGAATAGTTTCTTCTTTAATCTGATTGCTTTTAAAACATTAATTTTACGTTTGCCCATTTCCGGGCGGCCACGCACTGGAAATACGACTGTTTTGAGATAATTTTGTCTTTGTTGTAGAAAGTAGACCTAACACTATATGAACACCTAGAACAAAGAAAGGCAACACTAATAATTTTACCTTAAAACAGACTTGTCGTAAGTGTAAGCATTTCCAAATGTTCTTATGCTTCGTATTGAGTAGCAGGACTGTCTTAAGACAATCGTGTTTTCAATGTACGATCACTCTTGCTTCTATCTAGTTTTATCGCTTACTACTCCTACTTTTTTTAATTTTGTAATAATATGCCACGTTACCATCTGTTACAATAAGTACCTATGCTAAAAATGAAAATTAACCTAGATAAGAAATAGTCGTCCAGTGATGGCTATATCTATGAATGACAATTAAAAACGTTGTGGTAACTTTAACACACCATGTCTTTTTAGTCTTTTAGTTCTTTTTAGTTAAGTCAGACGTATGTTTATCTAGTAAATTCACAGCTACATAGTTTGTGTTATTGTTTAGTCGCTGCTGATATCTTTGACTGATTTTGTTAATGTCTTCTTTAACAGTTTTAATGCCGTAGTCATGGTTTATGTATTTCTTATTTATATACCACGAGATATCTATAATGGGTCTTACTGTCTTTGATTGAAATCTTTCTAGTACTACTCTTACTAACACTTGTTTTATCACGTCCTCCTATGAATGTTGACAGTTTTAACGCTGTCTGACTGGATATTTATAGTCTGATATATGTAGTCAGATATATAAGACTAGTCCCATAATGAAATCGAAAGAACAACTAAGCCCGAACATATATTACAAACCTTGAAAGCGAACCAGAAAACGCAGCAGCCTCAACAACTGTGACATTTCCCTATATGGCCATATTGCAACTGTCTTATGGTCCTTTCACAGTGGAGCAAACTACTTGATACCTCCGATTTTTCAGTAGGGTGTAGTGGAGTTATTTCGCATAAACACACTTTGTCATGGAGCAAGTTTCTACTTTAATATTTATTATGTTTTATTGTGCACTCGTACAATTCCTAAGTCTTTGAAATAGTTACAACTTCATACAGAACGATCTCAGTCTTCTTTGTTTCTAAGATTTCAGGAACAGCGGATCGGTCAGAGAAGAAAATGATTTATATATGCTATATAATACGCACTTTTATTAGTGTAAAGTAGAAGCTGCTTCTCAAGATAAAGTGTGCTAATACGAAACATCTCGAGTATACCATACTGAAAAAGTCAACGCCACAAGTAGTCCGTTCCAGTGTGAAAGAGTCATATAAAAACATATTCGTATAAAAATGAAATAAGAATTTTCAGAACAATTTTTTATTTGAACTTACAACTTTAATGTCCTGATTTCACAATGTGTTTGAAGTAGTTAAGGGGTTCTATGTGTGGTTTTACACCCTATAGAAGTTTGGAATTTTCTTGTTTCTTTTTAATGTAGTTTTATTGAGCCCGCTCCGATTTTTTTTTCTCTTTTTTTCTTCTTTTTTTGTTAAGAATGCCGAGGACACAAGCCTTGTTGGTGACATTGGGAAATAAAATACACACAATGGTGATTATATTTATGCCTACGCTTCGCTTGCCTATTTCTATGTATATGTGTGCATTTGTGTGTTTCAATGTATTGTATTTATTTTCTAGCTGTAATAAATTCTAAAGTTTCAATAAAAATATTTACCTATTAAACGAATCATATAATTGACGCCCATATACTCGGACAAAATAATAGCGCACGTATAAAATAATTCCGCTGGTGCACGGTAAATAATTACAAAATTAAAAATATAATTCAATAATTCGGGACACATTGGATACGGTTGATTGACCATTACTGTGTTTTATGAACTCTGCAAATTAAAAAAAAAATTTCCGTGCAAAATGGTATGGAGTTATAAACGCAACAATTAATACACGTGTGACGGTCCCAACCGAATATTCGTTCATTTATTTAATTGTTTAAACATCAACGAAACGAAATGTTTTAGTTGTCAATTTGAACCTAACTAATGCACGTACTGGGGTGGGTGCATAAATACGTGTTCGCAAATAATAACCAGGAACAATAAAATAATATCCAGCGATACTAAATGCAAACATTGATAATTTTTTAATCAAATTTTATGCTAGTATTGTAAATATTTTTGACAGTTGATATGTCAATAACATTTTATGATCTGAAAATGAATTAAAAATAATATTTTGATAGATGAGAAAATAAGCGAGATAATAAAAGAGTAAATAATTGTAACAGTATCAAAGTGCACTAATTACTAAAAATTAATGCTGCAGAAATTGAAACGTAACGTCATAATTATACTCTGTAACATTGATGGGCAACATATCGATGTGTAGATGCAGATTACAAACTTAATATAAGAGGTGTGTGTTCACAACTCAGTATAAAGGTATACAAAGGTTATTGCATCAAACAGATTTAAAAAATATATATTTATTTCAGTGCATCAACTGCTAATAGCAGCATTGTTATTAGCACTTAAATCAATATATACATTTATAATCATTTTTATAATACTTAATTTATACAATATATAATTTTTTTCCATTTTTCAGCTTTTTCCCAGTCTATTTCAAATTCTTCCATTACTGTTCTTTTCTTCATTATCTATCTTTCAATATTTTTGTATCTTTATAGGCTCATTTGCTTCTATTTTAACAAAAACTGCATCCCTTTAACCTTTTTTTCCTTTTTCTTATTTTTCCTTTAGTGATTATGTTTTTTTTTTCATATTTATGATTATGTTAGCACATAACCAATTCTGGCTCGTGTATCGAACCCGGATACATAGTTTTCAGAGTCAAGAATTAAAACCACTTTTTCGTCAAAAAAAAAGATTTTAGAATAGTTTTCTTTTTATATTTTATTTTATATTATTATCTTCCTTGATCAAATAACATTTTCTTGAAACCATATGTTATTCTACATTAACCTAATGCTAATAGAGCTATTAGAATGTTTAATACCTTTTGTTTAATATACCTGATTCTCATTCATTGACCACTACTGATATTTTCTATTATAATCGATAATTCAATTTATTCTATACTTCATTTTCATGTTCAGTTTTCCGGTAATATTAAAATGCTGCAAACGGGCTAAAAAAAAGAAATGATCGCAGAGTGGGGCGATTAGTAGAAGGCAGGTGGTGAGGATTGAGGAGTGGGAGTAGGTGGGAGAGTTGAGTTGTAGAATGATTTTCATTTTATATTTAACATTTCAGTTTTATACGCTATACCCATCCAGAATTTAATTAAAATGTTTTTTATACTAGTACAGTTTAATTAAGAAAATGAGTGTTTTAATAATGTACATGTACCTATTACATAAAATAAAAAAACATTTGAAAAATTAATTACACTTAGTTCAATAGTTTTAAGTTAAGTTTGTCTTAATATCAATTAATTATAAAAGTATCTGTGTTACTGCTACTCGTAGTCGTAGTAATAAAATTAATTACTTTACAAATCAATTAAAAATACAAAGTAAGAGTTTTGTCGTTAATTAAAATATTCACGAGTATATACACTAATAAATTAAAACGACAACATTGATGCTAGAGCTTTACGGGTAATTGTTACCGGTGCCCGTAGCATATTCAGTAGCTACGTCAGAAAGAAAATGAGAATACCGGTAATAAGGGCAAATGGAATCTAAAAATAATCTGAAAAATATGAACTACGTAATCTTGTTACAGCAATGGCAAGAAGGCTGAATAAGCCAAAGCCTAAATAAATAAAAAAAAAAAAAAAATAATAATCTTGTTACTTTATTGTAAAAAATACAAACAAATAACGAATTCGTGCCCGGACTTAAAAGATGAATAGTGTATTAATACATTTAATGGAAGTAATAACTTAACAATTGCAGAAAGTATCATTTTAAATTTCTCATTCTCGAGAACAAAGGAGTTGGGAAAACAACACCTTCAACGACTCTCTGATTTTGGCCACTTTGTCCGTTCAAACAATATTTCACATGATAAAAAGTCATCAATTTATTAACAGCTATCTCGTTGTATATTTTATTCAAATATTAAAAAGATATTCGTTTTGTACAAAAAAAAACAAAACAAAAACCCATTCAATCTCGTATGTACTTTATGGGTACACATTTTATTAAATCGTTCAAATGGAACAGTTTAGTTTTATTTCTACGAACATCAGAACAATGGCTGAATGGCTATTCCAATACGAGGATATTTCTAACCTCTAGTGGGTAATTCGAAATCTATCATTGTTTTATATTATTTATAACTTTTCTATTGGCAATACTGGTATATCTGGAATTTTATTACACTTCTAAATTATTCTACCAACAATAAAATTCTGCTGCAATATTTGAAAAGTATCCAAACTTTCTTTTTAAAATATATGTTTTATTAATAAAGACATTTTATTTGAGAGCTTTCAAGATATATTTTTAAAGCTGATATTAAGTTTAAAACGGTCGCTAAATGCGCTGAATTAAAGGGAACGCCAAAACAAATGCAAACTCTTTACTAGTGGTCATTGAGGTATTTTTCAAATTACGAAAGCGTGGCAGTGACTCATGCTTAAAAATAATTAAGCCTTATACAACTACTATACAATGAAGTAGCAGTGTCTTAATCATTTTACTTTTAATGTATATAAGAGCGAAAGAGATATAAGATAAGATATTATTAATGTATGTTTAGACTACATACTGCAATCATATGTCGTAGTTTGTTTAATATAGACACTAAGGCTAAGAAAGTTTTGTCTTTGTGGTCAATAAAATGAGACAGTTCTCTAAGGCATGACTCAGGCTATAGTATCTGTCATAAGACATGAGTAAGCGAGAAGTACTTATGTGTGGCAAATACAAATAAACTAAGCAAAAGAGAGTGGGTGTTTGACTTCTATCTTGTCTCACGCAAAAGCCGCCCCTCCCCTTTAGTCACAAATTATGACAATGGGAAAAGCTTTCACAAGCTTTGTGACGTCACATGCATTCGGTTCGTTCATAAAGACGAAAAAGAATGGTAATTTCTTCACGTCACAAAAATACTATACTTTTCTTACTTTTTTCAAAATTATATTAATAACAATTTGAGCCCGCGGGGTCAGGAAAATGTGACAAAGACAGAGAGAGAGTCAAAATACCATGAATACCATTTGTGTGACGTAATTAATGGATGGCACCACACAGATTTGTTTTGAGACAGTCGTGTATCCAGCTTCCATTAAGTCAACAAAGGGTAGCTATCTGCTAAATAAGCTAGCATATTTTATACCTCAATGCATTTCATATAATGGCTCTCCTGCTTCGACGACGGCTTGAACAAGCACTTTCACGTATTCACCAGTGAATAATAAAAGTAATTTTCTGCAGACAGTTTCAATTATTTATAAATAATGAAATACATATTTAATTTTTCGTTCTACATGAAAATGTAAACTTGCATTTTACGTACGCTTATTTACTTGCAGCTATCTGTTCGCTAGAAAATGATAATAATAACACAATGTTAAAATAACCGTAATAAAGGCAGAGATACATATTAAACCATTGTACAGAAATTGTATGTTCTCAACAAAATGTTGGAGTACATATATTAGTACTTACGCCTGGAACAGGGGTCTTCAAGCTACGGGTCTTGAATTTCCGCAGTTAGCGTTCTGTTGTATTGCAAAATTTTATCCTGTTCAGTTGCATCTATTGCTATGATTATTGCACTCAATTTATACTCGTATTTATAAAATTAATTGACTATTAAATTGATTATTACCCGCTAAATGTTACCTTTCATTAAATATTCATGTAATATTTAACTTAAACTTAACCTAGTCTTAGTAATATTTAATCTAAAAAGATTTAAATAAAAATACGTTATAAACCTTGAAAAGGGCTTCTTAATATTTCATGATTATGCTAATGCGCAAAAGGGTATATTTATTTTTCAAGAAGCAATAAAATAAGTCACAAAACATTGTATATCAGGTAACAAGTAACTTCTGTTAAGCCCAGTTGCGTATATGTAAGACTTATTTTACATCATTTTCTTTAGAGTAATGTAATGAAAGATTCCATAACAAAAGTTATCTTTCAACATAAATTTATGTTGTCTGACAACAATAACTTTTTATACTAAAAATTATATTATATGGTTCAAATCACGAGATTTCGGCGGCTACTTATACTTAAAAGACGTTATAAGAGCGTTATAAATCTATGATATGATAATGAATTTTATCTTATTCGTTTCTATATAGCACATGGGCTGAAAAGTGCCGGGCCTAACAAAGAAAACACGGTTTTTTTGGTTCAAAATTAGCTTTATTCATCAACGTAATCTCCATTAAGAGCAACGCAATCATTCCAGCGCCGCTGTAACATTTCAATACCACTTTTGTAGAACGATTTATCTTTTGCCTCAAAATAGGCCTCAGTTTCAGCGATAACCTCTTCATTCGTGCGAAATTTCTTACCGGCGAGTATTTTTTTCAGGTCTGCGAACAGGCAGTAGTCGCTGGGTTATATTATAGACAAATAAGTGAGTCAGTCCTTTTTAGTTATATAGGCAATTTATACTCCACAACTTGTTTTAAGTATGAGTCGCCATCGAAATCTCGTAATTTCAACTATATATAACATAATAAATATATAACAATTTATAGTATTTATTTAATGATAATGTAACATAATGATATTAAACTTCGGTAAGTAATAAAACGTTACATTATGTAAATAATATTATGGTAAATATTACATGAGTTTTCGTTTTGTGTTTAACGGGATGTAACTGTGTTCAGCGACGGTTATTGTTAATGTAATAATTTTAACTAATATAGATTTTAATTTATAATTTTAAAGAATAACCAGTTTTCCCTACAATTTCATATTGAAAAAGTGCATTTTCCGCATTCTATTTATTGTCGAAAACAAAGAAAACAAAAGTAAAAAATAGGTTAAAACTGTAACGTTGTAGATAAACAACAAATACAGATATAGAACTAGCTCCCAGAACGTGCACATTTCATTAATATTCAGCAAAAACTATTACCAACATTTATCCATAATATTCCAATGAAAATTGAAACCACATCCTCTATTTACCCTAAATTTTAATTAACTTATATCTCGTTTTGTTGCGACAAACATTAATTTTATGGATCCACCAACAATTGTACCAACTACAGAATTACAAATTCTTGATAAAATCATACGAACGTGATTGTAGTGTAATTAGAGTACTGGACTCTAACACGAGGTTCATTTTGTTCTAATCTAGCCTCGGACTAATTTACTCATTCAAATGAGATCGCTAAACCTGCGCAAATCTGTTGGTCAATAATTATATACGGGTTTATGTACCACTGCATTAATCATTTGGAAAGAATAGTTTTAATTAAATAGTTTAATTGCTAAAAACGAATTTGTTTTAGTATCTTTCTTTATCTTCTTTGGTAAAACAAAATCCCTCCTTAATTTCATATATTTTGTATTTTTTAGTTTAAATGAAACATTATATTATTTTTGATTATTCATTCATTTCCTTTATGTATTGTTATTAAATATTATTTCGATTTGCTCTTTTCGTCTCATATTCAAAAGGTTTGAACGTTCTTTTGCTGGTTAAATCACTCTTAAAACGGCTCTCAAACCAGCAACATCCAAAACAACAAAATAAGGTCAACCTGAAATAAGTTAAGAATAATTATAATTATCTTTTGTATTATATATGTATTCTGTTATTTTAATTGTGTAAAATTGTGTTACCAGTGCCATTTCACTTACTAAAACCAAAAACCAACCAAGTTCAGAAAAAGGTATTTCCTTAAACTAAACATCTACAACAAAACATCTTTCTGGGATGATCTAGTTTTTAGAATCTTTTTTATATCTAATCTCACACTGGACCAGACTACGTTCGATCTGTGAATTTTTAGTAGATAGTATTAAAGTTGTTTCGCATTATCACACCATATCTTGAAGAGAAGCTGCTAATAAAAATGTACCTTTTTTCTTCTTTATTAGTCCAGGTGCCAAACAAGACATTCCGTTTTCAAAAACGGTTAAATACATTCGATTGATTGATGATTTGAGTTAAGAAAGACTTCAATCATCAAATAGAATGTATTTTACGGTTTTTGCTAATGGAATGTCTCATGGCACCCGATCTATACCGTTTTTCACTTTCAGCGATCCGTTTTGTATGATGTCAAAGACAAAGATGGACACGCTCTGTACTAAGCCAATAAGTTCGGATATTTACAACACTTGTACAGTATAAAGTACATATTATGAGTACGGATGTATGAACTACGAATTATTTCACAATAGTGGTGCATTGAAAAACATTAAAAAAAAAATTTCCTCTTATGATAAAGTCTATTGTTAGCATTGCAAGTAGTCTACTCAGTGTATCAATTTTACGAGTTTAACTTAAATATATTTTTAAAAAGGAAATAGATTTTTTATTCCAACAAAGTAGAGCACCGCCTTAATATATTATGTTACTCCAAGCATAAGTATTTTCATTAAAGATTTTCAAGAAAACATTTTTAATAATTCGAAACCTTCCTCCTTTGTTATGCATGCATTCTACAGCAGCATAAAAGTATGTCACCATTCAAATATGCTTACATAACGAAACGTAACATAAAATCTCCTACAACATACTAGTGCAAGTACGACGTCGTACAGCAGATCTAGGACGTAAAAATAAATAAAATATAATGAAAAATAGTTGTTTCCAACTTTTATAAATAACCTTTAATAATAAATAAAGTTTTTATGTAGTTTAGGTAAAACTAGGTCTAGAACTACAACTCGCGATCCCGTCTACAAGCACGAGAACATTATTTGGTTATTTATGAAGTGGCATTTTATGTTTTTTTTAAGAGAAAGACTTTATGCTTTTTTAATGATTTTAATATAACATTTTATGCAGTAATTAAAGCGCCCTTATAATTTAAAAAACAACTTTGAAGTAAAAGTACTTGACCGAAATAATGTTTTAATATGTAATAATTATAAAATAATATGTACAAATATTATAAATGTTTAACTTTAGAACAATGATCTAAAGTTTTTAATGCAAGCCATTATAATAAATTCATTTGGCTGGTTTTCATTTATATTTTCTTGGACTTTCAGTTATAAATAACGAATTCTCTCTCTCTTGTTTCAGTCGTGTAGATGGGCTCACTACTACCAATATGGCTGATAGCAGCGCTGCTGTGTCTACACCTATCGACACTGTATTGTCACAGATCAAGTTCAGGTCAAAGTTCACAAGCCGCACATTTAAATGTCAACAACAATCATAATAGCAACAAACATGACAACACGAATCCAGAAGACGAGGCTGTGACGTCACAACATGAGATGGAGACGCCTCAAATTGAACCAGAGCACGATGAAGAGATCCACAATACGAAACAAACAAAATGCCGGCCGTCGGAGTTCTTCTGTGACACTGGGCAATGTATTCCACTTAGCCAGTACTGCGATGGGGACGATGATTGCGGTGACAAATCGGACGAGCCTCCATTCTGCTCACGTAAGTCTAAAGAAATTATCTAATAATCTAAATGATTGTGTACACCAGGTGCGTAACTAGGTTGGGGCGATGCCCCGGAGCCCCTGAGGTTAGGGGGCCTGAAACAGAGGATAAAAAATGAAGTCGTAATATTCGTTTTGCTCTTTTGTTTTCGACCGTATTTTCAGGTGTCTATTAATGTTCAGTCTAACCTAATCTATACGGTTTTGCAATATCAGAAATTTAAGAGTTAGGGCGTCCGCACATGAGGCGACTGATTGCAAACTAGTCGAGCCGTGTTTCATGACTTTATAGAATTTTTAATAATAACATAATAGGGGATTTTATTGTGTCGTATTTGTATGTATGTATGTATTTGAATACTTTTGAATAGTATTTGTGCACATCTCTGTTCATGATGTCACCATCAAAAGCATGCAACCACATGCAACAAAGAATTCTGCGGTCTGCGATCGAGAAACATAATCCCTCAAAACGTACTCAAAACCAGTTTACTTTCGTTCGTGCCGTGTGTTTTCTCTCACTCGTATAGACGTTCGTTCTCTCACTAACAACCAAGTTCCATTCTCATTCGGGCAGATTCTTGGCTAAGGTTTGCAATCAGTCGCCTCATGTGCGGACGCCCTTACACTGATAGATCATGAACAACACACGTTTCCTTTGTCTCTACAAATTTATGGAATTAAAAGAGATGTATAAAATTCTTATTATCATTTCCTTATTAGGTAAAAGATTATGTTTCTGATATTTTCCATTTCAAATGCTTATTTCAATTTTATATTGAAACTGTATTAATAGTTATATCGATTGTTTAGTCAAAAATATTAAATATCATCTTTGGATAAATGTAATTTCAGTTTGCAGTGAATAGAATGCAAAAATCGAATATTTTACCCTTTTTTAAATTTTCGAATTTAACTGCATAAATCAAATATCCAGTTGTACATATTTTAATTTATATATTTGCTTAATTTATTTAACACATGATGTTGATTAACTTTAATTTTTCTTTTAATTTAATCTTTAGTATATTCTAATTACTAAGAGCATCTATACTATATTACACCTATGCTATTATATCCATTTTATACCTTTAATTAATCTGATGAATTGTGTTTTTATTCTGATTACCTTTGTTTTTTTTAGATATTTTTATATTTTTTTTATATTAGAGTCATTGTCATTGAGTTCGTCGGTAATATTACTGTCTAATTTTCGATTTGGTTTTATCTTATTTGGTTAAATTTGTTGCAAGAATATCTTACTGTTTTATTGGGAACAAATTTGTTTAAAAATATGTTTCATTATTTACCCAGTGGGCTCCATTTGCGTACTTGCCCCTAAATGCCTAGTTACGCCACTGGTTCCCAGTAGCGCACCGATTATAATTAAAAACCGACTTGTTTTTAATACACACCTGATTTACCTCTTTCCTTTAAATTCATTACAAACTACGATTTCACTGGCAAGCAGAATATATTCATACATGTGTTTTTTTGAATGTATTAGACCAACATCAATATATTGTGGATGTTTCCCCTAAACCTAAAACTGAACTGCCTAGGTACGGGAACGGATATGTATACCGACTGGGTTGTGCTGGTGCTGGTGCTGATCTTGGCTGGGTTGCCAATATAATATGCGGATATGCCGTCCATACATATTAGAGCATAAACATTTAATGGTGGCTATAAAACACGAAATATTTATTTTACAGTTGGTGTAGGTGATTTGGCAGTATTTTTTAGTATTTTTTATATTTTTTAAGGTTTTTTATTTAACTTAAACATGTGATATATAACTTATTGCTATTTGAAGTATATCTTTATCTGTGATGGGAAACCTGCGGCATACGGGCTAATATATCGTGCTTAAATCTTCTCGTAAATAGTATCGTGCTTTGTATTAAGATACACTTCAAAACAAGGTTTTCAGATAACACCTTAACTTAACTAAAAACTACATTTTACTTAGCATGTTCGTATCGTCTTTCATGATTCTATTTCTACGGATTTAAATGGTTGACCACCTCTGGTGTATTTGATGTTTGAAGTATTTTGGCGCCACTAAGTATTTGTACTGTGTAATCAATTTTACCAACATAACATATCAAAAACTACGTGGAAAATAAAAAAAAGTATATAGTTTATAAAATGTTTTATGTCTAACGTTAAAATAATGTTACAACCGTAAAGAGTAAGTAGTAGTAATGTTTCAGTTAGCTTAGAAAATTACTGTATTCGTATTCGTACGTGTATGTATATGTGTGTATGTATTGGGAAGTGGAGAAAATTGTATTAAAATGAAGTAAGAAACGGTAGTTAGTTTTTAAATTTAAATAACCATGAATTTTATGGAGGTATTTCGATGTTTACTTGCTATTTCAAAGTGTAGCTAAATAAATATGTTACTACGTTGTATTTACGTAATATTTATATAAAAGGTACAATGTTTTTGTTGATTAGACATTCATTCTCCGATTTAATTAACTTACACTTCACTTAAATTCTTAATTTAAAATAAACAGCTTTTTGTTTCGTGTCCGTATGTCTTTTTGTTTTCTACTTCTCATTGTTTCTCTCCGCCTCCTCTTTCTTTTTTATTCTTCTGTGTACCTCTGCCATTTACCTGCTTCCTTGCTTATCCCTTCTCAGCAGTCCTTCTTTTCATTTTCTGTCTAAAATTCATTTCATCTCAGCATTTCACTTTTTCGCTCACACATTCCGCAGACTCTCCTATAAATTTCTTTCCAATGCCTATTTCCCTTCTCCTCACTCCTTATTCTATCCTTTGTCTCTTTTTCTTATATGTATTCCGGTAATTCTCACTCACTCATTGTACTTCACCTGATAAATTTTCACCATCGTGAAATAATATACGACAACTAAGACCACAATTATTTCATTGAAACAATAATATATAAATCAATTTCCAAACTGTAATACATCTAAATGAAAAAACTAAAGTTTAGTCATCAAGATAAGAAAACTATTTTCACTCGATTGTAAAAATTCTATTGTTGTCACGCAAACAATGTCACGCGAATCGAAAACAATCAACAACAACAAAAAAAAAGCTGGACCACAAAAGAACCATGAATTAATTCTGAACAAAGTTACTAAAGTTCAATAGAAGATTTAATCATGTTAGCCAAATTAGTTGATATAATCCAGAATGAAACTTTACTAATACTTTTACATGTTGTACAAATAAATTTAGGTACAAAAAAAGAAATAATTGAAATTGTTACCTATAACTAATTATTTGTTTGACAATTTTTATATTTTTTTAGAGTTTAACTCTAAGTCTAATTCTGATTTTCTACTTTTTAACTTAATTTATTTAACGTCGGCTTATTTCCGAAGCTGAGTTGGACAGCACTAATGGTGTCATGATATGTGTACTACATCCCTGTCTCATAAGTTTAAGCATAAAAAATAAAATAATTAAATTAATTTTGATAACAACTACGCCAAAATATATAGCACCTGTTCTGAAATTGAACCCAAAACATAAATTCAAGTCCTTCAAGAATAAATGCTATCAGCCACTGTGTCGTCAACATTTTGATTTCAATTGATTAAATTAGAATAAAAATGTTCATATCGTAAGAAAAATAGAAATATCATTTTGTTATAATAAAATCGAAACAAAGGCACTAAAAACGCAAGGTTTATGTTATGTGTTATACGTATACATATAAAAAATATTACGTTCAATATATAAAACACAATCTTTCAATACAAACATATTATGTTACCATTTATTCCTTCAGCATTTCATTTTTATGTTGCAAGTCATGGCATATAATAAGTTGTTCGCGTCAGTCAAAGCCAAAACGGTTGGAAAAATTTCAATTTGTAATAAATTATGCAACGTACTGTGGAGCCAATTGTAGGTGGTGGATTTCAATACAATATTTAATATGCTTGCAAATTAAAACGAAGGTGTAAACCAAAATTCAGTGACAACGCAAAATACTACTATTTTTCATCAAAATATAAACTAGAACGATTGAATATATTATATTGTAAATTCATTCCTCTTAAAACCTTTATAATAAACAATTATCATTAACCAACAATAGCTTTCTTTATCTAGACAGGATTAATTTTAGTCCGACCTATATTAAACCTTTGTATTTCTAATTACGGTTTTCCCTGTATGTTTAGATGCGAGTATACCTATAGCTTTTTTTCAATTAACAAAATACACTTTTATTTAAAATAAATAATATATAATCCAAAAACAAAAACAAAACAAAAAATCATTTATATCAAATATTTATAAATTTATTTAAAGTTATTCGTTTACAGAATTCGTTTTAGCCATGTTTTCCAAACATTTTCTTACCCCATTTCACCCTTAAGATCATCAATATGCAGACCACTAAATTCAATAGGTGGATTTTAAAATAGCTCCGGGGTGATTTTACGAGTATGAGTTTCAGATGTTTCTTATAGGTGTTGCTTCTCTACTTGGAAAGGAAGTTAGGATAAAAAACACCTCCTTATTTTTAACGGGGGATGAGAATGGGGGTTAAATAGCAGAGGGAAGGTTACAAATTATTCCAACCTACATTAAAGTTTTACGATCAGCCAAGCATCCCGACATCGGAGGCGTGCGACGATTGCTTAAATTTTTCAAACGAAAATTATTTTTCTCAACAGAATTCTGTTCTACGAGTACACGGTATCGCGGAATCTTTGTGAGTTATTCAAGTGACTGTGAGCGAGTTTTAATATTTGTTTTAAGACAGCAAGTACATTGATTAATAATCAATTAGTTATATATTTTTAATATTAGTTTAACATTGGGTTTTGTTAACAATTAGATTTTATTTGTTTAGGATTAGATCTCATTTGTTCTCTGGAAGTATTGTTAATCTTTGGTATGAAATATACCTGGAATTTGATATAAAAAGCAAAGTTGATGTTCTCTCTTGTAGAGGAGAGACGTGATTTGTAAGCTACTAATAATGGTGATTTTATTAATTACATTTTTAATTTACGTTAAACATTATTTAATTCATTCCTTAGTAATTACAGCATTGTGGCAGAATATTTTGGTTTAGTGCGTTTGACTTAAATAAACATATATTGTTTTTATTTTCTATAATACTACAACTAAGTATAGATATACTTATCTATAACTAATATTCAATAATTACACGGTGTGCTAGAGATTGCTCTAATAAACAATTCTACATGATTAAGTTACTAGGTCCGAGTAATTAGTCTATCGAAGTCTTCGAACATCATTACTATCAAGCAACGTTCATCAAGCTATAGATTCGATTTCTTCTCCGACTGTGTTAATCTTCAGGTCTCTATGTATGTCGTCATTACCGATATACCACGGTGTATTAACTATTCCTTGCAGAACTTTATTTCTTGGAACGCTTGTATTTCTTTAATGTTCGATTTCTTGGTGCAACCCCAGAGATGCACTCCATACGTCCACACTGGCTTAAGCACTTGTTTATATATAAGCAGCTTGTTTTCAATATTTAGTTTAAATCGTCGCCCAATTAGCCAATACATATTCCTGTATTTTATGTTCAGTTCTTCCTTTTTCTTTTTGACATGCCTTTTCCAACTTAACTTAGCAGCTAGCGTCATTCCGAGATATTTTTCTTCATTCGCATGAGGAATAGTGTTTGGGTTTAAGGTAGTATGGGCAGATTTTTAGTATTCTTCAGGTTTGTGAAATTTACGTGTGTTGATTTAGACTCATTCACTTTAATTCGTCACTTTGAAACATATATTGTTATTAAATATTATTGGAAAGAAAACAAATAGTCATTGGAATAGAAATCGGTGACAGTAAAAAAAGAAAAGCCAGATTTCTTACTGCAATTACTTGAGTAAAATTACTAGAAGAATTTCTTACGAAACTAATTAGTAAATTAAACGTAATTAAAGAAATATATTAGTTTGTTATTTCAAGACACCCAGTGTTATGAGTGAGGTTATGACCTTTCAAATTATTCCATCTCTTTCTCTTAAAAGTTTTGTAGCTGTTAACTGTTTACTGCCATTTTCTTTTTACTAAAAATACCTTTTAAATTTTATTTTTATTGTAAAGTTATAAATGTTTTAAACGTATCCAATGAACTGGACTAAAATTGTCCGGAATTAAATGTTTAAAGCGATGTAAACGAACTTATAAATTGTTGAAATAAAATCGTATAGATATAGTAATACTTGCAAATGGCGTTGTCTGGAGTTATGTTCAATAATGTAGGTATATACTCTGCTAATAATTGTTTGTTCAATCAAACAGAACTAAAAATATACAGGCATGTATACACTCGAGATGTCGTTCACAGAAAGTGTTACAGTTGTTCAAAACAATTTTTTGTTTGAAGCTCTATAGGCATTTCTTTTATAAAATCTTGTCATCAAGCTTGTACGTAGAGCTACGAATACATCTTATATGTAAATTAATTAAATTTTTAAGCTCTAATTGTGGCAACAACGGTGAATAACTCATTTAAATTAGACGAAGATATATAGCAGAGTAAGAAAATAAATAATTTATACCAAAAATTGTTTAATTAAGCAAAGATAATGCTACCACCGGTACCTGGTACCCTTTAAATAAATAGCTTGAATCTATGACGTCACTCGCAGAGTGTTTTATCTCTGGAGTGCAGAGTTATTGCTCAGATGAGTTACAAATACACATCATAATTAAAACGAAATTATCATTTTTGATTTATTTTGTAGTAAAAACACAGCGAAGCTTATTATACAGATACAGTTACAGCTATGGTTTAATGGAAGCTTAAACGAAGCTTCCCAAACTTTGGGTATTTAAATATAAATATAACATTTTATTATTATACAGGTTTTGTAAATTAATAAGTAAAATATAAAAATGCACTAGATCGAAGTAATTGAAATAACGAAGTAACCTATTTATTGCTCTAATAAACAATGAGAAATCACATAATAAAAATATAATAACCAATGATATAATAACCAATAAAATTAAGGGAAGTGATGCCATGCATTTGCAAACGGTCGGACTAAATAGAAGGCTGGAAGTAGTAATATGTAGACTCAAGATAGGTCATACAAATCTTACTCCTACCTACTTATTCAATAGAGAACCACAACCATTATTTGAACATTGTAACATCCTAACGGTAAAGCATGTTATTCATCGATGCTCAAGGTACTCATCGCACAGACAAGGATGTAATATAGGCAGATATTTTAAAGCGGGGAAAGTTTGAAAAACCTTATGTCGGTTTCACACCAGCGAGACAGTTCAATAAAACACGAACAAAAACTGTTTTTTCTTTGTACAAAAACACTAATGCTTACACCAAAGAGACAGTTCTTAAAACATTTTTGTCTTTAAAAACTGTTTTAGTAAACAAAACACATTCCCATCTGGAGTCAGTAAGATCAAAAGAAAACACGTTTTTTGATGTATTTAGTCTGCTTGGTTTGAACACGCAACTTTCTTCTTGTGAACATTTGCGCTTGTCTTTTATGTTGTTTTTTGGCAACAAAACTGTTTTCAAAACTGTCTCTCTGGTGTGAAACCGGCATTATTGTACTTTAGCGAGTACTTTATCCATAAAGCAAATTTAGTCTCTTTATTTTAAGTACCTGTCTCGCTTTAAGTACTCGCGTCTATAAGTTGTAAATTATGTATTGTAAATGTTTTTAATGTATATACTGTTTTAAGAGCTGGTAACTGTTGAAAGATGATGCACTCAAATAAATATTAAAAAAGAAACAAAATGGTGCAGACAATATGTGAACATAGTGTTCAATTTATATGACCACTTGCATCTTTATGCAATACTGTTTCCACAATTAAGAGCAAGGAAGAAGTAGTTTTGACGTCACTAGCTTGTGTGAACCTAATTACAGGTATTTATTAAAAAAATTAAGAACATTTGACAACCTCTGCATTTGACATGTTTATTAATTGGTGTTATTTACCTTCAAAATACTCGCGAATATTAATTATACACATACAACAAATTAATGATACTGAAGCACCTAGGTGGGTGGTTGGGTGTTTTGGCGTTTTGGTGATTAGTGCCGGAAGGGTGAGAGAGAGTCGATGTCAGAGCCATCTTCCGTAACATATGGGTATCAGTACGACACGTTGCTGGCACAGAGAATGTTGAAGTTGGCGTTAGAGTCAGGGTTGTTGGCAAGAGACAGGGAACAGGGGACATAGCTTCCTGGTGCCATTGTTTGATATTGACTGATAGCAGGTCTACGCCATTGTGAAAAGTTAGTTGAAACATATACAAAGAGATTAGGGATACAGATTAAAGCTTGAGAATTGATTAACGTAATGGATTTATCAAGGACTTTACGTTAAAAATAACATTCAATTGCTCGACAACGTCAACGTTAACAGAGATATACCTCGTATTTCAGTTAGAATAATGGAAGTTGAAAGCAGACTCCCTCGCCCCTTGCCCCCCCCCCTCTCGACGATACTGCACTATCTGATAGCTGGTTACAAAAAAACAATTTGGAAATCAGTTTTATGATTGAGATGATAACAAACTTTGCCCAATTTACTGAAATAGTATCGTGGCTTGCTATATATCAGGTTTTAATGGCGCATTGGCCGAGGGCATTATGCTTAACGCCAAACTGCTGTATTTTTGGATATGCACTCCGGCCCAGCGCTATACGTCCTAGGTTTGATTATTATCAAAGTTAAATTCGTTGTGTTCAAGTAATCATATTCATATGAGGCCACGACTCCATAAAAACTGTCAACCCGAGGCCCCGGGCGTCAGATCAGATCAGATAATTTATGTAAATTAAAAGTAAGTATTTTTGATGATGATTGACAAGAAATGCAAAAGTTATAAATAAATAAATGTAGAGTTTACGTATTTTATATTGGAAGATTTGTAAAAGTTAACAAGCACAAAGAAAACAAATATTAATAATGATAAACTAAGGTGCATGAATGCCTTAAAAATATACGCAGGGATTCAAATGGGTTTTCTAAAACGAGAGGCGCGAGATTCCAATACATATGTAGTAATAAATTTTTCTACTTGGGTTATTGCGCGAGGCTGCGAGGTCCCGGGCAGTTGCCCTGCTTGCCACCCCCCTAAGGCGGCCTCTGACTGTCAATATAGTAAAAAGTCATCAGTGGTCATCAGACGCAGCATGAGAAATAGGCTGACGTTAAATAACTTAAATAATACATATATTTGTCATTCAAAGTAATTAATTTTGTCATAAATAACTTATTTTCAAAGATCATATTCTGTATTTATCAAAACTTTCAAACATTCTGGTGCAATTATTCACTTAATTTGTTTCCATTCTATATATGTAGGCGGTCCGTCTCAAACTCCGGTTCAACATATGCCCCCAAAAATTGAATTATGTCTAGAAATGTCAATTAGTCAACGTTCAATTATAACAAAATATAATCAATTTTGTGTTGGAAATGTAATTGTGCCTAGATACAATTTATTTCTTATGGAAGCTAAAAAGTAGGCCCCATATCGAATATCTACAGGCCCGCGTTAGTCTTGGTATGCCACTGAAGGAATATAAATTTTTTTGACTTTTTTTGAGAAAGTGTAACGATGATTGCGATAGCATTCTTATATTTATATATATATATATATATATATATATATATATATATATATATATATATATATATATATATATATATATATATATATATATATATATACATAGATGGTGATATATATTAGAAATAAAACTAAACTTACGAATAATTTAAATCAATCACGTACATTGTTTTTACACTTGACTGAACCTTTTCCAACCAACACCCCTTTTCATCCCCTACACACAGCCCTTGAATGCACCTCCCTCTCCGTTTCCCTTCGGTCCTACCTCTCAATACCTTCACATTTCAACTCCACAATACCAGTCAGTTATACTTTTTCATACAACGTGACCGTATAGCTTTTCGTTGTAAGTTAAGGGTTCAATGGTGGGTGGGAGAGTGGGAGAGGATGACTTTTGGTTGTGGGTGGTACTACATTCACCTTCTACCCCATTCTAGTAATCCGCACGTGACGAGAATGGTCTGCGACTGCGACGTTTTGGGCAGTTCTCTGAACTTTGCATAATTGATAACCTGAACCTCTCAGAGGGGTTTATAACTAAACTCATACCCTTATTTCTAAATGGTTTGAGGTGAATAAAAGTTGATGGGAAGAGGAGTACAGGGGAAATGTACCCCTTGTGCTCTTGTACAACAGATTTGAACTGGATATTCATATAATCGTTTTGTATTTCTTAGAAATTATTCATTGGGAACGTGATTGGAAATTATGATTTGAAATTTTTTCATTGATAAGCACAGTTTATCATCTTTATCCGCTTGGAAACTTTTTCTAAAATTCTTTATAATATTTTAAACAACAAACTGATTGAAGCTCATACTTTATTTTCAAAAGAGCAGATCGTAACAACTGACAAACCCTGTCCGCATGATTTGTAATAAATAAAACCAGGTATATCAACAGGCACAACCAAGCACCAGTAGCAAAGCCAGACTAATGACAACCTTGGGTATTGGTAAATATAGTGGCTTCTTTAGCTTGCACGTGAAATCAAATGTATATAGTCACACCTGCCTTACAGCCTATCTGAAATTATCTCTCCTTTTAGCTCTCACACGAAATAAATTGTATCTAGTGTGACTAGACTAATAAATAGATTGACTTACAACCTAAATGAAATTACCTTTTTTCTTAATTTAAAAATATCAAATATTTTTAAGTAAGCACTTTAATATTTATAGAAGACATATTATATTATTTCTAGAGTTTAATTTACGGAGTTTTACATCTCTTTTTTATTATTTGTGCCATATTTTTTGATATATTCCGGTAAAACAATTGGACCAACAAATAGTTAAAATTTATGTATAATGTAATGTAAAATTTATGTGTAATTTCTTGTAATTGAAATTGAAATATTTAGGCAAGAAGACTGAAAAGCCTACAGCCAAAATTAATAATAAACAAAATGAACAAAACAAGTTAGGAAAACAGTAGGTTCACCTTAAATCCTACGCTGAAAGACTGGCTATTCAAGTAATGAAAATTATGAGAGAATATAACATTGGCTTGAAATAGTAGAATAATACTTTAGGTTTATTTGATACACTACTCTATTTCTAGTCATACCTGAAACTACACACATAAATATACAGGGTGTTTGGTAGCTAGGTGCAAATAAGGGGATGATAGTTGACACCATTTAGAACATTTTAAACTGCTGCAGTTTATGGCATTTAGAAAAATAAATAAAATAGCCTTGATCGTTCAAACCTTTTTAAAAACAAACTCGGTTATTGGCCTTTCTTTTAAGATATCATTTAAGCTGATATCTTTCCAATTCTCAGAATTAGAGCAAGAAGTAGAACTAAAGAACTAGATATTTTTTTAAATTTTAACAACGCTTTAAAACCACACTATCATCCTCTTAAGGCTTTGCACCTTGCTAACAAACATCCTGTATAAACAGTATGAATAAAAACCAGTTCATATCTGTTCAATATATACATAGTATTTTGATATGATGTCATCTCCGCGTTCACGTTCAAAGTTCAAAATGGCTGCAAGTTAACCTACTCACTGTACATGGGAAATACTCATATTAACTGATAGGAAGTCTCTCAGATACACACATACACACACACACACATATATATATATATATATATATATATATATTTTTTTTTTTTTTTTTATATATATATATTAATGTATTGGATTAAATAAAGATCCCTAATCGCCGATTTACAAATAAAACACTAATATGTTTATCAACTAAGTTTATTAAAACCTTATTACCTATATTCAACTGGCTTTCGAGTTTACAAACAAAGTCATCTTCAGGTGCGTTTTTTTGTTATACTTAAAATATACTTTAAACTTAAATTTACAAACTTCGGTTTATACTGTTATAATCCCTCCATTCATTCATTTATGTATTCATATTTATTTACCATTTTAGTGATTATATTTTAACAAAACCATTACTATCACTGACTTCAGTATAAATTTAAAAACTAATAAAACCTAACAACTGCAATAATACATTCGAGTATTGCAGCCATGAACATGCAGTGAACTTTACTTCAAATAGCGAAAACTGCATATTACCTACATAACTAAGAAATGCAGGAACATATATCGCCGGGTGCTGCTCAAGCTCACGTCTGCGTTTGATTTAGTTTTCCCTTGCCCTAAGTCCAGAGCCCTGAGCTTTAAATGTGGTTCCTGTAACGACTTCTATATTTTGAGATCATACAGTCTGAAGTTCCTACAGCAAGTGCATTGCTCATATGAATTTTTAAAGTGCATTTGCGTTGAATACACAAGTGATTCTAGATCTACTCGTAAGCAACATATATTAAATATTTATGTGACCATATGTTTAATAGTTTTTAAGAAAATATGGATTCACTCGTATGTTTTATTTTATATTATGTTGTTTTAAAACGTAGTAAGCTTGTAAAATATCTGTTAATGTTACTTGTAGATGATGGAGAAAACATAAGTACGGTTTTGAACCACCGTTTGTGGCCGAGGCGGCATTCGAAACACTCAATGCTAATTGGAAAACCTCAGATTCTACATTTATATAAACTCTAATTGGTAGCTCACTTTCTGATCGCATTCTTTTTTTACGAGAGTGTTTCCAACTCTGAAAAAGGTCATCCTTAAATTACGTCACACAAATTTCATGGTTTATTATTCACCCCCTCGCCCATAGTTGTGACGTCACATATTGGTAAAAATATAATATACATATTTAAATATTTTTATTACAAAGATATATATTTTATTTTTTTAATTACTTTTTGTTATTTGATCTTGTTTAATCTTCTTTCATCTTTTAGAGATTAAGATGTGATGTCACAAAAATTGTATCCCACTCCCCCTCTTGCCACGTTTTGTCACACTTGTGAACTCCCTTCTGAATTGCCCCTAATGCGAGATATTATAATAT
Source organism: Panorpa germanica (assembly GCA_963678705.1). Classification (NCBI taxonomy): domain Eukaryota; kingdom Metazoa; phylum Arthropoda; class Insecta; order Mecoptera; family Panorpidae; genus Panorpa; species Panorpa germanica. The sequence continues at coordinate 9,150,855 of OY783206.1, read as the reverse complement.
AGCTCAAGGGTCAGACTTGATTCCTGAACAGTCGTTACATTTTCCGGATTTGTTGTTTCCAAGTTTAATTGATTATAGGTTTTGATAATTCTAAAGTAATAAGTAAATGGTCACATGTCCTAGTATCACTTAGCCTCCAAAAACTTACTTCAATTATAGCTAAATACAATTGATTTTCTGTCGCATCTAACAAAGGCTATGATTCGACTAGATTCTGGTACTATTTATTGTGTACGTGATCGTAATAAAGGTATAATACAGTTTGACTAGATACAATAAATAGTGCGTGGGTTCTGGAAAAAGATAACATTAAACTATGTAATTGTAGTATTGATTAGCGCTCCAGACCAACATATCTGAATTCATCACCTCGTGTCTGAAATAAATAAAAGAAATCTTAAAAACAATGACAAATACTCTAAACCCTTATTGTAATATATAAAATACAATCTTTCAATTTATGTAACAAGACTTTATTTCTTCTTTAAATTGAATAAAACTTTTCTAACCCATTTATGATTTAATACACTTATAACAAAAGTGTCAAATTTCTTTTAAAACTTTAATACAAAAGCATCTTCGAATAATTCCCTCAGTTTGCACTCCCTCTGTTCCAGTGATCCTTGATGGTGGTGAGGGGTCAGAGTATCATACAGACCCTGGTCCAGGGCCAGGTCCAGGTCCCTGTAGTAATATTACTTATTGTTTTACAACCGTGTATAAGTTAATATCATAGAGCAATCGCGTGAACACGAACTAAAACTAGAATTTAAGTTTTTTTTGTTTTTAGTTTTGATTTATGTTACTAGTTTCTATGTTCTAAATCTACTATTTTGATAGCTTGAGAGTTAAACTTGTTGTATACAAACTGATATTAGTGTTGTTGTATTGTTTGTTGGTACTCCTACAATCGTGCTACTCATTTACTTTATCTGTTTGTTCATTAAGTCATTATCACACTTAAACTTCTCGTTACAAAATATTTTTACTTTTTCTAATTTTTTTTATTTGTGCTTAGCCCATGGACTACGTAGCTTCATTTGGCAGAGCAGTTACGCGACATTTTCCTTTCTTTTTAATTTATTTTTGTTTTAGCTTTCTCAGCCTACTTGCCTAAATATGTCGATCAAAAAATAAGTTACATTTTTCAAGTAATGTTTCATGCAATTAAAACTAATCTTGCCTAAATAATTATACCATACATTAAAACAACAAAACAAAAAGAAACATTACACATAAATGAAATTTATTGCAGTTTAAACTAGGTTTAACTTATATTTCTATTTGTTGGTCCATTATAAATTGCAGTACATATTTAGTCAATTCACTTCCTATATCTGCTGTCAAAAATAAAACATTCACTGAGAAATTGGTGTATTTACAAATATTATTGAGAGTAAACATATTTTTTTGTATTGCTTGTTTGCTATTATTTTTTTTATTGTTACTATTTCATGTTATGTTTTATTTTTCTACTCTGCCTCTTTATTTAATGCGTAAAGCAACCGTTTTTGGTTTTTTTTCGACTATGTTGGATGTATTGCTTAATAAGTTTACGATTAAGTATGTACATAACCAATTTAATTTGAAAACAATCAAACCCAGAAAATATAACTCTATAAAACACAGCAGTCTGATGTCAAGCAATAGTGCTCTCGCTCTCTGTGTCGTCAAAAACCGTTTCATTTATTATTCTGCGTACATAAAATCTTCAAGGTCCATGCTACCTCAATATCCATCGCCGAGTATATTGTTCCACCAAAAGCAACGACCTGTGACAGTCACTCAGATGCGCTAGCATCTAAGAACGAGTTGGGAATCGAACCTAGATTCGCTAGCATCTAGGACGGCAATTTTTATATAATACTTGGTATAACCTACAACTTTATACGTGTTTCGTAATAAAGTATTTAAATTAATAGAAGAGTATTTACATCAATCACTAAAAGTGCAGCACTGCAATTTCTTCTTTACCTGATTCTTTAGAATAGTAGGAAGGATACTTTCCAACCTCAGTGTTTTCCATGGTCCTGATCGAACTTGATAAAGAAACACTTAAACTTTTTCAGGTATATTGTTTTAAATATGATTGTTATCTTGCTTTTAAATAATATAGTGTGATACAGAATTAAATACTTTGTAGCTATAGGTGTATATGTAATAGTATAATGGTCCAAGTTTATCTGAAATCTCAAGTTTATTTAACCTACTCCACTGTTTGTGGTTTGCGATTGTATTTGTTTGATTAACATTGTATATTTTATGATTGTTAAAACAATTGTATACATTTCTTGTTTGAATGTTTAATTGCTTTATTACTTTAGCAATCTAAACACATTTAATTTCGCCACATCATCGAAAACCTTATACGACTAAGTATGAAGTTTATAGAAGTAAGTAGTTCTACTTGTACATATCACATCACATCACACAAACCACATAACATTATTACACATGACGAGCTTTCAGGGTTTGTGAGCTTTGTTAACGTTATAGACACTTCTAGTTATATATTCTAGTTTATAATTTTACCGCGAGATGTACAAAGACTTACCTTGTACCTTGTGCTACACGATGTGTACTGTCGACGTGTAACGTCTACGTTTTGATTTAATTCCTGACCAGAGATCACACTAGCTGACTGAACATCAGTGGAACATCATTACCCTAGCGTATTATGCTCCTGGAATACAGGAATACAACTATTAGATAGTAGAGAACGTGCAGAACTTGAATGAACTAAACCAAAACTACATTAGCATAATTAAATAGCAAGAGAAATATATTAATTATAAGGTTGTATGCATGTGTGGTATATCATTAAATAGAATACATTAGAACGGTACTGAAATAGAATTGAAATGTGTCCATCATCGTCATAAAAACATGCCGAAGTTTGTACATTCAATTGAATTATTAATGCACAAAATTATATCAGCAATAGTATGAGAGTTCTTGTACTATAAGACACTTTGATAAAATATTATAAATTGCTTTATAATTGTAAAGAATATCATCATCCAGTTACACTGAAAATTTTAAGTAGATTGACCGTTTCGCACTCATAATTTGATTCGTTTATATGAGAAGCAATGAGAATGAAAGAGAGGCAAATACATTTGACATGTAGTTACCTTATAGCATATATATACGAAGAGTAAATAGCCTATATTTCCTATAGATTAAAAGCGTATCCAAAACGTGTGTAAGAGAGAAAGGTATATGTTCCTATTTGTTCTCTATGCGCATGCATCGAAAGTGACAGCTGTCTAGATATAATAAATATTAATATTCTATTAAGATATAATAAATATTAAATAAGTAAAGAAATTATATTTATTTAGTTGGTACAAAGCTCGTCTATCGGTAAAACAGTGACTGTTCAGTGGAAACATATACTCATGAACGCCATAGATGTCGCTGTAGGGATGACAGCCAACACAGTTGATACTTGGAGTTGACGGAACTCACGTATTCAGTTATATTTATATATAGTTTATTTATATTTATATATTATTCTACATCAATATAATGTCATATTTAACAACTGTCACGTACTATATCTAGACAGCACTGACTTGATAACTGTCACTTTTGACGCATGCGTATATAGAACAAATATGAACATATACCTTTCTCTCTCGCACACATTTTGGACACACTTTCAAGTCGATAGGTACACACATTTTTAATTTTTAATAAAAGAACAAATCAGTATATTTAGTAGACTAATTAAAGTAGCTGTAAATAGAATAGCGGTATGTTAATTTTTTGCCTATGTGTAAAAAAAATAAAACTGATTGGTCCCGTCGGTACTCTGGACATTGAACGCTATATTGTGCAAACTGTCATCAAATTAAACTTGTGAGGCAGCTCAACTCAAATTCTAAAAATCATAGGCAGAAGCGGAGATATACCGAAGACCTACTCACCAGATTTTAAGTCAAAGTTAAACAACCCCAGATGGCGCAGAAAATCGTTATGATTATATTCAAATTGGTTTCTCTTACCATTCCACATTAGGCTAATTTACTTGTAGTTAATTTTGACATTTATATTATTTGTATATACGGTTTTGTATGTATAACAATTAAGCTTGTACAGACTTCGACAAAAGTTTTAGCTTACTTAGATATACATCAAACGACTCGTCCTACATAGAAGCAATAACACTTATAAATCATATTGTAGCACGGCAACATCTTTAAAAACAAATACAGTCTACATCGCATAAATATTAATTATACGCTAATCAGATTAAAACAAGAACTACTTTATTATTATTTATATCAATAATCATTCAGGTTTTTCATTTAACACCTTCCCAATAAATCTAAATCACTAATTAACATGTATAACCCTTTCTGACCCCCTCTTGCCTCTTGCCTCTTGCCTCCTGACCCCGTGTTAGTTATTACAAAGTTTTCCTATAACTATATTCTCACTCCCGTTCGCAGCTATAATTCTCAGCAAAGTTTTATTTAATCATTCCACATAGTCTTGTTCGTTTGGAATATATTTTAAGCTCTATGCTTCGGTGTAATCTGTTTAAAATTTAATTTATTACAGAGTGAATCGACCAACCATGCTGTACACGTACAAGGTGATTATAAATCTCAGAATGCAGTTATATAAATAATAAGTATGAGTATGTTTTACCTAAAATAAAAAAAGCTACGAGTATGGGAAACATTTACATGTTACCACACAAATATTATATTTTCTATCATGAAAGAAATTGGGTGTTTACTGTATAGGTCATTGCCAAAATTGAACGACATATTACAGAGAAGGAGGTAGTCGTACACTCGAGATAAATTTGACCTTAGATGTTGTAATCCCGAAAAGGATAATGATAAAGTTCTAGGAGAAATGGTAATGTTGTCTTCCCGAGTTCTACCGGATAGGGTTCTAGTGAAGAACCTGATATGGTCTTGATGGTTTTTAGTCTAAAACTAATGAAAAATAAGGAGGTTTAAAGGTTGTTATCAGCTACTATTTGATTCAAAAGTTTCGTTCCGTGTGCGTAGTAAGAGTAGAAGAAATTATAACTATGTAATCAAAAAAGTTAGTCCAGGTCTGTACCAACAAAGGTCTACATATTGTTATAAATCACATTCCATACGACCACAAACCAACAATGTCTCTTCAGTATCTTTGCTGACCATGCACTTTAGAGATAATAAAATAGTATATAAATAGTATGTTAATCTTATCTAGTTAGTTCATGTATAAACTGCATCGCGCAGTTAGTAATTGGCTCACCACGTTTTGAGACTAGGCATAAGTTGTATCGCACAGTGATTATTAGCTCAAATAAATATTATTAAGTAAAACTAAAATAAATTGTTTTTTTTATTAAAGTCTAAACTACTCAAACTTTAATTATATTCAAATCCAGCAGGAACCTATATACTTATACTACTACATACAAATCAATGTACCGACACGTTCATTTCAAATTATATTATAAATATTCAACTGTTTTTTTTTGTAAATTCAAAAAAATATACTAAATTATTTTCTTATTCAAAATATTTGACTGGTAGAACTACATCGTCAAATGTATTCTTCTCTCTCTGTCACTCTCATTGCTTTCGATGCATATGATTTAAACTTCGATACAATTTATTTCGAACTCGAAACAGTCAATTGACTTAAAATTTTCGGCGTAATTATATAACGAAAATTGTACAAAAAGGTACAATATTTTTAAATATATTTATTTGTATAAGCTAGGGAGGCTTATACCACATGAATTACCTTAAATTAAATTACCTTTACAATAAAGATCGTCTTACATTACTTAATTATAAATACTGATCAGAGTATATCAAGCATACTCGTATTACCCTGTAGATATACATATAAAGAATTAAACTAAGTTCATTATTTATAAGATTACTCGTAATTCACAAACATTTTTACCCAAACCAATCAATTGTCAACCCCCCACGAACGATAATTCATTGTCCTTGGAAAACATCAGACTGTCATACAAAATGTAAATATTTTCATAGACTGTACCTAGTTGAACCAGCTTGTATATATAAATTACGAAATAGTTTTTTCCATCAATAATGGTCTATAATTAATATAGTTATTTCATTATTCATGTTTTTCCTACACATGATTTAATAATATCTATAATTATATTTTTGTGAATACCTTGTTCTAATTTTTGTACAGTTCATTCGAGGGAGGTGGGAGGTGTTTTTAATTATTATTTATAATAGACGGATTTTAATTAAACATTGTATACAAAATATTGTATATATTTATGTAATAATTTTAAAAATAATATATTTATTTATTTATATATCGTACGGGTATAAGTATATTTCAATACATAGTTAAATATGAAATGTAGTCGTAGTTCACACATACATATCGCTCGTAATGAAAATGCATATTGTGCTGTACTGTAAATAGCATTATTTTCATAAGTCTGACAAATCTAGTTTTTGACTGAAATATTATATATAACATATTTGATATAGTTCATAGAGTGATATGTTTTAAGCTTCTATTATTACAAAAGCATTGTTCACAATCAATTAAACTGAAAGCTTTCAAGTATTTTGTTTTACTTTGGGCTGCAAATAGATATTTGTTAAAGTTTAAAGCACACATTTTATTATTTTAATAGTGAAATGTTTCATTTGTATTTTTGTAGCAAATATCTAATATACAAGCATTTATTAATTATTTTTCCACTTTTTACCAACGAGATTACAGCTGATCACCACTCTAATGCTGGTCTACATCACTAACTGCGCTGCTCTCAGCAATTTGCCTAAACATCCAAAATACACCATCACATTAGGATGTATACCTTAATTGGTTAAACCTGCCAGGTGCTCAGCATTGGATCTAATTTTTCCCATTTTATTTGAACCTCTTGTATCGTTCCTTCTTCAAAAAACTTCATCATCCGTCTTCCAACATCCCTTTCTTTGTATCCTTATAGGTTCATTTGTTTTCACTTTAACAACAACCGCATTACGATCTGATACAGGAATCGCTTCACTGCAATGTCTCCCATTGCATTCCTTGCCTCTTTTGAAATGTATATTCCGTCCATCTATTAATTAAGTCCTCTCAGCGCACAACTTTCATTCTTTCAACCATATCCATCTCTTTTATAAAGCTGTTCTATTCGTTGTTCTTATAGCTCTTTCTGTTTTCTTGTATCTTTCTTTGTAATCATATTTTCATTATGTTGACACGTAACCAATTAAGTTTGATTGCATTTAAACCCAGAAAATATAACTCTGGCGCGGGGATTGAATCCGGAGATACAGTAGTCAGTGTCCAGTATTAATGCTCTCACCCACCCCAGTAAACAATTTGGTGAAGTGTCCCTTTTTGTGACGTTTCTATTACTATTTTACTTCAATTATAGTTCGCATCAACTTTATCTTCATTTGTATTCCGAGAGGTGGAGCGATTTCGTCATTTGAAGTCGATAAAATAGACATTTCATATGAACGACTGTGAGAAACTGAACTATAAATGAACTCTTTCATGACAAAAAAGTCATGCGCATCTTCAATATGATGGCAAAGTGACTCCAAATTGTTTACTGGGATAATTTTAATATTTAATAAAGTTAATTTTACAAATGTAATTTTATGTAATTTGTCCATAAAGAAGATTAACAATTACAAACGACATAAAACTAAAAATCAGAAATCAAATACAAGAAATCCAAAGGGTAAAAAACCAATGTATGTAGTATCAACACCTAACCTAAAATTTACTTAAGGGATTTAGGATACAAGAAAAGCTATCATTATTTAAGTTTCTGATGGCTCGAGGAGTTTCCAAACTTAAATCTGTTTACTCTAGTAATGACCACGAAATCCGTAGCCGTTGTAGCAATGGCGTAGCAGCCGTAGAACGCCGTAGCTGTCGTATTTAAACCTTTGCAGAGAAAACAACGAACTGCAAATGCAATTGGAACTGTCAGCTCATGATTTATTTATTGTAAACCAGGTGTTGGAAACATTTGCTACTTGTTTTATAGAAAAATCTCTGTATGTTCGTAGATCGGCGTCGTAGCGTCGTTGATTATCACGCAGAAACGTTGTATGTGTTCGATATAAGCAGCGGTGTCGTACAAAAATTAAAACGTACGAAAATATGTTAATAAAAACATAGAGCCCGGGTACTATACGTTGCTAACCCATGTTGTAAACCATTTTATTTTTAACGTTTCTCTCATAGTCAGTTACATGTTTTCAGTTTGCAGTTGAAATTCTTTTCTACAAGTTTTAGTGCTTTTGGTTATTGGAAGTTTTTTTTTTTTTATTATTTTCTTCTTCATAGAAATTAAACAATTTAAGAGTTATTTTAGAATGATTGTTTCTTTTCTAAAATTCAATTTGAAATAAAAATTTTATAATGCAATTCAATTGTTAGTTTCATAGCTAGAACTAACAAAACTTTACTTTATCAATAGTTTGTTAAAATTAAGTTTAGGTTAGTACTAAAATAGGACTAAATTATTCAAAACACATCACTCAACTCGAGGTACAGGATATTGTATCGGATGTGAAACTCGCTGAAATTTATTACCTCGCTCTAAATAATACGTACGAATATCTATTGTTAGTTGAACTTATTTTTAGAAATACAAATTAATAATTTTCATTATCTAATCCAGAGGTCCGTGAACTTTAGGGGTCTGCGAATTACATTATTGGCTTGTGAACCATAACTTAATTTCTACAAAACAGAACTATATAATGATAAAGTTTTGCTACCAGAAACTCAAATGTCTAATTATTTTTTAATAACTCGTTATAGTTTAGGAGATATTAACAATTGAAAAAGTCATTTTTTTCTTTTAATTATTAAAGTACTCCAACGTTATAAACATGTCAATACATAGTACGTAACATGTATCATATATCTCTTCTATACAACAGAAACACATACGAGTGTGTGTATGTGATACAACATTTACTACTAACAAATGGGTTGTGTATCCCATCAAGTTTTATATTACTAAGGTGGGAAACCAGGAAATATAATCTCAATCACTTATTTCTTTTGTGACGCACAAGTACAACATGCGGCAAAACTGAAATTCAACTTTGCTATAGCTTTAACTCCCTAAATATCTGGATATTAAAAAAATAAAAATGCCAATAAACGTACATTAAAATTAAAATCAATCAAAAATTAAGAAAACGCTTATTATCACACTATTAAAAAAAAATATATACTGTAATCTACAGTATCTAATTTATCTACATATAATTGCAACTAGTCCACAGACCAATCACTAATTTATTATTCTAATGCAATTACAAAAATTAGTAAAATTACGCAATGACGTTAAATTATTTTTACCTCCACCCTAACCTTCAGATTTAGTTTTTTTACTTCCAGAACATAAAGCGAAAAATGTTTTTAAGGAGGTGCAGGACGTACCGTCAATGCAAAAAGTGTATCTCTCGGTAATACGAAATGCAAAATACGAAGTACACGAGGGACGAGCAAATATTGGGACTGTATCTTTGAAAATGAATTTTTCAATTCCCTATTAAACTGCTTTTTGCTTGTTAAAATGATTTTTTTATGCATATAATAGTTTAATAAATGAAAAATTACCTATAATTAATATCAAATTTATATTAATTCAATTTAAATTCAAATTAAATATTTTGAAAAAGGAATAATAAATTTGGCGTGATTTGGTTTTTTGACAAATAAATTTTTATATTTTATATAATATTTATTCCGATTTTGAATTTCCCGCTTAAATTGGCATTTGCAATGTTGCCAGCTTATAACCTACATATTTACTGTTTCTTACTGGTTTTATTTTAATATTTTCGTAAATATGTATCCTTTTGATAATTTTCTTTTTGCAATAGTTACAGAAAAGAATATTTTATACACTTAGTTTTTAAAAGCCGTGTCACCATTTTTTAATAGTTAAAAGTTATATTATGTGGTGAAATTGAGCTAAAAATTATGATTTGTATGGAAAATGACTATTTTTAATCATGTATAAAAAGAAAACCTGGAACCCTAGGTCTCTAAAATTTTGAGAACGCATGTATTTTAACTATTTGTATCGACCCTCCAAATTTCACAACGTTTTCATCATTTACGTTAACGTCCTGTACCTCCTTAATTGAGTAGTTTGACAATTCATACATTTTCTAACCATTAAAAGCACCAATGGAATAAGTGTACTAAACTAAAAAGAAATATTTTTCAAATCACGAAGTTATCAACCAACTCTTGGCGTAATCAAAATTTTGAAAAACTTTTGAACTGATCAAAAATACCGCCCGGAGCAAACACGCTGGTACGTCCCACTCTCCCTTTCCTTAGGTTCATAGTATACGTATCTTGAAAATTACTTACGACTGTTTGATTCCGACTTTTTGTTTACTTGAGTTATATCCAAATAAAATTAAACTGAACCTTTAACACAAACAGAGTCATCTACATTTCAATTTCCATAACACTTTGATCCAACCCAACAACCCTTAAATAGATTCAAAATGAATTTAACCATTTGAATAACATTTCACTTTCATCAACTCATTTACCTTTTATTTATTTACTTAAGCCATCCCTTTAAAATAAGATCAGGTTTCTATGTTATTAAACTTATATGAAGCTACTTAAGCACTTACTAAGTTGTTAAACATTAAAACCAACAACCCCTACTAATAATAAGTTAGTAATCTGATCAAATTATTTCCCACAGCCCTTATATTCATCTCAACCCGTATATTATTTCCTATATCAAAATCATATTAAATTATATAACGTAATTATTACTATAACAAAGTTTTAAATACTTTTACCCCACATGGCCTACATGGCCTACGTGGGGCACATTACACCCTTTACATAACCTACACGTTATACTACTAACACCCCACCCATCCACCCACTCACTCTAAGACTGAGAGAGAGAGGTGCGTGTTTGTTTGCGTTGATAAATGTGCGGTAGACAGGGTGTTTGTTAAACTTTAAGTCAATTTAAATAAAAATAAAGTTGATTTATTATTAGCGTTACATAAGTCTGGATATTTGTTTCGGCGTACATTCTGTAAAGTTTGTGGATTTATAGTAATAATTATATTAGTTGAATTATGATTGGGAAAAATTATCTGATTATAGTCTATCGCACTAACAGGTGTGAAATCTTAATTGGAAATATCTCAAAGAAATAAAACTCCACTAGTATTTTATTATAACAAAAAAGAAACGTGTATTGCTTTTTAATACTTAATTGGATAATGATAAGTATAGTTCAAATTACGAGAGTTCGGCGGCAACTCATACTTAAAACAAGTTGTGGGGTATAAACTGCCGATATAACTAAAAAGCACTGACTCACTTATTTTTCTATAATGTATTCAGAAACGAATAAGATAAAATTCATTATCGTGTTATAGATTTATAGTATAAATAAGAGCGGTATAAATTTTATACCGCTCTTATAACCTTTTTTAAGTATAAGTCGCCGCCGAACTATCGTAATTTAGACTTATAGATAACGAATATTATAAATAGTTAATTAATAGAATAACAAGTTGAACTAATCACTGGTTTACTGCACCAGGCAGTAACATTCGTATATCTTATCGAATTTCACGGTTATGTACTGAACGACCGAGGTTAGGCGTTAATCCTTATTGTTATAAGTGCGCTCTAAGAAGAACTAACATAACGTTATCACGAAATTCGTAAAATAAAAACAAGACGTTTAGTAACGTAATTAACAAAAAGAAATATTTAAACCAAATCGAATATAATTTGTAAATATATTGTAAAATGAAATTGGTTTTTACTTCTTTATATTAAAAATTACTTCAATCATTTGTTTAACTTTTATCACGTATAATTGGACATTTGATGAGGAAACAGAGATGTTTCAAGAAATATAAACAAGTTAATTTTTATATCTGTTGAAGTTGAAGAAGAAGTTATTCTTCTGTTTTTTTTCCATAATAATGTAGAAGGTCTATACGGTTTTACAGTTGCATTTTTCGTTTTGGATTAGAGTTTTACAAATTTTAAGGGAAAATAATTATTATCCCCCATTAATTCTAACTCTTCGGCTCTCAATTTAAATTTAGAGTAATTCCCAATGGCCAATCCTATTTCTATACATAAGAGTTCTTGCGATATTTAAAGTGTGCTTTAATTTCAAAGTACGTTGTGATCCCAGCCACTGTTACAATGAACATATCTATAAACTAGTCATAACCCAGGTAGAAAATTGTCTTGGAATACAAGCTTCGCACTTGCTAGGTTCTCTCAAGCTAATTCCAAGATGCAGTTTCTACTTTTTATATAAAAAACAAGCTTCACAGTTCTAAACTCGTTACAAGCTAATTTTCGATCTCGCAAGTAATTTCCACGTAACAAAATAGGTGCTATTTAAAAATGTCAGTATTTCCTAGACAAATCATACACGTAGAATCACCCTGTCCTGTTAGCCGTTAGATATGTATATCAATAAATTCATCAAGTCGTTCGGTAACAGAGTTATCAGTGGGCGCTGGGCATTGTTTATTGTCCGGGACATGGTGTTGTAGAGGTGCAGTGGTGGAAATGACCATTGAGTTTCACTGGATAGAGTAGGGGTAGTAAAACACGTAGTCTAGTTTATTTCGTACACAAATACTGAAAATGAACCAGCTCATATTTTATTTTCCAAGAGAGCTAAATACCACCACTCGTCTTGTTTATTTTTAATGATTCTAAAATGTAAAATAAAAATGTATTTGTATGTATCTAATATAATCTGTTTTTCTAACGCTATAGATAAAAGCAGCTACGTAAAATGGAAATTGAGTTTTACTTTTTATAACATTGTTTTTATTTTAATATCTATTGGTTTGTATGTGTAATATATTTGAATAATATATGCGTGTTTATATTGGTTTATATTTATTTCGTTTAAAATAAAATTGATGTTAATAAACCATATTTACCGCAACTTCTACAAAACTTATTGTAGCATACACTGTACAAAAAAATTGGTCGATAAAATACCGTCGCTTAAATACGCTCGCAGTGTGCGACAGACATTATGCTAAGGCTGCACTGTGAAAAAGGATAGCGCGGAAATAATAATAATAAAATATAATTTCCGTGCAACTTTTAAATCAGCAGAGTGCATGTACATTTATATGATTCAATGTATTACAGCATTACGAATCTTTCAACCAAGTTTTTTTACAGTGTAGCTTTTCTAGTTCAAATATTCCTAATCACTACAACTAGGGCATCTTGAAAAGATAGAAAGTGTTTCTATATTTATACTGCTTGTTTATTGGCAAATAAACTTAAAAAAATTGTAGACAACCTTCAAAATTATACAAGAAACAATTTTTTTAAATTTTAATATTATTAAGGAAAGTATAAACTTTTAAAGAAATTTAGTATAGGAGCATTTATTTAATTTTATATATTATATGTTCTCTAACATAGTTTTTATGCTGCTTTCAATATTAAAGAATTTTTGAATAATCAGCGCTTAGATTATTAACTTTATTTTAACCCCTTCCCTGTATAAAATGTAATACTTTAATTAGTTTTATAGTAAGTGTGAAACTTGCTCCAAGACAATTTCTATATGAGAAATAGAAAATTAACCTTGAAATTAGTTTGTGATAAGCTAGTAAGTATGAAACTTACACTGCAACACAATATTCGATGACGATTTTATTTAAACTCAATTGTTGCGACTCATTCCCGCCTGTGTCATACCTCATACGTCTTCCTAACCGCAGCAATTTCAAATACTTTTTAAAAACAAATACATCAGTGGTATCTATAAACTACCCTGAACAAAATAACAAAGAAAAATAACAGACGTTAAGGGAAGATTTGTAACAAAAGTCCGAGCGTAAATAAAATAACCGTAATATACAACATAGCCGTCAGTTAAAATAGTAGGTGGTTTACTCTTCCACCCTTCACCCGTCTTTCCCTCTGTCTCTCTCTCTCACAACATTTCTTCAAATCTCCTTGTGAGCCATATCCACTCCATCCCCACCACGTAACCATTATACTATTCCAGTGGCGAGGGGAATTGGGGAGGTGTACACAGTTTGTTCGGTGATTGTTCTGTTGTATCGTCGAATGTAACATTTGTTAATATTAGGCAATAAAAGTTTTAGCGACGCTGTTATAACGGGATGTTGGTGCTAGAGTTGTGGACTGCTTGAAGGGGTTTCAATGAAGGCGAAGAGGATAAAGGGGGTAGGAGTGTTCACTAATTAGTTTTGCCTACAAGGGCAACGACTGGGGACAGTTTCTAATTTGGATTTAGAGTTTGATTCCTACTGGATTTTAATGAGGTTTGAGATCATTCTGATTCAAATTTATCTACGAGTACAATAATACTACATTTACTCTGTAACTGTTGATCATTTTGCTACATTTCTTCATAGATACAGAGTTTGTTTAGACTGCACATATACATCATGTAAAACCATACGGGAAAAAAACAGTGTAAGTGAACATCAACCTAGCATATATTTATATACCCATTATACGTTCTCTATGTAATTTGGAAGAAGTTGTACTACACGTCCAAACCGATGTAACTTAATACATTGACTTCTTTTGTCGGTACTACATATTCACTGATCCAGTTTTATATGTTTATAAAATAGGTAATAAATTAACATTTGTCCTTGGTATACAAAAGAGAAACAATATATTATTAACTTAAATTTCTCAAGCCTCAGTTGCATATACCTTGTCCGATAATGCAAGCTAAAATAGTGAGTTCATTCTGGTCTATAAAGGATTATACTTTTACCGACATTCATTGGAAACTTTTGAATATAATTAAAGTACTCTGATGTATCATAGCGTTTTAAAGATCGCATTATTTTAGACTATACAAGTTCATCAAATTTGGTACACTCATGTCTAAAAAACATCAACTTATGAATGAAAATATATGAATGTTGGATGTCGCTTGTTGGAGTCGCACTAGTTTTGACGACGCATAATGTTTCACTGAAATATGAAACATGCTGAACGTTGATGTTGTTCCAGTCTGGACAGAGCATAGTACTCATTTCAGAATTGTATACCAAATAGCTTGAGAAGTTCATTATTGCTTTTAGGTGATCTGTTCTCTCTTCGTTTAGATTCGAATTTACTTTTCGTTTGTCGTTCTCCATTGCAGGCATCATACTGTCTGAATGTACTACAAGTAAAGTATTTAACAAACATTAAACCTTCCACCACAGAACACACACACACAAACACATAACCGACACACATGTACATAATCACGTGGTCAGTAAACCTTGACACGTGTATGTTAACGTCACACGGCAGTGCGGTGCGATGGTGTGAATCTTTGTTAAGTTCACTTGGATGTTAGTTTTTACGACCACAGAAAGTCATTCAGTAAGAGATTACAAGACATTATTACTTGTAAAGACAACATTAAAATAATTATTCGGATAATTTATTATAAATACTGCTTAATGTTTATGTGTCGAACAGACGTCGTGTATATCGAACAGACGTCGTGTGCTTAAAACGTAATATGTACTTTGAAAGTTACTTAGATAACGATTTAAATCTATGGTAAATGTGCGATGTTTTACAAATGATCTTGCTATAGATAATATCATAAATATTTAATAAATTTACGGTTACTTTTTAAATTGTGCTAGCGCTACAGTAGCGGGCACTGTGTATCTTCGAGTTCGATCTATGGACCAGCGTTATAGTTCTGGGCCTATATCCGACGCTGAGTTCTATCTCCGAAAACCTTTATCTAAGATAATATGCTTCAGTGCTTGCATAATCATAAAACTTATTAAACAGTTGTGTATCTTACTTATCAATCGTGGAGTTCATTAGTGAGACATCTCCGAATATTTGGTTTTGAAATAAAACCGAGAACAATATTCGAGTTGTATGCATTTCAACGACACTAGATAAGTTTATCTGCATTATAAATTGTTTGTTCGCATTTATGAGTTAACGGGATATTGATTCAGATAGATTTAGTTATAAAATTTTACGAATATAATTTAAGTGCATACTTAAATTATATTTTGATTTTTAGGAAATGTGACATGAACGACATGAAGTCATCGGTAATGATAGACAGCATCGGTAATAGACCGACGTTAATTAAATTTAAAAGAAATAGTTAAAACTATCGTAAACGAAATGTCATCCTGCTTTGTAGGCGCACGGTGGTAACATATAGGATGGATTTCTTAGGGCAAAGACCTTTTTTCGCACTATAAATTACAATAACATTTACAATTATGCCTTAAACATTTCCTTGCTTGCTTCATTCTGCTAACCACATTTCCTACTTCCTTTTCATTTTTCTCGCTTTTCATTGTGACCTCCTCTGCTTCCCCATTCTTACTTGAAATACATCTAATATTTCTGTTCCTGTAACCGTTTATATTCTGCATCAAACTGTGCGTCAACCACTGTCTTTCCGTTATTGTCCTTCCATACTCCTTTTCCCTTTTTCTCCTTTTGTCTCGTTGTCTTTAATCCTCTTTGTCATCATCGTCCTCTTCCTTGACATCATCTAGATCTTCTTCATCGTGCTCTTTATTTCCTACATCTTCTTCCTTTTCTTGTTCATCTTCTTTTTCTATTTCATCATCACTTAGATCCTTTGCTTTAGGTTTAACTTTGACTATTTTTTAGCTAGTCCAGCTTTTTGCTATTTTCTTCAAGGTTAATTTGAAGATCAAATTTTTTCATTGCCAATCCCGTTTTTGACACAAATATTTATGGCCTCTTTAGGCAAGGAGAATGGTGGGTGGCTTAGCTCTAGTTTCGCCGCTTATGCGGTATTCAAAGATATACGTGTATTATGTATAATTGTTCAATTTGTAGAAGAAATTTGTCATCCATCGCATGAACCTGCAACATAAAAGAATTTATGTGAAGTTTACAGTAAAATATTTTAAAACCAATTATATAGTTTATAGTGCGATTAAGTTAGGCAGAACAGAGATTCTAAAACTGTTCAACGTGGTATAGAAATTCATGATGTAGTATGATGTAACAATGTTGAGAAGAGTTGTTAGTACCCAACGTACAACGGCTACAAAAACAAAACATCGTACAACATAACATGTACATCAGTTAGAGTAACGAAGTATACTATATATAAAAATATAAAAAACGCAAAACTCGGCCATAAGGGAATTAAAAATGCAAATAACTGGTGAGATTAAGCACTGCTCGTAAAATCCACGAGTCATCTAAACCCTCTAAAAACCATAAGGGAGTACCACACCAGTCACCCCACACCACTATCCCTTAGGAGCACAAAACATCAACCCACACAAAAGCAACTCCCGCGCCGCTCTGTGTCAGAAACCCAAACTAATTTGTAGAGCGAAGTATTAGCGTTACTGAAATAAATGAAACAGTACTACCAACAGTAGCACTTCAGTGAGTCCACTGACAGAAACGAAAATATGAGAATTTGCAATTTTTATAATCGTTTTTATTTGTATTGCTACTTTTTTGATTAAATTATTTTTTTAGGACTATATGTCACTTAAATTTAATGTTATGATTTGTACAGTACATAAAATAAAATGGCGTAAAAAAAATAAACAATCTGGAAAAAGAAAATAGCTGGCACAAATGAAATATATGGAATAATGGAAAAAATGTTTGTTTATGGAAAAAAACAATATTGTGATAATAACTTGTTAGAGAATTACTGAGCTGTGTGCAAAAATCTATCAGTTAGAAACTAAAAAACATCTTATCGGATTAATTTAATGGAAAAACTCCAGCTGAAAGAGTTTCGCTAAGAGCAAGTTTACTGGAACTATTGTAGACTGCTGGAGATACTGAAAATGTATTCTGGATAAATGTCAAGTTCATATACTTCAGAATTACAACTTGTTTCTTTTTTACTCATCATTGCTTGACAACATCGCTTAAATTCTGCCTGTGAAAAGAGGACATATTTCGTAGTCTTCAGTCCTTCTGCAGAAATCGTTTGGTTAACTTTTAAATGAAACATAATTGTATATTATGTTTTTTATATCTTAATAAAATATAAATTAGTAGTCAGTTTGGTAACTGACCGCCAATGGCTTTGGCGCATCTAGCAACCCCAAACAAATATGGCCAAAAGATAACGCCGGCAAGAAATGGAGGAGCATACACCCCACGACGGTGTTATGGATGTTGGTGTAGCAACTGAGAATTTCCAATGTCTCAATAGCGGCTTTTCGGTATATTAGCAAAGCCATGCAAATTGCATCGTCGCTCATTATGATTAAAACAAACAAATTTAGCACTTATTTAAATAAAATGTTTTAATAACTTTAAAACATTGTTGCGTCGTTAGATGCTTCATAAAAAGTTGTCACCGACTACTTTCCACTTTCCATAACTGGGGAAACATCAGTATTTGGTCGTAAATTTTATCTTTTTCGTTCCAATATACCTTATAAAAAATTAATATCTAGTATATATCTTATAAAAATTATTAGCTTCTAACTAGTCCATTACGCTTTTACTTTTCGTTTCTATGTATTGTTCCTTCCCTGTTCTTTCGGTTTCTAAAGGTATTCTATTCGGTCTTTCATCTCTTCTTCTTTTATCTATTTACTTCTCAGTTCTTCCATTGGGTTTGAATACTTCAGCTGATGTTGAACTTTCACATTTACTTTAGTTAATAACTTGAACGTATAACCATAATAAAAGCATAATCTCTACTTTTCCAAAATCGCAGGTTAATCGAAAATCATTATTGGTGTAATTAAACAAACATTTACTTAATAATAGAATCCAATCACACTGTACCCTCCTTTGCTCTTGATCTCTAGTGCTAGTACGATGCAAGTGCAATACTGCATGCAACTGCAATATTTCCAGCTATAAACTGCAGCTTTTTCACCACAAACAGATGACCGGATGATGTATCAATATACTTGTACAGTTGAATTGTTTTGTTAGTTTATTTTTACGACGATTATAGCTTCACATGGGATTATATTTTTTTCAGCAGTTGGAAACAAGGGAAGTACGGTAACCTCGGTATTACTATCGCTTATATCAGGGGCTATCAAGATTGGATATTCAGAAATCAATCCTGTTAAGTCATATGTCAAATAGTGTATTAGCTTTATTTAGTTTCACCTTATTCAGTTAGGATTGGGCTGTGCAGGAGACAAGATAGTTGACGAAATAGTGATACAAAAAGTATGACGTTCCTTGTTTATAATTTTTGCGTGCTCGAGATCATAGACAGAGGAAAGAGCGAACAGATATATAATATGTATTTTTATCTCTTTCAATACAGTGGTATATAGATAAACAAATTTTAGCTTGTGAAAACACACAAATACTCTCTTCAGACAATAGTTGTCTATAGTCGGCAGACTGACGTAGTTTGTTCCAAGGTGAGAGCATCGTAAAGGCATAACTTTGTAAGTTTTTTAATTGCTTGTTAATGATATTAATTTTTTTGTAAATATTGGCAAATAAAATTATACTAAAAATGCAACTTGAGGTTAAGCCTATATTTGCCAATATTAACAAATAAATGAATGTCACACTAGATCAATTCATGACATTCTGATCGATTCAGAGAAAAAGTTACAGAAAAAGGAAAGTTATGTTAAATTGCATTGAAACTATAAATCATGAGTGCGTCGATAAAGTACCAGGTAGCTGACACCGGTACCAAGCTCTAGTGTTTGTGACTTTTTTGCTATCAGTTTTAAAACGATGAATAATAAACAACAAGTTATTCTTACGTTAATCTATTTGTTATTTTCCATATCTATTTAATTAAGTCCTGAGTGGCAATCCTCTTTAGCCAGCTAAAGATAGTCCTGTCTTCTATTAGGTTGGTCACTAAAGTATTTGGATGGTTCACAACTCGGCCTTTATATTTTACCGTTTGAGTATTCATTTCTTGTCTCACTGTAGGTATGGTTCAGCCTTTCGTTTGTAATTTTCCATGGTGCAACTACAATCATGCGAATGTATACATCCATATGATCATGACTACAAACTAAACTTCTCTATTCTATATCTTCGAAATATAATATAACCGGACCGCACTATGCCCATCACTGTTAACACAACACACACATTTAGGATCTGCTGTGTATATATTTCTATGTATGATTGTATGGGGTTGAGCGTAAAAATAAATCTGTTGTATTTTTTAATTAAATGGTTTGAATGGTGGCTTAAAAGGCTCACTATATTGTTCAGAGATGAATTAGTTCACTTCAAATAAAAAGAAGAATCCATATAATTGACAAGTTAAATTGTTTTTTTTTTTGTTATAAATTTGAGGTGATTTTAAACACGACAATTAGTTGCTGCTTTATTACTTTTTTTTTAAACGTAATTATGCTCATTACTTTTTGTGTTAATTTGTTGAAATTTAAAAACATGTTTACCAAGAGAATAGTTAAATAAAGAACATAATGGGCTTGTGGACTGGATTTTTAGGGGTCGTTTTTTTAATTTTTGATTGAAATAAATGTTAATTAAGGTTTTTATTTTTTGAAATATCCAAAAATTTACAGTGTTATAGCTATATCGAGTTTGAATTTCAGTTTTGCCGCTTGTTTTACAAGGAATTAGTCTTAGTTAGAATTAGAATTAGTAATTAGAGTTAGTAATCGAGATTATTTTTCCTTGTTGACAACCTTCGTTATATAATACTTCATGGGATATACAACCAGCTATTAGTAGTAAATGATGTATAACGTATAAAAGAGATGGCATATTTACTACATGTGACGTAACATGTAATGGAATTTTCTATAACGTTGGATCCCTTTAATAATTAAAGTGAAAAAATGACTTTTTTATTTGTTAAATCTCTTAATTTATAAAGAGTTGTTATTAAATAATAAAATATTTGGACATATGAGTTTCTAGTAGTCAACTTCTTCAATATACAGTACAATTTTAAAGAAATTAAGACATATGATTGTTGGTTTTACTTCAATACTTGTGTGAAACTGCGCCACTAAACCGGAACTTGATGTTAAAGCCAATCATGGTTTACGAAATGCCTATTACAATATGGACAGCCAAAAGCGAATTAAAAAAAAATTAAATTTCCCAATTCGACTCTGCCTGGGCAACACTTATTCATAATATATTTATAAATGTATACATGTGCTAATATTATGCAGTGCGTTACGCATGACTTCACACATGAGCACCACGTGATTTATTACCAGGTCGTACCCCTAAAGTGTGGGGTAGGGAGTGGGGTGTAGGATATATAGAGAGTGGGTGTATGTTGTACTTGTACCTAGTACTTGTGTCTATATGTAAATATATGATGGATGTAATTTCACTCTAATATTAGCGATAATTCTCGTTGAATTCCGCTTGGTTAACAATTACAGTTGAATATATTTAATTGATTAAATACGCATTTCATTTATTGAAATGCCATTTAGGGATTTAATAATATGTATTTAAAGTATTTATGTACATACATCTGCACACACACACACCCACATATATATACACATATTATATATATTGTTACAATTTTACTGGGCGCGGAGACGGCTTATGTGCATGTAGCAACAATCCTCCTCAGCTTCTATCACTAAATGTTACCCTCTCTTGAAAAAATAAATATTTTTCTAGGGGTCTAGAATATGTGACAAGATGTGACAAGGTAGGCGGGGGAAGGGGGGGTTGTTAAAAACCATTAAACTAAGTAATATTTTTAAAATGTGTGTTACAAACTTGTAAAGGCGTATAGAGCGAGATAAATAAAGGGAAGAGAGTTTAATTCCCGAACCTTCGATATATGGCGTATCACACGCACGCGACTTGGGTTCTTTTAATTAATTCACTGTACGGTCGCGTTGTAACTTAATAATTAAAGAATAACCACAATTAAAATGAGAACAAGGATTTACACTTTTTACTCCCTATGTGAGGTCATCATCAGATAACGAGAAAACTAATCTATAGACACATTTATAATTAAAACATTCACTGTGAATTTCGTTACATAAAGAGCATTGTCTGGATATTGAAAAATTTGAACGAAACCTTTACAGAGTTGTTAAGGATGATGTTATAAATATTTCTGTAAACATCTGCTACAATCGGGTGTCATTCATCGCCATAATATGCAAGACAAATTCGCCATTTCACTAGGTCCTGACAAAATTAGGCTATGTCGGAACGGGCCAAAGTTTTGTTCTATTCGGCTAGTTATTTAAGATGAACTGGGAACAGCTTTGGATGACTTTAGTTGGCCCAATTTTATCAAAAATCGTATATTAAACGTTATAAAAGACTAAGGTATTAAACACAGTCAACATTAAACCATTTTTAAGCAACGATGTGATCTTAAATAAGTAAAGAAATAAGTTTGTTATTTTGGGGTTAACTTTAAAAGTTAATTATGTTTAAAATAATCTTTTGTAAAGGCGTCTAATATTAATAGCAGCAATCTAATAGCAACTTAAGGCAGGAAAGTTATTCTATAGATTTAAGACGCGTTTTTTTTTTTTTTTTTTTCTTTTTATTTTACAACATACATAATTTACAATCTGTCCTCGAAGAACATTAATCAAATTTTGAGAATATATATAAATATGACATGCGAGCTTGCCATCCATCGATGACTCACTCTAGACGTATATTTGAAACACAGTTTTGATTAACAACGCAATAAACTAATTGATAAATGTTATATATTATATATGTTCACTGTACTCAGAACCGAATTCCTTTAAATTTTAATAAACGCTTTTTTGTACAATTTTATAAAATCAAACGTTGATAGGTTTCGCGTAATAAAAGTAGGATGAATTGCTACATTGCACTACTGCACTACTGCAGCTACTGCAGTGCAACCGCTATCATAGTTTAATTAAAAACTATCAGTGTAAAACGTTGTTGTTATTTACTGCACTATTTGACACAATTTGCCGCATTTGAAACAGATCTCTTTTGTAATCCTGTACCACTGCATTGTTTTATAAATTCAATGGAACCTTTTGAAGAATGCCAGTGAAATTCAATATATTTTCGTTTCTTTATTAGTTTTAATTTCTTTGAAACGTCGATTTTCTAGAGGAGGCATTTTCCATATCACTTTTATTAATTGTAGCTATCCTTCTATCTCCAACTACAGAAAATATATTAAAACATATTTTTTTTAAATAATCCATTAAACTAAACCACCCTTACTATTTTTTTCAGCATGTAATCGCACGTACCTCGGGGATGCAGGGCGCACGTACGAGCTGGAGATCCGGCGCCCCAGGGAGGACAGACTCCCTTTCCTGTGTCACCTGAACTTCACAGCAGCAGGGGGACAACTAGGAGATCTCGTACAGGTGAGTGCGCTGAACATGCTACTCACCGAAGTGGATCTGTTCCAATCCACCGTCGGGGGACCCTTACCTTTCCCCACCCCACCTCCATCACCCTCTCACCGACCTCATTATTCTATAATATTTAAAATAGTATAAAGAACTACATGAACAAGCTTTTTACATTGTAAAGCTCAATGCTGATGTAGGGTTATTTATAGTAACAGCTTCTGGATACACCGAAAGCTTTATACATTTTATAAAATGGTGTATTTTAGTTTCGTTTATGTGATTAGCTATATACATATATTTGGTCGAAAATAGCTCCTTACCCGAAAGATATTTAGGTGTATACTCTCAAGTACTCGTAAAAGCTCTAACAACTCATAGCATGAAATAATATTAAGGGGCCATCCAATAATTACGTGACATGCAAAGGAGGGAGAGGGGGTCCACAAAGTGTGACAAGAGTAGGGAGCGAGTCATAAGTTTTGTGACGCCACATCTAATCTAAAATTCGGCTTCAAAAAAAGAAGAAAAAATTAAATAAAACTAAGAAAAATGAATATTTTTCTAGGGGTCTAGAATATGTGACAAGATGTGACAAGGAGGGCGGGGGAAGGGAGGTTGTTAAAAGCCATTAAACTAAGTAATATTTTTAAAATGTGTAAATGCGAAATGTAAAATTTGCGAATATACCTGCTAAAGTATAACGCTAACGGATGTGAAGTATTACTCGAAGGTTCTCGGGGAAAAAATACACCACAAGTAATTTAAAATACCAAAAAAAAAACTTGTATTGCTTCTTAATACCAATAAAGCAAGATCCCAGGGCCACCAGACATCACTTATTTTCTGATCGGATCGGTCTGTCCTTTTCTGAAACGTTTTAAAACAGTTGTCTCGATAAGATATAAAATGGACCACCAGACTATAAGTGAGTTTAAGTAATTTGTTTGTCAGTTTTAAAGCATCTGCAAGGTAACACAAGTGTTGTAAAAAGAGGTCGGATTGTCGTTCTAGAAGGAGATTACTCAGCTTGCTAATACATTCCGCAGGGATGCTAGTTTCTGGTAGTAGATTCTTCTTATGACGATTTCCAACCACCAATTACGGTTGATAAGAATTAACTCTTTTAAGATGATTAACAGGATTCTTGTTAAGACGGTGTATTGTTGCAATTTGAGAATACTTGAGCGGTCTAAAGTATAACCTCGTTGCAACATACGACGGTTGAACAATTAGTATCTTTTAAATACTATTAATACAAACACTTTTATTAAAATATATCATTTATTCGTTGTAATATTATATCTGCATACTTAATTACAATAGTATTTTATTAGATTAATAAAGATGTCAGATATAAAACAAAATGTAATTCTTAGTGTTATAATTTGATTAATAGATAAAACGTGCATACTGTAGTACACTTGATGTTACAATTGGAGTTATTGTACGAACGAAGTTACAAGTCGTAATGCTTCGAGTCTCAGTTTTAGACTGGTGTTCCGAGTGTCGTACAGTTTAATATATAATGATTTATTTCACATCACAATACGCCAATACTGGGTTACCAGTATTAAAACAATATAAATCTCCACAGACCAGAGACAATATTTACAAGCGCTAAACTTAAACAATTATTCATTACAATATTAATACTAATACTAAAACTGTTGACATAATATAATTCTTATGTAATAATTAACATTTAATATTATTAAAATAAAAGGTAAGTGCGACATATGCGTACTTACAACACAAGGTATTACAAGACAACTGTTTTAAAACGTTTTCCAAGAGGACAAACCGATCCAAGATGCAAAACATCCCATGGGCCCAATTTTAATTCCACTATGAGTAGAAGCGAGAGGGCAAATGGCTAAATGACATATTTTGTTCATCAGAAAATAAGTGATGTCTGGTAGCCCTAGGATCTTGGACTATAAAAGATAATGAAGATATAAATTAGTTTATAAATGGTACAAGTTAAAATAATCACTGGCAGAGCGTTCTTATTCTCAACGATTTCCTGTTATAACTATAACGTTTAATCAGGTTATGGGCTGGACGACTCATGTTAGATAATAAAGCTTAGATGTTACTCGTTGTGATGTTTAAATGTGATTGATTTGGAGTCTAGTATACTCCATAATAATTACTATGTGCATTTTTATGCACAGTAAATACAGACTAGTTTATTAAATAATAATATAAAATTAATTACATATTCCATAAAGTATACAGTATTAGCTATAGAAGTACATAACCTATTTGTTAATAAAATACCATCACTATTACATAATTCAGTAACTTTTATATCAAAATTTAACGATTTATTTTATATTCCGTTATCAACAGAAAATAAAATTATTTAATTTTATAGCAGTTCGATTATGCATCGATTTAAAAGTAATAAAATATTAAAACAATATGTAAATCTATTATATACTCGTAGTATAGTATATCACCTCACTCATATATATTTGTGTTTGTGTTGGTGTAAGACTGTTTGCATACAGCAATTGAAAGGCGTTGAAATAAAGATATAAATCGTCGAGTGCAGTTCACATTTTTATTTATTTTGACCCAGTTATTCCAGGTCTTCTGACTGTACACACATATATTATCTGGGATACAAAGGAAAGCATAATCTCTTCCGCAAAATGTGTCGCTTTGTAAAAGGTTACTAAAAAACATGCAAATAAACTATTTGGGGTTATTCTCTAAATGTTTAATAATAACACAATTCATAAAGGAAACATAATGATTTTAATTTCGTGCATTGTTTATCTCCAGGGCTGTAATACGCCTCTAAAACAAGTATAAAATATTAAAATGTAAGAGCTTAGTCGAATCCGTTCGCCTTGTGGTCTGTTGGAAATTCTGTAAACTAAAAAAGTCCATATATTTTCTTGGACATTCTGTAATAGTAAACTCTTGGTCCATATATACAGGGCTCCTCAGAAGGGGGAGGTTAAATGGACTCACTTATTTGGGGCAGTTGGTTGCTGACAGTGTGTGACAAATATAAGATAAGCAGTTTACAACTTTTGAGAAAGTACAAACTCACTGCTCTCATACATAACCAATTAGCATCAATACGTATTTGTACTCAAACATCCATAGTAATACGGAAATAATCGTGGCAACAACGTAACTGTTAATCCTCGTAACGCATTGCACACATAACCAAATACCGCGCTTGTTCCGTAGCCATATGAAAGCGCTGTTGCCATATCACTACTACTGTTCGATTGACCTCTCGAGTTAGTTGAAATTCACATTTTAAATAATGATATCCCAATTGCCACAGTTACCAACATAGATATATATTATTATTTCACTCAGACGAGTGTCTATTTTATTATTTATTTCAACATTTTTCTCAGTTAAAACCACTTTAAGCTATTATTATTATTGTATTTTTATTCTTTTTTAGTTGCATTTTTTTAATTATTATTTTATATTTAAAATGTGCAATTGTATTCTTAATACAAAACATTTCTTCAGAATCTTCTTTAATTCCTAGAATTACAAAAAGACAATGACTAAGATGAATTCATATCTCAGAAGATGGAAATGGTAGAGATGGCCGTTCTGAATGCATTGTGCATAAGATGTCTTTAGTTTCTTATACTATATTATTTTTTATTCTTTTTATTACATATTTTCTCTAAGAGAAAATACCTTTTTTCTTATCCATATTGTCTGACAACTGAAGTATTATGTATTTTTAAAAGAAAACAGAAAAGGAAAAATATGAAAGGAAAATGTTATAGAAAAACACAATTATTGCATTCACTAAGCTACGTGCACTGAAATGTTGCGGGACTTTAAATATTTTATACATTGTTTATTATTTCCGTGTCTGGGTTTAAATACGTTAGAGAAGCGAACTAACTAGCTTAATATTTAAACCGTTTACGAAAAGAGTTCGTCTCATTGTAATGTATTTCACAGAGCAAAGACAAGCTCAAAAGTATAGAATATTATACGAGTAATAATAACTAGTATACAACGGCTGGACCATCTGTTGGTTTCTTTTTAAAGTTGCTATCAAAACTGCACCGTTGAATATTTCTAAATGATTGTTGCTTCATTTAATAGAGTACACGTTCCGATTACTTATGGAAAATATTTTGAGTTTGCTGCTCCAGCTGAGAAGCAATGGCGCGTCCACTTAACATAATTTTGTAGTATATTGTGGGTTAGTTGTGGTTCTATTTTGCGAATTTATGTTTTTCTTAAGCACGTTAACTATTTGTGGATTGTTGGAGTGACAACGGTCCTTACTATAGCGCACTGTATACTCAAGTCTATCTTAACACATTTCAGTTAATACGTAAGGTATAATCGCATAATATGAGAGCAAATGTAACAGATACTCGTATGTAAGCGCTTAACTGAAATTGGAAGTGATTATTATTTTAATCTCGCTTTTTCTTAAGTGTTCTCTTTTCTAAGTTGTCTCTTTTTGCTCCAATAAAAATATGTATGTCTAAGACAGTTCCATAAGTATAACTAAGTTGTTTTCGTTATATTGTTATAAAAATACACCGCCTTTGTTCAATCGACCTATTCAAAACATTCATATCTTTGACTATAATTTAGAAATAAGCACAGACCGGATTAGCTCAATAAGATAGCATCGACATACTAAGTTGGAGATCTGGATTCGCATCCAGTTCCGATCGATTTCCTTGGTTATACATTCTTGACATGGATACAAATGGGATAGACGGCCTCTTATTCACAACAATGTTCCTTTGGTCGCCTTTTTTGGCTTAAGACAGATTATTTGCAAGTGTGTTGCCGCTTCTAATCAAGTTATTTAGAACCAACATGGAAAACTTCATATAAAACAATTTCATGATTGTAATTTTGTAATTATTTTAGTTTAAAAGCACACATGGTATTTCTGTCAACTTTAAAAACAACAACGGAAGCAAGCAGAACGTATTAAAAGGAAAAAAGAAACTAAATCCTTTATACGGTACGTGCTAAGCGACAAACATGGTGGATGTGCTCGATGTGCCCGATGCGCTCGAGGTACAAAACAACCTCTACCACCTAGTGCCAGGCGCCACGTGCTTGAAGAAGAACTCCAACATGTGTGGCGAGGCGATCCTGGTAAACGAAGAACAGTGTGACAAATTGCAAGGACAGTTGAATGCATTGCACTGCGATCAAAAGTAAAACGAAATCAAGTCGTGTGCAATGTTGTTCTGATGTGAGAAATTCATCTTTTTAGGATGCTGCACTAAGGGCGTTTAGATCATATTTATTACTTACTTATTTATTTAGAACATATAACTTTTCCCTGCTTACAAAAGCTGGTAATAAATTTTCTATTGACAAACAACCATAAAATTGTAAAAACCACCTTTTTATGCATTTTTATTTCCAATTTTCGATTTATTTTCAAACGATTCTTGTATCTGATGTACCGTACAGACTTGTGAGATTTAAACATGCGACATCCAATATTTGTTGGAAGAAGTTGTACAACACGTCCACAATAGTGCGACATGCAACTTAATACGTCGGAAGCTTTCATATTTCGAACGAATTCCTTCCACCTGCTTTAGAATATTTAGAGAGAGAAACGTAATAAAACTTAGTTATTATTAAAGTTGAAACAATTTTGAATTATTTTTATTTATTTACTAAACACAACAAAAAAAACGTGAACACACTGAAATTATACTGGAGACTGAGTAGGTTCTCGACCCTCTTGTTCGAGATCACATTTAAAACCTGCAAATCCTTTACAAGTTCCTCCGAAGGATTGAAACATTTTTGTTCTACCTAGAACTTTTTTAAATAACATAATTAAGGGTTTTATTAGTGTCGTATGTTTCGCACTATTCTGTACAGTACATAAGACCCGAAATAACAGAAAAGTAGATCTAGCCAGGTTCTGAGTTGTTCCTTCTCTTCCCTCTGTGCCCCACCTCAAGCGTTAGGACGCATAATATACGCAACCATTTAGCGTGATTATACGTCACTAGAATAGAAAAAATTGTGAGTAACAGTATATTTCTTTGTGATGACACAATATAATTTGAATTTTCTTATTTTTGATTGATTAATTAATGATTTATGTTTAAATTTTATTTGACAACCTATTTTTACCTTTAAATTGTGCCATACATAAGGGGAAGGGGATTAAACAAAAAGCACCACTACTGTTTTGTAGAATAAATTGAAAAAATGTGGTCCTCGGATTTTTCAAACTCTGATTCATCCAGCTGCTGATCTATATGTTATAAATTAAACCAGTACTGCTAATAGCTCATAGATGTCACTATTAACATGCGAGCTTTTCTTTTTTCATGGCCTTTGACGATAAGCTTGACACTAATTAACTATATTTATAAATTTTTTTTAATTTCCAACAAATTATAATCAGCTTGCAGCTATCATACATACTCGTATATATCTATATATACAAAGCTTTTCCTTGGAGAGCAACCCTTTTTAATGTTAAAAACAACCCCAAAGCTGTACACATACACATAGTACATCGTACACCGTACAAGCTACATGTTACCAACCTTTATCTAGAAACAAAAGAGTCTAGTCGCGTTTTGCTGTGTTTCTACTCACAACCTACC
Organism: Panorpa germanica; assembly: GCA_963678705.1. Classification (NCBI taxonomy): domain Eukaryota; kingdom Metazoa; phylum Arthropoda; class Insecta; order Mecoptera; family Panorpidae; genus Panorpa; species Panorpa germanica. Next base: position 9,120,890 of record OY783206.1, on the reverse strand, counting down.
CCATGTACCTACCCCAATGGACAGTAGCTTAAGGGTAGTTCTTTACAGATTCGCAGAATCTATGGGGGTGGATTTCATAAGGGCTTTGAAGGAATTTAAGGCAAACAGGGAGTGATTAATAACTGCAATCAGAATGCTTCTTGCTGTGAGAAAATTGTTGTATGATTTTCACCTGAGGTTTATAAAAAGCTTGCGATATATATATATATATATATATATATATATATATATATATATATATATATATATATATATATATATATATACGCTCCACAAATAAAATATGAGATTCAGCGCAATTGATAAACCTGCAGAATGTGTATTATTAACATTATTGGAAAAGATTTCTTCTTGTACTAGTACAATACCGCACTACCCCCCTTACTCGTGACAGAAATACGGTTCAAAGGAAAAATATAGTTTCAGTTTAGTTTACAAAAAAGTTTACTGATGTTTGAACTGATGCTAGCATAAAAATACTCAGAATCACAAATCAAGAATCCATTTTAATAATTAAAGCAAAGCTCCGATTTTAAGCAAAATTAAAGAAATTTTTAGATTCAATATTTCTAAGTTTCGCTTAAGTAAAATATTACAAGTATTTGTTTTGTAATTAAGTAATTTTAATTGCGATATCATTTTGAGAGATTTAATTGCTTCCAAACGCAGATTAGAACCAGTGCCGAATTAACAATTGCGAATGCAGTTGGCGTACTCGCCCAGACTTACCATGAAATACTCCCTACCATTGTTTGAATGGCGTTGAAGGCAATCGCTTTTTTTTCAGCTTTCACGTAACGAAAAAAGAATGTTCTTTTTATCAGCGAATGACAATTATTACTAGATAAAGAAAAAAAATTGCGCCAGGTAAATCGGCTACTGCCTAGAACACAAATCCTGTAAAGAATTCTACATTGCAGAAGTACAGGGTTCTGGTATACATAAAATGAATAATATTGAAAAGAGAAGGTGTCAAGCTGGCATGGATTAGAAACTTTCGGACAAACAAAAGATAGACAGACGATAAGGAAGGCACAGAGAGAATAGTCTTCTGAGGAAGGACGAAGGACGAACGACGAGTGGGAGACAACTGACGAGTGTGCTGTTACAACTTTTATAACTTTTTGATGAGTTCTCAAAGATTAAAGAGCTGTGTGACTTTTCAACTGAAATAAACTGTCTACAAATAGCGCTGAAGTTATCGTGATTTATATCTGAAACATTTAAAATACATTTAACTTTAATTTTTACTTTTATTTTAATTAATAAAAATATAGCATATAGGCTGTGCCATCAGTTGATATATTTTTCAAGTGTGTCTAATTTCGATATTGATATTGAATACTGAGGCGTTTGACTTAGAGTGACCTTCTCTGCTAGAGATGGATCGCTTTATTGATCTTATGCGCACTAAGTTCTGTAATGTTAAAAACCGTTGTTACTCCAATAATCTACAAACAATTTACGCATGTATATAAAACATTCATCGAACTATTCGTGAAATAAAGCAACGAACAACCAAAAATGTACTGCAACATTTGGTTAAGAATCGATCAAATAGCACAAATAAGTGAAATTTAACTACGAGCCAACCATTTAAGGTTTTAACGATTTTCCTAAATCAAATAAAATATGTCACAAGAAATAAAAATTTATGATATGTCAGTGCAATAAATAAAAGATTACGTAAGTTCAAAACTAGTACGACTATCTGACATCATAACCACCAGGAGGTGATAACAAATTTCCAGCAATCACTTCAATATTAAAATCGAAATTCGTTTCAAAGCACTTTATTTCCATAGCATTAAACTTTTTTTAAGTTAAGACTTCTATAAAACCTCATTGGTCTGCATTACCCGATGTGCATTTCGGTGCATACACATCGTATCGTCTGTATGGCACCATGCTTCCTAGTCTATCTCTATCCTATTATGTTCTCCTGGTCCTTCTTGGTCTCTGCCCGGGACTCGTGTCTCTCGTCTACACTCTGCACTTCAACAATCATCCAGCGATGGAAATGAAGTGGGCGGAGAGGGCAGGGTGGAAGTCACTTCTTTTCTTGTTTTCTTCAAAAGAATCATTTATGCTAATGGCTCGAGACGGTAGGAATATCATTCATGTGTGATATATATATATATATATATATATATATATATATATATATATATATATATATATATATATCTTTGATACAGCTTCACTGTAACAGGAGTCATTTTCTGTTAATTCTGACTTGAAATGTTTTAACGTTTGGACTAATATGGATAAGGGAATAGTGGGCCAGTAGAGAGTATAATTTTATAATTGATTTTACATGAAGATGACCTCGCATGGGTGATCGAAAGCTGCTAGTATCTTTTTATAATGAAGTTTAGTTTTCTATGATAATAGGGTTTTTTTATTGAACATCTTATTCTTACCTAGAATTATTATTATTATTATTATTATTATTATTATATATATATGTGTGTGTGTGTGTGTGAGTTTTAACTTGGTGTTAATATAATGTTAATTAAGCCTAATTGCATGATTAAAAACACTATATATATAGAGGACGACTTCGTACTCTCTCCGAGTCCTTAAAATCTTTTTCTTTTGCGATAGTAATAGTATGAGTAAAGTTTATCTATTTGTCTACTCTAAACGATGGATCCTTTGGGTACATTTCTTGTTTATTTTTGAGTAACTGAGAGCATGATAGCACTAAGCTACACGTAACAACTTAAGAAGTAATTGTTATGTAAACTTAGCCTTAAGAAATTTATTTACTATTTGATAAATACATTATCATCAATCTTAAATAGAATGTTGTAGGGAACGATGTACGATTATGAAAAGTGTCATGATTATGAGATATCGGTATTTGGACATTTTGTGTAATAACTGTAGTTAGAATATAATAATAATAACACGCCGATAATACTTTTCACATTATTGTTAAATTTACCAAAATAAGGAAGCATTAAGGTGAGAAGGTATACACTCTCTTACAAAATCGTATTTGCAAACTAATATTAAAATGTTTCAAATTTCAAAAACACATATTTTTTAAAGTAAATTATCAAGTAGAATAAAAATAACAACACATTCCAATTCGTTTCCTGATTGAAATCCAAATAAGAACTGTATATTTTTATGCTTTCTATAATATAAGAAACTATAAATAAATTATTTGTTAGTAACATTTGGATTTGAAAGTAGTATTGGGTCAATGCCGACCATCACGGGTGGCGCTCTCGTGCACGTTAAATATACACAAGAGCCTAAGAAAATCAGATGGTAACTTAGAATTATGTTAGATACCGCATAAAACAGTAAACAACAGTTAATCAAATTATTTTAGAAAACTCAACAAATAGACCCGTACAGTTGAAAGTTTGACAACATCTGATATATTAAATGAGGTATTAACCGTAATGTAAAGCAGTGAATATTTTGAGTCATTATCTTAGATAAGTCCATCCATCCATCCGTCCTCCGTTCCAGACACTGCTTCTGCGGTTATTAAATATTTTAAATGTGTCTTGAGATAACGACATTTTTAAGACAGTTTCCCAGACGAGTAATAAATACGAGTATAACTCTTAAATGTTGATTAAACAGTTTTAACGTTTGAACTTTTGAGACGTTTGTCGTAATCTCTTTTTAATAGTTAATATTATTTATAAAGTCATTTTGAAAAATGAAAATCACTTTTATAAACTTTTCCACTAACAATAACAGTAAAAAAAACAATTTCAACTTACATAAATGTTATTTTGAAAATATAATTCTTTAAAGTCATATATCTACAACCATACAGTTATTAAGTTTGATTTATTGAGTTTTTCCTTTTGTGATATCAATAATTTGTAAGATAATAGTTTTATTTTCAATTACTTCACTCATATTACATATTATTGAGACATATAGAAGTACTATATATGAACAAATAAATTTAAGATATGATAAATTTAAATAAAGTAACAAAGTTTGGTCTTATACTGGTGAAAAATTAGCATTATTAAAAGCATTGGAAATTAATGAAAATATCAACAATAATAAAATTATAATAATAACGGATTCTTTAAGTGTTTTAAAAAATTTAAATTCTAATGATAACAAATCAAATAATGATATTTTGACATGCAAAATTAAGGAAATGTATTTCAATATAATAAATAAGAATAATACCATAAAATTTATGTGGATACCAGGACATTGTGGAATAAGAGGAAATGAAATTGCGGATAAATTGGCAAAGGAATCAATAAATTTAGAAATTGAGATGAAAGTGAAATTATCTTCATATGAAATTTTTAATATAATCAAAAAATTAAACTTCAATTTGAGAAACACAGATATCATTAACAAAAGTCAATTAAAAGGAAGAGATTATTATATGTTACATTTAGGTAAGAAAAGATGGTTTAGAAATGAGTCCTGTAAAATTATATCAACTATAATCAGAATCGAAAGTAATCATTGCAAAACTCCAGCTCACCTGTACAAAATTAATATTAAATCTGACGATAGATGTCAATGTGGTGAAGAAGGAACTTTGGATCATATTATATTTGAATGTATAAATTATAGTTTAGAAAGATCAAAATTGAATAGTGATATATTAGATGTGATTAAAACTTTTCCTGTTAATACTAAATTTTTGTTAAGTGATTCAAAATTAATTATTGAATTATTGAAATATTTAGAAATTTGTAAAATTGAATTATAAGTTATAAAAGATGTATAAAAAGTGTTTGATGGTGGCTATGACGAAAGAAAGTCAAGACAAATAAGTAAATAAATATAAAAAAAAAAACATATAGAAGTATGAATTATATATACTAACCAAAAACAAAAGTTACGTTTTGGTATACATAGTGGAATCTCTTCCCCCTGTTGAGACATTTGACAATGAATTTAGTATAATTTTTCTTTTCAATTTTTTGAAAGTCAAGTTATAAATTAGATGTGACACGAGAAACTTATGCCACTCTCCCTTGTTAGGTCTTGCGTGTGACGTAATTAATGGATGACCACTAATAAGAATAACATTAGTAAGAATTTATCACATATATCAGTATTCTTTAAATATAGAAATTCAGCCCGCGTATGTTTCTGCTCGTTAAACTCGGAAAGTAGTCGTTCAATTGACTTCAAATTTTGACACAACGTTGCATTCAAATACGCGCGTGTTTTTTAAATCATTTCTTTCGTTTCTTTTAAATTGATCGTCGTCTGTTTCTGTGTGTGTCTTTTATTTACTTTCCCATTCATTTTATATCACACTGAGCCAAAGCGAAGCGTGTAAACTCACCAAATAAAACGATAAACAGAACACCAGTTTTAAATATTCTATTTTCTGTAGTATTGTTTTGCCAATCAAAAATTATTTAGTGAAATTTCTTTCTATAAAAAAAAAATAAAAAAGAAAGACAGCTCTTTAATAAAGAGATGGCGATAGCCAACTTGCCCCTGTCTTATAGCAAGATTGTTTCCAATATTATAATATGATTTTGTTTCTTTCCAGTTAACCTTCGACACATTCACCGTGGGTCGTTTTGTGTCGTTCACAGTGGATGGTTGTCCAGATGGTCACATGAGCATCACAGAACAAGGACGTCCCGTTACAGGGGGACAATGGTGTGGCAGTGCGTGGGGGTACACTGTATATTACAGTGAAACACCATCCATAAACCTGACGCTTCGACTAGATAGACTATCACAACAGGTAATGCTTTGTCAACGGAGAATTATGTAACAACGCCGACGCTCACTGTTACTTCAGAGTGGTTTTAAGTTTATTAGCCATTAACACTTGGATTACATCACACATATATCATATTATATGGTTGACAGAGTATGCAAACCTTAAGCAGAAGGATTGTTACGTTAGTTATCAACGTTATTATAAATTATTTTTATATTTCAGTCTATAGAAAATGTACTTATTAGTAATCTAAAGTATCCAAAATTGACTCTTTTGAGTTTGCGACGGCATTCGACATAGAATGCTCGTTTAATTATTCGAGGAAGTCCGTATTAAGTATATTTTATTACCACAATCCCATTAATAGACCACAATAACAACTGGAGAACCAAATGATGTAATTGAAGAACGTAAAACTCCACTCGTACCGCCGAAGAATCACGTTTGTTAACATATTTGTGTACCGTGCTTAGTTTATTAGATAGGTTATTATTACATATATAGCAGAGATTAAGGTGTTGACCCAAGACTTGTATTGGGCACACAGAGTTTGGGGCCCTTTTAGAAAGACAAAAAGAAAAGTGAATGATATCACCGATATGTATTTTTATTTAGTGATTTTATTAGTTATTAAGGATAGCTTTATTCAAATAAATTATAAATGAAGTGATTCCTATTTTAAGAATTGAACTTACGTTATTGACAATGGTTTCTTCAGGGATAACTGTTAAGCAAGATCTTGTATTATGTCCTCAAAGTCTAATTTGTGAAGAATATCATTTTCTACGCACCTGATTTACAATAAAATGTTTATTTAAAGTAACACCACTTATTGAAACACCTTTAAAATGATCGCTTTTGTAGAAGTACGTGAAAATGAGCGATCTCCTCTACATTTAGTGACCATTAAGCAAAAGAATATCCTTGAAGAAACTTCCACATTCGTATTTTTTTGAGTTTTTTTATATCTAGTAACACTTTATTCATTGTTTAAAAAATAAACGATCTCGGAATGTTGTGACCAATACGTCCTAGGCTCGTTTAAAAGATGGCACATATGTTAATTTAATACATTTAAAAAATAAAATCTCATGTATACACGTATATTTAGAGCTGTAACTTCTTACCTTTTTACACATTTCTACATTGAAAATTATCTGTCAATTTAAAAATTGTGCTACTGCCTATGCACAAATAACGTGAATTTTGATAGACAACCACTTTTACGAATGTGTAATATTATACTTCTGCGAGAAATATAACTGTTACATGGACAAATTGTGTGCTACCCATGTATCACAATAGCGCCACTTCGTTTTATTACCTGAAATATACTTAAATATAAATTTCAGGCAAATTACATATTTAAAAGCATGCAGATTCGAGATAGTATATTCTATAACAGCATTTAAATTACCATATTTGCTTGCGAAGATAACTTCATTTTAAAAAATATACATATTTATTTATACCTGTACTTCATTTGCAGGGTGTAGGATATAATTTCGACTTTAAACTTTCATACAAATTTCTAAAGAAGAGTGAAGCGAAACTTCGCTACGCAGGAGGTGCTTACGATGGGGATTTAGTACCTGGAACTTACTGCACGAGAGAATTAGAAGACTGTGACAAAAGGTGTGATCTTTTTAGCAATATACTTCTTCAAAATTTCATACGCCTTAAAAGTGGTGATTTTCATATTAATTATTCCGCAGACCGTGCCGAATCCGTTCTCCGAATTTCCCAGGTGTGTACCCACGTAATTTGACCTGCAGTTACCGGGTGCACCAACGCCCAGCGGCCCCTGGGATGCATACTTTGTTAGCTGTGCGGCAACCTGATGGACATAAACTGCATATCAAGGAGCAGGCTGCACACTACGAACGAGGCCAGAGATTGTTAAGGTGAGTGGCTTATTTAAATGTAACATTAATTAGCAATTGTGACTGTGGTGATACAAATGAATTTAATAATATGAAATTATAAATTCGAGGTAGAAATTGAAAGTAAAAATTAATTAACACTCTGGTACTTTATATTTGTTTTTAATATTTATTTGAGTGCATCAACTTTCAAAAGTTATTAACACTTAAAATAATATATAAATTTATAAACATTTACAATATAATTTACAACTTGTAGATACTAATAAGCGTACTTAAAATAAAGAGATTAAATTTGTTTTATTAATAAAGTCAATAGGGTTTTTCAGACTTCTCCTGCTTTGAAATATCAACCTATATTTCTCAAGCATATTAGAGCATTGACTATGCGATGAGTACCTTGAGCATTAAAAAGTAATCTGCTTTACCGTTAGTGGGCTGTTATTTTGTTCACATATTGGTTAAGGTTCTCTTTTGAATTAGTAGGTATGAGTAAGATTTGTATGACCTATCATGAGTCTGCTTATTAGTTCCTTCCAGCCTTATATTTAGTTCGACTGGTAACTCTTGTTTGCAAATTGATAACTAGATACATACTTACACCTAGTTTGTTAGTATCTGTGACTAATATAGAGGGCTACTACCTGGACTGACCTCTATTTCTATTCTACTTGGAACCTCGAAACTGTTCTAATTTCAACCTATTTTTATACTCTGAAGAGTCAACATCAATTCTAAATTAAAAATTATAATTTGCGTTATTCTAAATTCATAACTCTACGTTTATTTTCTAAATTAAATAAAATACAAAAATAAAAACATATCAAACACTATTACTTTGAAAAGGAAAGGACTCAAAGCAACTCAAATAGCAACATATAGTTCAAATTACGAGAGTCCGACGGTGACTCATACTTAAAACAAGTTGTGGAGTATAAACTGCCGATATAACTAAAAAGCACTGACTCACTTATTTTTCTATAACGTGTATAGAAAAGAATAAGATAGAATTCATTATCGTATTATAGATTTATACCGCTCTCATCACCTCTTTCAAGTATACGTCGCCGACGAAATTTCGCAATTTGAACTATACTCGTATGTACATAACAATACAATTTTAACGATGATAATTAATAAGTCAAGATTCCAGAAGTGTCTCTTACTAAGGTGCGAAAATTTATACAGAGACATAAAAACCAATTAGGTGAAGAATTTAGTTGAGAGGTCATCCTTAGATCTTCGCACAAACATTCCGCAACAAACAATTAATAATATATGTACACAAAGCAAAGCACAAAACAAAACGAATTCGACGCAGCGCAGCAGCGGTTTCGAATTAAAAATGCGTATGTTTAAATATTCAGAAAAGCATTAAAGCTCCTTTTCGAGCTTTATTGCGTGAAATATAAATTTCTGGTTTACAATAGTGGATTAAACATAAAATTTTATGCGTTAGGTCTGAAAATTCATCCCTAAAGGATAAGAAAGGTTTTATAGGTTTAGATATAGATTAAAAATTAAAATAACACAGATTTTAGTAAAATGTTGTTAAGGTATATGTCATAAAGGTTAAAAGTGGAACTAATAAAAATCTTATTATGAAATAAAAGCGCATTAAAAAATATTAAAAACATTTACTAATTAATGTAATTTGCTGATTTTTAATCATAATTTATAATGCTTCTTGGATAGTAAAGGTATAAACTTTACCTGGAAAGAATTACAAACTTTCTTATTTAATAAATGAAAAATATTTAAAAAATAAATGAAGACATACTCTTACATGTATGAAGAAGATACCAAAAGAAATAGCGAACTTTTCCATTAGGTTCCCCTTTTATCAATTTTTCAATTTCGAAATATTTTTATACTTATAATAGTTATATCAATAATATAACTTTCCATCTATTATGGATTAAAAGTTATACACCAATCAGTTGCAACAATTATTGCAATCTGGACTGCAATTTCACGAAGAATTAATTTGTCTGAGCACAGTCTGGTACTATACACATATAGGAACGCGCATACCTTCAACTAATCTGTGTAAAGTATCATTCTCACTCACAGATTTAATTTTGTTTCTAATTTTGTATTTAATTTAAATTGTATAGCATATGGATCATCCCCTGCACCATTTTTAATTTAGAATTTCATTTACGTTTTCTTGGTTTTTCTTAGAACCTTACAAGGTTCAAGGTTTCTAAATTAAAAATACTAAATTTAAAAAAAACTATATTATATTATAACCTCCAAAATTTGACAATCTGTCTAAATGCTGTAGAATTTCTTTTTAAAAGAAGTTCAATGTCAGTTTCTCAAAAATAAAGAAATAAAAACTCATTCTCAACTGTCGAACTGTCAATATTTATATTACTAAAGACGCATACGCACTAACTACGATAAATTAACAAAACCCTAATTAAAACACAAATGTGACAAGGAATAATATATTAAATAAAAAAATTAATTATTTATCAAAACAATGAGTAGGAATGAGGCTTTAAGACAAAATAGTTAGCGTTGTCTCTGTCTCGCCAATTAGTTGATATAGTATTGTCTCTATCTTTCTACGACAAAGACAAAATTATGTTAAAGCATTCATACTTTCAATCGGCGGCTCTAAACTCTAATATTCTAATGCTTTTACTTAGCAAATTCGATAATGCGCATAAAGGAGGTACTTTCGAATCTACGTTGCACCGCAGCTACAGCTTACCATTTCAAAATTATCCCGCTGGGTGCCCCGTATTACTTGGTATTAACTACAAATAGTAATAAGTTGAAAACTACTACACTGCATTTCTACTACTAATACATGCACAGCAATTACCCCCAAACGATATCTCGCCCTTAAATCATATACGAATAAGTGATATTATAATATAAACATTAAAAAATCTTTTCCAAATTATATAATTTCCTATAAAAAACCCTTTTATTTTTTTAATTAAACAATAATAATATAATTTTATTCATTACAGTTATATTTGATTGCTTACAAATGGTTTTAGAGCTAATGCACGAGTATTAGTTAAGGGTTAGGGTGTGAGAGAGAGAGAGGTTTGTTATTAACGCGTCGTTAAAAAATATTGGAGGCTAAAATGACAATTACTTCAACTCTAACCTCAAATTAATGATGTACTTGGTTTATATAAAACAATGAACTGGTTAATTATAATTGTCACCACAGTTTAATTTCACGAACATTTTTATTATTTTAATTAAATACATTTTACTGTTGTGCCGCAATTTAATCTGATGTTGCAAAGAAAATTATTAATAACTTGTCGACAATATCCATTTTGAAACGCACAATTTGATTAATATTTTTGGTAATTTAAAATAATAATACATAACGATCTTGACCCTCAAGGTACCAGAGCAACTCAAGCTAGTAGCAACCTTGTGCGAAGCCTACAAAACAAACGTTATAAATCTCAAAATACGCCCTCAGCTAGATCATGTTTACGCTTAAATATTCGTGAACGTCTTGTACTGTATTTCATTCTAAAGGCTAGCTTACTAAACCATGAATGCTAAGCTAAATTAACGCTACCCAGTAAACAATTTGGTGAAGTGCCCTATTTAGTGAAGTTTCTATTCTAACGCTTTACAAGTTCTCTACCTGTCACAGATTTTGTGTTAGTGTTAGAATTTTTTCATAATAATATTCTTTCTTTTTCCAACATCATTCATTAAGTATTTCTTTTTCTTTCCCACATGGATATATTTTTTTTAAGTTCACTTTCATCTCATTTATTCCAAAGTGAGAGAGAAACGAGATGCGGTTAGACAAGTAAAATATATTTTTCACCGTTACACTTGTATACTTGTATAGTATTTTGTTCAGGACAGTATGCTTAAAGTATATGCTATCCTTTTTCAACAAATATTTCTTTAATGGTAATAGACAGACGCTATCTCCCTCAATCCCCGAATATAATGTATATAAACGAAGATAGTATTTAGCGATGGTAAGACAGAGGTTTTAAACCTAACGCAGACCTGCCGATCGTGGATTTTTGAATCACCAAAACAATGTAAAAAACTAATATAACGAGTATTGTTGAAGATGAATAATATTCATTAAAAAAATCACGATCCGTACTAAAGATTACATCTATTTATTTCTTCGTTTAAATATTTATATTTTGCAGACTCTAAAAAGTAGAATTCCATTAAGTTTTATACCCCTGCTATCCCTGCTAGTGTCAAGTTTATAACTCCGGTCATAAATCATAAACCGACTCCGCTTTTAATTCAGCAGTGAACCGTCGTTGCGATGTCTGTAGGTCATAAAAAGGGCCTTTCCTATGAACGACTGAATAGAAAACGAACACGTTCCATACAAAAAATTCATGATATGTAATAGAAATTAAGTAGAATTTACTCCAAAATGTTTACTGGGTAACTACAAGTTTAAATCTTGAAAAATAATATATAATATAATAACGAAAAAGATTGAGCACAACTGGATTTAAGAATTCTTAATTAAGATACTTTTAATTTTAACTTCTTAAGAATTCTTAAGCGAGAATTTTGCATAACATCAAAAAGCTGAGGTATATTATATAAATTATGAACGTATTATTTATCTTCTTTTTTCCTTACGTTTTATAACGTAATTAAAATCAACTTTATAATTAAACCACACTTTCATAATTATTATTCCAACCCGGGAGATGACCTGACGAAACGTTTTTATAATCAGTTTAAAGATTGTTACATTGCACATATTCAAAAGTGCTTTTTAATTTACAACTCAATATTATATTATACAAACTTCATTTGCCATAGTAATTGGACAACTACTGATTAGGGATGGCGATCTCAGATCGATTAATCGAAGAATCGATTTTTTGAGTCGAAGAAATCGAATGCAATTATACAATTATTTACATTATTTATTGTTAGCTTGGACAAGAAATATTGGGAAATATAATTATTTTATTCTATAATAAATAACCTACATGATTTTATTGATTAATCAAAAATCACTCTTCACTAATTATTTAATTATAAGAAAGGCCTATATTTTCAAAACTCAAAAAGAATCGAAAAAGCGATTTTTGAGAAATCGATCTTTTAGACTTCGATTTTTTTCTGAATCGATTCTTTAGACTTCGATTCGAATCGATTAAAAAATCGATCTTTTTTAAGAAAAATCGCCATCCCTACTACTGATGTCTCGAACACAGTGGCGAGATAATGGCATATACTATTAAATATGTCAGAAAATATGAGATTTGAAATCAAAGCGAGATAAAATGTTATTATGCATTACTGAACTTTCAACGGGAACAACTGACTGTTATGCCTTCTTGTTCGATCCCGGACCAGCGTTATAGCTTCGGAAATAGACCGACGTTAAATAAAGTAAAGAAAAAAACAGTGGTACTCAGGTAGAAAATTGTCTTGGAGTGCTAGTTTGAAACTTGAAAGTAGCGTTATTTATGCTTGGTGTACAAGGCTTGGCATACAAGCTAACTGCAAGGTTGCTACTAGATTAATATACAACACAACTCTGAACGAATAATTAAGCATTAAAATTAGCTATTAAGCGTTCTATGACATTTGGTATGTTAATTTTATAAGCGTAGCGCAAACTTGCTGAAAGAGTACAGAGAAAAACATGCGTTTTCCAATTGGTACTAGCTAATCCTGCAAGGTTATTCAGCTTGGTTACATTTAATTTTGCACCAACCTAAATTAATAAGTTTAAAACTAGCTAATGCCTTGCAAAGATAGCTTTATAAAATCTAATTTCAAGATTCATTTCTACCTGGGTACCATATAGTTCAGTATCACTTGTAGTTTGAGGACGAGCAATTGTGATCATTTGCGGATTTGGAAAAATTAAAATTTTATGAATAAGAACAAATATGTAGATATATGGCAAATATCGAGAAAGCGATGTAATGAAGGAAATTAGATAGATGGAAAAAGTTCAGATTAAAGTATAGGTGGATTTATTTTTAAAGTTAAACTTGAAAACTTTCACTTATTTTAAATAGTAAATTTTGAATCAATTTCTCTCTTCCACGGCTGTTCAATGGTACGTACCCCCTTTCTTTCCGTGATTACCCTTGGGTGTTGACGCGGCGGGCTATTTTACAGTTACAGTGTGGGTATGGTTACAAATAGAACCTATGTACATAGGGTAGCACTGATACACAACTTAATTTATAATTGAGCCAAATATAACATATGAGAAATGTTGAAGTAAGCACTTGTACAAAGAAATATAAAACTGCAATGTATAGGTTAAGGCAATATTCCCCAAATTTTGAATAAAGTGGGTCTCATTATGTAGATGATCATATACTTTTCTAATTGACCGATAACTTTAGGTCAAAGTGAATTTGTGCGCCCCTGCTACACAACACATATCGTATGTACATAACACCTACCAGTATAACCTTCCGGGTGTGTTGCTAAATTCTACTCCTAAATTGTTACAAGGGTGTGAATAGGCGGAGTTTAAAATTGAGAACCTAAAAGGAGCAAAGGTTATATATGGCTCGTACTCACCAAGCCCAACCAGGGCTCAGGGCTGACATTCCATTCACGTACTCAGAACATTCTGTTTTGTAATTACCGCATTTACAGACGCCAAGAATTGAGAACAGAACAGAACAATTCGATTCACTGTTTTATTATGTTACAATAAGCATAACGAACTGAACTGAAAATACAAAATGGCGGACAATTGTTATTGACTTGTTTTGTTGGAATTAACTTATTTAATTATAAAACGCTGATTCTTAAGAAATTTAAACAACCTTTTCTTTCTAAAGCGATACCAAACTAATGGAAGATTTCGTACACACGAAAATAGAATAGGGATAGTTGAAGCCATATGGAGTGCGACAAGTTCAACGCATCTACTTTTTTTTAGAATTTGAAGCGATTTCAACTTTAAGGTTATGTTCCTTTGAAGTATTTTATTTTGTTTAAATTTTAACATCAATTAGGAATATGTTATCACATGCCTGCACATTATGTATCGTCATCTGTTGAATACCACGACTATGTTTCTGTGTCGTTTAAGTATATATCCAAGTTATTAACTAATTTTATGAATTTTGTCTTCATTTTAATACTCCGTAGTTCGGAATATAGATCACGTTGTGTAATAGCTATATATACTGGTTATTCGCATATAAGTTTTTAGTATTTAATTATTTCATTTTTCACTTGTGATTCTTGTATGAATTTTTGTTAGATTATTAAAATCCATTATGTATTTTTTTGGGAACTCGTTCATTATCTTTTTTAGACGCTCCTTTTAGAGACTCCTTAGGTCTAACTTCCCTGCAACAAAATTTCTTCAAAATATGCCATAACATGAAAAAGATATGTTTAAAGCCATAATTCAATAAACGGTCAACAGTAAAATTTAATAACTAAGCTATGTTAGCAAGATATTAGGTATAACCTTTATAGCTACGAAATGAGGCGATTTTCAACATCAAGGTCATGTTCACCTGAAGTTGTTTTGATTTCGTTAAATTTGCTTCAATAAGTTTATTTCACTTAGGAACTCGAGCACTATTTGAATGTTTTCTTGATTGTGTGCAAGCATGCCCTTTAGTTCTTCACTTGTTTCATTCGTTAGGCTTAGTATTGCGGGCAGGTTTCTAGGAGAAGGAAGATTGTCATTTGCATCTGATAATTGTTACACTATGCAGCAGTCCTGTATTCTTTAAAAGTAGATGCATTAACTTTGTATGTCCAATTCGCAGTCAGAAGTGGGATTTTTCATATTGTCTCTTGCATTGATTAGATTTCACTTTTCTGAAATATCTTTAGTTAATTTTAATCTATTGTTATTTATTTGTTTCCAGGCCTGATTGTTGTATACTATTCTTACACCATTCAATTTGATTTAAATGTAATATAGAAGAAACTGAGGAGGGCACAGTGGCCGAGAGTTATATGTTCCTGGTTTGGTTGTTGTCAAAGTTTAATTGATGATATGAGAGCTCACAAAGCTCTCTACGACACCATGAAAACGTTCAAAGTATAGTTAGAGGTCGTCGGTGATAGGACTCAGTATCGAAAAAAAGCAACGTTACATAAATATATTTGAAAAGAAGAAAATGCATTCAAAAAATGTCTTTAGTTTTATAAGTAATATTCACTTGTAGAAGAAGATATGTTATGTCATAGTATCAAGGACGGTAACAAAACATCAGGGTGTAATTTGTTGAAGAATGAGAACAAAATAGCCAAGTTTTATTAAGGGTTAACATAAATAGTACATATATGAACTAAGGGATGATATTGGCAACAAATAAGACAATGTGAAGACATGGAACGAAGCGCTTTGTCTGGGCATAGGAACGAATGACATATGATCACATTCGTGCAACGTCATCTGAAGACATGAATCCACCATCCGGCCCGGAGGTAGTCATTTTGAACAATTTTGCATGAAATTGAAAGTATTATCATGATTGTCTTAAAATATAATATAAAACCATTCATAATTGACGAAACTGCAGCATTTTAAAGTGGTATCATAACGAAGAACGGTGCTGTAGAGTATCCAATATATATAACATGAAGAGAGTCAATTAATTTGTACGCAATCTAATTGTACATAAAACGTTAAAGAAATACGAGTATCCGAAGTAATTAATCTAATTAAATATTCCTAATGAACGAATTTGTAAGTATGTATCACGTGATTCACATTTCCAGTTGACTAAATCAAGTTTCCTTTGTACATCAATTCCAGAATCAACTCCGGGATCATTAGGGAATGGTCTGGTCCATTTATTACAATTGTCCCATCACTCAGTTTTAAGGACCACGTTCCAAAACGTGGGTAACAAAGGGGTCTGGGTCTGGGATCGGGGGACAAGGATGTGTTCTTGACGTATGTGTCACAGACGGGCTAGGTTCACTAATTGGTTTCTTATTAGACACGAAGTCTTATTGGACGCAACTATTATTTACTGCTGATACGGCTGTGTCTGACAGACGACGTGACTTTAGATGTTTTACCGTACAGTGCTGCTGTACGGTGTACTGTGGTACTATACTCATGTACATCTATATAACTGTATGTACTATTAATATATAATATGACTCACAGTAAATAAGTAAAAGATGATTCTAAATTTTCTTGAACAACTTGTGTCTTTCTTTTTTATTATATATTTATTTAACGTCGACTTCTTTCCGATGACACTATACTATTGCTGCCAGTTTTTATTGTGTCATGGCCTCCTGTATATGGACTACACTACTGCCTAATAATTTTATGATATTTGTGAACTCTTACATCATCAATTAAACTTTGAGAAGAACAAAACCTATAAAATATAACTACTTGTGTCAAAATCACATAAACAAAACATGAATAAGTATCAATAAGAGCTGACTGGTTTAAATGTGCTGCCATTTTGTATAAATATATTTCCAGGATCTGAAATTAGACATACGTATTCTAAAGACATGGGAAATACAAACTAGTGGCTCAGTCTGATATGAAATGAATGGGAAATTAAATAAAAGAATACACACATTCAAACACAAACCACGATCAAATGGAAAGAAACGAAAGAATTGAATTCGATTTTCGATTCGAAAAATGTTTGATGGTAGCAATGACGAATAAAAGTCAAAGCAAATAAATAAAAAAATAATAATAATAATGTTCACATTGCAGAACACCCTGTATTATAATGACCATTACGTATACAATGTATACAATATTACACGGTGTTAGTTACTCAGTTGTATTTCACTCATTTATATAATTATGATATTTGGTGATTGGGTGACATTTTAAGCTTAACACTACATTACATGAAGGAACAAACAACCCCTATTAACTCTCTCCATCACCCAGTTTCCCTCCAACAACAAAGCTAAGCTATTAGCCTAAGTCAGAACTCTCTCAACACCCTCTCAATTACTATATACCCCGAATTTCAACCCTTTGTTCAAACAAATACACTTTACAATTCCAATTAAGAAACATTCACTGCGCCATATACTACGGGTATAATTCGAGGATTGTGCTAGTAGCCCAGTTTTAGCCATTTTACACTTTTACCCTACATCTGGTTTAGTACTTTTGATTTTTTTAATAATATTTAAAGTTTGAGACACTCATAAAATTTTGCGCTGCGCAGCTATCAAACACAATATTTATTTTTCATATGCATTTATATACTACACAAAAGATTTCGGGTTATAGTTGACTGCACTATACAAAATAACGACAAAAAACAAAGAAAACCAAAAAAGTAATCTACATAATAAATCTTCAACATTGGATTAAAATCGACGATATTTCGGCACTCCTTGAACACTTTGTAACACTCATAAGCACATGTTTTTCTATATAAGTTTTTCTAACATTTTTAGTGAGTCAACAGTCGAAATTTCGTCTGCAACACTAAATTTAAGGCAAACTTTGTTCAATGAGTTCGTTCATTGTAAAAATCGTCATGCACTCTCGAAGTGAACTGATTCAACCAGCTGTTGTAACCAATTTTGCTCAAATTAAGCATAGTAATTAAGTACAGTGCTACCAACTTGTGGAATAAATGATTTTTATAAAATATCCAGCGCATTCCTTTTTAAATTGTGTATACTTTTTATCTAAAATCAGAACTTCCGAACCACGTTTATCGCAATACTCTCTTTACTCATTGGTCTTTTCTCTTTCAGAAGTTGGGAGCAGTGTGACCTGGTACAGGACTTTTTATCCGTAAGAGATGGTCGCACTTCTACATCCCCAGAGTTGGCACGTCTCTGTGGAGGTGACGCAGTACCTGACATCATTTCCAGTGGTCCAGACATGCTGCTGGAATTCAAAACATCCGCGTATGATAGCCCGTTCCATCCAGTTCCGGTCACATATCTACCGGGATTTGAACTCGAAGTACATGTAAGTGACATCTTTATTTATCAATATTATTTAGAGTACGAGTATGTGTCAAATGTATCGGATCAAATGATGATACATTGCTCTTTGCGCGGATATGCATCTTTATGACTCCACGTAAGAAAATATTTCTTACTTTATATTCTCATTTCACCTAAATGACATTTATTTTACAAAATAAACTGAACTCTCTTTTTACATTAAAAAATGATTACTTTAATGATTGTTTTTAAACGTTTTATATTAATTAAATTAACTGTCATTAATGGAATTAACTGATTGTACAACATTTATGCTAAGTATGCTGCACAGACATAATATACAGTAAATTCAACATAATATTTAAAATATATATTTTAATTCGTATTAATTTAAATATTTCATAAAATATTTTAATCCCCGACATTTTGTTATTTAAATTATTTTATAATTGCAATTCAAATTATTTTAATGTATTCGCTCTTTTCTTGTACTTCTTGCAGTGGCGTACTGAATGTATAGTACATTCACTATTTAAATATCTTTATACTAGTTGCTTTGACAGATATTAGAGAAATCTTAACACTATAACATTAAAGTGTATCGTAAGAGCTAGTGCTCACGGGTTTGTCTCTACTGGATTATGTGTGATTGCATAAATTCCCCGTCCACCTGGTTCAGTGTTCAATTCGCCTAAATATACGTACTAATTATACTCAGTACAGTCTAAAAATTTCTGTAACATTTTGTACTTGATATCAGTATATACATATTCTATAATGAAAATATAAAAATAAGCTTTAAAATAATATGCAGTGACGGTAGATAGGGTGTAGTAAGTTTAGAAGTTTAGGTTAAAATGTTTAATTAAACCACTATTTCTTATTAATATACAGTAACGGATTTAATCACAGACGCACTTATGGCCTCTGGTTTCGATTTCACTCAGGTGAGTGATTGAATTGATTTTACCAAAAGAAAAATTGGGAAAATATATTGAATTCCAGAAAGGCAATTGTGACAAAAGAGGATAGATTTTACCGAAAGGCAGTTGTGTCTAAATACAAATGTTTTCCCCAAAGGGCAATCGTGGACTAAATACGATTTATTTCTTCTAAAATCAATTGTGACAACGAGGAGAAAATAGAAGAGATATCATTAGTTTTAAGTTTAATTAGAGAATTCATGATTTCTTTTTATTCTTTTAAATTAAATTAATATGATTTCAATAGATAGGTAATATCTCGCATTAATTTGTAATATATTAATTGTGTGTTTTATATATTTGTTTATTTATATGATTGGTATATTTGTTTAATTTTGATTTGCTAATCATTTGGTGAAGTAATTCTTTGCCAATTATTCATCTCCGGGTATCAAACCCGGACCTAGCTGTGTGTTAGAGTCTATGACTTAACTACCTCGACCGGCTAGAATTCATGAATTGTAATTAAAGATTATGTGGTAGAATGTAAAGCCTAGCAAATCAAGCAATTGTGACTCAATGCAATTGATTTTGTGGCGTGGTAGCTAAAAAAAGAAGATGTTAACATGTATTTCATGTGGGGACAAAATCTTTTCTGCATCTCATCGCCTAAGTTAATAAATAATTAAGTTTCTATATATTTCATGGTACGACGAAAACATCCTCCTGGAATAAATGTTTTACCATAAATCCGTTGAAGTACAAAGCGTTTCCAAAAAGGTACAATTAAGAACTCTACGCCTATGCTTTTAAAACTCCCTCATTTCTTGACTTCACAGAAGTAAAATCTTATAATATTTCAACGGGGAGAAAAGCATTTGAGTAAAATCTTTCCTAACGCTTTAATATTCAACTATCCGGTTGAGTAAATAACAGAATTAGAGGGATGAAAAACCACCCTTTTTAAAAAAGGGTGAGTGAATAGAAGAAGTAGATATAAAGTATTATATACACAAATTATGAATTATT
The DNA here is from genome assembly GCA_963678705.1 of Panorpa germanica. NCBI lineage: Eukaryota > Metazoa > Arthropoda > Insecta > Mecoptera > Panorpidae > Panorpa > Panorpa germanica. Next base: position 9,100,467 of record OY783206.1, on the reverse strand, counting down.
TCACAACAGACTGTAACACCACTTGTTAGATAAAGACAAGCAAAGGGTAAACAAGCGAATCTTGATTTATGAATATAAGTGACGCTAAAAGTCGTTCGCTCATTGATTCACGCGGAGTCACCCCGACAGCTTTAGGATTATTGCGGGTGGAACATATGTTAGGAGTAAATCCATATCTATAACGCTATATGAATGTAGGAATCTGTGTTAATAAATTTATGACTCTTAAAAATAGATGAAATCTGTGTCTAAAAAGGAGAATTTTCCATGACTCCCAATCAATCTTTTTTTCTCAATATTTTTTATTATATTACTACAACAGCTAGGTTATATTTCAGAAAAATTGTATGTTTTGTAGATTTGTTTATTTCTTATTTGTTTTTCATTTAGTGAGTTACTTAATTTCCAGTCATGGAAAGTATTTATTGCATCTCCGAGAATCGGACCTGGACCTAAGCACAGCTAAATGTTACATCTACCTAACTTCCTCGACCACTCAAAGGACCAATCAATCTACTGATGTAGTCGACTTCAATGAAGGTTTTTTAATTAACCGCTTGCGTTTTGTAAACTTCCCCTCCATTTTTTTTTTAAATTCGCCTTATTAATTATTTCCTATATTTACTTTCAATGCAATTACATCAATCGTACAAGTGGTACTTCTACCCTGTGGGTTCTTTGAGTGAACTGTATCACCTTGGTCTAAGTTGGCGAGCGGCTTTTTAATTATTTAATTATCTACAAAGATTCTAATATATTACTTCTAGTTAATATAATAATAGTTGAGTGCTTACTTGTCACTGCTTCTTCCACAATAGGTTCACACTTTATCTTTAATCTAAAACTGAGTTGGAGGACAAACTGGAATAAAAAGCGGGTGATTGAAATAATCTTTTAATATTTGAAAGTCATTTTAATACCGAACTTAAATCACATGAATTCAATTACAAATTACAGTTTTTCAAATTCTTATTTACTACTCTGATCTTACTATTATCAAATCTAATGTCCAACTCCTGATTAGTATTAGTGTTAAGTATGCGTGCGCTCTTGTATGCATAACTGGTACAGACTTCGACAAAAGTTTTTGCTTACTTAGGTATAGAGCGTTTCATTCTTACACTATTACACAACTTACTACAAAAGTCACACAACTTGTAAATAATATTATAGCACGACAACGTCATTAAGAGAGTAGTGTCTTCAGAGGCCGTCTTAATATGTGATTGTGAACGAATGACAAATTTATATTTTTAATTTGCAAAAATTACGATAGAAATAAATTATTAGCTGATGAAATGATTATATAACATAACTATGTTTTTAGTATTCTAGAATAAATATTTCATTCTGAAATTATAAAGTTACAGTAAAACTTGATACAAAATAAAATCAGCTACAATAAAATACATGGTACGATATTTATGAAATTGAAACGGAGGTACTGTACTACTAGGAAAACATAATTTAGTTTTATTTATCGCTTTAAGTGGAAATTAATACTCTTTAATCCAGTTATTATTTCAATTTAAAAGCGGAATACAGAAACAAGTTGAAATTAGTTGAACAATTTTCTGAATGCACTGGAGCGCGCTGTTCACATAATTCTTTGAAATAATTTAATAACGCTTAAAGTTTAGCACGCTGTGTTCAAATTAATTGCTCTCCAAAGGATTTATACATATATATATATATATATATATATCCTTATGAGAGCAATATATATATGTGTGGAATTATTGTTTATACAATAAGTTCTTTTAACGATTAGCTGTATTTGTTTATGATTAGATTTTATTTGTCTCTAGAACTGTTTATTCTTATGCTTAAGTTTTAAATTTATCTGTGAAATTTGGGTTACCGGTATTAGGACATATCGTATAAAAGGTTTCGAAAATAATGAAATAATGCGTTTGTATGCTACTAAATATTGTAATACTAATAAACATGTAATTTGTTTTAAATATAATTTTTTTCATACCTCGTGACAACAGCATTGTATTAGTATATTTCACTATACTATCAAATTATACCAAAGTATAATTTTTCGCCTTTCACTGCACATTCTTAACCCCTATTCAATCCGCAATTCAGTACCAACATTCTTCTCCAGTTTTCATTATTCAGCACAATTACCCAGAATTAAAACCATGTCAAAAAATAGACAATATCCGGAAATCGATTACTTCCTTCCTACTTTTATCATAAAATAAAACTTACACGACAACAAAAAAGAAAACTATTAGTAGAAAAAACGTACTTACTTCTAATTCATTACATAACGGATAACGGATATCCCTGCTCCATGTTCCGCCCCATTTCTTTATATCCTCCTTCTTGTAATTTCTGATTCCTCTCCTTATTCTTATTCCCCTTTATATAGTTACTCCTGTTTTTATTATTCTTCGTTTCCCATATTGTTCACAATCTTTAATGCCTGCCTAACTACTATCAATTGCAATACCGAAAGCACTAAATCGATTTCCTGTATCCTTGTTTTTTTGGGGTTAGTGAAGGGAGCGAAAACAATGGAAGATATTACAAAGTAAATACAGATTATTAGAATAAGTGAAATTGATTTTATACTCTTATATTATTTTCAAATATATGTTCCATTCAAAACAGAACCGTTTCTATATCTATCTTTGATTAAACAAGATTGCATTTGGTCTCTCTGGTATTTACTACGGACAATGAAAACTTCAAAAGTAATTCTGAGATGATCCAAATTTCAAATAGCTAAACCCAGGTAGGTAAGCGTCTTGCAGATCAATTTTTATTCTTTGATAACTTGTTACAACCTAATTCCAAAGTTACTTTTTACTACTCTAGTAGAAACTGTGTTACAATGCAGTTATAGCTTACTACAAACTAATTCAAGTGTTACATTGCTTAAAGCCCAAAAACTCTGGGGCCTGAAGCAATTACTCCACTCTTACCATTGCCGATACACCACCACTGGTTAGAGCTGAAGACACGAAGATTTTTCTGAAGACAACATCACATGAACAAACAAAGAAAACGCTAACACTCTTACACTCTTAAAAATAAATTTTTAGAACAATTTTTATACAGTGTATTTTCATAGAATTGATTTCCAAATTCAGGCAAAAATTCATCTTAAAAAAAATTAATAACCGGTTCTTAATTTTAATAAGCATTTGTCTATTAAATTTGTTTTAAAATTATGAACATTTTTATTAGTGTATGTTCCGTTATCTGTGCCTAGTAAAGGAGTACCCAAACTGTCTTAAAACAGTCGAACCTGCAGTGTGCAGCTACCCTTACTGCACTGCATCATCATTTTAACATCCTTCATCAAACCCGAGCGTTGTCCTATTACATATCTTAGTTTCAGCGACTTTAGAACTATTGGAACCATTTTGAATTAACTTATGTTTCCTGAAGAGTTTTCCCATAACCTACAGCTACGGCCCCCTTGCGTGGTCTCATGGCCCCCTTGATGCCCTGGCTGATGGTTGTAACCTCTGATCTGCAGAGTTTGTTGTTGTGGTATGTTTCATATAAAAGTTCCGTTCCACTGAGATTTGATAGTGAGATGTTTGGCTTATGTGCTGGGTAAAACAAACCGTCAAAGAGCGCCTGTAGTCTTCTAGAAAGACCCGTATATCACTTGCTTTTGAAATCACAAAAAAAATATTAATACCTTGAGAATTCTTAAACCACACATTAAGCACCTTATACTAAATATTTTAAACAAAGCGAGGTATTTTTTTATTTTCTTTTTTGGAAAGCGAATCGTACCTCTCTACCAATTGGTATGCTTTTAAAATTAAAATATTTTAAAACAATTTTAAATTTATTTTAAGAAAACGTTTTAGATCGTTAAGCCACTGTATTTTAATCTTTAAATAGTTTTTTTCTTATGCTAATAGCGCCCTTTTCTATTATAAAGTGGACCTTATCTATAATCTATATGTACTTAGCATAAGATTCTTAATTTTTATCATCTATCGGTTTGTCATCAGTCTTAGTATTCAAATTAAGGGTTTAGTCCAATGATAGTGAACTTTTGCCCCGCGTCAGACACAAATACTTTTTAAATGCTTAAAAACCGACATAATTTCTTTTCATAAGTTCTTTTAACAACAATATAAGAATACTTTACCAAAAGGGCGACTTCACTCTGGAAAAACGACTGTCTTAGAACAGTCTGGCTACTCGGTATAAATCATAATAACGTATCTATCATCTAGTGAATATTGAGTTTTGAGATAACCATGAAAACGCATTCCAGTGATGTTTGACTTGAAGTTTATCTGCATTATAATTTATGAGTTATACGAATATTGAATCGGATAAATAGTACAATTTTATATATAACTCAATATATTTATACTTAACACAAATTTGTCTGATTAATGAACTGAACTATTAATATATGAACGCGCACAGTCTCTAGATAAAATTGTTAGCATTGTCTTTGTACGTTTAATGTGTTCATATGATGTTGTTGCCTTATTTCTACATAAACAAATCATCCCCTCCTTTACCTTAACAACATCGTCGTTTAAAGTACCTATGGACCAATTACAGACACTTCGTGAGTATCACTTTCTGATACAATTTACTTTTCGCTAAAATGTGTTTACAACGCTAATTGACTAGTCCTGTCACCTAGGATACAACCCAGGAATCCTTTGGATATGCATACTATATTCAAGGTATACATACATTCATTTATATTGCATATCCTATGTATATGCTGTTGTGATGTAGTGTTTATTCATTTCATGTATATGCAATACATATACAGAATATTATTTTCACATTATGGATGTATTATTCTAATGTAAGAAATTCTATAAAATTGAAAGGTCTACGACACAATTCTTGCTTGAGTGGCCAGTATCTTTTGAGACTCTCCTAGCATTCATACATCATAGAGATAGTCTGATATAGCAGAACACATATATACTCCGTCCCATATAGTACGAGTATAACCTACTCCTACAATTCTACACAAAGCAATAGGGGCTGCAGAACTCTGTTATAATAACTTCTTGTAATAACCCTTGCGTCGAGATTTTATTGGCTTTCAACTTGTCTGAGCCAAAAGCTTCTGAACGAATACAATCAAAAACCGAGATATAGTATCTTCCATCAAATTCTTCAAGTATATGGTACAATAACCGATATCTCATAGGAAAATCTATACCAACCGATCAAGCGAGGTTTTATTACATTTCAAAATTTACTAACATTAATTGTAAAAAATTCAAGACACATTGTACTATTTTGAATAGATAAATAATGCATTTCTTTTCCAAGGTAGAAAATGAACCTTGAAATTACCTTGTGGAAAGATAGCAAGTTATATATTTATAAAAGGAAAATTTGACTAAATAATGAGCAACATCTTTGCACACAGATTAGCAACAGCTGTCATTATACATTGCTTAAATACATTGTAATTTTTAAAGTAAATAAATGTTTGTTACGGCTGAAATATTGTAACTATTTAAGAGACATATTAGTTAGCTTATTTATTAAAAGAAAATTTGATTAAATGTTGGGCAACAAGGTCAAAACTCCAATATAAGACACTAAGGATTTGGGAGAGAGAGATATCGGAATACATACGAGAAAAAGACACAAGGAACATAATAAGAATCGCAAGATTTAGATTGGGAAACGAAGAGAAAGGCAACAGATGCTAGGAAAATAGAGAGGAACGATGTGCAGCATGTGCGGGAGAGAGATAGAACCGCTAGAGCAAATTAAGTATTCATGTGAGAAAAGAGTAAAAAGTGAAAAGAAGATTGTGCAGCTATTAAAAGGAGGCAGAGAGGGTAAGTGGCGGAGATAAGGAAAAGGAGTGAGGAAAGAGAAAGAAAGGTAGAGTAGAAACAGTGAAACTTCTGTACAGGAAATAGAGGATTTTCGGAGAGGAGATTAGGAAGACAATAAGTGGATATCGGAGATAGAGCCAAGAAGATAATAGTAAAGGGAATAGAAATAGTAAAGGAAGACAGGCTAGAAGAAATAGTAAAGTGAAAGAAACAATGAGGAGGAGGGAGGAAGAAAATATAGGAACAAGAGTATAAAAATCAAACATTGCTGTTGGAATTAGTAAAAATGTTAGAATAGTTTTTAACGTGATTTAATATTGAAAGAATGTAAAGTCTAACGACACACACATTAAATTAATAAATATTACAAAAATAGAACAAATTTAAAACACTAATTGCTAAATTTATATATTATATAATAATGTTTAAGTTATGTAATTCTTCTACAGTGTAAAATCATTTGAATATTAGTTTAAATATACTGATTAGCCGTGTAATTTACAGTTAGATTTAATACCAAATTAATTTTGATTGACACACTAGTGCAAATCGACTGCGTTCTTCACCGACGTTCTGAGCTGCAGCTCTCTAAAGTGGAGCTATATTTTCCTCCTATATAATTATTAAAAGATGACAATTTAACAGTGTACAAAATAGTAATAAATACAAAGTAATTATTTTATTACAGTATAAACTAGTATAATTATTAAAATTAGTAACTTGAAACTGTTAATTATGAACTTTAATACATTGTTAACAAAGTTTCAATATCTGCAGATTCTGTTCTGTTGAACAAGAACTTAATAATATCAAGATATAAAACTTATTTGATACATTGTAATCGTGCAAAGCGGACTTCAAAACCCCCTTCCCTCATTCCTCTCTCCTCCCTCCTCTCCCCGCGTCGTCTTACTCAATCTAACCGTTGTCACTGGCAGATCATTATGCTATAACTAAGAAAACTTTACGCAAAGTTGTAGATACACTATTAAGTAGTTATATTATTCTATATGTATCCAATAGTCTTAGAGTCCATGGGATTTATTACGTCATCATGATTAGCATAAATAATCAATTTTTAACCCGTAAGCTTAATGAAATATAAAAATCACTGTATTCATTGAAAAAATGTATGGTAAAGTTCAGTGTCATAACATATTATATCTGGATTTCGATTTAGATACAGAATTATTAAAAATATTTTCGTGACTTGGGTTGGATTCGATTCTAAAACGTTCTCTTCTCCGCCATTGCCTTATCTCATGACGCATTATGGGTAATATTCTGCAGCTATCTAATGTTACTTCGATACATCGCAGTAGGCTAGGTACGTTTTCATATATCGCAAAAGCATCCGAAAATTTTAAGGTTATATAAAATAATAATTTTGTAATAGTTTCTAGTATTTCAAATCAAAAGCGTTTCCTGGTTATCTAATCTGCTTTCTCATCTTTTGTCTTTTTCCATCGTTAACTACTATTATAATTAAATTATGATCATGACTTCATGAAATTGAAAATTGACAGAACTCGAGGACCAGACCCATCAAAGAGAGCCTGGCCACGTGGTTATCCTATGGATAATTGCCTAGCACCTCTAAACAATTTTAACAAATTTGAACTGGATTCAGATTTATGTCATGTCAACCGTCATTCCTTGAAAGTTTGATAAAACTACACTCTCGAAACACAACACATATTACCATACATTTTATAAAATTTTACTTAAACGAAACCTAGTACGAAACGTCTTATTTTATAGATATTTCATAAGTCTTTAATCTTTAAAAAGGTTCAAAATTAAAAATAATCTCTTAAATGATCTTCTGTCATTCTATGGACATTTTATGATTATAACAGCAATAAAAATCACACAACAATATAAATTAGATAACATTTCTTACATTGCATGTTTTTATATTAATTTTGCTTGACCCCCCCCCCTTCCCCTTCATGTATTAACATTCGAAAAAATAAACTTTTTTTTTACTAATTTCAACTTTTTTTGTTGTAAACTTTTTTTAAGTCGAACTATACTCCTCCTCCAATCACATCTTGTCACATTTTGAGACCCCTCCCCCTGTTGTTGCGACCAACACATTTGAATAAAATGCTGAAAGAAATTTCTTTAAAAGTCTTATGTTGTGTTTTGGTCTTGTTTTTCTTTTTTCTTTGTGAAAGCGAATTTTGAATAGAATGTGATGTCACAAAACTTACGCCCCCCCCCCCCTTGCTAGGCCTTGTTACATTTTGTGAATCTCTCCACAAAACTTATTAGAAATCTTATACTCCTCGAAAAGGTCGATGAGAGTGAACGAATAAAAAAGGTAAAATGGTAAAATAAAAGGTTGAATAAGTTACATCGAAATAGAAAATACCCCGGCAAGAAGTACCTAATACATTGTACCTATTTCGAACTTCTCTCTAACTATACACAAATTATAACTTCTATTCCTCGAGCAATACAAATCCACCCAAAATTCGTTTAATTAGTTAAACATGTAACAAGTTGACAATGTGACGTCATTTTAACTGTCCGGACATATGACATAACCTCACAAAAGTTTTACCATCTTGAAAACTTGTACGTAACGAACTATACCGGAAGCTAAAATAAAGCAACGAATATGAGAGGAGTGAGAGAGTGAGAGAGTGAGAGAGAGAAGGGTGAAATTTGTTGAGAAGTTGTTGACAGTTCAGGGTTGTAGTTGTTAGGTGTTGATTTATAAAATTAAGTTACGTTGAAATCTTAATTAACTTCAAAACTTCTTAAGTGAAGACTTCTTAAGGTCATTGTCGTAACGTAAAATTTATTTTAAAAATCAACTGTTATTTATTTTAAGTGAGAAATGTCAAGTTTTATTACTTCAATTAAGACTTGTTGTAATGGAAAGAGAAAGTGCTTTTGTAATTAGCTAGAAAGAGATAGATAAATCGATTCAGTTCAAATTAGACAATCATTAATCGTCACGCTGTTTATAGTAGATTGAAATATGTAAAGAGAGTTGGTAGTTGCGTATTATATCTATTACACTTTGTTGAAAAGACGAAGGTCCGGTTGTTGAACTCAAATTTAACGCAAACGTTAGTTAACATAGGCTCTTTTTCAATTACGTCACAGAAGCACATAATGCGGCATTACGTATCATTCCCACTTACTGCATTAATTTTATTTTGTATTGAATTTAAATTGTTTAGCATATGGCAATACGCGTAGTCATTCACAGTACCATTTTTAATTTAAATTTTAGTTTTCTTAGAACCCTACAAGGTCTAATGTTTTAAATTAAAAGAAATAAAATTAAGATAAACTATATTATATTATAACCTCGAAAATGTGACAACTAATTTTATCAATATACAGTGCAGTATTGTACCCAGTAAACATTTTGGAGTCAATTCTACTTCATTTCTATTACTTATCATGAGTTTTTTGTCTGGAACGCGTTCGTTTTCTATTCAGTCGTTCATAGGAAAGGCCCTTTTTATGAGCTACAGACATCGCAACGACGACTCACTGCTGAATTAAAAGCGACTCCGGTTTATGATTTATGACCGGAGTTATAAACTTGACACTAGTTGAAGGCCTGTTGTCTTCGTCAGGGATGGCAGGGGTATAAAACTTAATGGAATTCCACTTTTTAGAGTCTGCAAAATATAAATATTTAAATGAAGAAATAAATAGATGTAATCTTTAGTACGGATCGTGATTTTTTTAATGAATATTATTCATCTTCAACAATACTCGTTATATTAGTTTTTTACATTGTTTTGGTGATTCAAAAATCCGGCAGGTCTGCGTTAGGTTTAAAACCTCTGTCTTACCATCGCTGCTTAGAGTATTCGTTTAAACACATTATATTCGGGGATTGAGGGAGACAGCGTGTGCCTATTACCATTAAAGAAATATTTGTTGAAAAAGGATAGCATATACTTTAAACATACTGTACTGAACGAAATACTATACAAGTGTAACGGTGAAAAATATATTTTACTTGTCTAACCGCATCTCGTTTCTCTTTCACTTTGGAATTATTGGAATGAAAATGAACTAAAAAAAAATATATCCAGGTGTGAAAGAAACAGAAATACTTAATGAATGATGTTGGAAAAAGAAAGAATATTATTATGAAAAAATTCTAACAACTAACACAAAATCTGTGACAGGTAGAGAATCAATTTGAACTAAAAACGACTTTGGTGTACCACTTTTGAACAATTAACGAACTTGCTAAGACTACATATATCAGATTTTATTTCACAAAATCTTGACAGGTAGGGAATAAATTTGAACTAAAATTGGTTTCTGTGTTGTTGCTTCGAACTTGTAAAGCGTTAGAATTGAATTGTACGAGTGACTCGAACGTCACTAAATAGGGCACTTCACCAAATTGTTTACTGGGTATACATTCAGTTATGATTCACATCCCTTTATTTATGCGAAATGCTAGACAATATTATCTTCTCAATAAAGTAAATGAAGTAATGAACACTATCTTGATCTTTATCTTTATCTTTATCCAGATTTAAATAACAATGCCTGTATAAAACGTAGACTGCACATGCCACATGTGTCAATAAATTGGTTAATCAACTTTGTTAGTATTTTAGTTCAGAAACTGAATACATTAAACTTCGAACTTTCTAAATAGGTAAACTAAAGACTGAATTTTGAGAATGTATTCAAAGTTCAGACATCGTCGATCGCACGGAGTACAGAGTACGAAGTACGGACTCCTGGTGCAAAGTAGCAAGGTACCTAGTAGCACTCTGCTGTAGTATATCAATTAGTTATGTTACCAGGGTGTAGAACGGCGTAAAATAAACAAACTAAGTGTAAGTCAGCATGAAGACAAACTTTATAGTTCGAAGTAGAGAGAATCTTCGTCAATGGCGCTACCGTCGCATCGTCTTAGATACCGCTGAAGTCAATTAAATCTATAGACACTCGTATCTAGAGACTTGAGCTGATACACTGCGCTTGAATTAATATGTTAGATGCAGTGAAGAAAATTAGTGAAACAAATTCAAAACAGTACGAATGGAACTTTATATAATGTGGGTTTCTATATCGCGGATACCTATACAACACGCTAGAAATATTATGACGACTCTCTTAAGATAAAATTGTTTGCGATGCTTCTCTTTGTTGAATGGCTTTTTTCTATATCCTTCTGCAAGGAAGACTTTTCGAAATGGGCTTGTGTCCAATTATTTTTTAATAACTCCTTATATTTCAGGAGATATTAACAACTAAAAGTCATTTTGTCTCTTTAATTATTAAAGAGATTCAACGTTGTACAACATTCCAACTGCATATGAGCTCACAATCGCTATTTGTTATCTCTTTTATACAACAGAGCGGAAAAGAGATATATTCTTGACAGAACTCTGACAAGTTTACAGGTTACCAACCTTACAGCTGATAAATCTCTGCTATATCAAAATATCAAATATTATTTACAGCTATTTCAAAGAACAATAAAATTTCAATATTATGTCTGCCGTAACAGGGTTAAATACAATAGAAACTTATTATTCTTTGACTTGACTTGATTATTTCGACTACTAACAGCTACAAAACATTACCACAGCACTGACCTAATCAACAAATAACTGACGTATAAAATACATTTCACTTCATACAAATGGCCGACCATCTCTAGCGCTAAAACTAATATTAAATAAATAAATATAATAATTCAAATTTTTAATTGCTATATCTCCGTCAACATTTAGATATTTAATAAAATAGCCAATACACATTTATTAACATCAATTTCAATCAACAATTGAAAAATCGACCACTAAAAAATGAGTACACAAGCCCATTGTCTTAAGACATTAGTATCTCCAGTCTGCAGTCACACTAAGCCTTACAGATAAATCTCATAATCATTAAGCTTTCATAAATTAATTATTACCAAACATGTTTAGAGCTAGACAGTCTTAGAACTAATCAGATACGAGTAATTATTGAAGCTACATTAACCATAAATTCAACTCTAATTAAGTTTTCACAGAGTCTACTGTCTACAACTAGCCCCGCCTCTCCCCGCTACCCGATATCATTACATATTATTGTGTACATATATTTTTTAACCTTGAACAACAGCCGTCTATGAATTCAAATTATAACAGACTGCGGGTGAAGTACATTATTCATTGCTAAGCAAACAGATTCGCTCATTCTGTTTGCCCATGGCTGTACATTTTGTCTGGTCTTGTTTGATTGATCCAATGAACATTTATATTTCTTAGGTTTGTGGCATGTCATATATATGGCACCACTATTCGTTCGCTGTTTAAGCTTGACAAGTGTTATTCGGACATTAAAATTATTTCTCACTTTATCAACACACGAAATTCAGAGTTTTTATTATTTGAAAAATACGAAAGTAGCATCACTAAAACTTCTGTAACTCATAAATTATTGATCAGAATGTCGTGAAATTTTGACACATATCGTTCGAAGGTTGATACTATCTAAAAATATGGGTTTGTCAATAGTGGCGCTATTTAAACGTCATTCTACGAACTTATTGTGTGATGTAATATAACAAGGAATTATAATTTTATTAATAAAACAATTAGGTTATGAACCATAACTGATTTTATATAGAAGTATTCTGTATTCTATCGAAGTTGGCTATCATAACCTTAAATATCTAATTATTTTTAGTCAATTCGCAATATTATGGAAGTTATAAACAATTAAAATTGTCATTTTTCTGCCTTTAATAAATAAAAGGACAAAAATTAAATTAACTAACAGTGATGACAATTAATAGAAGAGAAAGAGGCTAGGAAAATTATATGACATAATTAAAATGACAAAAATGACTGTTTTAAAACTTCTAATATATTGTAACTAATTAAAAAATAATTGAATATTTGAGATCCGGTTATAAAATAATTAATGCACTAAAAAGAGAGATATAATTTATCATATAGTTTAATAATAAAAGCGTGAGGTACACTTGGTAACATAGAGGTATTAGAATAGAGTGCGCAAGAGACTGAATACTGCGATAAAGGCAAAGAGAGGGATAGTTGAAGAGAGTCTCTGTGTCTCTTTTTAGCCGAGCACTGCGTTTGCTTGCTTGCTTACTCTCTACCACACTGCGAATGAGCCAAGCCAGCAGCTATCTCTCTCTTTCCCTTTATCGCTTCCTCTTACACGCGGCCGTACCCTTCGCGTACTCTATTCTTATATCTCTATGCTTGGTAATAATATACAACATTTATAAAGATAATTTTGCATCCCCCGTGATTACAGATCATTAGTTTAGTAGAAAGAGCCCATAGATATTTGAACCATTTGACTGTAGAGTAAACATGACGTTTTTCTTCGTAGATATTTTTCACTGTGCCTGTCAATTTTCTCTCTCAGTACGTTCCGCGTTCAGAGTTCAGCACTATATCTCAACGACTCCCTTACTTTGTATAATTAATCAAAGATCAAATTGAATATAATCTAACGCTAACCGAAAGCTTGATCGTCAACAACCGATAGTGTGCCGAACTGAAGTGGTGGAGAGGGAGAGACTAGGTAAAGAGAAGGAGGTTTCTGAAATTCGAAACTGCTAATGAGAAAGTACTTTATTAGTTACTTAAACCAAGTAATTAAACATCATCAATGTCTGAAATTCATTAGTTTATTTAATTTATTTGTATTTACCAAACTTTATTGAATCTGACTTTACTGTTTACATTAGTTAAGTAAATCGAAATATATTTCAAAACGTTACGCCGATTTATTTTATTTACGCGCTGTTAGATAATACAGATCCCTGTATTAGAAAATATATATCAATAGAAATGCTAAATCACATTCGAGTACCGAGTTCCTATATACAAAACAAAACTTAAGGCTGCATTGAATCGTAAATACAGAAATAAACTTACATTAATCAATAATAAGTAAATTAACACAAAATAAATTAATTAACAAATAATAACTATTGATTTTACGAGATATTTAGAAGTCCATCTATGAGACAAATGAGGAACTGTTATCACAGAATCAAACCGTACGCATGTTTATTTACTTGACCTAATTACATCCTAATTAATAATATTTTTAACATCATTATTAATTATCACCCAATAATATAATAACTACAAAGTAAACAACAATAATAATTCGTATATACAGTTTTTATTATATAAATATTTGTACAATTGTGCCCAAATGTTCTTAAAATATAATATAGAAATATTATTAAATATATAAAATATATCTTCAGATCATTATTTACATCTTGTAAAAAGAATTGGTCCAAATAATAAGACCTACATACATATATTTCATATTTTGACATATAACAAATTATTTAAACAAAATATAACTGTATTTAATTTACTAAGTACCAATGTAACCTCACTTTTATATGCCAAAATTTGAAAGTTGATTGGAACTGTTTGTGCATTACTCTAAAAATAATTCCAAGGTTTGGCATTCAAACCTTGTCCTTAGAATACTAAATATAATAAATTATAATTAGATATCTTTAAATTATATTCGATACTCCTTTTAATTTAAAGTTATCTAAATCTATTCCTAATTACCCTTGGTTGTTTTATATTATTCATCTCTCTCTTTAGAAAGAGACAGAGATAAATATTTTAGATTTTACCCTTTTTTATTTTTAGTTAACAATGGTAACCTTTATTAATATAGTAACCAGTACCGTTTGAATTAATTTAAAATACTATGGAATAATGTAATAATTAAAATTAATTGTTCCTATATTAAAATTAATAAATTATGGTCATTGAGTATTGTTTTCGTCTTTTGTTTGTATATCTTCTTCTTGTGCAACTTCTTTATTATCAGTTAAATAATGGTAATTAATAAATCTTACGCCTTGAGTTGATTGTGCAGCAGTGTTGGTCATGTGGCACGCAAATAGCAATAAATTTTGTGGATTAACTTTCCAAGCAAATCTCATAAAAACCATCGAGTATAAAGTCAAGGCTGAAAACAAATAGAATCAGTTAAAGAACGCGTGTCAAATCTGTTTCAAGTGTCTACAAATACTCAATAATTCGGGGCTTATTAAATTCTCATTAAAATGTTATCAAAAATCAAGGCCTTGATAACGTTTTATCAGCAGTAAATAGCACGCATTGAGCCAATAATTTATTATACCTTACACAGCACAAATAAAGATTTACATAAATAAATATTTAATTAAAAGAAACCTTAAAAATTACCGAATGTCATTTTCCCACTAATTAAACTAGGGTCTTTCCTAAAATCAGCTATGGCAGCAATTGGTATGCCCCAATTAGCAACAGGGCCCCAAAAATGTGTGCTGTAATTAATTAATAATTAATTTATATACAAAAACATGAATTAAATTTGAAATTGGAAATCATGTAAAAGTACCTTGTTAAATATTGTCTAAACTCACGACTCTTTAACTGGTCTACAAATTTTCTAGCAAATGCACCAGCCATTGATTATGATTAATTAAAAATGTGAATAAACAAGGTTGACCTCTTTTGAATGTCACTTTATGATAATGTGTATTCGTAACCTAAATGAACGACACTGTACTGACTTGTGCGATAACTGAAACCAACTGAAACTCAATGCCAGTGAATGCTCTACTAGCAAAACGTGTCGATGCTAGTGAATGTAGCAGCGAAACGCAAAAATCAATGACAACAGGTGTGCAGCCTGATAGCTGCAAACAATACTACACAAGCGTTTCATTAATTAGATATGCTTTGCGGTTTATTTAAATAACTAATGTTTATAACGTTGCGATTACATCATTTGTAATTTATGTAATAAAACGGTTACTCAATAAAATGATAAATGCTTTGCAAAATCTCATCCTATGTACTTTATGAATTCATTGAGTATAATGGGCTTGTGTCCTCATTTTTTAGTGGTCGATTTTTCAATTGTTGATTGAAATTGATGTTAATAGATGTATATTGGTGTGTCTATTTTATTAAATATCTAAATATTGACGGAGATATAGCAATTAAAAGTTTGAATTGTAGTTTTAGCGCTAGAAATGGTCGCCCATATTTTTATGACGTGAAATGCAATTTCACGTCAGTTATTTGTTGAGTAGGTCAGTGCAGTGGTAATGTTTTGTAGCTGTTGGTAATCAAATAATCAAGTCAAGTTAAAGAATAATAAGTTTTTATTTTATTTAACCCTGCTAAGGCAGACATAATATTGCAATTTTGTTGTTCCTTGCAATACTAATAAATAATATTTGATATTTTGATATATAAATACATATAGCAGAGATTTATGAGCTGTAAGGTTGGCAGCGATTGTGATGTCACATGCACTTGGAATTTGTACAACATTAAATCCCTTTAATAATTAAAGAGACAAAATGACTTTTTTAATTGTTAATATCTCTTAACATATAAGGAGTTATTAAAAAATAATTGAACATTTGAGGTTCTAGTAACCCACTTTATCAATATATAGTACACTTTTATAGAAATTAAGACATAGGACACAAGCCCATTATTAATCACAGGTGACTAGTAAACCTTCAAACATATTTTACTTCTTGGTTTGCATCCTTACTATATATTAATTTAAAAAGAAAGTTATATTATATTAATTCTTTAACTATTGTTTCAGGTAATATTTGTTAGCGCTCAGTCTCATAGTTACGTGCGTACTCCAGGCCGTTGTGAATTTATAATTAGTGCATTTGAAGGATCATCGGGAATTCTGGAAAGTCCCCGTCATTCCTTACCACCCTTATCTGTTTGCAGATATCATTTTCAAGTAAGAATTATTTATATATAATTCAAATATATATTTTAAATTATTAAATAATAATTTTTTTATTCGTTAGGGTCGCCGTCACGAAGTAGTATGGCTCGCCTTCATAAAATATCATGCAGCTCCTGATCTTGCAACATTTGAACCTCCCACTGAATGTTCGGCACAGCTAAAAATTTGGGATGGAAGAGCAGTTCAAAATTCAAAGTCTTCTGCTGAAAGTCAGGTATATAAATACGTAATTAAAACCGATTAAACACCAAAATTAGTTGCTGAAGTTATTACCGCCTGAATAGTATGCAACTTATTTAACTCATATTTATCTAAATTATACGAGATTTACAGTTTAAACTTGATTTTTAATTACAGCAAAATGCTACACTTCTTGGAGAAGTTTGTCGGGAAGAAACACCAAAACTTTGCCCCAGATCATTAGTTGCAAAAGGGGCTCGACCTTGCTCAGCCTCAGGTAGAGAAATATAACAAATACATAATATAATTTTTTCTACAAATACGTACATATGTTTACTTCACATATTTTTTTTAATTTAGAGAGCTACTTATCATCTGGTCCAGATATGACTCTAGAATATCGAGTAGGCCGAGCAGGTCCTGCGCCTTCCTTCAGACTTCGCTATGAGTTCGTGGATACTTCACTTGGAGGAGCTCCATTTTCATCGGATTCGTCCTACATACCACCGTTGTCATTGTCCCAACCATCTCCACTTTACCAAACTGCACAGGCCAGCGTCAGTTCGACATTGTCGCCATCTTGCGATAGAGTTTACCGATCATCTGCCGGTACTAGAGGAGTATTCAAATCTCCTCCGAATGTGTTTTTGTATGGAAGAGGAGGAGCGCAAAATTTAAGCTGTACTGTAAGATTTGAGGGTGATCCAGGCGAAAGTGTGAGGTAATATGTGGTCTCATTTTTTAATGGTCGATTTTTAGCGCTAGAAATGGTCGGCCATATTTGTATGACGTGAAATGCATTTTAACGTCAGTTATTTGTTGAGTAGGTCAGTGCTGTGGTAATGTTTTGTAGCCGTTGGTAGTCGAAATAATCAAGTCCAGTCAAAGAATAATAAGTTTTTATTTTATTTAACACTGTTACGGCAGACATTATATGGAATTTTATTGTTCCTTGAAATAACTGTGAATAATATTTGTTATTTTGATATATAAATACATATAGCAGAGATTTATGAGCTGTAAGGTTGGTAACCTGTAAACTTGCCAGAGTTCTATCTTGAATATGCTATCTCTTTTACGCTCTGTTCTATAAAAGAGATAGCAACTAGCGGTTGTGATCTGGTTGTGATGTCACTTGCAGTTGAAATGTTGTACAACGTTGAATCCCTTTAATAATTAAAGAGACAAAATAACTTTTTTAATTGTCAATATCTCTTAACATATAAAGAGTTATTAAAAAATAATTGAACATTTGAGATTCTAGTAACCAACTTTATCATTATATAGTACACTTTCATAGAAATTAAGACATAGGACACAAGCCCATTAAGACAATATCTATTAAATTTTCGGAATCATTTGCAATTTTAAACTTTTATTAAATTTGTATTATGTTTTTATGTTTGAAAATTCAATTACAACTACAATATCGAAAATTAACTAAATTTAAATTTGTTTCAGAATAACAATAACGCAATCTAGTTTCGGCGGAAGAGGATGTGTCAGTAAACGAGACGCACAAACCGGACGTTGGTATTGCAACTATCGAGGAAACCCTCGCGCTGACATCCGCATATCCGAACTGCCTTGGAATGACGTATCAATACCACGTGACTGCATTTGTTCCAACGATTCAACACCTATCACGTTGGCACCAGTGGCTTCACAAACAATCGACCTTGTCTTCACAGTAAACATGATGAACGTTATTGAAGATTTCAAAGATTACTTCTATGAAGGACGCTTTGAATTTCTTAGCGAAGGATGTATGACAGATTGGGAAGATAGACGATTAAAAGGTCCTAGTGGTGAAATTGGTTTAAGAGTACCACAATGTCCTCCATTAGCTCAACCGTGGCTAATAGAACCCGAATCAAATTCTAGTTTTCTAGTATTAAGATTAAGAGGATTTTGGATGCCCGCTAGACCTCCTGCTATTTGTCCTACGGATTCCAGGGTTATTGTTTACCCAGCAGGTGAAAATATTTTCTACGGTTTGTTTCTCAACTAGTTTAGTTAAGTTTTTAACCATATTATATTTGTTATTTTTAGCAAATCCGCGAGCGTCTCGTGAGTTGTGCCCTTCTGGACCTGAACTAGCGGTGTTTTCTGAAGGATGGGGTACAGTTAATGTTGGAGCCCCATTACCACCACATGCTAGAAGCCTTATAGTGGAACTGCGACAAAGTACTTCACCGAGTCCTCCAAGCTACAGAGTAGCTTGGTTAGAAGTAACAGGCGGACCAGGAAGAATACTCGATTGTCCTCATAGGTATTCATTGACGTCCAATTTGTTGTTTGTGCATATTTTGATTTTTAAACATAATATCTTTTTAAATTTTAAGGCCCTAGTTTTTTTTTATATTTATTTATTTATTTGCCTTGACTTTTATTCGTCATAACCACCATCAAACATTTTTTATATATATTTTACAATGTATAATTCAATTTTACAAATTTCTAAATATTTAAATAATTCACTAATTAATTTTGAATCACTTAACAAAAATTTAGTATTAACAGAAAAAGTTTTAATCATATTTTCATTATTTAGATGTCCTGAGTTAGAAGCTTGCATACCACCTCTCCTATGGTGCGATGGTATAATTCACTGTCCGTCGGGACATGATGAATCACCATCCGTATGCCGAGCTCCTACACCTCTATCACCTTTACACGTCGGTCTAGGCGCAGCAGCTTTTACTATCCTCCTAGCCTCAATGGCAGGCCTTACAGCATGCGCTAAACGCATCAGAAGCGAAAAGAAAAGTGGGCATCCCCATCATAATAGTGTGGTTAACGGCTCGGCTAACGTAGCAACCCGTTATCCTCACCACACTCATCAGTTACCCATAACACATGGACACGCCCACTTGGCACACGGTCATCATCCCCATCATCATGGCCACCATACGTCATCGAGGCAAATGTCAATGTCCGATGATCTGTATTATGGGGATCATGACGGTAAGGATAGCTTTTGTTGACAACCGATAGAGACCGCTGTTTAATAATAGCGGTGGAAAATTTGTCGAATTATAAATTTAAGAAAAAAAAATTGTCTTTATAAATTTAAACAAGTGTTGAATTTTTAATGTGTGGTATGTATCGTGAACTGTATAAAATATTAACATATTTGCATTGATATATTGTAATCAATTATTTTTTAATAAATAACTTAGATTTTTTATTGTTGTACATCAATATATAAAAAAGTCACTACTAACAACGAGTATCAGTATATATTTACAGAACAGCTGAAATTTCCGCATAGGAATATTTGCTATAGCCACAGTTATATATGCAGGTCTGGAAACAAACATGCATTTTATCGTGGTGGGGACGAGGTCATTACTATTCTACAAACAATTTTGATCGGAATCCAAGATGCGAATCGTATCACTCTGAATGGTGTTTGGAATCCTATTAGACATTAGTGTGACATTACATGAAGCTTTGGACAGCATGTCTGAAGCGGCCGGAACGCTCCGTACCCCCTCTGATGCCCTTCCTAATACTTTCCAAACGAGGTTTGCCGAGGTGCACTTCAACTTAGATTTCAACATGACCACACCAACAAACGACCGTACTCGAGTAGAACACGAGCAAGAACGCCTTATATCCCAGTAAACATTTTGGAGTCACTTTGACATCATATTGAAGATGCGTCATGATTTTTTTGTCATTAAAGAGTTCATTTATAGTTCAGTTTCTCACATTTTTTCATATAAAATGTCTACTTTATCGGCTAGAAATGGCGAAATTACTCCACCTGTCGGAATACAAATGAAGATAAAGTTGATGCGAACTATAATTGAAGTGAAATAGTCACAATAGTGAAAACGTCACTAAATAGGGCACTTCACCAAATTGTTTACTGGGATGCATATACCTTTACATGCGGACAGAGATCTTCACATTAAAAATTAGTTACAGCCATCTTGAATATACTGAATCTTCCTAAATGTTCGGCTAACACAAAACTAATATTCTTGAAATCGTATAAATAAATCACACCCCTTTTATTATTTGTTTGTGTGGATTATAATACATATACATGGTCTATGTAGTGGTAAGAGATATATGCTCCCCCGAACACTGTCTAACTACTGTCTAACCGCCATCTGATACGAGATTACTAAGATACGACAAATTGTTTGTAGGGTACCGGATAAATGGCAAAACCAAAGTATGGCACTAAATGGAAATGCCGTTACTGTTCATGTTGGTATGACTGTTGTTGAAAGAAACCGCAGATATAACAACTTAACGATTATGGTACCGTATATCATCTGTAAATATATACAACTCATTGTTATTTGTAATTAATAATAAACTGAGTGTTAAAATGTGGTTTGAGATTAAAGAGGGTAAAAGACTATAAAACATTAAACATTAGTATATAATTATATTGACAAAACTGTATTACATTCAGTAGCAAATGTAAAATTAACGTACAACTAGCGCCACTAACGTTTAGTTCGTTTTTGTTTTCAATACCTACAAAAATTATAAAATTAAATTAGAAATTATCGCAAAAGAATCTCTTCTAAGTTCAACGCTTTTCATCAAATTTATTCATTTGCGATAGAACACTATTTTCTCTTCAAAGATATAATTGAATTGTATTCAGTATTATACAAATTGTCAATATAACAAATATAAGAAACTGTACAAAATCATGTACTTGTAAAATTAAATAAATTAATTTTAATAACATATAGTTTTAAAAAACGTGTAAATTAAGTGAATAAAGTCAAAAAATATTGTGATTTTAAAAATGTATAAAAAGTAACAATAATAATATAACTTAAATATTTAATATAATTATAAATATATTTAAAGTGATCTCTTGTATGAACAATTCAATTTATTGTTATAAATTTGTAATAATAAATTAGATCATAAGAATGAAACGAAAGATAATCAAATTAAATTATATTCAAAAATACATTACTACTGCCCGGTTTTGTAAACATTTGTAAAAATAATATCTTTGATAAAATAATAACAATAAAATGTTTCATATGTACTAAACTTTCAGTTTAGTTGATAAAAATTAATGTTTTTCTTAAGTCATATTAGTCAAACGCAGTCATAAAGACATGTACCAAATATATAATAAATACGTTTACCCGTATAATTTAACGCAATTGGTTTATGAGCAACTCCTTAAAGAAAATACATTTGCTATTTAGGTATCATTGCTATAATTTAAATTTATGGAAAACTGAAAGTTTACAGTACATACACAGTAGAAAATAAATTATAGTATTAGTTAGGTTCTATTAATTAATTGTAACTTGTATTTGTACAATAATATATTTATTTAAGAAATGTGTAAAATAAAAAATGTATATATATATAAAAATCTATTATGTTTACAACCATATTACGCATAATAAAAACAATTTTTAATAAATGTAAATATATTATATATTAATTATTCTATCAATGTTTCAGCAACCTAACAAATATTATATATTTAATAATGAGTTACGTAGAGTGAGTGAGGTACAGAGGACCAGCTTAATGGGCTTGTGTCCTCATTTTTTAGTGGTCGATTTTTCAATTTTTGATTGAAATTGATGGTAATAAATGTGTATTGACGTGTTTATTTTATTAAATATCTAAATGTTGACGGAGATATAGCAATTAAAAGTTTGAATTGTAGTTTCAGCGCTAAAAATGGTCGGCCATATTTGTATGACGTGAAATGCATTTTAACGTTAGTTATTTGTTGAGCAGGTCAGTGCTGTGGTAATGTTCTGTAGCTGTTGGTAGTCAAATAATCAAGTCAAATCAAAGAATAATAAGTTTTTATTTTATTTAACCCTGCTAAGACAGACATAATATTGGAATTTGAGTGTTCCTTGAAATAGCTGTAAATAATATTTGACATTTTGATATATATATACATATAGCAGAGATTTATGAGCTGTAAGGTTGGTAACATTACACAAGGATTGTGATGTCACATGCACTTGGAATGTGTACAACGTTGAATCCCTTTAATAATTAAATAGACAAAATGACTTTTTTAATTGTTAATATCTCTTAACATATAAGGAGGTATTAAAAAATAATTGATCATTTGAGGTTCTAGCAACCCACTTTATCAATATATAGTACACTTTTATAGAAATTAAGACATAGGACACAAGCCCATTCAAAACAGAAACTTTTTGTATACAAAAGAAAATATATATATATATATTATACTGTTTTACAGCAAGTAAACTATTCAGACGCAGGGGAGAAAGGCAATCATCATATATCACAGTGAAACTATAACTATGTTTTGATAAAATAAGACAAGCTAATCAAAGTTTGTTTATTCAATTTTAACAAGGATATTAATTAGTTCTGTAAATTTAATTAGCATATATTTAACTAGTTATAAATGCGGCTATTGATTGAATGATGGCGCACATGTTGTGCAAGTGAAGTAAAAATAGCATATTAATCAGGCACCGTTTTGAAGTTTTTGGAACACAATAACAAAGTAAATATAATTTTCTGCTGTTGAATAATACAATAATATAATTATTTTAACTAAAATTACACTCTTACGTCTTCCGTCATAGTCTTATTTAATTCAATTAGTAATTATTTATGTTGGTATACATTAAAACATAAGATACGTTAACGCATGAAATACAGCTGTTTTTTATTTAAAGATGGCTGCCGGTATTGACAGTCGTGATAAATTTATAAGCCTTTATTATAATTTCATATCTTTAAATTTTGAAGGTGATCAGAAACAAAAACACCATTTAAATACACTTTTAGATGAATTTAATTCATTTGACTATAAAACATTCATTATTCCCGATTATAACGTAAGTTCTTCCAATATTCTTGCGTAGGTGTTACTTCCAAATAGTAATTAATATGCTAATATTAAATATAATACTATTAAGAAGAGAAGTTTTTCATATTTTGTACATTTACACATTCCATTTTGGTATTATTTGTTTGTATTTATCACATTAATTTAATAAAAACTAATATATTGTGTTTCAATACGCAGTACGGAAGTCATTTAATATCTTCATGTGTCCACCAAGTGCCCCAAGATGATGCATTTCTCGCAGCAAAAGCAAGTCGTCTAATTGTAAATCTTGTAACACGACAGAGAATATCTTTAAATCAGGATATTATTGAACCCTCACTTTGTTGGTTCCTTGGTGCGATAAAAGTTTGTTCCGATATTGTAATATGCGATCTTCTCGAGGGATTAGCGGTAGTTTTAAAGGGAAATGCAAAATCTATAGAAAAGGTAAATTGTATTTATGCAAATTATATAAAACATTGTTTATTCTAAATGGATTCAAATGTTTTAGTATCATGGAGTCTTGGTAGAATCCGATGGAGTATTATCCAAGCTCTTAAATAATAAAGAAGTTTTTGCTGAACAACATACCAATTCACCATATGACATCAATCTACTTATAATTAAGTGTTTAGAAGGTTTTGTTTGTACAAATGAAGAATACGTTGCTAAAGCTAATAATGAAACATGGATAAGCGAAAATCACTTGTGTAATTGTGGAAATTTGTTTCTAAAGTACTTATATACAGCAAAGAGCAAACAACAAGATGAGCAAAATTATTGCAAGGTCATTAAACAATAGGAAAATCAATTATTACTTAATACCGATGAGTTTAATTTGGTTTTTTACTAACAGATTCTTGCATCTTGTCTATCTGGGTGTCGGTACATAGCTATGCATCCTACACCATGGTGCCATAGTAACTTGGGTGATATTCTGGGAGCAGCTCGTATACATATGCTTCGAGGTATACCTGGTTACGAAGATGTTATCCCCCAAAAAGCTTTACCATCACAACAACCAATACCGGAAGCTTCTAATAGTGCTTCCAGAACAGGTCGAGGTGGAAAGGTTTCTAAAGTTAGAAAGCAGCGGTCATTTATAAGCAAGAAATCTGTAGGTGCTGCGGGAGATGGAGAAAGACTTACGAATAAGATTCATTTCAATAGGGACTTGAATAGTGAGTTTATTAATTAACAAAGAAAGAACAATAAATTGATAATGAATTATCTAATTTATTTTAGCAATATCTACTATGTAATGATTATTTTTAGTTTCTCCAAGTCAGATCTCAACACCTTCACTAAGCTGGATAAAAACATCCGATTCAGATTTTTCCGATACTGAAGCAGGACAAGCTGCTCGTGATCGTGTAATGCAAGGGCGAACTAGACAAAGTGCTTTAGATTTGCTTCTCACCGTCAATAAAGTAAATAATTTTTCAAATGTCTTTTTAAAGTATCTGTTAGTTATATCTTCACATAATTGAAAACTTTACTACTTTAGACTATTAGTAGACGAGACATGTTTGGGTACTGGCATAGTTTAATGCCTTCCGGTCCTACTACATCCAGCAGGTCTTTATCCAGCTGCGTTTTGGGTGACCCTTCACCAAAAGGACGTATTGCAGCTTTAGCTGTTTTAACTTCTATGTTAACAGGTTCACGAGAATACCTCTCGCAAGCCGAAAGCAGGTTTGTTTAAATTTTAAATTCTGTATAAAATATTACTACATTATTTATAAATAAATATTGTTTCTAGTGATAAAACACCAACAGCATTTACACCGTTCTCTGTTGTCGTTGGTGGTATGATTACAGCATTACACAATACTTTAGTGTTAGCCTTGTCGGGTGAAAGTTCACTTCCTGTCTTAACACATATGTTGAAATGTTTCTCTGTTCTTGTACAAGTCACTCCATACCATAGGCTTGAACCTGGTCTAATTGGAAAACTTATTAGAAGTGTAAAAGGGTTTACAAGACATAGAGGTTAGTTTTTAAATGAGTACTTAACTTACTTATTTGCTGTTTAGTTAACATAATGAATAAATTACAGATACAGCTGTACAAGTTGCAGCACTTATAGTATTAGGATGTGTAGTTTCCATTGAACCAGGTTCTACAGAAGTTGAAGATATTTTATCAAAACCAATGCATACACAAAGATATCATAAAACTGTTAAGAGTTATAGCAAAAATACATTAGAATTTATAAAAAAGAATACACCACCAACAAATAATCCATTAATTAAACTAGACAGTTCGATCAGTGAACCTGCTTTAAATATTGTAATACCTCCTCAAGATGCTTTATGTTTGCAAAGTACAAGCAGCAGCCACAGTTGCGATGATGAAGAATATGACGTTGATGAAGATTTTAATGACTTATCAGTAAATGAATCTGATTGTAATATATCTTTAGAATCTGAAAACAAATTGTCATGGTTGCTCGAGACTTGTCTAGGAAATTTAGGAATTGTAAGCTATAAATATATTATGCTTACAATATATGTATATATTTTTAATGTTCACATTATGTTTTCAACACAGAATAAAGATCCTGCGCCTGCACCCGTTAGAATCGAAAGTCTTCACGTATTATCATCGATTGGAGGATCTTATTTTAAATTAATAGCAAATCATTTGGATGCAATTTCATTAGCTTTAGGAAGTGCATTGATTGATCAATATACTGAAAGTAAATTACATGCTGGACGCTGTTTAGATGTCATTGGGCATGCAATGAATATGCATCTATTAGAAAAAGGTATCGTACCTGTACTATATAAATATTTGACAATGCAAATTAATTTTTTCTTAATATACTATTACGAAATTTTTATTTTAGAAAATATTCATCTTGCTTCTAGTTCTCAGTGTGCTATATTTTGGCAAAGTTTAATAAAACCGTTATTAGAGCTCATAGAAGATGTTCATAATCCTTCACTTAGAGCAGTAGCTTGTGATTGTTTTGGAAACATTGGATCGGCAGTCTTTGAACATTTGTCTGTAGGTATAAAAGAGTTTTTGAAACCATTTTTATGATTTATATTCTAAGTTATGTTCACTTTCAGCGCGATAAACAGATTTTAGTTATTACATTGTTATATGGAAGTGCGAAAGATGAGGAAGCTACAGTTAGAGCTGCTGCTGTTCGAGCAATGGCAGTGTGCGTTATTTTTCCATCATTGCGTGAGGTTATACATAAATATATTTGAATGTGATAATATAAAAACGATTCCGGTGTATTGTAATTTCGAATATCACATAAAAACTATTTTCAGGATGTTGGCGGTTTTGTAATGGACACAGCGGAATCTGTGTTGCGTTTAATGAAGGAGACAAATTTACAAGTCAGAATAAAAGCTTCTTGGTCATTAGGAAATTTATCAGATGCTCTTGTTGCCAATAGGTAATCATGTAGATTACAACTTTCGTAAACATTGTACTTGTATATCTAACACATCATTATTTTTCAGTAATAATCCTGAATGTGAAGATATACCAAATGCCATGTTAATGGAATTAATTAAAACTAGTGCAAAGGCAGCTAAAGATAATGATAAAGTGCGCTGTAACGCAATGCGCGCTGTTGGTAATTTATTACGGATAGTTAAAGTTGAGCTATTAAACCAGCAAGACTTCAAAGATGTTGTGAATGATGCCATCGACAAACTTGTAAAAATTACTGGAACAATGAAAGTTCGATGGAACGCTTGTTATGCATTGGGTAATGTTTTAAGAAATATGGAATTATTTCAAGGATCTTCTGGACAAACTCGACAAGTAATTTATTATATCTCTGTATATGTATATAAGCCATATTTGTTGAGATATATAAATTATTTTGATTATATTTTAGAACTCAGTATTTACTGCACTTAATGATATAGTTACGAATAGTCGAAATTTTAAAGTTCGAATTAATGCAGCTCTATCACTGTCAGTCCCACAAAAACGAATCGATTATGGAATTAATTTCATTAAGGTATGGGGTGCATTAATTAATGCGCTGGATAACACCAGTATTATTGAAGATTTTAATGAATATAAACACAGAGATAATTTAGTAGATCAGGTAAGAATAATTAATAGAATTAATCTTCATCGAAAAATGTATTGTATAATATATATTTTTTTTTTTTAGATTTGTCTTTCTCTTGCTCATTTAAGTACCGTGTGTAAAGTAGAAGACCTCTGTAACATGCAAGATATATTAATTCCGTATTTAGATCTAGTGAGGCAAGATGTACGTCGCGTAAGTGGTCGCTTGCTACCAGAAAAAGTCAGCAGTTTTCTATCTGCTGAAGCACATCTTAAAACTTTGGAGACAGATCAACTTATTCAGGAACAAAATAATGCGATCAAGTGTATTTCTAATGTATTTACTCAAGGAACATACGATTACGATGGTTTTTGAGACTTTTTATTTATAGTTGTATATAAATTATGTGTATAATTTTGCGTATTTCTATATTTATACACTTTTATATCTTTTATTGTCACAGTAAAAATTGTTGTATATATTTTATAAATAAATGAACAACACTACAGCATTGATTACTTTTTCTAATTTATTTAATTTAATTAAATCTAGCAAAGAAGCGCTCCAAAGTATATAAATATAAAGGAAACTTTCTGAAGGTCGTCCTACAAATCGGAAGTATTCGGAAATAAATTCGGTGGTGTTGATGGTTGTCATGTCTTCTTGTTTCCTTTATTGAAATAGATTATTACTTAAATTTTGCTTGTCAAAAACTTATGGTGTATTGTTTTATTAATTAAAAAATGTGTGTAATATACTAACAATAAATTTATAAATTGTGTTTTCAATAATTATAAGCAATAACAAAATTTTATTAAGTTGTTTTATTTGCAACTGTTGCCATGCGCAATCACAGATGCGCGCAAGTAAATGGGTCGATCATGGCGGCTTTACAGTTTAGAGTATGCCGCTTTTAGAAAAGTAATGATTAAATCAAAATTAATATTAAATGTGAAGTGTTTATTAATAAATATACTCAAAAATTATTTGAATTATTAATTTTTCAATTAAAAAACTATACAAATGCTGAAACAATTGCAAATGGGCTTACGTGCGTTTTATGTTTTGGCTTCAAAAATATGGACCTGTTTATGTTTTATGTTTAAGAAGCAGGTTAGAACCGTAAGTAGTAAATAGCTTATTATTTAGTATTACATAAATAATTTACACAATTTTAAATATGATTACCAATTCATCATAACATATTATTAATACAGAAATCAATTTATTTTAAGATATCATCTTTGAGTAATATAAGAAATATAATTTTTTATAGGGAATTTGTATTTTTATGTCAGCAACAACTAAGTTTTTCCATTTAAATTGCTTTAATAGTTTGACAGTAACAAATGTTATTTTGGAAAGTAAATTTATATAAACAGCGAAAGAATATATGCAATCTATCTACAAGATAGGTACTCTTAAATGCCCTGACATAACCTAAAAATTAATATATCTCTTCAGTTTTTTATTAATATTGTAATAGAAAGCATCTAATACGATGTCGATTAGACACTCGTCGAAACAAAAAAGATTTTTAACACTGATTACTATTAGATTATTGTTCTGTTTCAGTGTTGGATAACAACATTATTATCTTTGAACTCTCATTCGAATCATATCGTTTTTATTTTACAATGAAGTAGATACGTTGCTACTTTTTCTTTAAATTATCTTTTATAACTGTCTGCTGACTGATTTTCATTAACAACAATATACTTCGAGAAAATTGCATATATATGCTACATATTATTGTTTTATTGATAAATTGTCTTTTATTTATAAGTACAATATTAGATTATGAATATCAATAACAAAGTTTTAGATATTTATATTTGTTTATGTCTGTTTGTCAACAGTGTTTCTTATGTTATTGCGTTATGTAAATATTTAAATCACATGTTGATAATCAATTTTTCACACTTTTATCAAACATTTTATTATACAGAAGATAAAGTTTTTTGTATCATGATTCAATTTAAAAGACGATAAAATGATGTCACTTAGATTATATATTTTTTACGATAAAAATTTATCTAATATGAAAGTAAAGATATAATAATGTTTGTTCATGTTCATCCACTGTTTATTAACAAATGCATATTTATAATTCTTTCAAAATGAAAATATTGCACTAATATGAACGATGTTTACAAATATTAAGAATCCCCTGCATACTACAAACATTACCAAGTTACAAATGTACGTACTCTTTAACTCTTACATTTGCAACTTTTGCTTTTTTTAGAATGTGTTAATAATATTATTATAATAGTTAAAAGTTAGTGAATATTTTGTTATTTATATTTGTTTAATTACTAATCCTAGAACAGAAGTAACTTTTGCATTCTATTTCACTAAAAAAAAATCTGGATTTGTATTTTCAGATCCATTATCATTAGCAATATGATGTGTTGTACACTGTGTAGTACTTATTTACCTGACAATAAGTCAATTTAGTAGTATTGAATAAGAAATTAGTCATTCTGTTATTTGTTTATAAAATACGGGTCAAACAAATCTTATCAATATTATCGGAAGGTATCATTGTACAGTAATATCAAAAATATTTCAGAAAATTATTATCATCACCATGAGTTTTGTAATTTTTTAGTGTTTGACCTTTGACATCTAAGATATATTTTAAAAAGAACTTTGTCTCAAAATATCTAGATTATCTTTCAATCTCTATGTTACTACAATTCTATATACATTATAATAATTATAAAGCTTTTGTATAGCACATATTTTGGCAATTATCCAAATACACGTTTCCTATTCTAGGGATATTCTAGATATAACTGCTATATTTTCACATTTATATTTACATACATAATTTGTTTTTATATAGAGCTATATCGTTCAAACATTTCTACAAAAATTATTACATTTTACAAATTCGCATGTTAAAGTATTTATTTATGTGTTACTAGTATTAAAAATAACACAACAGTATACCCTGAATATTATGAAAGCGTTTTATAAATCCTTATTTATAATATTACATATCATTTATTATTAAATGATTCAGTGGTTAAAATGAATATTTCTTTTCCATAACATATTTGTCAGGAGCCACTAATAATTGTTCATTGTAACTAAAATTACTCTTGAATAATCTGCGCACGCTGAATAAACCCTTATTCTTTTGTGAAGTTAATATGTTACTGTACTGTTATTAACACATCTGATATTTTCGTTTTTATAATAAAATCTCTTTTTTTAAATT
This sequence comes from Panorpa germanica, assembly GCA_963678705.1. NCBI lineage: Eukaryota > Metazoa > Arthropoda > Insecta > Mecoptera > Panorpidae > Panorpa > Panorpa germanica. Next base: position 9,069,580 of record OY783206.1, on the reverse strand, counting down.
CGATTTCTTTTATTAATTAATAATAATGCGGATAGAGTTTCATTGGAATATAAACACTGTTACAAGATCAGAACACCAAATCTAAACTTAATGTTCTGTATTATGTACTTCAAATTTGTATATTCAATTCAGTACATCGCACAGATTATTATATCATATCTTAGAAGTATTTATGTATACTTGTTTTTCTGAAAATAAATGTAGAATTTTTTATCTAATGTTATACCTGGCCCGTAGCCAGTCGAGCTATTCCATTTCGACCACTGTTTAAAATCCTCTATTTTACAGAAAGAATTACTCTTAAGTATAATAACGAATTTATTTTATTGTAAAAAATTATAAACAAAAAAATAAAAGTTCAGGTTTCTTAGCCCTACATAAAAAAATATAATTTTCCATATTTAATTTTCTTAATTGTATTTTACATAAGGTTTGACTGATATAAAAACCCTTCTTGTTATTAAATACTTAAGAGCTTATAATGTAATTAATTTTAGATGAAATCTTTCGATACTCTTAAATAAATCGGTTCAATTTCAGTCTCTTCGAATAATTAGAAAAGTAACTTCAATATTATTTATTATAAAATAGATAAACAGGTGTAAATAGTTACATATTATGTTTCACTGTGATTCATATGTTTATACAATGTGATAAATAAATTGTTATTATTTCCTATCTTTTTCTTAATTACAATAAATAAAGCCGTAAGAAAAATGTATCATCTATTTACATAATTCCCGATAAAATCTTTTAAAAATAATTTCAATCCCTTCCATCAATGTGAAAAGTACTTAATTAAGTTTTATTGTTGATACTGTATCAATAGTTTTTATTTTCTATATATTGTTTTCAGTCGAACGTTTTTATTTTAAATTAAAATGAAGGTTGTAACAAAAGGCGTATTTATAAATAGAATATATTTTCTAAAGATAGAAATATTGATAGTTAGTGAATATACGTATGATAACTAACTGCATTAGGAGTTATTTTATAAAATAATTCGAATATTTGTTAAATTCATGGGTAGGCAAATGCTCTGGGCCGCACTGTTGTCTATTGGGAACTTATTATATATGAAGCAGATTAAAGAACAGGAAATAAAATGCATTTTACATTTTCCAAAATAAAATACACATCGAAAATAGAAAAAGATTCATTGAGTATTCACTATTTCATTATCTTGTTCGAAACAGGATTAAAAGTGTTAAGAGATAATAAAATATATATTTTCATTAAATGTATATTCATTTGAAATATAATCAACAATAGTATTAATATATCACTGCTTGTCATAAAATGCTACTTTATTTTAAATAAATAATATATATACAATAATTTATCCTATTGCAAAACTATGAATACAAACTTTTTCTTATAAATTTATGATTATTTCTCTTTTTCACGGCCAAGGTTTTGGAGATCTGACCGTCTTTAGACAGACTTGTCTTTGTCGTGATTAGATTGACACGATAATATCTGAAAAAGTTAATCAAACATATACAACGCTCTATTTTTCTATATAGTGTGCGTCCAAACACCTCGGTATATTTTTTTGTTGTGTAAAATATTTATGTACTAATACTAAATATAAGATAATTAATTTTTATTAATATAAAATAAAAAATCACAATTTATTACAGTGGGTACAACATCAACCTGTCAAGTATGAATTGTATCCTCTGTCTCCAATTTCAAGACACAGGCTGAGTAAGTTTAATAATATCTTCATAATTTTAATTATCTGATACAAAGAATAATATCATCCCATTTTATTTCATTTGGTAACTATGTTGCTACAAATTATTATCTTTAGGATTAAATAGTAATTACGGAATAATTTAACTCGCTTGGCACGTTTTCTTTTTATAAATGATTATATATTTAAAACGCAATCTACAATTTAAATTAATGATACTCAATCTTACAAAATCATAGGCTGCTTTTTAAAAGTACTCTTTTAATTTACAAAAAGCAAGCAGACATTACTTCTTTGTGTATAATTAATTTGTAGCTAAACTTTTTTTTTTGTTGAATCTCACTTTCTATATGATTACCGTAATGCATATCTTTTTCCTATTACTTGAATTATAATTTAATGTAAAGTCAAAATAAAAGCACTTAAAATCGAAATATGCCTTATATTTTTTTATATTGGAGAAAGATATGTATTGTATAATCATCTCTATTTTAAAAAAGTCATAATTTAACTAACATTTTTCAGATCATATATGGAAGAAGATTTTAATTTTAGATTTAGATGAAACCCTATTGTATAGCATCATCAAATCCTTCAAAAATTCCCTCTTCCTAAGACGAATCCTTCATCTAGACTTCCTCTGCAGAAAATATGGAAGAGTTAGCACTATAATTTGTCAAACCAACTCTAATGTAAATCTATCATTATATCCTAAGATAAATTTACTTTTATTGATAATTATTTCATAATGTCTTGTAGTTAGCAAAGTGGTCTATATTTCGTTTAAATTTCTTTTCATTTTTCAATCAGAATTTTTTAGACAAGTTTTCACACAAGCAAGTTTTTCGTATGACATAATTATACAAAACGGCCACTTTTCTTTTAATTCTGGCTTTTTAGTTTTAGATGATTTACTTGCTTATGTGAAAACTTGCCAGTTAAAGAGAAGTAGCCTATGTGTGTAAATTATGTTGTTAAAAACTTGTTTGATGTTAAAGATTGCCTTTAAAATTTATACTTTGAAATAAATAGAAAAACATTTTTATAGCAAAGAATCTATCTCAAATATATTTTATAGTATTAATAAACTTTTCATTTATTTGTTTTTTTTTTTATATTTTAGATATCGTTAAGCGGAAAACTTTGGTGTTAGATTTGGATGAAACGCTGATACATTCGCATCATGATGCGATGCAACGTCCTACCGTGAAACCAGGAACACCACCCGATTTTGTCCTGAAAGTTACTATTGATAAACATCCAGTTCGGTTCTTTGTACATAAACGACCACACGTTGACTTTTTCCTTGATATTGTAAATATAAGTTCAATTTTCTATTTATTAATAATAGACTAAAACTTTAAGTCCGTTAATAATTTTGTTTTTATTTTAAAGGTCTCAGAGTGGTATGATCTGGTGGTGTTCACAGCAAGTATGGAGATTTATGGAGCTGCTGTCGCTGACAAATTGGATAACGGGCGTAATATATTGCGTCGTCGCTTTTACAGACAGCACTGTACGCCTGATTTGGGCTCTTACACAAAAGATTTGACGGCGATCTGCGATGATCTTAATAGAGTGTTTATACTAGACAATTCTCCAGGAGCATACAGGGGATATCCAGGTATGATATTGCTACTTTTATATTCCACCATTCATTTATAATTGTTAGTGAATGTTGATGTATTTTAATTGGTATTGTTTTATTTTCAGACAATGCAATACCGATCAAATCATGGTTCTCCGATCCTATGGATACTGCATTACTTTCGTTACTTCCAGTATTGGATGCTCTGCGATTTACGCATGATGTAAGATCAGTGCTGTCCAGAAACTTACATCTGCATAGGCTGTGGTAGCAGGTTTGTTATTAAATAACACAAATGTTAATATAATGCAATTTATTAGTCAATTGTCCATCAGTCCGGTTAGTAACACTATATTTCGGAGATTATTAAACATTCAAATCATGATAAATAATATTTTTATTAAATTTATTTTTGTTTTAGGATGAGTTGCTACAAATGATAAAAACAAATTGTTTATAAACATTTTTTCAAAATCATTTTTACAATGTTAAAAGATTTTTTAGTACATTTTGAATTATCATTATTTGATAATTTTATTTTTAAATAAATCATCATCATGGAAATTAAGAACCTAAAGACAAATCATTCATCATGCAAATAGCAAAACTTTATGTGTATGCAATTTAAGAAAGCAAGTAGAAATTAATTTAAAAAAATGTTAAAAAAAAGATTTTATTTACAGTTGTTAGGAGATGAAATAATCTTATCAGAAATACTTTTTCTTTTTGACAATTAAACGTGCTTTGTTTTTGTGATTATATATTTGTTATTAAAGAAATAATAAATTATTTATTTCAACTTTTAAGTAAAAAATGTTCATATTTATTATTTTATCAATGGTACTTCATTTGAAATATTTATATGTTAGTATTATAAAAATGATTGAATAGAAAAGAAGGATAAAATTACATTAAGTTTATTAAAACACAAGTTTTAAAGCACTTGAGTAAAAGAATATCTGATTTATTCACATTATAATTATATTAAATGAATTAGTTACTATATTGCATTAAGAATATTGTACAATTAAAGAAATATGATCGGCATGAATTTTCAAAATTATACTTCAAATAATTGTAAATAATTTTGAAAATTCAGTAGTTCACTAAAGGAATTATACAGCAATTTACAGAAGAAATTACAAGTTGTGAGTATAATATTCACTATGAAATCATTAACATTCGAATTAATTAATAAATCAATAATGTTTTTTTTATTAAATTGTAGTGTTGGTTGTAATTATTGTTGTACATGAAATATTTAATCATTTTTTAAAAAGAAAAATATGTTCATTTAAAATTTGATTAGAAACATAAAATGACCAAAGAAAATATCATCACAATTTGAATTTTAAAAATTCAAATATTCAAGTTTGAAATATGTATTTAATTGAATGTGTACAAATTGATTGGTAATTTAAATAAAAATGTCGTATGGGGCATACGATAAAATCATCGATTTGTAGGATAAATACAATGAAATTTTATTTACAACTCTTTTGAAATCATTTCTTATGAAATGGTATTGTTCAATTCTAATTAATTATTAGAATTACAAATAAAAGTTAAATAAAATGAACAAAAATTATAATAAATGTATTAAAAAAGTATGTATAGCATGTTTAGAAATAAAAGTAAAAAATACATTTGTAAATTTATGATAAAATTCCTTGAGTTTAGTACTGATGCGAAATTATTAAAACAGATGCAATTAATAATATTTTTAATTAATTTTAGGTGTTTATAAATTCAAAAGTATTTGGAATCATTCAAACGCTATGGAGGTATATATATATACATGTATATTTTACCTTCTAATTAAACATATTATTATTGTCTCAATATTACCTTAAACAAAGTATGTTAGATGGTTTAACTAAATTAAGAAATGTATTAAAATAAATATAAAAATAAGACAAATAAAATATCATTGGTCGTTTCTTTCATAAATTGATATTTTTAATCATGATTTCAAACGATTGTTTTTAATGTAGCACAAATAGGTATGAATTATAGACAATTAATTACTTTAGTATTTAATAACTCTTCCTCCGATTCTTTTAATTTGTATTTATAGGAACCAAAATACAAGTAAAATAATTTATTTAAAAAATATACTTATTTTTTTCAATTTCAAATTTTGTTTGTAAATAAATTTGTTTGAAAAATATAATTGTTGTTTTATTATTTTTCTTTTAATGAGAGGTGGATTACTTGTTCAGAAAATAATACATTATAATCAGCCGTAGGGCTAGTAAAATATTTATAATAATTAAAACTCTCGTTTTAATTATTATAAAGCCTGAATGAGTAAGAGGGTCGTGGTCAGTCGTGGTGGTGAGCGCAAAAGGGTCTAGTCGGGAAACTGCCTGCAGCCGCATTCGGTGCGGGAAAAAAGTATTTCTAATATATTATTAAGTTCCAGTAATCTCTTGTTTGTATGTTTCTAATAATTTGAGTATTATTTTAAAGAGATTTTATTAATAAACTGTTACAGGGTTTAAATATTTGCTTATATTATGCAGTTTATATATATTAGTCAATCAGAAAACGTTAGTGTAAAATCACTGCCATCTACAAAACATATCCTTAAGTATATAGGTTTGAATATTCGGTTGAATACTTATCTAATATTCCAACAGCAAGTAAGAATTGTCGCCTTCAATTAATTGTTACATTTAGTTTGTAATTATAGTCAGAAAATTATAGCAAACTACATGATTTTATTGTTCTGTAAAATTTACTCGTAAGTAATGTTGCCGCTCTGTCAGGCGCAATAATTTCTAAGTTTGGACTTTTTTTTCTAATTTTTTTTCATTCTTTAATATATTTTCGTAGAGTTATGTTTCTTATGCTCTAAAATAAAAAACTGCATCATTAGATTTTAAATATCTACGCGATTTTGGCTTTTATGCGACCTTTTTTATTTTCATGGACATTTTAAAAAAAAAATTAAAATCCATTTTCTTTAAAAGTTTTGATGCAGTTATGTACCTTATGCTCTACAATAAGAAACTGCTACATTACATTTTAAATATCTACGCAGTGCTGGCTTTTATACGACCTTTTTTAAATTCATGGACTTTTTATTCTAAAATATTTTTTTTGGATTTCTTGAAATTTTTTGATGCAGTTAGGTTCGGTAGGCTTTAAAGTAAATAACTGCTTCATTACATTTTAAATATCCACGCGATTCTGGCTTTTATGCGACCTTTTTTTAAATTCATGGACTTTTTTTTCTAAAAATTTTTTTTGGATTTCTTGAAATTTTTTGATGCAGTTATGTTCGCTAGGCTTTAAAGTAAATAACTGCTTCATTACATTTTAAATATCCACGCGATTCTGGCTTTTATACGACCTTTTTTAAATTCATGGACTTTTTTTTCTAAAAATTTTTTTTGGATTTCTTGAAATTTTTTGATGCAGTTATGTTCGGTAGGCTTTAAAGTAAATAACTGCTTCATTACATTTTAAATATCCAACGCGATTCTGGCTTTTATGCGACCTTTTTTTAAATTCATGGACTTTTTATTCTAAAATATTTTTTTTGGATTTCTTGAAATTTTTTGATGCAGTTATGTTCGCTAGACTTTAAAGTAAATAACTGCTTCATTACATTTTAAATATCCACGCGATTCTGGCTTTTATACGACCTTTTTTAAATTCATGGACTTTTTTTTCTAAAAATTTTTTTTGGATTTCTTGAAATTTTTTGATGCAGTTATGTTCGCTAAGCTTTAAAGTAAATAACCGCTTCATTATATTTTAAATATCCACGCGATTCTGGCTTTTATGCGACCTTTTTTAAATTCATGGACTTTTTTTTCTAAAATTTTTTTTTGGATTTCTTGAAATTTTTTGATGCAGTTATGTTCGGTAGGCTTTAAAGTAAATAACTGCTTCATTACATTTTAAATATCCACGCGATTCTGGCTTTTATGCGACCTTTTTTAAATTCATGGACTTTTTTTTTCTAAAATTTTTTTTTTGATTTCTTGAATTTTTTTAATGCAGTTATGTTTGTAATGTTTTAAATTAAAGAACTGCTTCATTAGATTTTAAATATCTAAGCAGAAACTCAAAAAATTGCATTGCTCTTAAAATCATAAAAGTGAACCTTTTCATCATTTTTAACAAGATTATAGTCTTCTTTCATTGAAAAACTAAAGAAGAAAATATGTTATTTTTATAACGGTTTTTTATATACTTTTGAATGCTGATTTCAAATTTGTAATTAATTTTTAGATAAGTCTTTTAGTTTACGAGATATGGGCATAAAAAGTCGAATAATTTTTATGAAAAGTAAGAAGACTATACTCTTCTTACTTTTCATAAAAATTTAAGAAAAATAAATGTTATTTTATAATGGATTTTAACTTAATTTTGAATGCTGATTTCAAATTTATAATTCATTTTTAAATAAGTATTTTAGTTTATGATATATCAATATATTAAACCTTCATATAGAAAGAAGACTATAATCTTGTTAAAAATGATGAAAAGGTTCACTTTTATGATTTTAAGAGCAATGCAATTTTTTGAGTTTCTGCGTAGATATTTAAAATCTAATGATGCAGTTATTTAATTTAAAACATTACAAACATAACTGCATCAAAAAAATTCAAGAAAATGTATTTTTTTTCTTTTTGAAAAAAATGTCCATGAAAATAATAAAGATCGCTTAAAAGCCAAAACCGCGTAGGTATTTAAAATGTAATGATGCAGTTTTTTATTTTAGAGCATAGCGAACACAACTGCATCAAAAAATTTCAAGAAATCCAAAAAAAATTTTTAGAAAAAGAAGTCCATGAATTTAAAAAAGGTCGCATAAAATCCAGAATCGCGTGGATATTTAAAATGTAATGAAGCAGTTACCTATTTTAAAGCCTACCGAACATAACTGCATCAAAAAATTTCAAGAAATCTAAAAAAAATTTTTAGAAAAAAAAGTCCATGAATTTAAAAAAGGTCGCATAAAAGCCAGAATCGCGTGGATATTTAAAATGTAATGATGCAGTTATTTATTTTAAAGCCTAGCGAACATAACTGCATCAAAAAATTTCAAGGAATCCAAAAAAAAAATTTAGAAAAAAAAGTCCATGAATTTAAAAAAGGTCGCATAAAAGCCAGAATCGCGTGGATATTTAAAATGTAATGAAGCAGTTATTTATTTTAAAGCCTAGCGAACATAACTGCATCAAAAAATTTCAAGGAATCCAAAAAAAAAATTTAGAAAAAAAAGTCCATGAATTTAAAAAAGGTCGCATAAAAGCCAGAATCGCGTGGATATTTAAAATGTAATGAAGCAGTTATTTATTTTAAAGCCTAGCGAACATAACTGCATCAAAAAATTTCAAGGAATCCAAAAAAAAATTTTAGAAAAAAAAGTCCATGAATTTAAAAAAGGTCGCATAAAAGCCAGAATCGCGTGGATATTTAATATGTAATGAAGCAGTTATTTACTTTAAAGCCTAGCGAACATAACTGCATCAAAAAATTTCAAGAAATCCAAAAAAAACTTTTAGATAAAAAAGTCCATGTATTTAAAAAAGGTCGCATAAAAGCCAGCATCGCGTAGATATTTAAAATGTAATGAAGCAGTTTCTTATTTTAGAGCATAAGAAACATAACTGCATCAAAACTTTTAAAGAAAATGGATTTTAATTTTTTTTTTTAAATGTCCATGAAAATAAAAAACGTCGCATAAAACTCAAAATCGCGTAAATGTATAAAATTTAATGAATCTGTTGTTTATTTTAGAGCATAGTGAACATAACTGCTTCAAAATTTTTCAAATAATCTAAAAAAAAATTCGTTTCACAAAATCGTCCAATAACTTAAAAATGGTCGCATAAAAAACAGACACGCTTAGGCATTTAAAATTTAATCAAGGAATTTTTTGAAACTTCTTTTTAACTGTATCAAAAAATTGAAAAAAATAACTTAAAAAAAAGCCAAGATATCAATTTAAAGTGTAGCGGAAATAGATCAATCAAACAAAAAATACATAACTCACACTCGTTGTCTTGCGACGGGCTGAACAGCTAGTAGTAATAAATTGTTCTACTTGGGTTGTTCCTTGAAGGTTGCCCTGCTTGCCACCCCGTAAGGCCCCCACTGCTCTTGTTACTTTGCAGACACCGAGAAATTTATATTTTTAATAAAATTTTAAATACGAGTATCAATTTTTTCTTGGATTTTGAGAGGGTTATACTCTTGTTACTTTCCGGACACCGAGAAATTTATATTTTTAATAAAAATATAAAACTCAACGTTTTATGTTTTTAAGGAGGTATTGCTAATTAAAAATGGTATCGAAGCACAGAAAAATCATAAAACTAAATTTAATATACGAGTATGTATCTTATAATCTTTTGATGGTGTTAGTTTAGTGGTATACTTTCCAGGCGCTTTGAAATTGCTTTGTTATCTAAATAGAAAATAGTAAAGCATATGTTGTAAAGCTACTTTTTAATAGATGTCGCTAGATTCTAATACTCAGATATCTTTTGTTAGTATGTTTGTAATAATTTGTGTATTATTTTAATAGAGTATGATTACTTTAATAATGAATAGCTACTGGTCTTGTCTTATTATACTAACTAGTTTATATTAATCAATCAAAAAACGTTAGCTCAAGTTGGCTTCCACCTATAAAAGAAATCCTTAACTAAATTGGTTCAAGTATATGATTTAGTTTAAATATGTAATACTAGATGGGGATAGTAGCACGTATGAATTGTATTATTATTTTGGGTGTCTGCTAATTAAATACAATTTATTTAAAGAACTTTATTAAAACATACAAAATCTAATTTTTTTTTTATTGTTTTACAAGACATCAACATCATATTTTAAAGCGTATCTTTAATATATCGATACACTTTTTTTTAACTTGCAGAATGAAGAATCTCTACTTGACTAAATATATACTCTTTCTCCGAAACTCTAGCTGGGGCTAGGGGTGAATCCAGTGCTGAATATTAGTTTTCTGGTGAATCTTCCAAGTCATAAACACACAATTGAAAAACAAAAATATACAAAAAGTTTAATATTAAGAACAAAAAATATATTATAGTTTGGAAGCATGTTTATTTGAACTAAACATAATAAAATATTACAAAATCTGAAGGCTATTCATAATACGGGTACAATAATTCCTTTTAAATTATACATCTTAAAAAATTGACCATAAATTTCATACAAAATAAACAACTTATTAAAACCAATATCAAATAATATTTATATTTAGGCTATACTAAATTTCGCAGGAAAATATCACGATCTGCAAAAATAAAACAACATTATTAATATATTGTTCACTGATATTTTTCAGTGATTATTGTAATTCTAAATCATACATTATTTCCAAACTGCTGTCACTATTTTTTGTTACAATCTCTGTTTCACTGCTTCCAGAACCAGAACCACATTCTAAAAGATCGTCTTGCTTCATACAATCACCATCACCCTCTACTTCACCTTCTCCACTTTGATGAGAAGAAGTTAACTGCCATGCAGGTATTGACGGAGGTACAACAGGATTCACAGAAGGAAATTGTTTTCTAGAAATTAAATAAATTTAAGTTAGTTACCTATAATTCATCAGCTGTAAGTTAGGTCTCCATTAAACTCATTGAATAAACTTACCGGCTAAGCAATAAACTTTTCAAAGATTTGATCTCAGACTTTATCTCTTTGATTTGCTTATTGGTATTACTTTCACCAAATTGTTGTATTTTACCAACATCAGTTTTAATTTGTGCTAAATTATCATGTAGATTGGATACAGTTTTTGAAACATTTTCATTTAATTCTTTAACCATATCTTCAACAGTTTTACTTTTTTTACGACGGTCTCCAAACAGCCACCGTTCAATAAATCTCTGAAAAGAAATATATATTTCTATGACAAATACTGACTTTTACTGGATTTTTATTTATTACAAAATTCAATCTTTGGTACATATAACAGCCTGTAGTTTAACATATTTTCCTTACTATTAGTGAATTTTTTAAAAATATTTTAAATTTTATAAATTGTCTCAGCCTTTAAAATCACGTTTTAAATATAAATAAATAAGGAATTATTAAATATATATAATACTAAAACAATTATAACTTATTTGTTGTTATTTTAACCGATTGTTATGAACTATTGTTGATAATAGTTTCATTAGAAATAAGTTTACCATAACTACATGACTAATCATAAAGTTATTCAAAGAACAGATAACAGAACATAATATGCATTTCTTAAATTCAAATTACATTCTTACAAGTTCTACTTGTAAATACCAATATAGACATACGTTTTAAAAATTATTAATTCAAGAAATATTTTTTTAACATTCTTAATTTAAGGAATACCTTGTAAAATAGATATATTGCATAAGCAATTCCACTTATTAAAGCAGCTGTATTTAATATATCTTTAAATAAAGAAAATCTTGATTGAGGTTGAATGATTGGAAGAGATCCTAATGGTGTAGGTGGCATTGGAACAACAGTGTAAGGTCGTTCCGAATTCTGAGACTGCACTGAAGGTCCTTTTGAAAAAACTCCAGCTTTTTCACAAGCCATTTGTATTTCATCTTCCGTAAGCCCTTTTGTTCTAAGAAACTGTTGTTTTTGATTCAAAGCACTTCTTTGTACATTTGGATTTTCTAAAAATTTGACGGCTGTTTCTACCTAGAAAAATATAAACGTCATATTAAAAAATAACCTACAAAAAATATTAACATGAGTAACAAAAAAATATAACGAACAAGGTCTTCTCTGATATTTGATGCAATAACATTATCATTTTTTTCATTTTCCGTCATTGTTATTTTAATTATCACTTTTATTTTTAATTATTACTGTCACTTTTTAAGATTGTTACTTTTATCTCTTATTTATATTATCACCATGCGACTTTTGTACCCCTGATTAGAATAAGAAATGGCAGTATTTATATTGAGTTAATTTATAAATATTGTTGAAACTTTTATTCTGTTCAATCGAAAGATATTTCTCCTTTTGTACTTAGATTTTATTTAATAATATCGTACTATATTATGGCGTAGCTATGACTAGTAATATACCAACACCAGAAACATTGCAACACACTGCATGCTTATTGCTGATAAATAGATAACACTGAAGGCGATTGCATGCATAATTTAAAAAAATGCAAAGTTTTATATCATTTTGTATAAAAAAAATTTAGAAAAAAATTAGCATAGAAATTAGACAAACAAGGTCCACTAGTTTGCTCACACTTCATAAGCCAGATACACAGATAGCCAATAGCAGAAACTATATTCCCCCAGGCATGTAATCAAGTTTTCTTAAAACTATAGAATTTAAAATAAACATTCAAAATAAAGGAAAATTGTGAAAATTATCTGATTTTCTTTATAAAATATTAAATATATTTGATTAAATAATGACAAACCAACTTGCAAGTCTAAATGCAAGTTAAATACATTTTGAAACACATTAAATATTATCCGACTAAAATGTAATAAAGCAATAAATAACTTTTAATTTATTTTCTATATCAAAGTTTTAAATTTTTACTTAATTATGTTATTAATTAATATTTTCTATTATATAGGAGTTGATTTGACTAATTATGTTGACGTCGACGCCATTTTCATTTTCTAAGTAATAGAAGTGGGTGGTTTAGTTGGATCAATTTTTTAGATAGTCGGCATTTTGAAAATGATTTGAGTTAAATAGAGTAAAAGGAACAATTATATATTATTATTAATGAATATAAGTGAGTATATTATGTTTTAAATATAGTTTTATTAATGAGTATTCAATATTTACTAAAAGGAAATAATGATTATTTTGTAATGACGTTAGTTTTGTCATAGATTTTATTGGATATGATTAATTGTAATTTGTCTCTCACTTTTATTAAATGACAAACTAAATTAAGTATTTGATATTTAAGGCATATTTTATATATAGCGATAACTACTTTTTTATGGAACAGGTGGATAATCTAATTGAAAATTACACAAGTGTTTATAACTATGTTATGTCCAATTGACAGATTTCAGATTTTGTTATCCAAAAGCAGCAAATTTCCTGTAGATAATGATAATACTTTTGTGACGTTGTTTTAGCTGTAATGATAACTGACTTAAAATTATTAAAGTAGAATATATAACATAATTGTCAATGATATAAAAAGACATGCAATGTATTAAGAAAGTTTTATATAATACTGGTATTAAAGTTTTCTAGTATAAGAATAACGGCATCTGCGGAGCCATGATCGGGGGGCTGTTCGTTTATAATCATAAGGGGGAGGTATTGATCTCAAGGGTGTATCGTGATGACATTGGACGGAATGCAGTTGATGCATTTCGCGTAAATGTTATTCATGCTAGGCAGCAGGTGCGATCACCAGTTACAAATATTGCCAGAACATCATTTTTCCATATAAAGGTAATCAGATACCCTGTAAGCACAACACATTTATGTAGTAAATACGTTTACACGTTAATTTTACGTAAATGTGACAGAAATAGTAATCTTTAAACGAAAAAAACTGTTGCTTAATATTGTACATTTTTCAGAGAGCAAATATTTGGTTAGCTGCTGTAACAAAACAAAATGTAAATGCTGCTATGGTATTTGAATTTCTCTTGAAAATCATAGAAGTGATGCAAAGTTACTTTGGAAAAATTTCTGAAGAAAATATTAAAAATAACTTTGTATTAATCTACGAGCTTCTTGATGGTTAGTTTTTTTTATATATATTAAACATATATTTGAACATTCTATTTAATGGTCTCTTAAGTTTTTGACATTATTATTTTTTTTTTTTAGAAATTTTAGATTTTGGCTATCCACAAAACTCAGATACCGGCGTTCTAAAAACTTTTATTACGCAACAGGGAATAAAATCCGCCACCAAGGAGGAACAGGCTCAGATAACATCTCAAGTAAAAACAAATACATTTATTATTTAGTTATAATAAGAATGTATTGCATTAGATTTATTGTTCTTTTAAAGGTTACGGGTCAAATTGGTTGGAGACGTGAAGGAATTAAGTATCGACGGAATGAGCTCTTCTTAGATGTTCTGGAGTACGTAAATCTATTAATGAGTCCACAAGGTATTATAATAATAAAAGTGTTAAAATCGATCCTTAGAAATTAAAAAATAATGTTTCATTGTATTTTATTAGGACAAGTGCTTTCTGCTCATGTTGCTGGAAAAGTTGTAATGAAATCATATCTGTCTGGTATGCCAGAATGCAAATTCGGCATAAATGATAAAATAGTAATGGAAGCTAAAGGTAAAGGCGGTATTTCGGGGAATACGGATTCCGATCCTGCCCGCTCTGGAAAACCTGTGGTGGTTATTGATGATTGCCAATTTCATCAATGCGTAAAGTTATCCAAATTCGAAACTGAACATTCTATTAGTTTTATTCCACCAGACGGCGAATTTGAGTTGATGCGGTTAGTCACTAGAATATTATCGAAAAGCATTAATTAACATTTCGTTTCTTTACTTATAAATATTTTCTATATAGGTATCGCACAACCAAAGATATTTCGCTTCCATTCCGTGTAATTCCGTTAGTACGAGAAGTTGGTCGCACTAAAATGGAGGTTAAAGTAGTACTAAAAAGTAATTTTAAACCATCTTTACTTGGACAAAAGATTGAAGTAAAAATTCCAACACCACTTAATACTTCTGGAGTTCAATTGATTTGCTTAAAAGGAAAAGCTAAATACAAAGCATCTGAGAATGCTATTGTTTGGAAGTAAGTATATATAGCGTACTTGTTTTAATTATTAATGTTATAAATAACATTTCATATTTTCTTAGAATTAAACGCATGGCAGGCATGAAGGAAACTCAGTTATCAGCTGAAATAGAATTGTTGGAAACGGATACTAAAAAGAAGTGGACAAGACCACCAATTTCTATGAATTTTGAAGTTCCTTTTGCTCCATCTGGATTTAAGGTATTTGCATATTAGATATTTAATATGTACATAATAAAAATATCGTTTTAAATTTAATATAAAATATTTTAAGGTTCGCTACCTTAAAGTTTTTGAACCAAAACTCAATTATTCCGACCATGATGTGATAAAATGGGTGAGATATATTGGAAGAAGTGGATTATATGAAACTCGATGCTAAGGTTGGTATAAAATGAATTGGCTTTATTGAAAACTGTAGAACAAATATACATTAAACATATTTACGCTACATGTTATTATATATTGTTTACAATTATTTACTTAGTAAAACAATAATTACATTATATGTATATTGCATATATGTATAAATATATAATTAATATATACTTTAAAAGCATTTAGAATATTTGAAGCAATTTATAATAACATGAAATGTAGGTTGAATACTTGCGCAGATGAAAACTATTAATAATTGTCTTAAGAAAATGTTATATGTTTATCAATCATAGGACCATATATTTAACATAATAATTCAACGATGTAAAACAACAGCAAATATTATGTATTTATGTAAATGAGTTAAAAAATAATAAATATGTTAATATATTAACTAAAATGTTATTAATAAAAGAATCGTAGTTAAAGAAAACAAAAATAGTAATGTGTGTTAATATAATAACAAGAATACACAAATTCATACAGAGTGGTTCAAAAAACTTCCAATAATTGAAATAATGTAATGTCCTAATGTCTTATATTTCTCACTGCCGTTGCAATAAGTTCCGGTATAAGCGAATAAATTTGTCAATGGTGCCCTACTCTCTTTTGTTCGGCTTGTATATGTTTAATAATATAATTGAATGGTAATTTTAAAGAGTGTAATAATGTTCACAAACAAAATATAATATTAGTATAATTAAGGACCATTCTGTATTATTATATGTCAAATAACTATTAGAATCTCAAAAGATTACTTTGTGTATAAATATATTTGAGATCACAATAAAAAATAAACAGTGCATGTATTAGAAAATAAATAAAATATAACGCAATATTAATTTCTGGCTTGCTATTTTATAATCTTCAAAATTAAGTTAAAAGAATATTAATTATAAAATAATATAATTTTTATAAGTTATTGTAATATATTTTATCAGAGTAAAGAATGTCTGCTATTTCTTTATAATTATGAATAAACTTTTGATTCAATGGCAAAGTTAAACATTGTCATTCAAATTTGAGTATAACAGAACTATAAACTCAATTTGAAAGTTGTATATTTATATATCGAATAAACTAGTTTATCAACAAACGGTTCTTATTGCTATAATAATTTCAACTAGTATAGCAAACGTAAGATATAGTTCAAATTATAAAACATGTCCTAAGATTAAATATTTGATTCAAGTTACATGAAATATAATTTCTCAAGTTCTTGATTAACACCTAGTGAGAATTATTTAAATGAAGATAAATGCAGAACACTTTCACGCATTTTACATCTATGTAGGGCTTCTCAGAGAGGAGTAGAATGGGCCGCACTTTTGTGCCTTGCACATAGTAAAATGTGACTGGATACAACTTTGATTGGCCTAAAAATATCGGTCGCTTGTCCCTCACATATTTTCTCTGAGAGCACCTTGCATATATGTGTTTATACAATTATCACATTAGAAAACTATTTTGCAAAATATTATAAAGTTAATAGTATAATAATTCATATATATTTTAATTAAAATTTATGTTATATTTCAGTAACATTTTGAAGCAAGTATTTTATTAAAAATAAAATATGAATCAAATGAACAAAAATACAAAATAATATAAGCTCATAGTCTAGACAGTTATTTCTTTTATAATAGCAAATATTTCTATTGTTTTATATGTTAATTAGTATTTACAAGTCTAATCATGACGTATAATGTATAGGAAATTGTAATTCAAAAAAAGAAAGTGTGGTACTATAAACGAACTAGCTTAAAAATAGCTATATAATAATATATATAATAAAGTATTTATATAATTTAAAGATTCACTTGCAAATAATAATAAATTAAATTATATAAATATTTATTAAAAAAAAACAGGCTACTTGTAATGTGTACATTATTCAAAAAATAAATTCTTGTTGTATCCAAAGATATTTTTTTTTATTACCAGTGTTTTTTAATTTATAGTTACTAACATTTGGTCAGTAAAACGAAATGTAACATTTATGAAAAATATTTTATAGAGATATATTACGTAAATGGGGTTAACGAAAGTGTTTTAGAGTTATCTCAAAAATCAAGTTGATATTAATTTGTAAAATAAATATTAAATTATAATTTAAAGTACGTTAGCTTAATTATTATCCTTTGCACACGTCAGTATATAACTATAAATATCATTAGATGAACCACAACAGAAGTTCAAGTACACGAAGTGCTTCCTACAATCTTGTCTATGTCAAAGAATTGGTTTGAAATTGAAAGAAGTTGAATAAATAATGTATTCAGAATTCATTCTAAAATAATGAATATATTCATAAATAGATAATTCACCAAGATCTATGCCATAATTTAATAAACAAATGACTTCAAAATTATTTCAAGGTTTTGTTATTTATTTATTTTGTTTGTAAATGTATAACCTCAAAATCAGTTGACATATACAGTCCTGTAAAGTAAATTAACTTAATCACTTTAAATTATAATTAATTAGTATTGATAATATACTAGTAATTAATAACCTAATTGACATTTATAAAAGCAACACCTAGATGTCAAAATAGTGTAGAAATAATTGAATCTGTGTAGAGTTTACACAAAATAATTGAAACGCACGTGTTTTGCGCACGCGTAATGGATCAAAGGCACATCTATGAACTGTCATGGATTCTCCCACTGGTACATATACTGTCGCACAGTATAAAAATAGTGAATTACATATGTGTTATTAATGATTTATAATGTAAATAACATTTTTAAGTGATTAATAATATAAAAATTAATCTATTACAGTTTATTTTGAGTTTATATACTGATTTTGTGTTATTAAATAAAATAAAACATTAAAATTCGTGCTACATACACTGATTCCCGGACGGGATCAGCTCATGTCAGATCGGTTTTTCCCGGCACCAGGGCTGTATTCTTGATTTCCAAATATTTCGTAAGTATATAATTATTGTTTATTATTTGAACTCGTATCATATATTTATAAACATTGATTTAAAGCTATGTTTCGCTTTAAATATTTAATATGTTTATATATTTAAGTATTTTATTCACTTAGATTATTTGCTTTGTTATATTCAAGTTATTCAATTAAAAATATTTGAAAGTTTTTAACTAAATTTTTTAAATGACTCAGTTTACAAAAATAATGAATAAGTTTCAATAAAAACAAAGGTCAAGGTGCTGCTTAAATTTGTGTAATTATAAACCTACTAAGTGGATTATAATATAATTTTTTAATTTATTTTTATTCAATGTACTACGTTCTTTATTTTATTACCATTAAGAAATATATAATAGAACAACGTATAATAGAACATAAATATATTATTAAATAATTTACTACATTTTTATTGTTTTAAATTATTTCCTTGCTTTATAGCGATTTCACTTTATACAGAAAATGTAATATACTCTTTTCATGAAACGGATCAATTTAAATTGTTTATTTTTAGCAAATAATATTTTAACGTTATATCAATATTTCTATTCGCAAATGTAAATACTCCATGTACATGAAATATTTAATACAGTTGTAACTTAAGAGCAGGCGGATCACATATTTAGACAGTCGGTAATACAAATTTTAATATGTACAAACAAATAAGATATAATTCTAGAATTCTGAATTGTACATTTAGAGAATTTCAAACGAATCAATAAATAAGAGAATCACGTGGAAGATTTTAGCGATTTATTTAGCAATTTTATGAAGAAAAATAAAATTGCTAAATAAATTCACAAATTGCGTTGCTAGGTTTATAAAATTTAGTGCCATCATTGTTCCCCCTGGAATTTGAGACACGGAAAACTGAGATATTGATTTTCATTTAAGAAGAATAGAAATAAATACTTCAATCAATTTATGATAGTTATATGAATGTCAACTGATTGATCTATTTATAATTTTCCTTCAGGGTTTATAATATTTCTTACAAAAATTTATAAGTACCTAACTAAAAGAAAAGTCCCCTTAAAAGAAGGAAACACAATGTAACCTAATTTTTTTCACTCTTCCTGCTGCCATCCATTACATTTTACTACAATATCGCGCAATGGATGTAGATGTAGTGATATGCAATATAATGTATCTTTAATTGTTCATCTTTTTATTATCCTTCTCTCTCTCCACACCGTTCCCATTCTATTTCCTCCACTTTAAATTTTTTTTCTACTTTTTTATTGCTCTCGAACGCGCTACTTGAATTATTATTAGATCGAAAAAAAAACGGTATTGATATTTGAAATGTTCAATAAAAAATTATTTAATTTACACGTTTTTAATTTACATCTCTTAATTAAATGGTATCACAATTAATAATAACTTAACAAGACATGTATTATACAACAAAGATAACATTTTCATCTCAAGTCGAGATCGAACCCGCTACCTTGGGCGTTGAAAGTGTCATATTAAAAACAACGCTATCTAAAAAATTAGCAGTCAATGATTTTATTATTATTAATTTAGTTATCCAATACTTTTTTATAAACAACTTAAACTTGATTTTTGATTTATTAAACGACATGATTAAAACTAAAACTTAAAATAAAGATACATTCGAAAATATATTGTATTTTAATGGTGGCTAATCTTTAAAAATGGATGTTAAATTGATTCGGTTATTTTAATAGTTTTCTTGATATAATTGTGGCGGCTCGGCCTCCTCAATGTAATTTATTTCATTTTTTTCTATTTTTTTTTTATTTATGTTTTCATTTCATTTTGCAGATCAATCTAAGAAGAATTTAACCGAATTAGAAGAATATATTGTGGAGAATTTATACATCATATGTACGCTATACCGCGGGTTATCTTTTGGAAGTAATTGATTGCATTTCCATTACTTCGTAAGACTTTATACAAATTGTTCAAATTTAAAATCTATTCAAAAAGAGAAAAATGGATTTCAATAAAAACATTTTTGGTTTTATGAAGAATTTAAGAAGTTAAAGAAAAACTGTATTAATTTTTTAAATTCAAATTTTAATAAAACTTTATTTAAAATTGTAGGTTATTTTTTTTTCTTAATATTTGATAATTTAAATCAAAAATTGGTTTGTTTGAATTTTTCATTTATGGTTCAAATAATTCATCTTTGAAAAGAATGCAAATTTCTTGCTAGATATTAATTTATCTAATACTTTATTTTATCTATTTTTTTTTTGCTTTTGTGTTTTTGGTTTCTTGATATTAATAAAATAGATAATTAATAAAAATCTACCATAGTTAGTATACTCTGTTCACTCTATAGAACTTTCTATACAATCTGATATAAACATACTCGCAAGTCGTTATTATTAGAATTCACTATTTCTGAGTACATATAACTGACCTGTCTCACATATTTTGGTAATAGATGCTGGAGTATAAATAACTATACTACGAGTATAGGGCAATTGCAAATGTCGAATTGAAATCTCTTCTCTTTAATCGTTTTTAATTTTTGAAGTGACACCCTTTGAATTGGGGCGCAGTAAAATTAATTCGTCACGTATCACGCGTCACATAAACTACTTATGCGGGAGAAGCCACGAAGTTTCACTTCAACATTATAATTTTCTGTTTTAATTGTGATGCATAAAGGTTTTTGGTTCGATTCGATGGTTTGGTTATTTTTAAAGTTAAGCTTAATGTTTACGTTATCATAAAAACCTATTAGGCAGCAGAGTAAGCTACACATATGAGGCTACGACACCATAGAAAGTGCATATATAGTAGAAGGCTTTCATTAAGAGTATTGAAATTGTAAAGCCTCTAGTCCAGGCTACGACCTTTGATTAAGGTTCTTGTAAAATCAGATACATTTTATCCCTTTTATGTTTTTATATTTTTCAAATGATGACGCAGATAGAAAATGTAACGCAATGGAACATTTTAATTGGCTCGTAGTAGTGAGTAACTTTCTACTGAGCAATATTTCTACTGGAACTAATCCGATTTTGGTCCCACATACTACCCCACATACTACGTTGTACACATTTCAATTGCATGTTACATCACAACCGCTACCAACCTTACAGATCATAAATCTCTGCTATATGTATTTATATATCAAAATATCAAATATTATTTACAGCTGTTTCAAGAAACAATAAAATTCTAATATTATGCCTGCCTTAGCAGGGTTAAATAAAATAAAAACTTATTATTCTTTGACTTGACTTGATTGTTTGACTACCAACAGTTACAAAACATTACCACAGCACTGACCTACTCAACAAATAACTGACGTTAAAATGCATTTCACGTCATACAAATAAGGCCGACCATCTCACAGCGCTAAAACTACAATTCAAACTTTTAATTACTATATCTCCGTCAACATTTAGATATTTAGTAAAATAGACACGCCAATACACATTTATTAACACCAATTTCAATCAACAATTAAAAAATCGACCACTAAAAAATGAGGACACAAGCCCATTTGTGTTATAATTATTATAACCCTAAATTACTATAAATCAGTAGGAGGGTCTGGTCGTAAGACTGTTTGGAACAAATTTCCGTTTTACCACATAAAATAAACTACAGACTTCGTAAATAGACAACTTCTGAAGCACCCTGTTCTTATTTATTTATACATTAAGATGCCTGCATATATCAAGTGCATGACATGTCTCTAGTCGTATAAATATCACATTAAAGTTATTTATACGATTATATACCTTTTGAAAGTAAATCTAAAAAAGTAAATAAATTTATTTCATAAATATTTATAAAAACAATATATGAGTAATGCGTTTTTAATAGTTGTCCGACATTTAGTTTATTGATTTTATGATAGTTTATTAGTTCATGATATTTAATCATTATTTTGTTCAGATAATAGATAACAGAACTTATAGGTTTTTGAGGCCCCAATAAATCGGAGACCCTCCATTCATTTCTTTAAATATATATGTTTTTAATAATACATAATATCGTTATACATAGATTGTACGATTTATTTAATAACTTTATCTTCAATCTTATCAAAGTGTTAGATGATTAAATTTATTGAAATCATGTTACTGGTAAGCCGGTTTGTTTATAACCGATCATCGTAAATGTTTTGTAATAATAATCGAAGTGTATCAATAACTATAGTCAGTGCCATATTAAGCCAGCGCCAGCAAAATAGCAAAAATATTATTGTAATTTCATTATATTGGCAGGTATCTTGTTACAGTGAGTGCTTGTGCATTACTCTTACAATTTATGAAATTGCAGTTTTTATTGATAAAATTAAACGGTTTTTACTGTGGTTTAAAGTTTTTTTTAAATACCGCGAATGTCAATAAATTTTAAAAGTAAGTACAAAATTTTTTAAATATAAAACATATAATATATAGCAATTACTTTCTAAACATCATCGTGTTTTCTATATGTTGTAGTTTACTATTGAATTACTATCTTGTATGAGTATGCTGGGAATGCAGATAATTTCACAGAATAAAGAACATTTTAGATAAAAAAATTACTAAATATATCTGAAAACAATAGTAATACTATTTAATACAACTAAACTGTTTTGTAATTATTATTTAACAAATTACAAACAGATGTTTTGCTACCTTCCTTGAAAGTATGACCATGAGATATAATATCTTTTTCTACAAGTGACTGTTATCTGTAAAACTAATGGAATGTTATACTTATAACCAGAGGCGACTTAGGGGGTGGCAAGCAGGGCAACCGCCCGGGACCTCGCTCTTGTAGGGGCCTTGCATTCTCGCGCAACAACCCAAGTAGAAAAATTCATTACCATATATGTATTTAAATCTCGCGCCTCGCTCTTTAGAAATCCCACTAGAATCCCTGCGTATATATTTTAATGCACTCATGTACCTTAGTTTATCGTCATTAATATTTGTCGTTTCTGTGCTTGTTAACTTTTATAAAACTTCCAATACAAAATTTTATTTCTTGTCAATTGTCATCAAAAATACTTACTTACAATTTACATAAATGGGCTTGTGTCCTCATTTTTTAGTGGTCGATTTTTCAATTGTTGATTGAAATTGATGTTAATAAATGTGTATTGGCGTGTCTATTTTATTAAATATCTAAATATTGACGGAGATATAGCAATTAAAAGTTTGAATTGTAGTTTTAGCGATAGAAATGGTCGGCCATATTTTTATGACGTGAAATGCATTTTAACGTCAGTTATTTGTTGAGTAGGTCACTGCTGTGGTAATGTTCTGTAGGTGTTGGTAGTCAAATAATCAAGTCAAGTCAAAGAATAATAAGTTTTTATTTTATTTAACCCTGCTAAGACAGACTGGAATTTTATTGTTCCTTGAAATGGGTGTAAATAATATTTGATATTTTGATATATAAATACATATATCAGAGATTTATGAGCTTTAAGGTTGGTAACCTTACACAGGGATTGTGATATCACATGCACTTGGAATGTGTACAACGTTGAATCCCTTTAATAATTAAGGAGACAAAATGACTTTTTTAATTGTTAATATCTCTTAACATATAAGGAGTTATTAAAAAATAATTGAACATTTGAAGTTCTAGTAAACCACTTTATCAATATATAGTACACTTTTGTAGAAATTAAGACATAGGACACAAGCCCATTATACAAAGAATCGCAAAGATCTGCTGCCGAGTCCTCGCAATGTCTAAGGCCACCACTACTTATAACAAGCAGAATTCCCTAACTATTGAGATTTTTCATAATTTATAAAAGATAACCAATTACCTCTTCTAACATACTTAGGTCCTTATTTAGTAACTTTTTCTCTGACGTCATGCGTGATAAATTACACTAGTGCGATATTTATTTGTTTGAAAATGTAACTTAAAATTAAGCTTATATTAATAAACAAATGAATATTGTTAATTAAAAAAGAAAATTACACCAGTACAATCATGACGCATAATGTCAGAGAAAAAGTTATGAAGAAAAACGCTTACATTGTTTAGTTATAGAGAAAGCCACTGCTGACTTTTTTTTTAATAATTTGTGGTTTTTGGTCTTACACTTCTACAAGGTCAAGTGGATCAAGCGCCAAAAAATAGCGAGGTCATAACGTGTAAACTTGTTAATGATAATCTAATAATTTCAATTTTGTTAGATAGATAATATATGTTCGTAGAAAGGCTGTTATTCTATTGCTTTTAATTACTTTGTAATTTTAATTACTATGTAATATTATGTGTGTACATTGCCATAAAATAATATACATAAATAAATATATTCAACGAAAAATGTTAAAGTTCAACTCACGTTGTTACCTATATTTTAAAAATAAACATTAAATACATAAATATTAGAAATTGCATTTATTTGTACAATGTATGCAGCATGTTGCCAAACTGTTTCTTTTAATTAATTGAATCTTGTCTGACACTTGACCAATACGTTAACCTCTAACTCACACTATGAATATAGTGTATAAGTTTTGTTTACATCGGTATACAAATACAAACGCTAAACAGTGAAGAAAGATGATGTATTACTACATTTCTTTTCTTTACTTCTTTGTAATCTTTTTCTTTATGAATATTATTCTTTTTAAACTCTCTTGACTTGTATTTGAGTCAATGTTTATCTTGTCAGCTTGTTTACAGGCATTATAAATATACTTTTTTATCCGTATTCCGTATACATATCATATACAGGGTGTTCCGTAAAAAAAAAACCAAATAAAAATAAAAAATAGGTGTAACTACATGTCAAATATATTTCACTCTCATTGGTCCACATGCAAATGCCTGTATTATTTTAACAATCAACTTGCATACCTCTGTGAAGTCTATTTTATTATTTTACAAGTAATTGCGTCTAAAACTTTCAATGCTTCATCCCTTGCCTGCGCCCTATTAATATCCTACCCTATTACACCCCACTCCCAATGCTCTTCATCCATTCACCCATGCCATGACGTTACAGATAATTTAATTAGCGGGAAACGAGAATCGATCAAAATTAAATCGTTTAAACAGTGTGGAATACTGAACAACTGGTTTGGATGGTATACTCGGGTGGTATTGCACGGGCTAGAGTATAAGGTGTAAGTATAGTTGCCACTACAGCTGCAGCAGGCGCACTCTTCCATTAGTAATACCAGTAAACTCTTCTATGGTATAATAGCTGCACGTTTTGCATGTCAAAAACTATCGTCAAATACTAATATTCACTAAACCAATTACGGCAATATATTTAGCTTTATTTTTAAATTAAAATTGATGGATTTAACTATTTGATGTTTATTTTATTTTTATTTTATTTTATTTAACATCAATTAAACTTTCAATACTAGTAAATGATCGTCTGTAACTGAGTTGACAGTTAGACGTCTACATTTATGACAAGACTGTCTTTAGACAAAATTGTCTTATGATCACACAGTTGTATCACATTAGCACAATTTATCATGAGATGATGTTTCTATTTTAATATGTATTAGTACACCACTGTAGTTCATACGTCCGTATTCATAATATGGCAAACTCATATATCCTACACAGAAAAAAAATGTAGCGAGTAAATAATAATGATAAGAATATAAGTAAATTCCGTGTGACTTTTAGGTCCTCCGCACACGATGCGCCTGATTGCAAACCTTAGCCCCGAATCTGCCCGAACCGAATGAGAATAGAGCTGTATTGTAAATGAGAGAACGAACGTGTATACGAGTGAGAGAAAACACACGGCATGAACGAACCTAAACTGGTTTTGAGTACTTTTTGAGGGATTATGTTTCTCGGTTGCAGGAAATGATTGGTTGCATGTGGTTGCATGCTTTTGATGGTAACATCATGAAAGATAGATACATACATACATACAAATACGACACAATAAAATCCCCTATTATGCTATTGTTAAAAATTCTATAAAGTCACGAAACACGGCTCGAGTAGTTTGCAATCAGTCGACTCGTGTGGAGAGGGTCTAAATGAATTGTTTGAATCTTTTTGTCAAGGTTTACTTTGATTGATGATATTTCTCTCGTTTGCTCACATACTACTCGTATCTAAGTGCATCTCTCTTACTCAAGGATAGATGTTAACCAAGAACTGTCACAACTGTCTAAAGGCATTTGTATCTTCAATAATTTCTGTTCTAATCATCGTGTCTCATGTAGTTATTGAATTAAACGAAATGTTTCGTGAATTTTGAGATATCGTCAACCAAAACAAATGCTTTGTTTTTGCTTATGTATTTGTATATAAATAACTAGATATGCATTTAGGAAGTGCTAAGACGGCACGAGTGCTAAGAACAAACGTAAACGTTTATTTCACTTATTAGAGTCAGTAGGTTGACGGGAATAATGTATTTCATACTTTGTCGAGAACGGTACGATGTTTTACCATTTACTTAAGTAATTACTCGAGCTTCGTGTGTGTGTGTGTGTCTGGATGTGTTTTATTCATTTACGTACATATTGTTGTTGTTACCAAAAGACATTCTGAAAGTGCTATAAGCAATAAAGTACGATTGGTTTTTTGTTTTTAATTTTATGTAATGTAGTATATATAAAATACTAAAATATTTGCATCATAACACTGTTAAGTCAACTCTAAAATGTACATATAATTTTACTGGTAAATATATAACACATCACTCAATAAGTTCGTAGGGTGACGTATATTTGGCGCCAAATATCGTTCAAGTAAAGCCATTGTTTTGTAAAACACTGTAACTCGTAAACTAATAGTTTGAATGTCATGAAATTTTGACACAAATCGTTTGAAGGTTGATACTATCTAAAAATCTTATGAATTTGTCAATTGTGTATATTTATCTATGTATATTTCATCCTACACACTTATTGAGTACTTTGATATGATGAAAATATTGACTAGTGAAACCTTTTTTATCTCAAGACAAATGAATCCATAACTTCAGTTTTCCTAACCTAAGTTTAAACGACAAATTTGTGGCAATGGGTTTGTGAACCATGTCCTAATTTCTATAAAACTGTGCAATATATAGATACCTACCTGGTCTTCAAATGTCCAATTATTTTAAAATAACTCGCTATATTTTAAGAGATATTAACAATTAAAAAAGTCATTTTATCTCTTTAAATATTAAACCAGCGTTACTCCGCTAAGTTGCCAGTAAACCAGATAGCATACTTTACACAGAACTCTATCTTATACATACAGCAAATAACTGACATATTTCTTAATAGTGCTACATGTTACGTCATAAATATGGCCGACATATCTAGCGCTAAAACTACAATTGAAATTTTTAATTGCTATATCTCCGTCAACATTTAGATATTTAATAAAATAGACACGCCAATATATATTTATTAACATCAATTTCAATCAACAATTAAAAGATGGACCCTTAAAAAAAGAGTTCACAAGCTCATTATGACGAGGACAATTCATGATGTGTGACGTCAGAGAAAAAGTTACAAAATAAGGCGCTTAGTTTAGTGCTAGGTTCGTAATTTAAACCAACGTGCACCGGCGCATTTTATCCAGTTAGGACGTCAATATGTAAACAATATGTTTCTAATCAAATGAATCGGTCCAGGTCAATATCGACAGATGCACTAACATTTAAATATTAAAAAAGATACAGAGAAATTTAATCTTATAAATTTTATCTTAATTATAAAATATAATGATGTCACGTGACCAAAACCAAAGTTGACAAACTGTCAGATGTCATAAAGTGTTGTTTAGTGTAGTAATAGAGAAATAATGTCACAACATAATATAAGCATGTCATATGTGTAGCAAACTCCAGGATGTCGTCGTTGTTGTCGTTGATGTTGGCATGCGATGATGGTTTGATGGTTTGATGACATCACGAAGTGTTTACTTTGTTGCTAGAATTTGAGCAAGTCGTTTGCAGGCTTAATGTATCAGTTGTAGAGTTGTAGATAATGAATTTAGCGGATACATTCAGAAATATTAAAACTTCATCTTATATTTTTTTTTCATTAAGGAATATTATGGAACGTGGTAAAAGCCAAGATCATATTGAAATATGATAACGAAATTTTCTAAAAATTATACTTGGACATATAAGTTTATGTGTGATATTTTCAAAATAAAATAAATTGTGAATCACGTCATAATTTGTACAAAACCTTACTATAAATTGATAAAATTGATCTGGACCTCATAATGTCTAATAATTTTTTAATAAGTCGCAATATTTCTTACCAGAGCTTCACTACAGGGTTATGATGTCACATCAAATGATTTTCCATCTCTTTTATACAACATAAATAACGCATCCCATCAAGTTTTATATTGGGTGCTTTCCACTAAGCGTTCAAAACAATCACGTTCACGACTTTAGTTTTTCCTGTTCCCATTGGTTGCGAGCGTTGAAAAAATAAGGATTACGATAGTTAAAATAGGTCTGTAGCAAAAGCTATATCTACAAACCAAATAAAATTTTCATATGTTTATTTATTAAGTTAGGTTATGGTTTGAGGAAAAGTTTATAAATGGCAGTCAAATATTAATTAAAATTAATTTTATTAAGCTTAGTTAACATAATTATATAATAAAATAAAATCCAATAAAATATATCTTTATATAAAGTAATTTTTTCTGTCATGGTCATCTTTAAGTTTTGTGTTATGTTTAAACATTGCGCCGAAATGCTCAACAACGATCACTACGACCCAACTCTTCAGATGGGTCGTTGTGAGCTTGGTGTGAGCGAAATTAAGTACGTCATTAGTGACGTTTTCGAATATTTTGGACGTTGTGAACGCTTTGTGGAACGTACTAATTATAATTATTGTAAATGACGTCATACGCAGAGCTAATTGAAGCGGCAAAGTTAAATTTCAAATTTTAATTTGCTCTTTCCGTTAACTTTTGAATATTTAAAGAAATAAAAACGCCAATATATTAAAATGAGTTCACAAGCCCATATCTTAAGAAGCTGAAGGTCAAGGTCAGAGAAAGGTTACAAAATAAATATGTAACATATGATACCAATCTTACAGTATATGTAAGATCCGAAATGCAAGTTTTCGTGGTAAGATAATAATTCTTCTACCAAAATTGTTTCCTGTATACTGGATTTTCATTTGTACGAACAACTAAGAGCCCCGATATAATGAGGTTCTACTGTAGTTAGATAGTTGACCAAACGTTGTCCATCACTGAACTATATGGCCAGTAAACGAAGTGCTTTGGGTTGCATGTTTTGCATTTTTATTAAATTTTAACTTACCCTGCTTACCAGGCGATGATAATGTCTTTATTATTTTATTTATTTATAACTATTAAATTTTTTATTAAAATAATAAAGCTGTTATTCCATGGTTTAAAATAATAAAATCATTTTATTAACTCGTTATCGACACATTTTCTCCGCCTTAAATGTTGAAATATTTGATTCAAATTTTGTATTGAACAGAAAAGAAAAGAGAGAAATTCGTAAGTGATTTCGAGGTTTTTAAATTTCGCGCCTTAGACTATTGTGATATTCATTTGTTTTGCAAACCTGAAATTGCAATTTTACTTCATAGTAGTCCAATTCATGACGCATGACGTCACGAAAAAGCTACTAAATAAGGCACTTAGTAAGTGTGTTGTGGTCTATTTTTTCAAAATATTTTAACGCGCTGTTTTTATAAAACCGACGGAGATTTAGCTATATATGTATTTACAATTTGTAATAAAGTATTCGCAGCAAATTACTAATTAAAAATATTGTCATTTTAGAAAGTATTACAAGTTTAATCTTGTTGAAAACTTATTTTAAGTGGTTGGAGTCCTTGCTAATTAATTACCCATTATATTAGTACATTGTTTAAATATAATGTACGGATTATGCTATAATGTTAGAAGGTAATTCATTGAGGAGGTTTTAATCCTTAATTGATTACTTGGATTAGACAGTGTAATCTGTGTTATCAAGGACGGCAGGCTTCCGTGGGGAATTAGACGCATATTGTGGTTATGGAGAAATATCTGGATTAATGGCATTATGTGGATATGATGATGATTAGAGCAGACGTTGACAATACTACGTAGGTGTAAGATCTTCTAAAAGATTTTGTAACTTTTTCCGACGTCGGTTAGCACGCGGTCGGTATATTTTATCAGTATATACATTTTTTTAAGCATTAATTTTAAGCAATTGAAATATATATTATATATCGTTTAATGTATATATTAATATAATTATAATAATTACTATATTACGAAAATATGTCACAGAACGTAGGACGTAGATCATCGTACGTAGAACGTAGAACAACGATAACTGTTGTATCACCTTTATACACTGCCTTTAATCTTATAAACTTCCTTGCTAACGTAGCTATGCTCTCTTTTTAACTCTGGCTCTATCAAAATCGATCCATTTTCTCTATATATAGCGAGGTACATACACAGAAACATATAAAAACACATACGCACTACTACCTAACAACGTGTACGTATATATGTATACAGGGTAGAGTCGAATGAGATCTACGCTTCCCGGAGCCAACGTAGTAGAGCTACAGAATGGTCGAGGCGCCGGGTATGGGGTCTACGGGAGCTTTTCATGTGGGTGAGGGTGGGGGTTTAGGATAGGAGTATAGAGGTTAGGATAATGTTAGCTAAGGTTATTTCATGACACGATTTGTCCCTGGAACGAGAAATCGGTGAAAAAATAAAGGGGAAGTCATATTATATTGCCCATAGGTATGTATGTATAATATATTTTATATATATACATATATATATGTAGGACGAGGTTTATATAAGTACGTATATAGGTGTATAGGTTATATGATTATTCATTATTATAACGATATGGTATGCTGAACGGTTCAGAGGTTAGAATAATCAGAAACTGGCTGAGATATGATACCCAGTTAAACTCTATTTAAATAAATTTACATTAAAAGTAAATAAACTGATTTTTTTATTGTTTTGAAGCCGTTTTTTATGGATGACTGAAATATGAGAAGGTACTAGATATTTTGTGTATCGAATTATAAAAAACAAGGAACAGATATTATATTATGTGCTTGAGGTTTATTTCAGAATACACGAGAAGCTTTATTTTCACAAATATATATGCTTAAAGTTAAACTAGAGTTTGTTGTTCTGGATCTATTATAAACTTTTCATCTACTAACTATTACAGTTAAAAACAAATAATAATATTTTTGGTTACAGCAATATACGAAATAATTTGACAGTCTTGTGTGTAGTGTGTTAAAATTTATAGTCTCGGATTTTGTATTTTTTTTGAGGTTAGACAAAAACTGGCTCACTTTTTAATAATTACCGTCCTTTTTTTAAACTGCTTTTGGTTATTTTACAAGCATTAATATTTGTTAATTCATTATCTTTGTAAGTAAAAATTCAGCCTGCATATGTTTGTGTTCGCAAAGCTCGAAAAGTAATCAGTCGATTGGTTTAAAATTTAGACACAACGTTGCATTCGAATACGCTTGTGTTTTTCGAAAATCGAATTCATTTCTTTCCAATTGATCGTTGTTTTATTTTCGTCTGTGTTTATATGAGTGTCTCTTATTTACATTCACATTCAGTTCAGACTGAGCCACAGCAAAGCGTAATTAAGTTTAGCTAGTATAATATAACCTTCTAATTTTTGTTTTAATTTTGTTTAAGGATATATTAATTCCATAGATCATTTATCCTATGTATTATATCTATATTTTATTTATTAATAAAGTGTCTCGTAAAAAAAAATTCTTAATTAATTCGCATTTTTTACTATTCAATTTATTTAATTCTTGCCATCGACAGGATATGGCAGGTTGGATGATATACAGTTTAAGTTGTATTGAAAAGGGATAAGTGTATATGGCAAAAAAGGACTATGGTCCTAAGAAGCCATTCAAAATATTAAGAAAAAAAAAAATTTCATAAAAACAAAATACTCATGCGCCAACTTGTATAAAACTGCTAATAATCGGGACTCTATGTCGAACGGCTAAAGTTGCTATTCGAGGCAAGAACCCCAGTTGGTTCTCTCTACATCCGGGGCTGAGTAATATGTACTAAATCTGTTGATATTTGATAACAGAAATTATTATAATTTCTTGCTGTTATCAGCGGATACATATATAACTTAAATATCCATCATTATGTATTTCCGTTACACAATATCAAATTTGAATTTATTTTTAACCAGTCAAGTCAGTCATTTATTTTCAAGGAAGTGGTGTTGTGTGTTTTAATTTGGAATAAACACGCACAAAATAATAATTACGCTTAAAAATAAAACCGAACTTAAATTGAAGGTTAAGTTCTCGTTAACCAATGCAAGCACAGTTAATTTTTTGGTAGAGTGAACATTAAGTATGGTACACATACGTACGACTTCCAACATTTGTTGTAAGAAGTTGTACAGTACGTCCACACTAGTGCGACATGCAACTTAATACGTTGGAAGCTGTCATATTTCGAACGAATCCTTCAACCTGCTTTAGAAAAATGACCCTTTTGTTCGACATGACATTCAAAACCGTAATTTCTTTAGATGTTTCGACTTTGGATTGAAACATTTTTGTTTCATAAAAATAATACATAGAATTTTTTAAAACAGCATAAGTAAGGATTTTATTAGTGTCGCATGTTTATGTCGCACTAGTTTGACCGTTAAAATATACGTTAAATAATGTCAAAATATATAAATGTTGGATGTCGCACCAATCTGTACGAAGCATTATATCAAAATACATTTTTGTTACAAATTAAAATTTATGACAAAATAAAAAAGTCGTATAAATTATCAGCTGTTATCATTTGCGGTTCAACAAAGTCCTTCCTTTTCGTCGCTCACTGTGTCAGTGTTTATCCCGTTCCGAATAATCATCCAGTGTAGCAGGCAGGTCCTCCGGGACCTTATATTCCTGGTGACGTCATAAACATAAAACGCACTTGTTGTACTATATATTACTATACGTACAGTTTGACCTCTGTGGAAAACAATCCATTGACTTGAACAAAAACATTTAAAAACGGGAGCTCTCGGAAAACAAAGAGAAGCAGCTCGGCTACGATGATTCCAGCCGCGCCTACCTCGCATAGAACCCCAGGGCATGTTTTCGGGAAACAATAGAATCTAAAGAGAGGCTGTGATACAGAGAAAAAAATATATATACGTACTTGTATATCGCTGAAAATTATTTGTTTCAAGCAATAAGTGTAAATGAGGTATTGGATTTTATTCATAGATGGAGCTGATCTTTTTTTGTACTAGTTTTACATAGAAATATGAAAATATTTTCTGTTTTATATCCATGAACGCGTACATCACTTTTGTCTATTGAATCTATAAATTGCAGCTGAACTTTAAACATTTGAAATACACTAGATATTACCCCCGCCGCAAAGCGACGTCTTTTTGGCGTGTATGATTTGAATCCAATAAAATAATTCGTAATTACATTTCATATTTAACTCTATTTTTAAATTGAAATAATAAACACGCTGAAATAATTTTTCATATAAATTGACGAAAAAAATATATTTTTTTTATCAAAATAAAAAATATTTTCAATTTATGCGTTATTTGACCAACTTTTTTTCAAAATTTGGGAGTTTTTTTTCGATTCGTAAATAAGTTACCAAGGTTAGCCTATATACAAAATTTCAACTTTCTAGCACAATTTTTACTCTCCGCAAATACTGCCCCCGTTCCCGCAAATAAAATTTTGAAATTTTGAATTTTTTTTTATTAATAATATACTTAATTATTCTAGAATCCAGAATATGAACTTTCTCCAAAGTTTTTCAATTTTTGAATTTCTAATTTTTGAAAAATGTCAGCCTTAATACACATGCAAAATTTCAACTTTCTATCTTTTACGAATTAAAAGTAATACAGCAAAAGAGGGCTCACTTATTTTCCAAAATTACGGGTTTCCAGGAAATTCAGGGAAAAATCCGGGGACGCCAAAAGTCTTAGAATTTTTTTCTCTACGAAATAGGCAATTTTTAAAAACATTGACGCAGCCGTTTTCGAGCTACCATACAAAATTCACTACCAAACATATAAGATCATAAGAATATAAGACTATAAGAATATAAGATCATAAATATACACCTGGAACATTATAATATATGATGATAAGAATTTTAGAAGTAATTTACCCACTTTAATTGTAATTTAAAAATGGTTTGTTGTTCTTTAATCTTCAAAATCTACCCGTTAATTTCACAACGAATTATTTCCCAAATCTTTATTTGTATTTAAATGAATCTAAAAATATATTTAAGAACGTTCAAAGCGATTAAACAAAGGTAACGTTTTAAGATATTTAAATGCCACTTGTATACTATTGTATAGGGGTAGGTATATACATATATACGAGAAACAATCAGATTGTATGTCTGATTTAGCAATATAGGTTTCAACGTTATATAACTGTTCTATGTGCCATGTTCGTACATATTATGAAAGAGTAAGACACGAAATGTGTTATATTGGTTGCATGTTGCTTTACTTCAGGCGTTTAGATGTAAAGCATACTGTGACACGTATTGAAGTCGATTGGAGAAGTGTACAGTGGTTTAATTAATTCAAACAAAATATATTTATTATTATTATGGTGTAATATATATATTCTTTCTTTAAATTATAAGAAAGTCCAGGTCAATTTCAAGTGCTTCTATTTGTTATCTTCAACAAAAAACTAAAGTGATAAATATAATGTTCACGGGTAGTTTAATTTTCCAGTTAATAAAATAATTTTTGGATAACGGTTATAGGTACTAATACTAATAAAGAATTACATAAATGTTGTAAATGGTATTTCTGTAAGACGTATTTTTAAATTTTGATAGCACAAAGATAAATTCAGATTAAGGCCGTCCACACATGGGTCGATTGATTGCAAACGAGAGCCCCGAATTCGCCCGAACTGATGCAACTGTGTTGTTAGTGAGAGAACACACACGGCACGAATAAAACTAAACTGATTTCAAACTGGTTTTGAGCACGTCGTAGGGAAATTACGTTGCATCCTATTGAGGGTGACATCATGAGCAGAGATGTGCACAAATATTTTTCAAAAGTATTTAAATACATACATACATACAAATACCTCAGAATACGACACAAAAAAATCTTCTATTCTGCCATTGTTAAAAATTCTATAGAGTCACGAAACATGGCTCGATATTGCTTGTTTTTTGTTTTCGTTGGAAACTTCGTTGCGGGACTAGTTTGCAATCAGTTGACCCGTGTGGCGACGGCTTTAGCCCTATACTGAAAAAATTGATGAGACTGTATCTTTTTTTAGTTTTCGGGTATTTAAAATATGTGCTTCGTTGTTATGTGGATATGATTCTCGCTTAGCTAAATTTTTCCAACTTTTTGTGTGTCTAAATTGCCAAATTTCATTTTAAATAGTTCGAATTTACTCTGCTAGAGGCTTCATTAAGTTAACTATGTTACTACTACCAATTACACTGGGTAAAATTTAAGTTAATGTTTATCTGCGGCTAAAGGAAATAACCATTAAGAAATTATTTGCTTTGTATAACAATTTTTATTATAAAGAAACATCTCTTGAAGAAAATAACACCAACATTTTTGCTATGTATCTTTCTGGGTTAATTCTCAAGCTAGATGATTATGATTACTCAAGATAGAAATAAGATAGAATTAGTCAAAGTGAAAAGTCATTTTTGTTGTTTTCGATTTAAATTTATTTCGGAAAAGTTTCATTTAATCGAATTTCTATTCATTTTTGTGCTGTAAAATATATTTTGTATCTTGCCATTGACACATTTACTTAAAATTAGGTTAGAAATCGCGACCCTGATCATTTACGTCATATGTTACGTCATATTAGCGGTTAAAACCTCACTTTGAGGCTTCCCTAGGCGTGTAGGTGCGACTGTAGGCGTGCAATGCCAGTCCAAACGTTATTTGAATACACATGTAGTACCACTGTAGTCGTATAAAATGGTAAATCGCCTGGCCTGCCATCTAGGTCGTCACAGGGCGCGTGCATTTGATAAAATTAATGAAATATATTTATATTAGGTAGTCATAATTAATTGATTTAGTATACTTCGCTGCTTGTCACACTGGCATACATATAGCGGTAATGTGCAAGTGGAGCGCTCTCACTTGCTATTGCCTTATTCAGGAGGAGGACTGCCTCCACCGACTACCGACTAGCACGGAGCTGATACACTGAGGCTTTAAAACACACGACGCGATGAGTTTAGATAATGAAAAGAATACAGTGAAATGTTTTATTGATTACGCTTATTAGATTAAAAATGGATGGCGCTGAAGCATTCTGCCTATACTCAGCTGTTGGGACAAGTAAAGTATTTATAACTTGCGTCTTAATTAGTATAAATCGTCAATGAGTTGGAGGGTCGCGGTGTTTTGTGCAGAAGCGTTTGATTGTGAGACTGTCTGGAGTTGCCATCGGTGCAGAACTTTGTATGGGATCACTCTCGAAGTGGTCTACACTAGGCTGAGCAGAGTAATGTGTAACAGAGTTGTTTATGTTAAGATAAGCCTGGAGCAGTGTTAGACTAGCTACAGGGTTATACTGGGAGTCTTAGAGTGCAATATCGCTAATAATATTATTATTTAATTTTAATGTTTTTGTCATTTGGTACTACATTCTTGTGCCTTAACTTATTTATTTACATGTCATTGTGCTTAATTTAATTTTAATCATTATTATATCTAAACATTCTCACTCCTTCAAAAAGAAAAAAAATATCCTTATAAAAATAAAAACAAAACTGCTACTGCTACAGCTTCACTTCTCCTGCTACTCTCCCTCCTATTTCTACTCTGCGATTCCTTCTCTTTCCACGCTTCTTTTCTCTATCTCCGCCATCCACGTCTTCCCTTCATTACCTCCCTTTAATAACTGCCCAATATTATTTTCGCTTATATTACCTTTTTTTCGCATGAAAACTTAATGTGCTCCAATGTTTCTATCTCCATTCCGCACACCCTGTACATCCTTTCCGCGCCATTTGCCCAGAATCTGTTTCCTTTCTCCTCGTTTCCCAATCTGAAACTGACAACCTTTCTTATGTTTTTTCTCTTAAGTATTGTGATGTCTCTCTTTTCCAAATCCTTTTATATCTTTTGTTGTAATTGCTCTTCACAATTTTTTCCATTCTTTCCTGTTGTTGTATCTCTCTGTCTCTTCTTCTTAGCTCCTCTTCCAGACTTGTGTCTTCTTCTCTCTGTCGCCATTCCATTCCTTTCATAATACTCCTTTCTTTAATTCGGGCCTCCTCTCCCACCCTCCTTTCTACTCTCCTCCCTAATTTTTCTTAGGATTTCGCCTTCAGGGTTACTCATTTTCTCCTCGAAATTGACTGCTCTCCTTCCTGCTTCTATTCTTATCTTGTCCCTTTTTAATTCCTCTATTATTAGCGCTAATAATATTAATTATATTAAAAGTTCACATAAATTTATTTAATGTTTAAATTAATATTAGCAAGTACTGCTAATGTAAATACAGTATTAAACCTCCTATAAATGTAAATGATACGTACATATTTAAATATATAATATCTCTTCAATTTAAAATAAGCAAATTCTGTATCAAATACTTACTAATTTAAATTTGAACTTCGCGCTTAAAAGCCTATATGATATGTATATATTTGAATAGGTCGTTTGACAGTTCTTTAGGATCCTAACCTCAATAACCACAAAGCCACGTTTTGTCTGCTGGCTGGTGGGTCTGGTGACAGTGATCACATGTCACATGTCAGCTTCTGTTGATTCTATTTCGGACGCCTGCCGGACATCCAGACATTTTCGATAAAACTTTCGAGACAAGTACAATCGGACTTGATAATAGAAACTTTTGTTGGCAATATATAAATCAGACTGTTTAAGTGCGGCAGTATACTAGAAATACCATTCTCTTAAACAGGGTCGAATTAACGTTTTTGTAGTTCTACCACAAAATTTGTTTTGCATTAAAAAAATTATTGTATCCTGTCACAATTGCTTTCAACAACAGGCATATTTAAAACAATAGTAGGCCTATTTCAAAGGTCAGCACAAGTGCGCTACGGTTGATTTGGACTGTCTTAAAACAATATTGTTAGCGTTGTCTCTATCTGTTGTCAAATTATGTTGTCTCTATCTTTTTAGGACAAAGACAAAACTATATTAGTTTAGTTACCAATAAATTAGATAATTCAGCTATTAACGATAGGTTATTAATGAAAACACATCAAAAAAGTTTAATGGCATCCTGTAGATAAGTGTAGACTTGAGTATGTTTTAAAAAGAAAGAGACGACACTATTTTAATAGATTGAATAAACAGAGACAACGCTAGCAACGATGTTTGAAGCAGGCTCGTCGCAAGTGTGGCCGTCTCGATCGCTTATACAGCCCGTACTGAATACGTGGACTGTCTGAAGATAACCATTCTTATCGTAAATACATAGATAGCTAGAGAAAGTATTTTTAAACAACAGTTACAGCGGATAAGTAAACTTTCGTATTATACCTATAGGTCCTGTGGCGCAATGGATAACGCGTCTGACTACGGATCAGAAGATTCCAGGTTCGACTCCTGGCAGGATCGAATTTTCTTTTTATTTTCACTTAATTAAATAAGTGAGAATAATATTTTTAAAAATTTAACAAACAACACTAATAAATACTTGACAAGAATACATTTTTTTGAATATGTAATTTATTTTAAATAATCGCACTTCTTTTATTTTGTTCATTTAATTATAATTGTTTCTTGATTTAATATGCTTAATTAATATGTTTATTAAAAGTATACTTATTGATACTTATGTAAAGTATTCTTATGTAAAGATTCTTGAGAAACGCTTAGTAGAAACCTCTAGATAACCTTTTACGTAAAACTGAAAATATGGAAAGTTTCCATCACCTTAATTCAAGCAAGCACTGGTAAACAGTAACGCAGAAAATTCGTAGAAAATAAAATGGAAAGTATTAATATTTAAGTGGCTCGTTGGTCTAGGGGTATGATTCTCGCTTAGGGTGCGAGAGGTCCCGGGTTCAAATCCCGGACGAGCCCAAATTTTTTGCTCATTCCAGGTTTAACCGTAGATTCTATGATCTTTAAGTTATAAATAATAAATATTTAATTACTTTTAATAATCACAGTTTTCAGAATTAAATATTTATTATCTTATATCAAACACATGTAGAAAGGTCAACGTCAGCGTTTTACTTTCATATGTGTCAGCGTATAAGTACGACGCGTTGCTGGCCGCGGCACATTCTTTTCTAAATATAATATTTATATGTTAGAAACACAGTTAGATATTATACTGTGAAAGAAGCATCATATCGTTCGCAATTATTCGTTACAGTATTTATTGTCACTTAGTGGTCATGCATAAATTACGTCACACAAATTAATTATTTTTTAATCTTGTTTCTATTGTCACATCTTGTCACACACTACGGAGCCCCTTCCCCCTGTACTTACGTCACACTTGATTTAAAGTCTTATTTTGTTTTTATTTATTTTTTTAAGTGTGGTTTTAGATTGGACGTGACATCACAAAACCTATGACCCTCCCCACCCCCTCACTTCCCCCTGACACGTCTTGTTACACCTAGACGATGAAATAAATTCTTTAGATATTCGCTATTTAAACATGTTTTAGTATAACGGAACTTAAGAGAAAGAAATCTGAAAATTCTAAAAGAAATCCATCAAATTTCGTTAATATTCTTACCAACTAGATACATTTCAAGATAATACTTGGTATTTTGGTTTTATTACTTTCCGAAAAATAAACATTCACATACATAGTCGCATATTTCAGTCTACTAGAGGAAATATTCAAATTGTTATAGAGCTTTTCGTTATTTAGAGCTTTTTTAACGGAGTGTTAAAAGCTCTTCCATCATATCATGATGAACTCAACAGAATTTTACAACGTATAACATTTTGTTAATGGAGTCTCCGCTAGATGGATCTACAGCGTAGTATATGTTTTGATATTTACTGGATATATAGAGTATACTACCACAATTACATGCAGTTCTATTTTATTGATGATCTAGTATGTTCTAACACGATATCTCCGCCTAAATAAAGATCCTATTCTACCTCAGTGATGGTCAATCGAAAATAATATTGGGGTACATTTGTCACAGATGTTATTTTATCAATTTAGTACAGGTTTGTATAACCTCGAAGACAATTGATAAATTATAGATCCCATTCTATACACTATATATTTTTGTAAGCAAAACTTTTATACTCGGAATTCATTTCATGGGTGTTTTTCTTGTTGCCATTAAATTAGGCGTAGTGTATCTCCATAAAACATTAACCCATCATGTTGGGTATGAAGAAACTATTATCGCTGTTAGAGTTCATATTATAGGGATAAACAATTATATTAAGGGCGATAAAAGACTAAAGCCCGGTTGCTGTACTCATAGTTATTGCAAAAGTTAGTTAACAGTTCCCACTAAACATTTTGGAGTCACTTTGCCATTATATTGAAGATGATTTATATAAGTATGATTTTTTTGTCATGAAAGAGTTCATTTACAGTTCAGTTTTTTATAGTTGTTGATATGAAATGTATATTTTATTGGTTACAAATGCTGAAACCACTTCACCTGTCGGAATACAAATGAAGATAAAGTTGATGCGAACTATAATTGAAGTGCAATAGTGATAGAAACGTCACAAAACAGGACACTGTTTACTAGGTTCTGGGTTCCAGAAACAACCTGCAGCAAAGTTGACAGAACGATTTTCTGTTGTTTCTTTTTACCTGAGTACAGCAGGCGGCCCTAACTGTATAAGAAGCTCTTTAGAGCAAAGGTAAAACATTATCCCTTTAACTTCAATTTAATTTTTCTCTATTGTTAAAACAAGTTGAAAAAATTTAAGCCGCCATCAACAAAAAGTTATCAAAACAATCTTGCTAAATTAGTTACGTATATTTAATATTGATGTAATAATAAAAGTTACCTGTTACGTAAGCAGTTTTACCTAATATACAATGATTTGTGATCTATTTTACTGTTTGTTTAGGAATAAATCTATGTATTTGCCCATTGCCATACTCGAAAAACTTCTTCGAAAGTGTTATCTTTAGACCTTTTAGGATTAAATATTTCTAGGTTTCGCTTCGTTGCAGTGATATCTGAACAATTTAGGCAAGTTCTAAGTATTGCAATTAATCATATCATAAATTGATAACATACCTGATAATGATGACTCTAATCCCGAACCAAGATACTAGAGTCCTGTCACTCCTCAAGCTATAAAAAAAAGAAACGAATTAAAAACATTTACTTTTTTTTTATATATAATTTTTCGGTCTTCCTAGGCACGTAGCCTTTTATCGCCCGTAATAATGTTCTGCTTTAACTTT
The DNA here is from genome assembly GCA_963678705.1 of Panorpa germanica. Taxonomy (NCBI): domain Eukaryota; kingdom Metazoa; phylum Arthropoda; class Insecta; order Mecoptera; family Panorpidae; genus Panorpa; species Panorpa germanica. The sequence goes on along the minus strand of OY783206.1, from coordinate 9,027,820 downwards.
AATTTTACTTTAACTAAACTTTGTATCCCGACAACAAGAATGATCTGTAAAACATTTAATTAATTTCTATTTATTTTACGCTAATGACACAGAGGCCTTAGCTTGTCCATCACTGCATTTCATGATCTGATTGACGTCTTAAAGCTTACACAGTCTAGACAAAACACAATTTATTTTAATTTAATCCCGTTTCCTTTTTTTTCTGTTAGTTGTCCAATGCTAAGACAATTTATACTTATTTTTCTACTGATGTATATTGTAGTTTTCCAGCTCTGGATAAACTGGAGCGGCTCCTATCTGCTATCAATTGAACTCTTCTTGTTTGACTGAATGCATTCTTGACATTCTCTGTCTGACAATGCTCAATATATTTAAAGTTTCAAAAATAAATGCTGAAACAAGCAGTGGAAAATCATTGGAAAATTTTATACATACCATATATAGAATTGCATATTTCTAAATAAAGTTAAAGTTGTATTCATGTCAACTGTGTTAAATCGTGTTATTGCATTCGAGGTCTGTGCGAGCTATTTCTAACTTCTCTAATTCTTGTTCTTTTGTGACCTTTTTCTGGTTTATTAAAGCGAAAATTAACAGCTTGTGAACTACTTTTTAATTTTTCCATTTTTAATGACGGATCTTTTTTTTTTCATTAAATCTTGTTTACCACCTTTATAATATCAAAACTTTATGTATTGCGCTTGACAGCTGTACGTAGAATCTAAATTTGAGATCCCGATGAACTTTTTAGAGTTTTATTAAAATTAATAAATGATTCCAAAGTGTATTGTATCGGGTTTACAAACTATGTAGTCAAAAGCGTTAATTTCTTAATAAAATAAATAATGTAACATTATTTTTAATAAAGAATAAAAAAAAGTACTGTTAAGTAAAGAAAGTAAAAAGAATTCGATCCTGCCAGGAGTCGAACCTGGAATCTTCTGATCCGTAGTCAGACGCGTTATCCATTGCGCCACAGGACCTATACAAGTAATATGTAAATTTATTAATCAGCACCGCATTATTTTAACACAGTCACTACTAAACACAAAAATAGATCTAATCGCTTAGGTTTCATTTCTTTCCAAGTAGACCAACGGTCGGGTTGGCACATGCCGCGGGCAACATGTTTCTCATACCGTGTGGAATGCAATTGTAAGCAGATAGCATTGACTTCACGTGAGACTTTGCGTGATTTGTGTAGCTTAATTCACTATCATTTTTTTTTACTTTCATATTTTGTTTTTTATTTGCAGATTTCTCATTTTTGGTTTTTTGCTTGCATTGTTCCTAAAAATAAGTGCGTACGACTATTATATGCATATATTTAAGGATCTATAAGTCATATTAGGATCCCTCAACAAGAGCGTTCATTTTATGGATGTTTCAACAAGAGCGGTTATTTTAAATCAATAGAAAAACGAAATATTTCGGTGACATTTGGCAGATATTGCGTTTCATTTCTAACCTCAGTATTTATACTTTAGATTAAAATAAAAATATCACCACTTTTCACGGAAATATTGCGTTTTTATATTGATTTAAAATGACCGCTTTTATCGAAAGACTCTATATATCCGGGTTCTATTTATGATATATCAATTCAATACGTTCAAAAATCAATTACTTCAAAATCTATCACTGGTGTATAACTATTGAAAGTTTAAACTATAATAAAGCGTACTTCATATTGTTTACGAGCACATATCAGTATCCACAACTTCCTATATCATATACCCACTTGTATACCCACCCTCCTGTCCCCCTAGTTTCCACCCATTCACTTCTCATATGTCTGTGACGTATAACTAATACCAGAACTTTGGGAACTGCCATTTGGAAGTTTTAATGGGCGAGGAACATCAATTTGGGCGCGTTCGCGTTCGCGTTAGGTGCACGGCCAGGACATAGGAAGCATTACAAAGCTCTCAGTTTTACAGTACATAATGTGTTGACTCGTTTGGGTGGGGTGTGTGGATCAGTGAGGGGAAGAGAGAGAGTGGGGAGGATGTTACATGACCTACTTGACCTACACAGATACTCGATTTTACTACTCATGTAAATTACATGTTGTTTACGTTATTGAGACGTGATAGAATCAGTAGTTTTACCAAAACTTTTTCCATTTTGTATTATTTATTTAAAAATTAAAGATTTATTTATTTTTTGGAAAGTTTTACGTTAAGTTTCAAGGTTGAGTAAGATTAAAAGTTTTTGATATTATGTTATTCCAGTGGCGTCTGCAGGTTTTAATTTAAGGTTTTACCTTTAAATGTAAATTTCAACTTATGAAATCATGCATCGGTTATCAGGGATATACTTCATTTAATAAATTGGTTAAGGTTAAAACCTTAAATTAATGATAAAACTCAGTAAGTGGGAAGGGTGCTTAACAATCGTCAAAATTCTATCACTCTATAGATAATTTTATAAAGAACATGTGGTGTAATTTTGATTAAAATCGGGCGAGGCGTTCTTGAAATTATGGAGATCAGTTTAAGAAAAGTAGCTTCGAGATAAACGCAAAAAAAAATATTAAAAAAGTTTAAAATATATATACGAGTCTCTTCACGCTCACTTCAAATTTATATAACTTAAGTAATATTTAGAATATTATATTAGAATATTAATATTAGAATAGAAAATATTCTTAGAAGTATAGATACTAAATCTAAACAAAAGAAAATCGTCTTTATGAAAATCTCAGGGTGCGCTAACTCCTTAATTCTGTTTAGTTTAGTACGCGTAGTGTAGAAATTGGTTTGTTGTAATAGCCCAGTAAACAATTTGGTGAAGTCTCCTGTTTTGTGACGTTTCTATCACTATTGCACTTCAATTATAGTTCGCATCAACTTTATTTTCACTTGTATTTCGACAGATGGAGTGGTTTCGCCACTTCTAGCCGATAAAATAGACGTTTCATATGAACGACTGTAAGAAACTGAACTGTAACTGAACTCTTTCATGTCAAAAAAATCATACGTATCTTGAATATGATGGCTAAGAGACTCCAAAATGTTCACTGGGAGGTCTCAGCATCTAAAATGGGCTGACGTTAAATAAATTAAACTATGTTGGCCATTTTTGTCGTGGCTTCATATATGTGAACTACATCGCTGCTTGATAAGTTTATGACTATATGTATCTACATAATCAATTGAATTTGATAAAACCGAATCCAAACACATAGCACTCCCGCCCACTGTGTCATCCTTATAATTTATCATATGCATAATATTTATGACCTTAACATATCGTATAGTTAGACTAATAAATCAGCATCAAATTTTAAATAACTTTGAAATATTTTCAAGTACAAATGTTTTTCCATCCCCAAGATGAAGTTATTATAGTTATGTACGTTGCACATTGTATGTAGTACGGTAGAGGGCGAGATAAGTCTGCTTTATCCTGCCAGCTACTTTTGTGGATGATGTTATAAAACCTATGCCAAGTTGTCAGTTAAGAAATCAAGATGGCACCACCAGCACTAAAATAAAAGTAAAAGAGAAGAATGAAATAATATAAAATGTTGAACACCAAATATATAGATCTAACAAGGAGATTAGGTTATATCAAATAAATGGCTGCTCTCCAGATATTCAGAGGCTGTCCGTGACCTGTTGGAGGAAGAAGAAAGAAATTCACGATCAACTGATATACGATACGAGTACGATCAGGCAGAGGCGGCCTTAGGGGGTGGCAAGCAGGGCAATCGCCCGGGGACTCGCTCTTGTAGGGGCTTTATATTCTCGCGCAACAACCCAAGTAGAAAAATTCATTACCATATATGTATTTGAATCTCACGCCTCGCTCTTTACAAATTCCAGTGGAATCACTGCGTATATCTTTTAAGGCATTCATTTACCTTAGTTTATCATTATTAATATTTGTCGTCTATGTGCTTGATGCAAATTGCATCTGCATGTATACGAAGAAGATAGAACTTTAGTATGTAGCTGGGGGAGAAACACCCAAACTAATATGGATCACTGAAGTGTGTTTGCCATGAACGGAAATATAGTATATAGTGAACCGAACTGCTCACCGATGGCAAGATGGCTGCAATATCAGCGGAAATATCCTCAACCATTCAATATCTATAGCATTTAACCCTATTCATTGGGTACAGATAGTATCGCTTGGTACTGCTTAGCTGCACCACAACAATATATAATTTTTAATTTACATTTATAAATACGAGTAAGTGTATTTCAAATAAAGAGATTAAATTACATTTTTTGATAAAGTCAATCAGGTTTTTCAGGCTTTCTCTGGTTTCAATCTGCTTATAGTCTTCAAGAATTTGTTTAGAATTATTATTTACGGATTATTTTTAGACAAAATTGTTAGTTTTATCTCTCTGTTTGTTCAATGTCTTTATATGATGTTGTCTCTATCTTTCCACAACAAAGACAATCATTTTAAGACAGTCATGTCTTCGCATGTTGAATCCTTTTATACAGAGATGGTTTTTGCTACCTTTAAAAATAACTTAATAAAACCAGCGAGGAAGCAAGTTGTATAAAAGTAACTATAAACCAAAGAAGAATAACATTATTCATAGCAAACCGTAACAAATATATTAAATAAATCAAAAATTACAAAAACCAATATCGTGTCATGTCGTATCATTCTTCATGTACCTAACTCTTAAACCTCCACCCCACCCACTTCCACCTCTCTTACTCCTTCACAAAGTAGATTCTTAAATCTGTGTTATATATACATATTTTATATGTTCTATATGAACATGTAAGTGGAAGAATAAAAATGCATGTGAAGAATTTTTTGGCAAGTGCTGACAAGCCTGACTAATATGATGCACTTGACTAGAAGCCATGGGTTCTGATCTTTATATTTATGTAGATACAGGGTGTCCAAATGGAAAGTTCTGATTTTGATTAAGAATATATTATTGTATACTATAATACAATCAGGATTGGATGAACGTTTTACTATGCCTTGCGCAAGCGGCATAGAAATCAATTATATCTAGTCATAGTTCTTCTCCACCGGATTTCATTGTATCCAGTCGAAATCGGCCTTTGCGAATCAATTGTTTCTAGTTATAGTTGCTTCGGCGAAATGAATTGTATGTAGCCACAATTTTTTTACCGGTCGCAAATGTATCTAGTCACAATTTCCCACAAGTTACCTAACATATTTCTCTTACTTGTCATATGGTTAATCCGGCAATATGGTTAATTTAGAGAGGCACAACTGATCAACAAAATACAAAAGGACTCGGCGAATATGGCCCCACGTTGTTTAAACCACTGTAAAAACTTTAGTAAAAACATCATAGCGACTAACAGTATTTATACTTGATACCAGATCGCTGTGTCTTTAGGTTCGGTTTTCGGACCAGCACTATATTTTCGAGATTTGTCCCAACATAATAGGAAATCGTCGGTGATATGATTCAGCATCGTAAGTAGCTGAGGATAAACAAATTTAATAAAAAAGAAATAGCCCGGTCAAAATAGACATTTCAATTGACTATAATTCGCATAGAGCTGAAAGTTGGTACAAACCTTGGGGACCTTACACATTACAAATAAAATACTAAAAGTCAAAAAGTTAAAAGTCAGGAAAAGTTAATCAAGGTCAAAGATCAATAAAAATGGTTTCTTCAATTACGAACTTTCAGCTCTATGCGAATTATAGTTAATTTACCCTTATTTTAACGTCTAAAAAGTTAAAATCTGTTAATACTGAAGGCAACTTATTAAACTATACGATGTTGTTGCATTAAAATGACCTCGTTTTACGCTGTTTTAGTGAGCGCATTCTCATTTAGGAATATATCCATATATTACGTCACACAAATTTCATGGTTTTTTAATCTCTCGTCACGTATTATTACGTCTTTTTACACATTGTGAACCCCTCATCATAGTCACAAAATGTGTGACTTCTCTCTTTCTCTTGTCACGTTTTGTCACACTTTATGGACTCCCTTATCCCTCCTTTGCATGTGACGTCATTAATAGATAGCCCATAAGCATTTAATGATACCTGTGTTTCTCACTCTTATTACTTGTCAACTTTATAATTTTTAACTTAAAAATTGAAACATACACTTCTGTGATACAATTAAAAATAAATAAAAAACTTTCTCTACAAATTAGAATTTAAATGAATATGTGATGCACGTGCTACCACACGTGTCTATTATTAACCTCGTTTGAGCTACCACGTGCTAATCTTATTATCGACAAATATTCAAATATTATAAAAACTCAGAATGTACCACTATTGAAAATAAATATATTTTATTTATTCCAGACCATGGCTGTCCATATTGTGCGGGTGGCCTAACATCTAGGCGACAGTGCTGACGTCACACAAATGGCGTCTCAGGCAGTGTACTGCCTCAGTCTGCAAATACGTGAGTTAAATCCACATTTTATATATTACATATACTTCTTGTGTATAATATTATATATTATTTATTTCCATATTATATATACATGTGAAGCCGAAGAGTTGAAGCTGAAACCTGACTTCATATATTTATTCAACATTTCTTTGATATATGTTTTTTAATATATATTTTACATAAGAGTGTATTTTTCACGACAACATTCTCTGTTTAATATTTAAATATATAAATTTTTGTAAATATTTATTACATATCGTGTCAGATCTGGTTGCGATTTTGTGTTAATGTGGGTGAGTTTATTTTATCACTTCAATTGATATTATTATCAGGTTTTCGAGGGATTTATGTTTGCTAGGGGTGCCTAAAACAAACCCCCTTCTGTTTAACACGTGACACTTCACTTTATTTTTGAATATACATAAAGGTCATAGTGCTTTAAGCGGAAGAAACAGGATGATGTATGAAAGCCATGTATCAATAAGATGTGACTGTTTTAAATTTGACGCCATTTTACAGAAGTGATACTTTGGCATTTAAAATTTGACATTAACAATGTACAGACACAGGAAATTATTTCCGGAATACTGTTCCATATAGAAACAGGCACAAACCATGAAAATTTATAATTTTTGAAAATAATTTTTCAATGAGGATGGATTGTCTGAACATTTCTCTTTAACTGGCCATGTTTACTAAATTTTGCAATAACCATGAATTTAGTAAGCGACAGTTAGACTTCTTCCTGTGCAAATTTCTTGATAGTACTGTCTATGCTGATAACCCTGCAACAATTTCTGAGCTTAAGCATAACATACTGCGTTTCACCAACGAACCAGAGATGGTTTTACGTACAACAGTAATGTAAAACATGCCAACCAAAGAGGCTTGGAAGTTTCATTTCAATAGAGGAAGAACACTACACAGTTTCGTTTCTATTACATCTGTAGTTTTATTTTATTAGATAGTTTACAGAATTTTAAGATTTTCATTACAGTGAAAAAGCTCTGTCTCGCTCCTTTCTTTTATCTTAATATATATAAATTACGTGTCACATGTTTGTCCGCGATGGACTCCTAAACTACTTAACCGATTTTAATGAAATTTGTACACCGTGTGCAGTTTGATCCTACTTGAAAAATAGGATAGCTTACATCTCAATTTATAATTGCAATATTATCTTATTGCAAATTAATTATCTGTATATGACATATGACATCTGGCGACGATGATGGCGACATCTGTTGACTAGATTGAGTAAATATTCTGTTGACTAGATTGAGTAAATATTCAATAGATGGCGCTATGTAATGTAATATGACAAAAACGTTAGGCACAGCAACGCGTGGCCGGGACAGCTAGTAAAGAATATAAAAACGAATTACATAAAATTCATTTACATAATTAAAACTCATTACATAAATTCGTATCGTAGATTTCTACGGCTCATATCCCCTATTTTAACTTCATATGAGTCACTGACTAACTCTCGTAATTTTAACTATAGATATATATATCGTAGGATAGTTTATATGTAAAATTAAATTCTACAAAAAAACAATATTTTGTATAAATTTTATTAACTAAACATACCGAGTATTTTAATATTTTTTTGCTGAAATTTCTACACGTACTCCGTGTATCTCATAAATAAATTTCATTCCTCTTTTATAATTTAGATATTACTACAATATCGTATGTCGTTCGTTTGTGACATATTAATAAAAATAAAATAGAAAAAACTAAATATAAAATACGAGGTAAAATATTTGAAATAACTTTATTTCTATTCAAGTTCTAATAATGTAATAATTAAATAGTATTTGAATATTTAACGACATTGCTTCGTACGAGTAGTTGGATATGTTAATGTTGAAAACATACTCCAACAGCACAAAACTATAATAACGTGTATTAATGGGGTGGGAGGGTGGAGGAATTCGGTTGATTCTTGTTGTAATCCAATGTTTCGTTTCATATGCTTGTTATTGTCACAAAATATATTTTAATGAGGTTCTATCACGGTATATTTATTTCAATATTATACATCATTATTTGTTTTGTTTTTTTAACCCCACTACATTAAATATACATAATAATAATTATCTATAATATGTTATGGGTTGTAACGAACGCTGTTTAAATTCGACTGGGGCTAATACAGCTGCAACAATACAAACAATATGGATCAGAAGTGTATACAATTCGAATACGATATTCCCAGACATGACCTAGAGTCTGAATTACCATTTGGGCGATATAGGGTGAGTTACGAACAATAGCAAGAACTTTTTCGTGGTTGTTTCGACCGTGTTTCTGATCGGAAACTGAGGCGATTTCAACCAATAAGCTTCTACATAATCTCCTCTACTCGTAAAGCTGAAACTTAAGCTGGAGTCTCGAGTCGGAAATATTCGAACCTCTCTATAACTATATTTTCGAACTGTGGCTAAGAACGTGCTTCGAAAACTCTTAGACAAAGCCTAATCAGACATATTCGACATAACTACAATATGAAAAAATGTTTGGGGAAACTAATGATGTTCTGGTTATAACTAACTAACTCACTTTGATAATATCATTTTATTATATTATAAACTTATTGAAAATGTTGTTTATTGTTCAAGTTGAGTAAATCTGAGTAAATAAAAATGTTGTAATCAAGTTGAGTAAAAAATTACGCAATAGTTGTGGTGGATAAAATTATGGATAAAGGATAATATTATGGTCTGACTGTGACGTAGCAAGATGGAGTACTCAGCTATGATACTTATCGAAATAGTAGGCTAGCTATCAATACAGGAACTTCGTACTTTTGAACGTCTTCCTCAGAATTAAAAAGAAAACAATTTTTAATATATCGGAATAGTCATGCCATCAAAATAAATATATTTGTGGTTTTTAAGAATTTTAATACATAAGCATAATATTATTAACACATACGCAGTTCTTAGCGAATTATCAAAGCGACCTCAACGTGTGGTCGATAAAGAACTGATAGACAAACATATTTTCCTATCCCTGTATCCTTTTCAATTAAGATATTCATACATACTGTCATACTTTTCTAATTATAATTAGGTTAATCCGAAACGTGTAAAGAGGGTCTCTGGTTATTTATTTACCCACCCACGGCCTTCGTGCCGGCCTCATGGTCCTGTGAAACATGTTATGACATGTTTGAATTGGCAAACGTTTTGTTTACTTTTAATAATTATGTTGTTTTAAAGCAATATTGATTTTGTTAATATAATAAATATGATTTCATTATTAGATTTGCCTGTCTTTTATTTTATATGCATTCAATTCTAAAAGGCATTTTTAGAGTGCATTAATTTTTTTCAGGATATTGACACTGTCTGAAATACCGGGTGCAGAGTGAGTACATATTACAAGAATTCGTTTTTGTTTTTATCATAAAATGATCCTTATTTATCCTGAAATGATCCTGATTCAAAAGTATAGCTTAATGCTCTATGAATATAAAATAGGCGAAGCGGTTAGTCCCAGCTGATAACTTTTGTGGAGTACTCTCTACACACATCCTTAGTAGGTAATACAGAAATCATCGTGACAACTACGCTGATTGTTATTTGTCAAAACATAGTGCAGACATAACCATATACCGCGCTTATTTCATAGCAATAAAATGAAAGCGATGTTGCCACATCACAACTATTGTTCGATTCATCTCTCCAGTTAATTGAAAAAAAAATTTGATTTCGTTATTTATAAAAACGGCGTGGTCAATATTAGGCTCATAAGATTTGTATTTAATCAAAAAATTATTAATCAAAGCTTTATTAAAATTACATTCTTGCATTAAATACATCCAGTGAATAACTGCTTTAAGAACTTTTAGGCTTCTCTATGTTTTATCCCAATGTCTGATTTGAAATAGTTTCAAGTTGAATCCCGCTAAAAAGAACTTTAGCCACCACTGATTTAAACGTTTCGGTTCATAGTTCAATGTATATAATTTGTTTTCCTTCTTAACTTTTTATTATTTGTCTTCTTTCTTCTCTTAAATTATTTATTTCCCTAGATGTCACTTTAGTAATCTTTTTGAAATGTTGGCTCTCAGGAAGTACGAGTATGTATGAATTGTGAAGTTAATGCTCAGAGCATCCAACATTCAGAATCTAAAACGTCCTCTGTCTTTTACAAATCCCTTGCACCCCCCCAACAGCCTTCGTCCTGAAAACTCCTATTTTGTAACATGAAGGAAAAACTGTGATGTAATTCCGTAATTCCCAAATGGAACATGTGTCAAATAGTATTTGTCAGAGAAATGTAGGGGGGGCTTCATAAAGAAGAAGAATCTCGGCCCTTCTCTAGAAGAATGAGATATTGAGTTTGAATTTTGTAACTCAATATACGAGTTCCAGTATATCGTCTCTTGGTCAATATGAATATATTATACGTTACGTACCCCCACACCCCTCTAATACCCCTAGTAGTCGTAGTTTATACTGGATGTACATACTGTGATGTACATGTCATTGTGAATAGGGGTTGAAAGGGAAAATATTTTGATAACTTAACTTAAAGTTTCATAAATATTAAAATACTTTCAACGATTGGAAAACTAGCACCTTGCTTGTTAGTACCGTACGCCTATCTGTATTTTGAATTCAACCCAAATATATTATTTATTTATATATACATTTTGAGCTTTCTCCGGTTGAATTTAAAAAGCTCTTTTCATTATCTACCTGCGTTGAGCTTTTGGTGTGTATAGATATTTATAATAAAGATTTTAGCTTTAACAGAGAGCTTTTTATAGAATAAGTTAAGTCTTAACTTAAATTAGTTATTGCAAATATTATAGGGTATTTCAATAGTCTTTTTAAATCAATAGAAAAACGCAATATTTTCGTTAAAAGTGATGATAGTTTTATTTTAAGCCAAAGAATAAGCACTAGAAATGGCGCGAAATTTAAAATAAAAACTCTTGTTGAAAGACTAAACATCAATCATCATCACAAAGAAACATCATTTCTTTTTGGTAATTTTCATAGTTTAGTAAAAACTAATTCTTAAAATGTATGTAATTTACCGTGAAAGTACCGTCAAATTTTTTCAGTGTGATCTTAAAAAGCCTTTTAAAGTTTATGGTGAATTCATGATAGTTTTATGAAAAGTAGTAAGTTATAAAAAATATAATAACATTCGTAACTTAGCGCAGTAGCGCGATTCTTTAACTTTACACACAACTATTCGTAGTGTGAAGTAATACCTAGGCAACGAGTAGTGGGATTCTCTAAAAGTTACGATTGTCTTAAAATATTTTTGACATTGGCGTAGAAAAGTAGGGACAATACCATGTGAACATATTGAACAAACAGAGACAAAGTTAAGTTTGTCTTAAGATAAACGTGTGTTAGGTGTATACGTCGATCTTAAGACAGTCATGCCTCCTAGTCATGCAACTACGACGCTAACTTATTGATAACGAAACTGTACTCTTAAACGGGGTTCTCAAGAGGAGGCTTGAGTGGATCTGTAATTGCGTATTCATACAAAAGTTGAATACTACCTTAATCTATTTTAGTACACTCATGAAATGTGTGTCACTGCTTTAGCGAACAAGACAAATTTCTTTAAAGATAAGGATTACTCTAATTCCGTAAGGTATTGATAACAACAATATTGTTCACTTAACGTTAGCTTTAGTTCTTAAAACAGATAAGGAACTTTTTCTTACAATTAGCTGTAAATAATCGACCGTTATATTAATACAAAGTCATTTGCTCCACTTTATTTAATTGATGAAAAATATTAAATGAATAAATTTTACCTTTAACAATTTAACTGAATCTAATATTTATTCCAGGCGTGTATTTAAATATGTAATTTATTTTCACGTCAGTTTCCTATATTTTTCTTTTCCGGAGGTGCAAATCAACTGCTACGCTACTAGTTTCTGTGGTGTCTGTCTTGAAGGTAGACACGAATGTCGTAAATAGTAATTTAAATCTGTTTAATTCAGGTATACAATGTAATCGTTATCGTAATAGCATTTCAAGTATCTTTTTGTAGATTCAGATTTCCTATATTTACATAGAGATTTAGACATGTATTTAGTTTTACAGGCCTGGGTGTGAAGATGCTCCGTTTAATTAATTATATGTCAAATATGGTACATGTCAATATGGACGCTTTGGCTGAACAGTAGGTGTGCTATTGGCTATTAAAGCAGCCATCTTACTTTCTCCGTGAAGGGATCAGTAAACTTTCTATACGAATAACGCATTCTATTTATATTTGTATAAATCACTATTAAATCGAAATTAGGTAAAATATTCCAGATTATATTTGAATGAGTCTCGTAGGACCCTCATTTATTAGGTAGCTTTATAATAAACATACAATGTGTATTGAATATATTTACTTTGTGTAACTCTACGACCTTACAATGTTCTTTCAAATATGTTACATTTTATTTGTAGATGATCAAACTTATGAATCTTATTTACAATTAATTTTTTTTCACTATTTTTCTCTTATTAATTTCCTTTCGTTTACTTTTAAACTTCGTTCTTCCATTTTATTCTCATCTTCTTGCAAGATTTCTATCAGGTCTACTTCGCTTTCCACCTTCTCCCTTCCCATATTATGATAAACATTGATGAGGGTTAAGGATTATTAGGATGAATGGAAAGAGCGTAAAATAACTATTAGTAGGGGAGAGAGAGAAGGAAGAAGAGGAATTGCTGAAATAAATAAAAGTAGGAAGAGAAGAACAAATGAGACATCATGGTAATGAAAGAAAGCCAAGGAGGAAGGAATTTGAGTAGAAAGACAATGAATGTTGGGAGGAAGTAAAACAATCTAGACGAAATAGTATGGGAAGAGAAGCTATGGAAATTAAATAGGTTCAGAAGAGGAGAAAATAGAACTGGGATTGAAGGTTTAGTTTAGTTTCACGTTATTTCAACTAGAGTTATTTTTATACAGTATATTTAGTACACTTTAGTTTTATGTTTCAGTAAAGTTAGATGAAGCGTTCTAACGCCCAAACACAAACACAATTATAAGAAGTACAATTATACCCATAAACATGAAGATATTATTTTACAGTAAATTATCTTTGTATTTATAATTGTGTTTTAAAATAACTCTCCGATAAAAAACTATAAACGTAGTAGCAGTAATTTAGTAAAACCTTTCCATAATATTCATCCGTTCAATAATAATATAACATTCCGGTGTGGAAAACTATTTTTATTGCTTTGCAACAGAATATCATAGTTATAGTGTAATAATACTCATATACCATCTTCCCCTGGTGGAACCAAACCAAACTAAACTAAAGAAGTAGCGTGATTTTATTTTAACATGCAAATTTACCACCCTCTAAAATTCTCGTACTTTAAAATATTCGATCCCATTCTTCTAAATAACTGCCACGTTCCTATGTATACGAGTATAAAAGAAGAAGAACCTATAATTACCGTTTAAAGATAATGTATTTTATCATAACCTGTCTCATCTATCTTTATATATAAAAGTACGGAGATCGTATCGGCCTGGAAGTTTTATGGAATCAATTTCACTTTAATGGCCAGAATTTGTTGCTAGCTTATTCTATGTTGACCGAGTTGCACAACTGAAGGTTACGTACCATTTGTTGTTAATGTAAATATTACATAAATGTGCTTATTTATAAATAACACTGTAGAAGCCTGACTTCTAAATTATTGATTGTCATTAAGCAAATATCAGTTTGTAATTGAATTGAATACTATCAGTATTCGAGTATATTCAATTACTGTAGGACCCACCACATATTTTAGGTAAGCTATCACCCTGAGTAGTCCATCACTGACATCCAATAGACACTCTTAGATCGTCACAAATTCCTGAGTTTCTTGAAAGTGTTACTTGTTGGGGCTATCACAGTTGGACAATAATATAAACTGTAAATGCCTTAGCCGGCACTTGTGACATATAACGAGTGTCGGTGAGGCTCAGCCAGGATAGAGGAGCTTATCTCTGACAGAGACAGAAAATATAAATTTAAAGACGCTGTTTAGAGATGCAAATTCAAAACAAGATACAAAAAGAGTTAGAGCACCACACTGTTCATCAGACAAGGACAGAGTGCCAGCGTTTAAATTTTAATTAAAAGAATGGGGTCTATCTACCTCTAATATTAAAATAATCTGGTTTACATCATGGTTTGTACCTAATAACATAGTACATTGGTGTTTAGAACCAAAGCCTACAAGGCGAGTATACTTGAACATCCAAACAGTTTGGTCAGCTGTCTTATGTCCAATAATTCGGTAGTACGCAGAATAAAAAAGAAACTACCTCAGGACCTATAAACCAACTAGTCAGATTCTAGGATATTTTCTAATTGAGGGATAAGTCGATGGGCACACCCCGCGCAAGACATTGCATACTTATCACTGAATGTCCTCTAAACAGAACAGATTATAGTAATCTCTGAAAATAAGGAAAAGAACGTGCAGCATATTAATATTTCTTTACTAATAATTACCTACACAAATTGTATTTTGATTAAAAAACAGACGGACGTAGTTATCACGCAATTAGATCTTACACTATCATTAGCAAAATTCTTATTCCCTGCACAGTCAGGTAAGGCTTCACTTGAAATCTTTAGTGTAATATACACATACAAATACATGTACACATTCCATGCGTTTCTCATAATGCTATTTCATGTTATACGTAACGTTATAAGCGGGTCTATTGTAACTCTGTTTACTTGCTTTTGCTTAACGTTTAGAGCACCCTTGAGTAATTTTCACCCTATATTATCTAAACCCTAACTTGTTATCATTCATAAAGATTTTTAATTGTTCATAATTACTTCCATATAAATTAACAAAATCCATATATTATAACACATACGTTTTGATAAAAATAATTTAAAAATATACATAAATAAAAAGCTTTTCCAATCTCATAAAAATATCTAAGCGAAAACCATCTAATGTACAATAAGTAAATTCTTAACCTAAGAAAAATACTCGACTAACAGCAAGCAAGGACGTTTAGAAAATTGTTTTTTTTTTATTTTTATAATATATGTATATTACGATTATTATAACACAGGGTGATTCAAGTACTACCTTTCCAGAGTTTGTAGTTTTTAAATTTTTAAGAACATGTTTTCCCGCCAAACACAAAACTTGAATGTTAGCGTATAGTCTAATAATATTTTTATTGAAACGTAATACGATTTAGTCGAAAGAGGTTTTACTTAAATCGAAAAAGGTTCTTATCTTTACTATAATCCTTGAAAAAGAGTTCTTAAGATTTTATACTCTTTCAAAGGATCTTTTTTTTTATTTTTATAGCACTTAAAAGAATACATACATTTATAAACATTTTCAATACATAATTTACAACATATAGACACGAGTATGAGTACTTAAAATAAAGAGATTAAATTAGTTTTATTGATAAAGTCAATAAGGTTTTTTAGATTTTCCTGGCTTAAAAAGGATCTTTTTAAGAAGTTTTGTGATGATGTTAGTCAGTAATTAAGTACATTTATATTTTAAAATGTCATAACAATTTATGTAACAGGTAATTTTTGCTTTATTAGATAAACTTTAAATACAAGTAATTAAGTTTAGTGGGATACAATAAATAGTATATTTAAGTAAATTAATTAGCTTAGAAACTTGGAGGCTTGATTCTTCAATCGCTCCTTAAAAGATCGTTATAAAAATCGAAAATCGAAAACAATCAAAAGTAGCTCAATTTCAATATATTATATCGTTTTGTGTAATTTTCTTCACAGAACAATATTTGTCATATTATCAATTAATGATTCTAACTTTTTTAAAAACATTCGTAAGAAAATTATCATAGTAACAAAACATTCGTTTCAATATAGGTTGGTATAAAGTTCGAATGATTTGGAAATTTTTACAGTAAACTCGTGTATTTATTAGTTGAAGATGATCGTAAAAAAATTGATTTTCTTGTGAACGTGCTTAAGGAAAACGACAGCGAAAGTATTTAAACCTATAAGAAAATCGTGTTTAATTTTTAAGATATGGTACAATGCTTCTGAATCACCCTGTATTAACTATAAAATATTATGTATAATATAAAATGTGGTATATAAAACATGCACGGCAAAATATACTCGTAGTTTAGGAGTTTGAGATTTCGGTGAAACACGCGATCACATCGTGGCTGTATCGTGGGGGTTGATTCTAAATAAGGGTTGAGAACGAGGAAATAAGCAATACTAGAGCTACTTTCAGCATCTATTGTAATATGAAGAGGCCCATTTGTAATAATATCCACACTTAATACTTACTGTGATTTATAGTACCACAAATTATAATAATAAATTTGTAAAACTATTTTTGTCATTTATTTTATTTACTTGTCAAAATGGATGAATAAATTAGGTTTTGTAAAATATATAGAAAAAAGAAAACTAATATAAATAAACAAATGGCGGCTTATTCATTCGTATGAGTGTATTATGGTTTAGCAGTTGTTCTTAATCTTTTCTAAATCGTGGTTCAGTAAAATTACTAAATTATAATAAATTACTAAATTAACAAACTTTTTCTTAAGTATCGGTTATTTTTTTAAATATACGTTTAAGTGCATCAACTTCTATTAACACTAAAACTACATTTTACTTTATATTTACAAATTCTATTAAAATAAGGACATTAAATCATATGGTTCTATGAAATGAGTTAGATTCTTCAGACTTACTTTCTTGTATAGGATCTTTCAACAAGAGCGTTTATTTTAAATCAATAGAAAAACGCAATATTTCGGTGACATTTGGCAAATATTGTGCTTTCATTACTAACCTCAGAGTGTTGTACTTTAGATTTAAATAAAAATATCACTACTTCTCACGGAAATATTGCATTTTTTATTGATTTGAAACACACTAACAATATCTGTTTCAAATCTCTAGAAATCTTGCAATTGCAAAATAATTTGTGAAATTACTGGGTCAACGCCGTGGTGCACTCAAATAATATATGTAAGAGTCCAAGAAAATCGGGTTGTACCTTAGAATAAATTACTGCATAAAACAGAAAACGAGTGCTTATTAACATTAGCGGTCTTAGGGGGTGACAAGCAGTGCAACTTTGTATCTTCGCGCAACAACCCAAGTAGAAAAGGTCATTACTATATATGCATTTGATTCTCGCGCCTTGCGTTTTAGAAAACCCAGTTGAATGCGTATATCTTAAGACACTCATGTAATTTAGTTTATCATAATTAATATTTGTCGTCTTTGTGCTTGTTAGTTTTTGTAAATATTTCAATATAAAATTGTAAAACTGTACATTCATTTATTTATAACTTTTGCTTTTCTCGTCAATCATCATTAAAAATACTTACTCTTAATTTACATAAATTAGACAAAGAACAAGGGCCTTGCAATGGCTACAGCCGTCGTTACTTATTAATTCACTTAAGACAGCACGACAAACTGACCCGTGTGCACAAAGTGCACAGCGCATATACTCGTACTATAGCAGAAAAGCAATTTTCGCGGCTAGTACGCATTTTTATAATATCTCGGAACACCGCTTGAGAGCCACTGCAGTCTATCATAAAGTTTGAAAGTTTTTTTGACAGGTGGTAAATAATATTAGCTATTCTTATGGACTCACACAACAAACTAGTTGTTGGTAAAGTTCTAGAGAGGAAAAGGATTCTACGTTAGTATATTTATCACAATAATATCCTGCGTGTGTGTTATAAAAATGCGTACAGTGCGTTTCATTTAGTAATTTATCCGATTTGTGGTAGATACTGTCTCACGCACATTTTTAAACTAAATTTTGCCCACTTATTTTTGTTTATATATATATATATATGTGAAAAACAAGAGCTATCCAACTTCTGATGTGGAAAACAATACCCAATCCGCTAATCTGATGTGGAATCAAGGTACTCTTATTTAATTTAGGGCAAATGTCAATTCAATTAATATTCAACTATGCAATATCTTAGTTTCTTGTCAGGATGATAAAGAATCACATAATTTGTTTAATATATTTATTTAATAAAATAATAACGATGATAATAATACAATAAGGTTACAATATAAACGTTGGTATTTACTTTACAAATATAGAACAATGAATGAACAAACCATCTTAAGTTCTAGTTAATATATACTCAGTCCTACATTAGTTTTCAGCTAGATTTAATAGGTTTATTTTTATTACTTTTAATAATTCGTTTAGTTAATTTCGGTAAGCACATTCCCTCACGTATTTAATCAGTGGTTTAAAGTTTCACACATTTTAATTGCTTTAACCTTTGACTTGGTTTCCGTTCACAATATAGCCTCATTAATCACATTCTTTTGCGACTTTTCTAGCTCGGATGTTATAGTTATGATTACTTTGAATGCTCGATTTATTTTTACGATCTCACATATATAAAAAATTTAATCACCTGAAGATGGCTTTGAATAGATAGCTGAAAGCATAGTAATTGAACTAACAATTTTTGAATAAATATTATATATATAATATAAGTATATGTATGTATATATATATATATATATATATATATATATATATATATATATATATATATATATATACATACATATACATATTAGTAGGTATATGTATAAATGTTTGAACGAATATTTTCATTTTATAAATTATTTTTAAAAGAACCTTTTTTCATTTCTTTTAACCCTGTTGTAGATAGGGTAGCAAGCAATATTATTATATTCCAATCCTTATTTACTACTGTATCAGTTATGTTGGATAACTTTTGATCCTCCCTTTACAATATTATTGTATTGATATACACATATGTGCAGTTACATAAAGTAGGTTTCGTTTTTCGTTTTCCAATCCTTTTTATATCGCTATGCTATGCTTTGCTTTGCTATGCTGGCCTTTTCTAACTTCTTGTAGAATAAAATCTAAAAGTGCCGACTTTGAAAATAGTCAAGGGCTGAGATCTCTATTGGAACTGATACACTATTACAATTCAGTGGCGTCGAAAATATAAGATACACTTAAGATTAAGAAAGTACATATAAGACATTTGTCTTTTAGTTTCAATTAGGTTTGGCAACGTTTAAATCCGACTGCGTTATTACTACATCCATCTGGTTTTTCATCCATATACAATTTCTTAGAAAAATTCAGTTCTGCCGGCTCGAGAGTCTCTAGTACTTTTAATTAATTTAAATACTTAATTTTTTTAAACAATTTAGTTCACTTGTTATGAACATAAATGTAGACTTTTTATTGTCTACATTAGTAGTTTTTGAATCTATTACCATCCCGGTACAGACTCCGCTTTGCAGGTTAAGAATTTACAACCACGTGTTGCGATTCTATTATGCAGCCTAGAACTATTCAATCACTGTTGATAGCTCACAATTTGTAGGTTATATCTCTAACCATCTGTTGAGATCCTAATTTGTAGGTACTTTCCCACAATTATAAGTTACAAATAACATCAGCCTAAGGTTGATGTACAATACAACAATATAGTTTCTTTTAAACGAGTAAACACATAATTTGGCTATTAATAGTTTAATCACTTATCAAAGTCACAATATTACATCTAAATAAAGTTAATCAATCTTAATTATATTCACAACAAAATACACTAGATATAATTACAGTACTTAGATTAAAATGTCTCTTCACAATATTATACGTCTCAATACATACTACGCAGTTGCAATTGTCTATAGTTATCAGCACAATGATTTCAATGAAAATACACCTTAGTACTAAACATTACACTTGCTGCCTAACTCTAACAAAAACACTGATCAAAATAACAATTATTACACCGTAATAAAGTTAACTTAATTATAAAACACACAATAACGACCATACATAAACTTTATATAATTCTATCGCCATTTGCTTTTATAAAAACTCTCTGTACACATATAACAATCTTTTTACTTGTGCCTCGCCCAAAAAACATGTCTCATCACGTTCATAGTTAGCGAACAGTTCTATATACCACGTTCTCTGAAGCGTACGCTCGACACCAAAAGCGAACGGCTAAGCAATTACCATTGAACGGCTGTAGGGTCTGTCGCTGGTTTATTTATACACTTAAATATACCCCCGTTCTTAGCAAAGATCTCTACCCTAATTTACAGTTTCTTATTTCTATTGCTTAAAACTAAATATAATCTAACTTAAAATTACTCCTTAAAAAATAACCCACATAAATATAATTCATTTCAAAGGGTACACAGGTATAACTTCGTTAATTTTCTACGCTCATAACGTACTTTAATTTATTATATATCAACTTAAAGTAATTTTATCTGTACGACTCGATGAAATACGTTTGCTTATGTAAAAGTGCCTTCAAATAGGGGTTGCTAACTGTTAAAGATACATAAGAGCGAGAGAGAGTTATCGCACCGCACCATCCATCAGACAAAGACGCAGTGTGTCAGTTGTTAAGATACGTATAGGTCTTCAAAAAAAATATTTTCGTTCATTGAATAAAAGCAGCTCGGATGAGCTAGTAGACCATGCATTATATTTTTACTTGCTACTAACCAGTTACATATATTTAAGGTTTATTAACATAAAAAAGTTTACTTGTTATATAAAATTTTTAGTTTGGCATAGAGTGACGCTTTCTAAATCAAATTATCTCTTTTATAAAGGAGTTGAATTGTTTTATATTAAAACTAAAACATTTTAAACGTTATATGCAAATTAGTTACTGCTGTGTTACTATTAAAAAAAAAAGTAATTAATTTTCGATAACAATTGACAAGCTAGACATCTTCCTACTAAAGATATATGTATATAAAGACTTCTCGAACTCTCAAATTATGTTTTGCATATATACAATATATTATAAAACATATTTATATGCTGAAACAAAATGCTACAATTTATTATTTTCACGACAGTATAATAATACATATTTTTGCACATGTTTAGCATTTGTTTAAGAATCAGCATATATATTATATTTCAAAACCATAAATTTTATGTAATTGTATGTAATATATCTTCAGTTTTACATGACTTTTCTTTCATAACATGCTTAAAACATAAAAACATATGTATTTATATTCTACCTGCAATTTTCAACTAAACTAATAGCAATTTGTATATAAACTATTATTAAAAACTGTAGAATTATTTTAGGTTAGGAAATTATTCTAGCGTGTGGATGTAGCGTCCAAGAATGCCTAGAGCTGTAGATATACAGAAAGGGTTATTGCCAGGAAATATTAATCTGTTCTAAATATCTAATCTACGGTTAAATGTTGATAACTAGTCGTCCGCGATAACGGTGGTTTATCAGTTTATAGTTTCAGTAAATCACTATTGTTTAGTTTATAGATAATTTAAGAAATTTTGTGAATATTACCTGGAAACTATTTCCCCGTGAGTGTTATTTTAATTATGAATTTCCGAAGGGTATAGAAATCTCCAAGCTAAGGTATGATTTCACCTAATACTAATTTAAATTTCGATGTAATTTCCCAGATCAGCTTTGTCCTTTATTTGAATTTAATTACTGTGTCATTTAATTAATTATATTACGAGTATTTATATTCGTGCATTTATTAGGTAGTGGTGTAATTAATATATGTATATGTGGTCAAAATACTAAAATTGTTTGGGGGTCGTCCGTGGTAGGACTTCTTCGTTGAAAGATGGAGACAACACCATGTAAACTCGTTAAATAAAAAGAGACAACGTTAAAAATTTTATCTTAAGAGAGACTTGTATTAGTAGCACATTTCCATATGTTTAGTATCGTTAAGACAGACGTGTCTTTAGTATAAGAAAGTTTTAAAGAATTGTAATAAATTTCTATAACACTGTTGTACGTACGCCACTGTTCTTAATAGCCAATAGGCCCGTTGCCAGTTTTCCCGTCGTCTTTCATCAGCAATTTTCAAGAATACTTTTTAGGTTTCCTTGGTTTTCTCAAGACGTTTCAGGACTTGTTATATAACATTGCTTCATTCTACAATATAATACGTGTTCAGTTGCTTGGTGTATTTGTATTTGTGTACGAGTGAATATTCACTTCACTTCAAAAAGAGAAAATTGATTTAGATAGACTCGGAGTCGGAGGAGTTGCTCTCTTGAATTACATCTTAAATTATGTGGAGAAACCAGACTAAAAATGCACTTACTTGTATTAATAGGTTTTGTAAATATAAATCTATAATTTATTGAAGCTTGTACAAATGAGTTACTTCTTCAACGTAGTTTAAATTATAAAACACTAAATACAAAATATGGATGCAATATCATCATACGCAAAAAATATGAACTATTCATAATTAATTTTATTAGAAAATATATTGATTTGTTTTTTTATATTAAAAATAAAAAAACTAATGTACTGCACGTTAAATATATTTCACTTCATTCACTCTCATTGATTCTATTACAAATGTTTCGAACTTTGATTAAATTTATCTCAAGACCGAAACGGTTAAAGTATCATTCTCACACTGTTTTAATTTTATTTTGTATTTTGTATTTAATTTAAATTGTTTAGCATATGACATTATGGGTAGTCATTTCCAGTACCATTTTTAATTTAATTTTAAAGTTTTCTTTTTTTTTCTCTATGTTTCTGAATTAAAAATAGCTATATTATATTAAAGGATATCAAAAATAAAGAAATAAAAACAATTTTGTATTATTCCACATTCAATTTTGTCCTACTTTTGAACTGTCAAAGTTTATATTATTAACGACGCATACACACCAACTAAATTAACTAAACTCAAATTAAAACATGAATGTGACAAGGAATGCCTATTCTGAAAACCTGAAATCTGGATTAAAATAATAAATAAAAATGTAAATTAAATATCAAAACAGTGAGTGGGAATGAGGCTTAAACCCACTTTAAATTTACAGGATAATTAGATAACGATATCATTTTAAATTGTACATAAATTTATAGCATTTTACCGATTACTTTAAATTGCACGACAATTACTTGAAATAAAATGTATCCTGTTGTTATGCAGGATGTTAAGAAATACAGTTTGGTATGTTTTTATTATTTGTATTTTATTTTATTTGGAATATAAACTTAGAATTATGAATTTAGAATAGAAATTTAGAATTTTCAGAGCACGAAAGTAGAATTGTCGTCCGCTTACGAATTAGAATAGGTCTAAGTATAAAAATGGAATGAAGTAAGTACAGGTAGTACCTCCCTCTATTAGTTCAGTTACCAACAAACTAGGTGTATTTGCTCGAGTATACAAATACCATTTACGATGAATTCATCGATTCAAATATATTATTAGTTTTATTTTTATAGGTACGGATGAGTATATACTTGTATTATCTTATATTTAGTGCAATTTGTATATACTCCTATGTACTCGTATTATATTTAGGTATTTTTTTTATGTATTTTGGTTGCCTAGATATTATATACAAGGATATATTCGTGAAAACAATAAAACATGTAAATATGTATGTAGAGTATATAAATAAAAATAACTTTAATGAACCGCGAAATGGTTGCCAAAACGTTAAGAGGTCATGACCCAAAAACTGTACTCTCTCGTATCTACGAAGTGTAAAATTCAAAAAGGTTGACCTTTAATTTGTGACCCGGTATAATCACTCTCAAAAGTTATAGGAGTATCTAATAATTAAACTAATCAATTATAATTACTTAATTTAACACTTCGACGGGCGTGGCGCTGTAGCGGTCATTTGTTCCTGTTGTTTGGCGAACTGGTAATAATCAACAAGCAAAATATGCAGCTGTTAATTTTGGAACTGGGTTTTTAGTAATTTTTAATTGTAAGTCAATACTTTTACAATATATTAATTATTAATTAACGAAAAGAATTACTTGCTAAAAATTAAAGATAGACTTAAAAGTGATTTCAGACATGCTGCTAAGCAAGTGTGGCTAGATAAAATTTATTTCGTTGTTTCTGTGTTTTTTTAAGTTGTAATCTTGCTTTACTTTTATTTTTTATTTGGTACTGACATTAACCGTTGACTAACTTCAATTGACACGTGTACTCTACTATATACACCCATCCAATCCACGTGTACAGTGACGTGTTAGTTCAAGTGTGAAACATGATAAAAGTATGACATTTATGACATCTATCATGCGAAGGTAAGCGACAGGAAGGTATGTTGAAGGAATATGCATAATTTGAAGCCCCCTTTAGTTGTATAGCAACCTGTTATAAGCCTTGGGGTTAAATATTGGGGGTATATTTTGATATAACACATATTCAGCGTTTATTCCATCTTATATGTGGATAAACTGTCTTCCGTAGAGATCCTATCTTCCACGTCAGTAGCACTGACGCCTGACTGTGATGGTGGTACCTGATGGGGTGCGGTAGGGGACGTTTAACGTTGACTCGGTTGATTGAAGGGTTGAGGGTGTTCCATGTCACCAAAGGGTGTATTTCTGACATGAACAGAGTTGTTGATTTTTATTGTTGTCGTCAATGTGTCGTATTTATAGATAGAAATGTGTATAAATGGCTCAATGTCTGTTTTTGGTTCTATTTTATATATTTTCTCTATATGGTTATATTTTTTATTTACTTGTATTACACGATCTTGGCCTTTCATAGTTTTCAATAGTAAATTACTTAAACAATTTTCTATTAAATAGTGTAATAGTTTTTTTTTTACTTTTAGCACTGTGCTATTATTTCTGTGTTTAATTGAAAAATATGTGTTCATCTTCGAATTTTTTAAAACTTGTTTTCTGTAAAATGTTAGAAGCTTGTAATTAGAATTGTGGTTTGGGAAAGCATTGTCTGTTAATGTGAGTTAACATCTACCCCTGTACAAGATTTACAACTACCTTCTAGATAAAGTTTTTGGCGCATTTTTGTGTGAATACGAGTCAAATAGTGACAATTTGTCGTCACCTAAAAACAAAGGTAATTGTCGAGCAGGGGTGATTGTACCTTAAGTGCATCCATGCGCTGCACTACCAAATATTTATAACTTAAAAAAAAAGAATCACAAACTTTACACTTAGGAAGTTGCAAGGAATCAACTTAATCTCTATGCCCAATTAATTAAAACTTATTTTCGCACGAAGAAATATTCCCCGTGTGCTCTCCGCAGTGCACGCAGCTGTTCAATATAACGACTATAAAAAGACTATAGAAGAAGTGATGAAGATTACCGGGGCTTGCTGAAATAGCATGACATGACCATTGACTATTTAACCGCGGATAAAAGTCGCCGGATTCATTTAATATATAATAAATAAAATTATTAATAAGAAAATGTCGATTTATTGCAACTTTAAGTCATAATTCTCTATAAGCTAGTAAAGTGCAGTAGTTCCCGAAGGGAAAATTACCAGAGAAACGCAAGAACTCGATCAGAACTTCATCGGGTTCCTTTTGTGACCATAATCTTCACTTATATGAAAAGAAGATCACAAACTGTAAATAGTACCTACTCCTGAATTAGATGCTCTACTGCTACTCTCCTACTCAGTGATGCTTTATAGTAAATGTAACCTTGTTACAATTACCTAGTTAAGGTTGAAGGAATATCCATAAGTTATTATCCTAGTTAGGTTACCTAGTTAAGAAATATTAGAAGAAAGTATAAAGAATTTTATTGTTTTAGGAAATCAATAGGTTAGTTCAAATTTGCAAGCAACTGTTCCTTAAAAAATGATGTAAAATGTTATATAATCCTGCTTCTCACTGACATGAGGCTCCATTTATTTGGTTAAAGTAATAATTCAATGTAACTCTATCATTGCTTTTCTTTGTTGCTAGTTTCTAGTAAATTACTGCGTTTATTGTTAATTCAAACTATGAATACACATCAATTAATATTATGTTCTATTGTACAAATGGCTGAAAAGAAACACGTGGATACATCCAAGGAACGTGACCTATTTTAGGAGTGTACCCTATTTCGTTAAGATAATATTTTCGCTCTGACAACTAGGAAAACAGAACTAATTTATTACTAATCAATATCCACCTCGTCCCACATCTTTTCCGCCCTTGCTTGTACAGACTCCCGAACGGAGTACAATTATGTTCTGAAGCGATCTATTAGATTCAATTATACGCCCCCGAGTTCTGAATTTCCCGTGGAAACTCTCACGTGCCCCTAGTAACTACGAGAATAAGATAAAGTTGTTGGAATATCGAAGCTATGCTTACTTACTGGGATAGTTAATGGTGAAATAATTCGAGTTTTTATATTTTTCTTTAAAGAAAGAGAAGCTCTACTACTGGTTATTAGGACAGTCGCACATTAAAAATATGGCAGTGTTTAAGGCATAAACATAAGACATAGTTACAAATTATTTAGACAAAGAAACTATAAAGAAGGGAAAGGTATAATTGGACACTGTTATGCATTCATGTGTCAAGCGCCAGATACTGGGATTTGAGAAAATTAACATTCTAGTTTTTCTAATTCAAATTGTTCAGATAAGAATAATTAGAATTATTTTTATCATATAAGCAATTAAATATTAGAACTATTACAGATATTCATGAATTGTTCATTGGAATATCATGAATTTAAAGAATAACTGATAAAATATAAAAAAATATTATTGCAAAATTCAATATGCTTAATTAAATTTGTAAAAATGTTTCAAAGTCTCTTGACACATAAAAGCAAATTAACTTATGGACTATTTATATTAATAAAATAATTTAAGGTTTATACTTCACAAATTAGAATTGGATTTTTATTGGAATTATTCTTTTATTAAATTTATCAACAGTGACATACGAACTTTTTATCAAAATTACATCAATAGTTTTTAAGTGATATTAATATATTCTAACATTGAAACGGAAGTTATAACAAATTTCTCATCAATAAATTTCTAAATAATAATATGAAAATCGTGAATAAAAATTATTATTTTTTATTTATTTAAGGTAATATTATTTTTTAGTGCTCTTTTTGATTTATTATTACTGATTCTCATCTTCATCATCAGGATCAATGGCGAAGTCTAATGTGTTTCCTAATGCTTTAGGCGGATGAACCATTTTTGCAAAACGAGAATTCTGCATTGAGATATTGTAATAATAAATTTAAGCTTTTACATCGAATGCAAATTTTTTTATGACATAGTTCATAAAAAATATTTTTATTTATTGTATTAGAAACAACATTCCGTGCTTAACTCAATTTTTAATATTTTGGCGCTTGACACATGAATGCATAACAGTGTCCAATTAATAAGCAGTGGCGCCCTTTACCATTGCGAAACATACGCTCGATGAATTTTCATATATATAAAAATAATTGCAATGTTTTGAGAGTTGGGGATGATGAAGGAGTATCTTGTTTGCCTCTATCTGCGGACGCCCATGCCCTTTTAAATAACAAAGTAATAATAAATTTCAAGTAAGTGAGTAATAAGACACTGTTTGTTTCACATTGAACATCCTTAGCAAATTTACAACAATTAAAGAAAGTTGTAAATCTTCTTAACTAATACATTGACATTTAAATATCCTCCACACATCTTATTTACCTTTCTTAAGCTTAAACAAGTATCTAAACTCGTATATTTATTACCATAAATAGAAACGGCACATAGAGAATCTCTAGAAATAAATGCGATAGAATAAAATGTACTTTAAAGGTACGAGGAGTAAGATAACGTTTAATTTTTCTTTCACCTACATTAGGGCGGGTGTTTTCACTGTCAATATTCCGTATAATCATTTCAATCTAAAAGAAATCTACTTTAATATATTTCTTGAAGTGATATTTTAAAGGTTAAGATCCCACGTTTGACTTTTAACCTTTTTTTTGGCCCCTTTTCAAAGATTAGATATTTTCTTTTTTTTTTCTCTTGTACAAATCCACCTCTATCATAAAGAAGACTATTGGTGAATTGACGGGCTTATAAAATCTTTTTTTCTGTTTGAGTAGGGTCTCAAATTGAGTATGTTTAAGGCTAATATTCTGTGGAGGGTTGTTTTCTGGGATCAGTATAGATTTTATATATGTTTTAGACATTTAAAAGGTGCTCAGTATATTCAAGAGATATTTAAATGTTTTATTATAATATTTGAATGTATTGATTTAATTTCGGACCTTCGAAAACCACTATTGCTTTGGTTATCTTGTAATATTCCTGTATCTTTATTTTCCTAAATGTTTTATTTCAACTTTTATCAATGTTTGCAATGATTGCTTCACCATAAGATTCACGTACATCTCCAATTCATCCACACCCAGACACAATTTCCGCTGCGAAGTAGAGCTCTTAATATCTGGGTCATCTGCTTCACAATACTTAATCCACGAGTTAATCCATTAATATTAGCATTGTGAAAAAATCCTATCGGAAGGCTAAATTCTCAGGAAATTGACGCTGTCTGGAAATCTGACACATAGCAACGAAATATTTTACTTCGTCATCTAAAAGAGGCTAAAAGCGTATGATAATCTATTAATGGAAACTATCTTGTGCGCTTGCATATTGCATGTCAGCAGTGGCATTACGCAGCGTGCGAATTTATTGTAGTAAATACATACTACACACTTAATATAAAATACAGATAAAATAATACATGTATTTTCAAACATTATTATTATAAATTACAACGAAACATAGAAACAAAGCCAATACAAAATAAAAAGGTAAAGAGTGGCATAGATCTGCTTACAGGATTATGACATAAATCTGTAACATATATTAGAGCAGCGGTTCTCAAAGTGTGTACCGCGACCCCCAAGGGGGGCGCAATGAAGGCTCAGGGGGGGCCCAAAGCTTGGTTGAAAAATTAATTAAATTTACTTACAAAATAATAAATCAAACTTTTTATTTTTAAAATTACAACAAGTGTATATTTTTTAGTCAACGTTTATTTTATTTAGTTTATCAGAAAATACAGAAAAAAGATGCAAACCTTCTGCAATGGACTGAAAAAGTGAAAAGCTTTGTAATGAAGCTAAGTTTGTACGAGGGCGGTCTGCAAAGTGACAATGTGGAGCTATTTCCTTATTTTAAAATTATGATTGGAGAAGTGGATCTCAAAACTATTCCAACCAATGCAAAGAAATGTTTTCTTAGACACTTAGAAATCCTCAAATCTCGTTTTGAAAAATATTTAAATGAAAACTTTAATGGGTTGGCATGGATTAAAAACCCTCAACATGAAGGAAAAAGAAAATCTCATTGACCTTCAAGGTGACACTGGGCTTGAAATGAAGTTTGAAGGATCTTCTCTCACATCCTTCTGGATTGGTGTATAAAAGGAATACCCAATTTTGAGTGAAAGGGCATTGAAAATACTCACTCCATTCGTCACCACTTATTTTTGTGAAACTGGGTTTTCTGCTCTAGCTACCATGAAGAGTAAATATCGCTCAAGACTGAATGTGACCAAAGAACTCTGAGTAGCGTTATCAGAACTGACGCCGCGTTTCAAGAAACTATGCGCAAAAAAAAAACAAGTACATCCTTCACACTGAAGTTCTTTATAATATTATTGCTTTGTTACAAATAATAATTATGTATAGAATTTGTTGTTTGATTACGATTAAACATATTGCCCCATTAGAGTATGCATAGAATGTGTAAAACTTAACTAAATAAAAAGTGACTATAAAATGTCACTAAAATGTGACTCCCTTATAATATATAGTACGCTTACATGTAGGGGGGCCCGGCTTACAGCTGGATTATGCAGGGGGGCTCGAAGTAAAAAGTTTGAGAACCGCTGTATTAGAGTATTTTTTCCAGAATGAAAATTGCTTTAGGTAAAATAAAATGAGTTAATTACTGAGGTATAAGTTGTATCAACTTTCAATCGTTATGAGCACTTAAAACAATATATACAACTTTAAACATTTGCAATACATAATTTACAACTTATAGACACGAGTATGGGTATTTAAAATAAAGAGATTAAATTAGTTTTATTAATAAAGTCAATAAGGTTATTCAGACTTTCTCTGCTTTCAAATATCTGGCTATATTTAGGCATATTACAAGCTTGTCTGTGCGTTGAGTACCTTGAGCATTGAACAATAATATACTTTACTATTAGTGGGCTATTACATTGTTTACATATTGGTTGTGGTTATCTTTTATATATAATAAGTAGATATACTCGTATATGAGATTTGTATGACCAATCATGAGTCTACATATTACTATAATTTTCTTATTTATTATAGATTCTTTAGTTTTTTGTAAACCAATTTTCTCATAGTCTTACCTTGAAATAAATGAAATAACTCAGCTAAGCTAATAGTGGTATCTTCTTCCTGTAAATTAGGCATGTTTTATATCTTATACACACACACACACATATATATATATATATATATATATATATATATATATTTATAGTACAACTGCTATTACTTTGTGAGAGGCCCGGCCGCTTACTTACAATTTAGATTCAAATAGTAGGTGATTAGACCTTTTGGAATCCCAGGTGTGTCGGCCTGTAGCTCTTTGGAATATCAATGTAAATTCCGGGATAGTTGGGATTCAGGAACGTTCTACGACTTTAGATATTTGGTGATAAATTTACAGATGATACAGGGTGTTGATAATGACGCTGGATTTATTTTATGTATATATTTAAATTTATTATTTGTAATCAACTGAATGGTTTAACATACTATGTATATAGAAACATATTTCATATGGAATTAAAGTCTAGTCCTATTGAAGTATAATTTATGATTTTAAAAAGAGCAAATTGAGACAAAAATTATACGTGAACATGTTGCTAGAAAGAGACACTAACTCGAGCAGAATATTTTTTAGTTTATTATTGCAATATTTTTCTCCAGTTTGTGGTTTTAAATGGTCCTGTAGCACCTTTGTTTACAAATCACTTTCTTGCTTCGATTCAAACAATAAGTATCATCTTCAATGTTTTATATTTTAGCTGATTTTATACTCACTAAACGTGCTAAGTACTCAGTAAAGTGTGTTTAAGGTTTATCTAAAAAAAATACAACATTTTGAGATCAATTTTATTGATTTTTGAAAAGAAAATATACCCTTTTTTCCATTAACACAATCATAGAAATGTTAAGAAGCATTTCTTCATAAAACTTCTCTTTAAGCATTATAAAATCATAAATATATATGTCTTTTTTTAAGATTAGAGGGTTATAAAGTATTTTTATTTAGACCATCTTAAATTAAATATTACATGAATGAAATGTAACATCCATGTTTTGTGTTTATGATTACACATTCTATTTAAATAGCATGCTTCAAGTGCTTCACTTCTTCCATATCTCACGTAGAATGCGTTAAAATTAACTGGCTTGCGATTTAATAGCAACCGGAAAATAAATCAGCCCCAACCGTACGCGAGTAAGTATGATTTTCTCGAAGATTCGAAGATAGTGTAAGAACACTATTAATCTAGCGCCTAATTAAGACAATATACTCGTATCTTAGAAGGATTTGTTTATAAAAGTGTATAGTAACAGACCACTAACGGTAAAGCATATTATTCTCTGATGCTCCAGGTACTCAACGCATATACAAGACATGTAATATGCCTGAGGAATATAGGCTGATATTTGAAAGCAGGGAAAGTATGAAAAACCTTATTTTAAGTATATTTACAAGTTGTAAATTATGTTTTGTAAATGTATATATTGTTTTAAATGCTAATAACTTATGAAAGTTGGTGCAGTCAAAAGAATATTAAAAAGAAAAGTGTATAATTTGATTTTGACACTTTTTGAACGTAGACCTCTCTTTTATAAGAAAATGTATTTCCGTTCGCATAGAATATAAGATTCGGATACGAATTTAATAAGAAAAAAGAAAATGGTATAGGTTCAACGACCCTTATGAGAAGTAGGATAGCTCTAGCTCTAAGGGTTATTGAGTGTGTCTGATTACGATCATATGCGTCTAACAGAGGGGTGAAAGCTTACTCGTAAGTCGTAAGATACGAAAAGAAAAGGAAATGGG
This sequence comes from Panorpa germanica, assembly GCA_963678705.1. NCBI lineage: Eukaryota > Metazoa > Arthropoda > Insecta > Mecoptera > Panorpidae > Panorpa > Panorpa germanica. The sequence goes on along the minus strand of OY783206.1, from coordinate 8,995,494 downwards.
GGAAGAAAAGAAAATCTGTATGGAACCGCTATTTATTGTGTTGAACAAAATATTACATACACTATTTGTTTTTCGTTTATTTATTCTTGTATAAATTGTTTTACTTTTTCCTTTGAGGCTTGCGTGTGCGTGATCGAATTTACTAAGATATCTGTTCGAGATATTGCTTATAGGTTTTTATTCGCTACTTTCGAAGTCTCAATACAATTTGAATGCCCTAAATAATGATTTGGTTAGCCATTTTTAAAGATGATATCTGTTTTCGATTTGTTTAAGTATTTTTTATATTTGTGCTGATGCTCATCCGAATACAACTCAATAGTTATGTATATTTAATGTTTATTTAACATAAAAAATTACTTGTTACATTTTTATTTATATACAATGTAACATTACGTAAAAATAATTTGCTTTTAACATGAATTGACATTTTCTGACCTTTTATGCAGGAATATATAATGTTACATATTAAACTAATATATTAATACATTTTAAAAAGTATTTACCTTCACGGTTAAACCACGGTCCTTTTTTCGCCCTTTTTAATTCATTTTATTAATATTTTACATTTCATTTATTATTACACCTAAACTTTTATTTGCTATATTCCATATCCTATGACTAAGCACACTGGCCCACCTCGAATATCTTAGTAGTTCCTGCATACACGTTGGCAACACCACACCATTTTGTACCAAAACTCTGTACAAATTATTTCTGCAGGCTTCCGTTTCTGTCCATTGGAAGATCAAATGTTCTGGATCTGCTACCCTTTCCCCACAATTGCACATATCTTCTTGCACCAAGTGATTTCTTTTAAGGTATTTAGCATTTGTTTAATGAATTTTAATAGAATCGTTTTCATAAAGTAATATAATTTTATTCTAAAATATTTAAAAAAACAACGTAAATGGAAATGAATATATTAAAATAAATGTTTGCAACTGACATAAAACACTAACTGAATTTATTCATTCTTTATATGTATTATTTAATACGGAGAATATAATTTAAAGCACCTGCAAATTTCTAATTGCTTTTAAAGTACTTTTGCTAATGGTCCCTTTTGTACAATGTACAAAATATGTTTACAGATATGTTTATTCAGAAATATTTCCAAAATTATTAATAATATTTCTGTATCAATTTTTCATATTTCTTATATAACATTTTTACAGGCTTTTTCTTATGTAAGTTATGATAAAGAGATACACATATAACTATAATTTTTGTATTTAAATATTTTTTATTATTTATTATATTAATTGTGTGCCTTTCGGCTTTACAATCTACATTATTATATTTCTTAATGCATTTCATATAAATTCAAAGTTAAAAACTATACTTAAACTATTCTAGACTATTACTACTTCGAATAGTACTTTCTGTTTCTTCTTTTCTTGACCCTCTCTCTTCATGTCCCCTACTCCTCCTTTATTCACACCGTTTCCTGCCTTCCTTGTCTCCTCTCGACAAACCCTCTATTATCTTTTCACTATCCTTCCTGCCTTCTCTCTTCGTTTTCACTTCTCCACTTATGTCTATTACAGGCATAAACGCTCTAGCTTTACTATTTCCTCTTGACTCTCTTACTATTCTATTTCTTCTTGACTCTCTTCTTTTATAATTTTATTAGTCTCTATCTCCGTCATCCACCTCTTGTCCTTAAATATATTAATCATTTGTACTGTTAGAATTGAATCATGAGAGTTTGAAGCAAGAGGACAGCGTAACGGCGGTGTCTGGCATGAATTTGGTTACTGATAATCATTAACGTTAACTGATTGAGACTGATGGCTGACAGAACACATTTATACGAGTGCAAATAACAATTCCACTTGCATACCATGATACCATCTCCCCTCTGCTTCGCTTCTCCCACTACACCACAAGATAGTTTTTGAATAAATGTACTACAAAAGTTGATATAAATCCGTTTTTTAAATTTTTCTTGTACTGCTATTTCTTTGAACAAGATAGCTAGAAAACCAGGAAGAAAACTATCTTGCAGTCCAGTTTTAAGCATGTTAGCTTACTACAAGCTGATTCCAAGGTTAATGTTGTATCTCTTACATAGAATTTGTAACGCAGTATGCTATATTCAACGTGCTAGCATGCTATAATCTGACTCAAACGCTACATTTCTGCCTGGAGAACTGTATTTGTCTCTACTTACTTGATGAAATAGAAAGTAATTAAATAATTATTAAAAAGCGAAGGTGTATAATTACAAAGTACAGCCAAAAAATAATTTAATTCGTAGTATATAAATATTTACTATATGATGAAGTATACGTATAGTACAAATATAAAATTTAAATATTATTTGATAAATGATTCCTTTTAGAGATTCTCATGTAGATATACTAAAATAAACCAGCGAGTTTAAAACGGAAAAACAATTTTTCTATAATAACGGAAACAATTAGCGTAATAATGTTTGGATTTTATTTATATTTTTTCATTTATTCTTTTTCAAGGGGTTGTTTTTAATTGTGTTTAGAGGGTTGTTTGTTTTAAATTAAAATTAGATGTTGTGTATTTTTTTTATGAAAGTTATAATGTTTTGTTCTAGAATATAACTAAAGTGTGGTTTTACATACATACTTGTATATGAATATATTTTTATGAAATCAGCATTAATCTGTTACAAAATAAAAGTAAATTAATTTTATACACAATTGCTATGCATTAATATAACTTACTTTAACCTTTGGCAGATATTGTCTTTCATAATCATCTTCAGAGTTTTTACTTTAGATAAAAATAAAAATATCACCACTTTTCACGAAAATATTGCGTTTTTCAATTGATTTAAAATAACCGCTGTTGTTGAAAGACCATACACTAGATTTCTGTAGTTTGTGGTCTTGTTTATTAGTAAATAAAGTGAATGAAAATAAATAAAGCTACCTCCATACATTTTCACAGTGGACACACTTTGTAAAAAAACAGAATTGTCCACAACACAATGCATTGCTTGTTACACTAGCTTTCGTCTAGCCTTCGAGTTCTGTTGCACAGCGCCAGTATTCCGTCTTTCTGTCCGGTACCGGTTAGCCAGTCTACAACATTGTAGTACCCATAAAGTACCACCAGGGTAAATATTTAACTGTGTCGCTATGCAAAAAATTCTACATAGAACATAGAGAATAGATGTAACTTCAACTGGTTACAAATTATGTTTATAAGAATATTTTGAATTTGTGTTCGCTTTTACGAGGTTTTCAGTTGTTCGCTGATTTTCATTTAGTGCGTCATAAAATGTGTGTTGCTGTTTACGCGGTAGTTTTAAATAAATTTTTGCTAAAAATACAGTTTTGGAACATTAAGGCAACATAGTGTTTTATTATTACTAAAATTTAACAATGTTGATATATTTTAAGGATTGTAAAGTATCATTTCCCACTCACTGATTTTAACCTTACATATAAGTTTTAGTTTGTGAAATATAAAGATATTTATATAAATTTAATTTTTTGAGTGAAAAACGTTACAAATGTACAAAATATCAATAATGCTATAAACAATAAATGCTTTTGTCATTAAATTTTAATTATCTGATTTTAATAAAATCGTAGATATAAGTAACTTTTAAAAGGTATCTCCTATTAACAGAAACCAAACTTTGCAAGCCTAATGGTCGCAATAACTTGGGAAGTCGAGAGTTCGTTTACACTTCGTTGAGCGCGCATTGACGCAAGCTATCCACCGGTATCGTTTTTAACTATCTAAGTTTAATAGTGTTGAGATATAAGCAACTTTTAAAATCACCTATTGACGGAAACCAAACTTTGCAAAATGACTCATTGCTATACTTGTTATTGTACGTACATATATTAATTTTTTTAAATTAACTTTCGTCTTCCCCCTCTCTCATCCTCTCTTAATTAAACTGTAATTATTAAGAATGTAATTAAACGAAAATATATCTCAAAGAATCGATGCCATCAAATTTTTCAGCCTTGAACTACTAAGTTTGATACGGCTCTATTGATAATTATTTAAGTTGGTCGTTCATAGACTTTCCTTTCAATATAAAATACATCGGTATTGCGAAAAGCGAAAAATATTGTGCAGTTATTAAAGGGAGGCAGTGAAGGGAGGAGGTGGATGGCGGAGATAGAGAAAAGGAGCGAGGAAAGAGAAGTAATGTTTTTAAAGTTTTGTTTTTAATTTTATAAGGATATTATTATTTTTTTCTTTTGGAAGGAGTGAGAATGTTTAGATATACTAAGGATAAAAAATGAATTAAGCACAATGATATGTAAATTAATGAGTTAAGGCAGAAGAATGTAGTGCCAAATGGCAAAAACATTGAAAATAAATTAAAAAAAAAAAGATACATCGGTATTGTCTATAAAATATCGGAGTTCGGATGATATCGCCAGAACGATAAATCACAAATTTTGATTTTTATTAAATTTAATTTACTTAACGTCATCTAATTTCCGATGCTTCCTACGTTGGCAGTTTTGTGGTGTCGTGGTCTGTTATACGAGTATGTGGATAATCAATTTCATTTTGATTGAACATTTATATGCTTTATAAGTGTTGTTATATTGTATAGACTTCTATAATTAATTTCCAAAATCTCAAGACTACATAAAACAAATTTCAAATGTCAAAGCTATACCGTCCCAGAATGGCAGCAATTTGAAAACAGTCATCACTTATTGATACATTCTTTATATAATAATTATGAAATATTCATAATCAAGTTCGCCTGTTCTATAATTCGGAGCATTAAATCACATTTGAATGTGTATCATCATGACTGTAACTCGGTCGTATTTCTTGTAGTTGTTCCAGCTCTAGCTCCAGAAACAAGGAAGGTTACACCATTTGTATTCACATGTTCAGGCTCCACTTATGCACATATGTGTTCCTATTCGTACAATACTCGTAAACCTATTTGAATACAGAATGTAATTAAACCTAGGATGTGTCTGGCTGATTAGATTATTAATGTTTAGTTGCGGTTTCTTGTTTATTAATATACGTTTTGTTTATCCTGTGGCTGTATCCTCACGATGTTGTTGTTGTTTTCACCCGATGTTATGATTTGTTACAGTGTTCGTTTGTGTGTGTGTGGGTGAGTTGTTTATATGATCATTACAATGTACGTACAAGTACTCTGTGTTCATAACGTAAGTTTTACGCGTGAGACTGAGTTCATACGTTTTTTACAGTATTCGATTTTAAACGTATAATCAGCGGGATGTTCACACCGTAAATTTCTATTAGTAAAAACGTAAGCCGCAGTTTTCATATGGCAAAATAAATGTACTAAAATGAAATTTTCTATATATTTAAACTAAATAAAGATTTTGATTGAGAAACCGAAATTTATAACAGCAGTAGCCATGACTAGATTAGTCTTGTCTGGGTATAGAGTATAAGTAGAAGCAGTACAATATTAGGGGCGATAAAAGGCTACGTGCCAAGGAAGCCCGAGAAATTATATATACAGATAAAGAAATAAAAGAAACGCTATTTGATATAGGTATTATTTAAGTTTTATTAATTTCATTAATTTTGAATAGGACAAATCAATAAAGTTCGGACTTTAAAGCGAAGGTTTTGTTGTTAGATTTGTACTGCTACAGATTATAGTAGCCGAATTATTGTTGGTTTGGAATTCTCGAATAAAATATTGTCTGTGACGCCGCTTGAGTTGCAACGCGATTTTTATATAATTCCATAGTTTTATCCCACAAAACGGGATTTTGTTCCATCAAAGAAATCAATAAATCATTATCTATAAAAGATTCGACAAACATTTTCTGATAATAAACTTAAAACACGTGCAAATGATACTTCACCACTAAACACTTGTTCGGTTACTATTCGATAAAAGTCACGCCGTGTGAAAGATACCGTATAATACTATGCGTCACTGCAAGCCGAATACGTTAAAGTTCATTTGATTTGTTTGACTAGTCCGGTGAGTATTCGATAAACGGTGGTGTACGTTTTTTTTGCAGTACGAACGTTACGTAAATGGTTCTATGTAAAATATATGCGCAACTGTTTATTCGATAAGATTTATACTGCAAAAAAACGTGCAGTACAATGTGGTCTGAACCCAGCCTGAGTCGAGGTACACGCGCGTGCTAACAAATGGCTTGTGAACTTTTTAGTAGTTGTTTTTTTAATTATTTATTAAATTAAGAAAATAAAGGAAATATTTTAACAGTAAAGCATATTATTCTTTAATCATTACAAGTCAAAACTGTAATATGGCTGAAGACTATAAGCAGACATTTGCAAGCAGAGCAATTATAAAAAAACCTGATTGACTTTATCAAAGAACTGAATCAATACTGGTATTTATAAATTATATATTATGTATTATATATTTTGTAAAGGCTTAGTATTTATTATAAAGTATTACTTATTAGTATATAGTTCAAATCGCTGTAATATAATAAAAGAAAAGAACATCTTTACTTTTTTATTTGATACATTAATGGTAGCATTTAAATTTGTTCTTGGATTTATATTTCTAAATATCATAAAATTCTTAATAAATTTTCTGTAACACGTTCAGCGAATATACTCACAACTCTAGCAACTGTATATAGTTGAACTAGAACCAATAGAAAACAACAGAATTCAAATAATTGTTTCAAATATTCAAATACCTAAATTCTTTTAGTGCATAGTCACCCCATTTCCATGTTCATTAACTTTTCTTTAAGGGTAGTTATTTCCTAAACCCTTGTGTAGAAACAAGGGTTGTTTTCTGGTTATAGAAGATTGTATCTTCACTTTATCTGACATCTCGTACTGTTTTAGACTTCGCTATGGTCATATGTGAGTCCTCCTAGCCGCCCAGCCCTCAAGTTGTTATTACAACAAAAGTTTATACATTTACCCTTAATTCCCCACCCCTCTTAACAAATAATCACCTCATTTCACCCATTGACCTACCCTATTACAGCAATTTTTATAAATGTTTTTACTAGTTTCATTTTGTGAAATTATTTTGTACTAAATATTTTATATGAATTAGTGATACAAAGTAACAAATAAATGTTTTTAATAGATTGCCACAAGGTAATTCCAAGGTTAATTTTCTACATTTTATATGGAAATTGTCTTGCAATATCAGTCTCACGCATACTAGTTTCCCACAAGATAATTCTAAGTTGTATTTTATACTTTTCATAAAAAAATTCTCTTGCACTGCAAGGTTCACATTTCCTAGGTTATCACAAGGTAATTCCAAGGTTTCTACCTTTTGGAACTATGAACAATCATCTATGATCATAAGCTTAGTGTTCGTGACAACACCATTAGTCTGAGATTTTACGTTTAAAATAGCAAGTCAAGTAAAGAAATCTGGTCATTTCTACGATCTTGGCCACGATGCTGCTGACACATATAATGTTAATAGCAAAATTATTTCAAAACGTATGAATCTAAGAATATTATTTTACCATCGCATTATATAAAAATTGTTATTTAGTTTTAATATCAAAATCATTTAAATATTGCATGCAAATAACAATAACATTATTTTTTACGCTGTATTATATTTTACGAGTCTCAAGAGATTTTTTTATTTATCTTTAAATTGCAGTGGTTTTCTAGTATGCCAGTAACAGTAAATGGATTTTATAAAAATGACCAACCATTTCGGCTATCTTTGTCTGAAGTAGCCATCTAAATTGAAAGGGTAGTGCCTTCTCCCCCATTTGTCGTTTAAGTGCATATTGTTGCATATATACTAGGAGTATATAATATAACCTCACTTTTTGTATATTTATTATACTCCTATTTATTATTAAACGAGCTCTTCGCGCTGAGAATTAAAGTATAAATTATGTATTATGTGTTTGTGTTTTCCTTTGTAATTCTCTCATAACTTTGCGGATTAGAATCTTTTATATATTTATATTTTATTTGCTGAAATGTTTGTACAGTTTAAGTGTTACTAGAGCAACTTCATCTCTGTTATTAAGTACGCGTTTGTATAACGAAGTATTACGTTATTAGGTTAACAATATGTAAAGATAAATGTTAAATACATTTATTTAAGATCTGTCGCATCGTTAGAATGGAGGAGCCTGTATCCCGCTAAACACAGTTATTTGTATTTTAGTTTTATCTAACTTAACAAAAGTTACCTGTTACGTAAGAATTGCTACCTAATAGGATGGTAATATAACCAATCAAGTCGTTCATTCAGATTTTATCATTAAACAAAACTAAGCTCTACAAGTTATTGAAAATAAAAAAGGATGTTTATTTCTAATAATAAAGTAAACGAAATAAAATCATTAATTATAAAATGAAATCCATCTAACCACCGGGAGAGAATATTCGAATAAGGCCTGTCTCAGTATGGCACCGTGTTTCTGCCGGACGTATTCGGGCTACTACGCTTTACCTATCCGAACCATGTAAATGTAATGAGATCGCTCTGGAGCTCTCAGACTGCACCCTACAAAGCAGTCCGAATACGGGCGGTACTACCTCGCACATTAGAACCGAATAAAGGCGAATTTTATCCAAGCGTTACCACTACTACAACGATATCCTATCCGAACCTTTGTAAATGCAAACAGCCGCCTCAGACTGGAGGGGATACCTAACATCGCTTGTTCTTTCGCTGCAATACGGATCTTTTCGGGTCTATTGCGACATCGCGTATGACGAGTATGTTTAGCATGCTTCAGTTTATGTTTGTATTTCAGTGAATCATGGACACGGATACCGATACCAATACGATAGAACTAAATTTAAATTCACGCCCACCAGAACTCAGATATATAATAAATGCTAAAGTCCCTTTAATACCAGTAGTGTATCGATAAAAATTAAAGTTAAAGTTTGCTCTCATGATAAATTATATAAGTACTAAAGAACTCCAATACACCCCCTAATACACGACTACAGACATCTGTGACACACATAGGCGGTTTGCTTTGTAGCTCATCCAATCCGCCGATTTACGTCCGAATACGCCGTCGCTTAAATACGGTCCCATACTGAGACAGGCCTAAGTACTGATGCGGCTAAGAATACGACATAGGATGTTTTTTTTTATATATAGTTTCTCGGGCTTCCTAGGCACCAAGAAACAATTACAATATATTATGGCAGACGATCCGGTCAAAATTGCAGCACTACGAATTTCTTATCGGAAGATACCTTATGAACTTGATATAAAAGAAATACTATCCGCGAAAATGACCTGGCTGTTGAAATCGCTGTAAGATCTTCAGATCAAAAGAAAAATTATAAGATCTTTTTAGATTAAATATTACTTGTTTTCGTTTAAGTAAAATTAGGTAAAAGGTATATGTAACGTAAAATATATGTTTTGTGTTTAGCGGTTTTTATATTAGGCAATGTACTGGAAAATACAATACTCTATTCAGTAAATATTTTTATTCGACTATTATTTACAATAAAAATATATTTTGTTCTAAAACACCGTCATGTGTAATATACAAGGTTTAAGGAATCAGAAATCTACATTACCTATAGGAAATCTACGTGGAAGCCTCACGGGAAAGCTTAAAGCTCTTCTCTAGAATTTGAAGCTTTTTTAGAAACACTTTTTATTCATAAAAACTTTTCTATCCTCTTGTATACGTACATTACGTAGTGTTTGAAACTTTCCACATTTTAGGTTCTAACGATTCAAACCATTACATAAGAATAAAGAAGAAACTTCCAAATATTTTTATAGCATTATACTCGTTTCGTAAGGGATGTTTTATTAATAGTGATATTGGGTTGAAATAACTGAGTACTTCTGACACCATTTGATACAATTAAAATTAAAATAAATATTAAAAATTAAAGATGCTCTAAGCGCTGTTAAAAATGTTTTTAAATTGTATACAAATTTAATAGACAAATAAATATTATAATTCCATAAGAACCGAGTATATTAATTATTTATATGATAAATATAAAACGATTGTTAAGTTTAGAGCGCAGCGACAATCAAACCCTGATAAATGGCCATAAATAGATCGTTCTTTTTGTCGAAATGTAAAGTTTAAAAAAGAAGAACATTATTGGGAGCGATAAAATGCTATTTGCCTAATAAGCCCGAGAAACAATGAACACAAAAAAGAATTGTGATAAAAATATAATTTTATTAAAAGAATAATTTTTGCTAGAATATTTTCGTACAGTATTGTGGTCGGCAACGTGTTTATTTCATACAGACAAACTTTTGTTGGCGACATCAACGTGTCATTGTTTGGCAGCGAGGTGCACTTGTAAATCAGAAGAAATGAGAGATTTTGGGAAGAAGAAATGAAATCCAAATTATTATTTTTTTATAACGAATGCTTACTTCCCGAGATAGTAGACTCTCGATACCTTCGAAATATGCCTATTCGAAATCCAGATCGTAATGGATAATTTATAATCAAGAAACCACAGTTTTATGTTTAGTTTTTATCAAATTAATAGGTTATAAAAGTACATATATTTATATATGTATAATTTTAGAATATTAAAATTATTAAAAATTGTTACATTAAATTTTATTTGTTTTTTTTAATTATATTATAATATAATTTAATTAAATTGTTATATTTTTATTTATTCTTAGTGTAAAATTTTATGGTTTATTTATTTTAATGTTGTAAAACACTGGAAATCTTAATTACGCTTACAAATAGTTTTTATCCCTGAGATAAGACTTTTTAGCCACGCCTACGCACTCGTCTTTCCCTTCTACACTTCTTAAAACGCATTGTTTATTTTAACTTACTCTGTGAGGAGACGATCCTCTTAACCAACAGTTTAACTGGGGCACAATACAACATACAACACACAACGGACGGACGCGTATATTTCCATTTAATTCGAACTACATTCGTAATCAATGTAATTTATACGGATGCTCTGAAGCTTGTGTTTTACTCGAAACCAATTAAACTATTAATATTAGATGACCCAGCGTTTGAACAACTTTTATTCAGTTTGAATTATCGATTTCCGCGCCGGATTACACTACGATAGATTGCTGATATTCAAATTAGTAATATGTTGATTGCATCAAATATGTACGAGGTACGAAATTATTTTATTTTTACCGTTATTAATTGAGGTACGTGTTTAACAAATAGGACTTTTGCAGCGCTAATTGAGGTATTATTGTATTTACTATAAAAAGTTAACGAGCAGGTGCTATCCAATGCATTTATCTGAAAACGGAAAACAAACACCTAGCTAAATGTTGTACGCATTACTTTTTACAGGGTAAGAAGGGTTGATGTTTCAGTTTTTTTAACCATGTGTTCATTTCTATTCACTTTAAGTCTAAGGTAGTTATATACTGATAAAAACATAAGAAATTTATCTAATATAAGGTACTTTCTACTTTTTTAAGATTTGTATGTTTGTCCACTCTAAACTCAAAACGTTTTTTACGTAACTTTACGTTCTGTAATTTGTTAAAGTTATTGTTCTTTATATATTTCCGTTATATTCTCATTAAGTAAATGCAAAATACAATGTAGTCTTTACTAATATAACAATTTTGTATGTAATATTATATATAATCCAACATAGCAAAGCTTTAGAAACATAAAGTATAACTTTTGTTAAGTAACTCTTATATTATATTAACCTAAACAAGCGATGTAATAGTTACACTTCTTAATGTTAAATGAACCTTAAATATATATATATATATATATATATATATATATATATATATATATATATATATATATATACAGCCAGGTAAGGTGTTATTATCTTTTCCAAATAAATACCTAAGTTAAATAAATATCTATGTTGTTTCGATTTTTACTTCAATTTTATAATTTTGTTTATAGTTTGATAAAAATTACAAACTATTAGCCGGTCATGTTTTATATTAAATTTGAAAACATATTTCTGCTAAATTTCATAGAATTTATTTCTCGGGCTTCCTAGGCACGTAGCCTTTTATGGCCCCTAATAATGTTTTGCTTTTTTTTTTAACTTTATATCCCGATAACAAGAATTCATATCATCATATCAATCAATCACGTATATTCAATTAATATCATATTCAAGCTATTCATGGCCACTGATCTTGCCGTATGATCTGATTTAACTCATAATGTATTATTTTGCGAGTAGTGGATCTAGTGACCCACTTCCTCCTACTTTAAATCATAATTACATTAATTTGTAAATATCATTAACTTGTTAGATTGTAAATTGATGTAAATACAAAAATAAAATTAACTCTTTTTATGACACGTTTACAACTAAAGTGCGCACACTTAAGTCAACTTGCGATGAATTTATGTCAGTGCCTTACAACAAATGTCAGCCTTTTTTTGAATAAAATCCGACTCCAACCATTCAACACTGAATGGAACTGAATAGAAATGAAATATAATTTTAAATAATGTTCTGTTCACTTGTTATACTTGTATTTTATTTATATACATTTTTCATTTATATTATTTTCATAAAGCATCAAAAATTGTTATAAATGATATTCGTATATACAATAGGTAGTACATGCAATAATATTACTACATTTGCAAGCACAGAGTGTTCAATAATACGACTATGTTTAACATAATACATATTTTTAAATATTAGTTTAAACTTATTTCGGTAGCAAGAGAGTTTTCACCTTATATTATTAGGAATACCCGTGGAGTATCGTAAAGATAGGATCTTAAAAGTTGTTAACACTTTTTGAACACCTTGTGGATGATATATCGAATTTACTTTTCAGTATAGCTGAAATATGATTCATATTTTGGCTTCGCGCCAGATGGCCTGTACACACCTGTGCTTAAAGGTAGCTTTTCGGCTTTCGCTGTTTGCCTGTTTCTCTCCTTTAGCGTGATATATTTTTATTTATATTTTTCTTTTTAAAACATTTCTCTACTATTATGCTAAAATGTAGAATATGGTTTTTATGAAAATACTACTTTTTTATGTATCTGTTATTTAATTTTTGAATATTATAGCAATTACCTTATTACATTCATGTTTATTTACTAAAAAAAAATGTATAAAGATATTGATCATTTGACGTACGTTTAAAAAATTTACAGTGCATCTAATTATTACGTCACATGCAAAGGGGGAAGAGAAGGTCCACAAAATATGACAAGAGGGAGAGAGGAGTCATCTAATCCCTAAAATTTAGGTTACAAAAGAAAGAAAAACAAATTAAGATAAAAAAATATATATCTTTTTTCCGACAACAAGGTCCCCAGTACTATGTTTAAAAAGACACTGGGGCCTAATTTATGTGACGTAATTTATTACATTTAATGTGATTTGTGACGTAATTTATGGTTTATTTGCAACATAATTGTTACGTAAATAAAACCATTTTATTTACTAGGTGATCTATAATACATCACCATAACCTGAAGGATGTGTTAACACTGGAGATAAGACTGCCTGTAGATAATATTGTTGCTCAAGGTTTTCATTTTATCTTTATATAGCAAGTAACTAATAAAGAGAAACAAAAATATATAACTATTCTTACCTTATACTTTTTTGGATTGCCATTCGTTTCCATTCAATTTCCTGTAATGAATAGAAAAAATTCTCGTATTAGATATGTAAAATAAAATAAATGGGATATAACATATACAATGGGAAACACATAAGAAGAACAGCAAGGTTTAGATTGGGAAATGAGGAAAAAGGAAACAGATACTGGGAAAAGAGTGAGGAAAGAAAGTGTAGAGTGTGCGGAGCGGAGGACGAAACACTGGAGCACATTAAGTTTGAGTGTAACGAAAAAGTAGCGAGTGAAAGGAATATTGGCCAGCTATTAAAGGGAGGCAGTGAAGGAAAGAGGTGGATGGCGGAAATAGTAAGAAAGAAAGAAAAAACAGGAGAATAAATAAGCTGAGAATAATGTAAATTTAATTGTAAGTTGAAGTATATAAAATGTATTAAGAATGTAGATTGTAAAGCCGAAAGGCGAACAATAAACAATAAACAACAACAATAAATGGGATACAATCATATACTATTACCAGTAGCTATCACGAAAATAACTAAGGCTAGCTACACACTGTAGACAAGACTCTTTAGACAGTTAGCGCATTCAGCAGAGGTCATAGAAATAAATGGAGATGCGATCATTTGTAACAGGCTGTTTGTAGATACACCTAAAATATATCTATAGGTTTTTTCTTTATCCTCTTCAAACGCAATGGTGTGTCATTAATTTTTATTCGTCTTAGACAAGTCTGTTTAAAGATAATCTTGCCTTAAGTATGCATCTGGACTTGTGCTACATATTAATAACCAATGTTTCCGTATATATTTATTTCGTGAATATACTGCGTCACATTAATTCGTCACGATTTTTAAAGAAGTCGAATTAGTTGTTGTGAACAACACCACTTCCTAATAAGTATATGATTATGTATATATGCTACTATACTTAATCTATTTAACTTGATAAAACTAAAACTCAATGCATTTTGTATAAATTACATGAAGTAAAATTTACCATAAAAAATATGAAACTATACATAACCATAAAAATGTCTAATATTACTTAAAGTGGGTAGTCTTTGAACCATTTGTTATTTGTTACTTGAAAATGTTCGACTACTCGACTATTCTCATGACATTTTTCATGGTTTTATCCTCCACTCCATCTACAGTGTGGACCATTCTGTTTTTCCGTTTTTTTTGGGTGCTATGTAATGCTGCCATCATTGAATGCACAATAAATACATTGGCTGTCTGACCAATCTGATCCCCGGTAAAATCTACTGCCGCCTAGTGGAGTTGAGCTGATGCGACATAAATGGAGGGGTAGAGTATGGGGAAAGCGTCCTCTTCTCCTTCCACACTGCAATATTGTTAAACTTAACTTCGTTTTAGGTGTTCAACAATAGTGGTCTGGAATAATTAGGATTTAATAATTACAAATCACAAACAGTAGGAAGACCGTAAATTATTAATAAAAAAAATTTAAAAAATCACAAACAGTCTGAAATATTGCTACAATATTATTGATTAACAAATATAGAAAGCGTGTACAATATAAGACTAGACTAGTAATTCTATTGAATATTATGCAGGGTGCGGGAATTTTTTTATTTGAAAGGTGCGCCGCACAGCGGCCATTAATCCTTTGAGAGTGGGGTTGTGCTTCTTTGAAACAGCGTAGCTTAACGTTTATTGTACGGATAGTTTCGTAACGACCTTGCAGTAGACAAGAGGGGAGAGTGCGTTCGCCGTGGTGACTTAGTTTTCATTCGACCAATGCCGTCTCCACACGAGTCGACTGATTGCAAACCTTAGCCCCGAATCTGCTCGAATCGAAAGAGAATACAACTGTGTTGTTAGTGACAGGACGCACATGTATACGGGTGTGAGAAAACACACGGCACGAATGAAAGAAAACTGATTTCAAACTGGTTTTGAGCACATTTGCGTTTCTATGTCGCAGGGCATGCTTGGTTGCTTGCTTTTGATGATGACATCATGAGCAGAGATGTGCACAAATACTATACAGAAGTATTTAAATACATACATACATACAAATATGACACAATAAAATCCCCTATAATGCTATTGTTTAAAGTTCTATGGAGTCACGAAACATGGCTCGACATGGCTCGTTTTTCGTTTTCGTTGGAAACTTCGTTGCTCGGCTATCGGTTTGCTCCAGCCAATATCGAAGCGTTGAAGTGTCGGGACCCAGGTCTGAGAAGCACCAAGCAATACCACATGGCCATAAGATAAGGTCTAGACAGTTGCACTAGGTACTTAGTATTAGAGCGAAATATCGCTAACATTTTATGTGTACCTGCGAATGCCTGACGCAGTCTACATTTAGCTCTCTCGCTAAATCAATTATATTTAGTTACTTAAATCTACTCTTGTCACTCTGATCTAGTAATTACTTTTTTGGGGGCCTATTTTGTTCCGGGGCCTACGCGGACAGCCTCTTCTCGGTACGCCTCTGTGTGAACACTCTTCATTTACAATAACGTAAGCAAATACAATAATATTTGTAGATCTTCAATATGTATCAAACTACATGTCGCGCAACATGTAAAGATAAACACCATTTAACAAAAATAAACACACATTTGTTTAATTATCTGTTTTTTTTTAATACAATTATTGACAGTGTAAATAAACTGTACGACAAGTGCATGACGTAAAGCAAATAAACCCAGATGTTGGGACGTACAAATATTATACTAGTATTATGTAATACGATAGCTGAATGATGTAGCAACAGCGTAGCAGCGTAACCATCGGACGTAACTCGCTTAGCTGACGTAGGCAGCTACAAAAAAATATCAAGTCAAAGCTATTTATCACTAAAACAATTATAATTCATCATTCTGTGTACAAATTATTGTGTCAATGCAGTTTAACTATTATCAATTTATTGACATGTTCGGGATTATTATTTATTGCAGCAATATAATAGTGCAAGTGCATCCAAGTGGATGATGATTTACAATTTATAATTAGCTGGGCGCTTGCACCAGTTATTCATACATTAAATTTCGGACCAGATAGATATTTTCTGGGTTTGGTTATTATGAACTAAATTTGATAGTATTAAAAACAAATGAACTGAGACTGATAGTATTAAAACAAATAAGATAAGAATTTGAACCGTATAAACACTCTGTAGTTATGATGTTAAAAAAAAATATACGTTACATGTGAAACAAATTAGAAAAACTGATTAAAAATTAAAAGACAAATTAAAAATATGATCGGCAAGAAGGTTGAATAAGCCAAAGCCTAAATAAAGAAAAATATAACCTCCAAAATGTGACAATCTGTCAAAATGCAGTAGGAATTAGTTTTAAAAGAAGTTTAATGTCAGTTTTTGAAAAATATAGAAGAGAAAACAATTTATATTACTAATTGTTATTAAAAATAGCAATTTTAATTATTTCACATATAATTTTGTCGAACTGTCAAAATTTATATTACTAACGATGCATACGCACCAACTAAATTAAGTAAACTTAAATTAAAACATAAATGTGAAAAGGAATGCTTAAACGAGAACCTTAAATCTAGATTACAATATTAAATAAAAACTGTAAATTAAGTATCAAAACAGTGAGTGGAAATGAGGCTTTAATAACGGAGATATTTAGATATATTTTAATAATTATTTTTTTTATAGATTTTAACGTGAGTGTACTGCAACTGGTACTAAACCGATTTTTCATTACTTAATACCATTAAAAATATATAGTATAATTAGAAATGACCAAAAAAAATCTATGATCAAAAAAAATTACATACAAAATGTCCGCACATACTCGTAATAATAAAATAAACAAAAACATAACGTTGATATCGCCTGGTTATATGGGAAGTTATCAAATTTATGATTATCCCTATTTTTAGTGTATATCACGGAGACTTTTATAGGCCTACATGCTCGTGCTCGTGCTCGGACTGAGGCTAGTACAGCCGCACTATTGTACCTAGCTGTAGGCAAGCAAATAGTGAAATAAACAAATAGTGATGATACCGTAAATTGCAAAGGCGGTAAAAGTATGCATTGTGCAGACTCGTATATAATAGGGTCTTTCAAATATATACTGGAATATCTGAATACAGATTTATTGGCGGTTTATAAAAATAGAAAGAGAGGGGCTTAGTTTTCTACATAGTTTCTTTCAACGAAATTATGTTTTCTCTGTCGGATAGGAAGCTTTGTGATCCTTTCATAGAAAAAATAAGATGGCTACTCCAGTATCGAATTGCACATATACTATTAGACCGCAGCGTCGTCTTGAAATCTTTGCTTTCCTTTCAGTCATATATGGATAAGTCAGGACTGTAAGGTGCGTCTTCAAGAGGTTGCTAGAGTAATTTAGTGGGATTATTCCATAGAGATACGCGAAGTGTACGGGCGCGTGTAAGAGGAAGCGATAGATGCAAAACGAGAGATAGCCTACCGAGTGTCCTATCTGTTTCATCCTAACCGAACCGCTGCTGCTGGCTTGGTTGATTGGCGGTATGGTAGAGGGTAAGCTAGCAAGCAGACGCTATTGTTAAAATAAAAATAAAGATAAAAATATTTGTAAATAGTTAGTGTAGCATACAGTAAATTTTAAATAATATATTCAAAGCATTTTAATGTCCAGATAATGAATAAAGACACACACAGTTTTTTTTCACAGTTTATCACAGTACTCGGCTCGAAAGAGACACAGAGGACATTCGTGGCTATCTCTCTCTTTGCCTATATTACAGTATTCAGCCTCTTAGTCTTATATCTCTATGGATTATTCCGAGTTTGAGTTGTTGTTCGCGGTCTCGCGTTGTCATGCAGAAGAAAGGCAGGTCGCATTCACTGTATGTCGATCATGTTGAAAGTCAATCAGCAGTACACCTTTTGAAACCAAAACAAAGTGGCCCAAAAATTTTCGGCTGACATATGAGTCTTGTCGTTGAACGACCGTGATTTTCACACTATCACGATCACTTCAAAACTCCTGGGCCCAATTTAACAATTGAGTTTTACTCAGAGTGAAATCACCGAACTGTGCTTGGATTCTCTTAAAAATTTCGCGCGATTTCATACCTTTGTTGATGAAATGGCAGATTTCAGAGTAAGGGCCATGTGCTATTAACTCTCCTTTCTCTTGTCACCAATTCCTCGGCACTTTGTGCGTCTCACGTAAAGACAGGAATAAAAATTCCGCTTTATATTTGTAACAAAGCTCATACTATCTACATTTCTCTAACCTTGTGCTTTCAATCCGATCGCCAGACGTATCACAAAAGTAAACATGTAAAAGAATTCAAATTTCTTAGATATAAAAACAATAATCAAAAAATAATTTAAACTTGCTTATATGACATGCTAAAACCAAATTAGCGTGCATAGTTACTCATATTAACTGCAAAATATTTTATATGAAATGCAATATATGTTTTACAAAATGATAAGCAATCAGTCTTAAAAGCATAACATTTACGTTTATTAAATAGTGCAGCCAATAAAGAACATGCAAGGAAATTTCATTTTGAAATATATTCATGAATTTTATAAAAAAATAAAAAGTTATTTAAGAGACTCCTGGTTCTAGCCGCCTTTAAAAATAGATAAATTAGAATAATCATCTGAAGAGATTACTCCACATTGAGATTTTCAATTAATCGAATGTTCTTTTTCGCTTTGATTTGTTAATAATATTGTATTTTGTATTTTGAAGTTAGGCATTACATACCTCCGCTTTAAATTCACAGAGTAAATTTCATTTGATTACATAAACCATTTTACAACTATTTTAAAACTACTTATCAAACTTCATCTTCGTGTCCTTTATACTCCTGCTTACTCCTAACTTTATTCATTTATTATATTCCCTCCTTCTTCCCCTGTAAGATTTTCATCAAGTCTACTTCACTTTCCAACTTCTCCCGACACCTACTCTTAATGTTGTCTAATTTTTCTACTTCCTTGCCACACGTCCTACATAATTTCTTCTCCTCTGTTCCAGATCATTTTCTTTTCTTTACCTCTCTGTTTTTCTAAGTATTTTGGAATTCTTTTGAGCCATAACTGACTAAATCTGGTATTGTACTTTGCTTCATCTCTCCTCTTCATCCCATTCTATTGTTGATCCCCTATATCTCTTTCCTTTATCATATTCCGTACCTCTCTTCCTTCCTCTCTCACTCTTACTATCTTTGCCGCCGCTGTTCTTCCTTCTTCGTAATACCTTCTACTCTCTTTACCAAACTCTCTTGTATTATCTCCTCTCTATTTCTGAGTAGTTTCAGTTTCCCTTCGTTTCTCAGTCATTTTAGTTATAATATCTAGTTATGTCAGCTGTATTAAGCTGTATTATTACATATCATGTAACATCTTAATAGGGTTCGCGGTATAACATCATTACTATAACTCAGTTAAGTTCTAGATGCTTTAAATGTTGATGGTAATTACCTCACGTCTTCGGTTTACACTTTTTAAAGCTGTCTTAAAAGATTTGTAAAATTGAACCAAAGAATATATAAAATAACATAATTTTGAAAGTAGTTACTAGAATTTATAGAGTGTATTTAGCAATGGAGTAATAGCAAATGATGTCGTTCAGCGCGGTTCAGAGATGGAGTTAGTTGTATTACACTTGAAACAATATTTCTTATTTGCTGTTAAATTCTAATGATAACAAATCAAATAATGATATTTTGACATGCAAAATTAAGGAGATGTATTTCAATATAATTAATAAGAATAATACCATAAAATTTATGTGGATACCAGGACATTGTGGAATAAGAGGAAACGAAATTGTGGATAAATTTGCAAAGGAATCAATAAATTTAGAAATTGAGATGAAAATGAAATTTCCTTCATATGAAATTTTTAATATAATCAAAAAATTAAACTTCAATTTGAGAAACACAGATTTCATTAACAAAAGTCAGTTAAAAGGAAGAGGTTATTATATGTTACATCCAAATTTAAGTAAGAACTGATATCAAGTATAATCAGAATCAAAAGTAATCATTGCAAAACTCCAGCTCACCTGTACAAAATTAATATTAAATCTGACAATAGATGTCAATGTGGTGTAGAAGAAACTTTGGATCATATTATATTTGAATGCATAAATTATAGTTTAGAAAGATCAAAATTCAATAGTGAAATATTAGATGTGATTAAAACTTTTCCTGTTAATACTAAATTTTTAAGTGATTCAAAATTAATTAGGGAATTATTGAAATATTTAGAAATTTGTAAAATTGAATTATAAATTATAAAAGGTGTATAAAAAATGTTTGATGGTGGCTATGACGAATAAAAGTCAAGGAAAATAAATAAATAAACATAAAAAAATAAATAAATATTTGCTGTTGTTCTACTATTTCTATGTTGATGGGATCAATGTTAAATCTATTTCCTTAAAATATCGTAGAATGATTTTTCATACATTTTAATCAAACAGAAAAAAAAAAATCAATTTAAATTTCATCGTTGTTCATTCAATGTCTTGGAAAAGTTTCTACTTAAATCGTTTTTCTTTTTATACAAAGGAAGAAAAATAAGAGGCACTTTTTATTCATACAAAAGGTTCACAATATCTGATTCTATCGTGAATTTTATGGCTTGTATAATATGCTTGCGATAATAAATCACATTATAAGAAAATAACCTCTTCAGTTTATCGTATATTTTCGGTACACTAGTGGCGCCACAACGGTCAATCATTTAACCTCTGCTATTTCAAAATAATTATTCATTCATATTCAACATTATTTTATTTTATTAATTGATTTTGATATCTCTTTCTATATTATTTATGTAGTATTTTCTTTTACTATTCTATTGTTTTCCCTTTATTTATTTCCTATATTTATTGCTTTACCAAGATGTTTTTCTGTAATGCCTTACTTACTACACAGATGAAAGAAAAAAATATTTTCATATAAAAAAGTCATTTTAAACAAATTTATATTCTATGTTGTTTTAAAGTGATACTTAGGAATATATTTTATGCTTCGATCTATCTAATAATGTTAAAATGGAAACCATTTGCTGAAGAGAAACCTAAACTTGATGCCAAGAACTCATTCGAATTGAGAAGCACGCATACATATCGATGAGTTTCGTGGTTTTAAGGAACATTTTCTGCATGGATTCTATACAGAATCGTATACATTGGAGAAAAAGTATATAAAGCGTGGTTAATCGAACAAATCTTCATAGTCGAGGCCTGTACGACGACTGCTGTAGTTAAATTATCAATAAAAAGTAATGCGCGTTTAACTTGTTTTACTATTATGTATACGTGAACGTACAAAAATAACAGATATTTATGCAATCCTTTAAATAGTAGTTAAAATCAGTTAAGCTGGATTACGTGCAGAATTTAAAAACCTTTAAGATCAAGTTATTTGTTGTAATGATAATTTCATGAAGAATTACCTAATTGGTATAACTACAGGACCGGATTAACTAGCAGACATGTAAAACATATGCCTAGAACTTTGTATAGGGTTAATGAGTAGGAGGGTCAGGGTGGTGTGAGCAGAAGGGTCTAGTCATGAGCAGTAGCGGGTGCTAACTACAAGATAAGGTAGTGCACTTTACTAGCTTTATATTTTTTTTTTAAGTTTTTGTAAAATTTTATTATTGTTTTTAATATAATCAATATTAAGGTTAATACTCATTTTTTCGCTTATTCACAGTTACAGTCACACTAACGATTCAAACGACTAAAGTATAAAAAGTCAAATACCAGCCCTAATTATGTAAACAAAAATAATCTTACAATAACTGACGCGTGACGCGTATTATATGATATTTTGCGATTAAGTTATAGATATTAGGTAGTGCAGCCCACGAGTGCACTTAAAGTGCAGCCGCCCCTGGTCGTGAGACTGACTAGAACTGTCATCGCTGTAGATCTTGGTGGTAGAAGCAAATTTTTGTGTATATGTATTTGTAATTTTGGTGGACCCAGATTCAATGGCAGCAATTGTGACTAGATAAAATTGAGTTTAGCTAAAATCAATTATGATTGAATACAATTGATATTTTTTCCGCTTGTTCCTAAGGTTAATTCGGGCCTGTATCTACCATTGATTACGCATGGTTTCAACAAAAATTAAAATTTTAATATATATACAGGGGGAAAAGGGAAGGATGGATCATTTAGTACTTTGGGCATCCATGAAGGCAAGCGACAATTTTAGACTAGCTACTATTTCAGATACTATATGTTTTGGTTCATATACTGACAAAGATTAAGCACACACATATTCCTCATTACACTACAACTAACTTTATAACGTCGTTTCTATTTCCTTTGTTACAAAACTTGTTTTCTTTTGTTGTTGCAGGGAATCCGAACAACCAGCAAGAGCAAAATGCTGCAGCATCTGACTCCGGAAACAAAGCCGACACAGTAACAGCAGCGGCATCCTCAACATCATCATCGTCAGCACTATTGGGAGAACAGGTGTTAAAAGACCATGCAACATCACAAATAATCCGCCTAACAGCATCCAATGACCACTCATTAGCTGAACAGTTGCGCGAACTGAACAGTAACATCATCCTAGTTCGCGGGACAAGGACAGAGAATGGACAAATCATTTTGCAGAATGACAACGTCAGACTTCAAGAGTTGACAACTTTATCACTGCAACAAATATCACAAACGGATGATAAAAATGAACAGCAATCTCTCCTAACAAATACAGCTAAGTTGACGCCAGTTCTCTTGCAGCAAAGAGTCAATAAAACAACTAATAAACATGAAGGTCAAATTCTATTTCAAACGCTAAAAAGATTAGATTCAGCTCCACCGATTTTGTTGTTTAGAAATAGAAATGATATGCGAAATGGTGGCAGAAGTGCTCCAAGTAGTGCTAACCTTAATTTAGTGAAAACTGAGGAGGATAAGAATAATATTGGTGCTGATGAAAAAGGTGATGTTAATGAGAGAAACCATAACGTTGAAATGGTGCGGAGTTCGGTACCTCTTGGTCCAGGTAAGAATACTTTACCTTTATATTTTATTCATCATATGTAAATATTTTAGGAGCGTGTCAGATTTTTTTCAAAGCAACAAATATCATCAATTTCAATTTATTCTCCTGGAAAATTGTTAACAATGACTTTTATAAGTTGACTACCGTTGAAAGCTAGCTAATTGTATGTAGGTTATCACACAGTTCCAGTCGCCCGTATTTCTTAATCTTTATTTATTTATATACATGTTGAATATACTGGTATGTTCGTTTTTATCTTAACTTTTTTCTTTATATTTAATCGATACATTCAGCACTATACTTGCTGTTTAACTCTAAAAAGCTATTTGGCTGTAACTTAGGCTTTCTTTAGATAGTCAGTGTTGTATTATACATTCATATAAAATCTATGATACTTTATATTTTAAAACACATATAACACACTTTAGGAATTGTTATTTTTTAATGAAACTTATGTGTTGCTTCTGAAATCAAAGACTTTTATTTTAGTAATTTACATACACATTATAATAATTAACTGTTTAACTTAAACCATACTACCTTACCTTAAATCAAAGAAATGACATTTAAAGTTTATTATTTATATTGTCAATTCCTTTTTATCTAATTTTATAATAATTTAACATTATGCACAGTGAGTCCAGTCAGCTCCAAATATAAATTGTGTAAGCCCAGCCCGTTGTAGTGTATGCCAAATACACTACAACGAAAGTAGCTACAATTTATATATACCGTTAACTCACCTAACCAGAATAAAATTGTAATATCTCTGGTCAGTGTTACCAACTAAAGAAATATAATTTTTTTACACACATATACCTAGTTTGTTGGTACCCGATCTAATAGAGGGAGGTAGGTCAGAACTATTCTAATTTCAAAATTAACGATTCTTTATTTTCATACTTTGAAGAATCAACATTAATTCTAAATTCATAAATTTAAATTCATATACTAAATTCTAGCTCTAAATTAAATAAAACACAGAAATAAAAGCATACCAAACTATATTTCTTTGTAGAAGAAAGAACCTAGTGCTATTCAAATTGCCTTTGTTATAACAAGATCTTTAACAGTATTCAGTACCATGGAATATTTGCGACAAGATTGTCTTTAGAGAAATTTAAAGTTAAAGTTCTCTTTGTTTGTTCAGTCTCTTTTTCAAATGTATTTGTCTCATGTCTCTCTAATTACAGTCTTGTATATAATTTACTTAACTTTGAATTAGTTAATACATATGCTTTTTATATAAAGTGAGGATTACTCTATAACCATGGCGTTATAGAATGAGCAATATGAAGCTTTACATGCCATTCGATTTTCAAACCAACATCAATTATGTTAATTAAAGTTTTTATTTATTGGTGATAAAATGACAGCTGGCATAACGCCATTATCACGTGTCATTATTGTTAATGAATATTATCAAGTAATTAAATAATTAACAAATATATAGTGTTAATTTAAAAAAAATAATATGTATTATTAAATTAAAAAAAAGTAATGAACTAAAAATATAAAAGCATAAAGGTACCAATCAACAAATCGAAAGAATTTTTTGATAGTATCAACCTCTAAATTTCATAACATTCCGACCATATTTTTCAGAGTTACAGTGGTATTAGTGGCGCTACTTATGTAAGTTTCAAAACAATGAAAAAATCTGAATTTCGTGTGCTGATAAAGTATTACTTTTTAATTGTCCGAATAACTCTTGTCAAGCTTTGCTTTGCTGGAATGGTATATTTTCTCAGCACGTGTCAGTATACTTCTTAATAATTAATATATAATACATATGTAGAAAATAATATTCACACCACCATATCTACACAAACAAACAAACTTACTTACATTTACATACACATACTTAGTTATATGTAATTTAAAAAGTTTTCAACTAATTTATTTGGGAAATTGTGGTAAATTCCAATTTTGTGTTCTGTATGGGTAAGTACTTTCTTAGTTCCGAATGGGAATAGTTTTCGGATATAGGTCACTGGCATGAAAGACTATATGTCTCTGTGGGTGGCAGCACTGGCTATGTGCGGGTGGTTGACGGTCCTAACGTAGAGGGGAACGTTAGTGGTGGAAAACGTTTGATCATAATAATATATCGTTTGTTATGGATGTATATTACTTTAGATTATGGATGCTGTGAGGTAAATTAAGGGAATGAAGACTCACCCGGTTAATATTTGTAATTCAATGCTAATTTATGATAGTTTACTTGCACTATTTAATTTAATTAACGTTGGTCTTCCTCACATACCTGTGCTATCAATTTTTTTTCAACAGCAGTCAACGTCACGCATCAATGCTGTTGATATCTGTGTTATCTAGATAATATATTGCATTCTGTAATTTATAGTAATATGTATTGCTCTAATAATATATTGTTTAGTATATTAAGTACAACTGAACTGTATATTTACGTTAAGTAGTACGTCAGCTGAGTAGAGGAGCTAGAATTACATAAGCTAATAAACCACTCGTATGAGAACCTCTCCATAATGTCACATACTTGTAGACCTACAACCTACAACCTACAACTTGCATGAGTAACTTTCAATAATCAATACATAAATGAAACACTATAAATCCAGTTCGTAGCAGTTTGCTACGAAGCTACGGGCTCAAATATTGACGTAGCATTCTATTTATCGGACACACGAACCGATATCTTGAAAAGTAAAGAATAAATATTGTCGTAATCTATACTACATAGCATATTTCATTGTTTGATAAGTTTTAGATATTATTATGATTATTAGATATTACATGAGTATTAGATTTGTTTAGTTTGCCCTTCAGTTCTTTGTTCGAATAAATTTGTAATTAAAAACTTAATTACTTAATGTTAAATCATTGACTAATAATAATCTCGGGTTTTATTTTCGAGGCTGGTATTACATCACTCAATAACGTACGAATATATTTATTGTAATAATAAATGAATTAACGAAAGAATTTCTTTGAAATGTCCACACATACCAATATGATAAGATATCTTAGAGTATTAAACAAAATCTTTGAATCTTTTTTACATATTTGGTTATTTTTAATTTTAAAGTTAAAAAAAAATCTTTTCAGTTTTTTTTTCATGTAATTAGGATTTTTGTTTTGGCTTACATTAAGCACAGATTTCCTTACGTCTTTATTATCGCGTAGTGAGCTTTGGTCGTTGGGGAATCTTATAAAGTTGTATTAAAGCTTGTTTTATTTTCATAAAAACTATTTATTTTTTTTATTTTAAAATAAGAAACTTTTATATACGTGTAAAATCCGTAAAATGTGGTAATTCATATTATATAATATAGATATAGATGTAAAGTATGTGTATCTATGAACAGGGTCATTACAAAGAATAATTTATACCGGAAAATCTAACACAGGGTGTTTTTATCAAATTACGAAATTACATTGTTTTAGTTTTAACTTGACTAATTCTCAATTAAAAGAATGGGATGATAGTAGTAAGTACAGTGTTAGCTATCCCATTCATAACAAAATTGTACATTGCACAATTCACTAACGTACTCCATGGAGTCCACAAGTACTAAATACTTAATACTCTTTGTTTTAAGATAAGTATAACTTTTACATAAATTCTGCTATATAATGACAGTTATAACGTTCTTGTTTTCTTTTTCTTTTTTCCCTTTTCTCCATTCTTCTCTGAACCTCTGCCATCTATCTCCTTCCTTCCTTAACACTTTTCTTGCATTCTTATTTCCTTTACTATTCCCGCTACCTGCTACTCTCCCTTTGACTCTCCTTCCTTCCTTCTTCCATGCACTTCCATTATGCATCTCTTTCCTCCCTTGTCCCTTTAATGTATTCCCACGTTTCTATTTCTTTCTTGCACATTGTGCATACCCTCTCCTTTCTTTTTTCCCAATATCTGCTGCCTTTTTATTCTTTTACCTTTCTAAATCTTGCAATTAATTCTCCTTACATTTTTGTCTGTTTTTCTTCTATATATTCTAATACCACCTTCTCGCATAGACATTCTTTTTTGTTGTTGTAACTCTCAGTATCTGCTTCTTAAATCTTTCTTCACACTTATTCTTTCTTCTTTCCTTCTCTCTGCCTATTCTGCCGCCATTCCATTCCTTTAATAGTACTCTTTCCTCCATTTCATTCTCCCGTTCCACCCTCTTTTCTAAATTTTTTGCGTATCTTCCTTAGGATCTCACAATCTGCCTTGCTCAGTTTTTCTTCAAATGTTACTGCTCTTCTTCTTCTATTACCTTATACTCCGGCATACATTTATCCAACTCTGTTATCCATTTCATATATCTTCCTTGTATTTTTCCAACGTCTTTTCTCCAGATCTCTGCTTCATATACAATGATGAACTATGTATTAAGTTCTAAATAATTATTTGACTGATACGTTAAGCACGCCTTTTCTACACCCTGTCTTTATTTCACTACATGCTGTGTTTTGTATAAGTATATATACATATATAAATGGCAGAATCATGTTATTATGCAAATCACAGTTATAACAGTAAAGGTCTTGCAGAATAGAAATCTTCTTGTTTTCCGTTATCTTATTTGATAAAACCACGATGAGCACGACAAAAGATGTTAAAAAATAAGAGACTAAAAAAATGTTTAAATGTAATAAAAATGTATATTTTACTACCAAGATTTTATTACGAGAACTCTCTATTTGTGAATTGTTTTAATTTCTGATTGTCTGCGAGAACGATTCGAGTTCATTGCTGTCCAGTCAGTGGCTTTAACAATGAGTAGAAAAAGAAAATGCTCAGCTAAAATCTGTGCCAATAATTTAAAATTTGTTTTCTGATCTCTGTAAACCAATTAAGATTGATAACAAAGGATGTAGATCAGGGGTGGGCCAGAGGTCGATCGCGGTCAGCTACGAGCGAAATTTTAGATGACCGCGTAAGAGATATACCCCACATAATATTAGATATTCTCTGTATATTCATATATGCTCTATAATGTGAAAATAATATCTTGTATATATATAGCATATACATGAAATGAATAAACATTTCAGTATATACTATGTGCATGCAGCAAAATATAAATATGCACACACCTTTGCATTTGCACATACATTGACATAGAGTGTAGGTTTTATATCACAAATGTATATACATAGAATATTCAATATACATGAATCCTGAAATGTAACTGTTCATAGTTAAAAAAGTTTCACTTCAAAATTGATATTGCCTTATTTAAATGCACAAATTGATAAATATACTCCTTCAATTTTAACTTGAATTATTTATTAGCCTCTGTTCATGATATTTCGAGAGCTTGTACATATTTAAACATGAAGCTTTATTTTAGAATGCAATCTAGTTGTAAAAACTTAATTTATGTTCGTTTCAGTGTTGTTTCCACTGTGTTTTCCGTACGGTACTTCCCCCACGTTCTCGTCTACCCTCTCTCACCCACATTTGCAGCTGAGTTCAGTTGCTTATATATTTTATTAACACATATTATATTCAAGTCCAAAAGTAAATGTAAGTCCGAAGAATCAAAAGTTGTTACAAGACTATGAGAATTATTTTGATGGGTCAAATCAAATTATTTTTAATAATAATTCTTCTATATTATATATTTTATAAATAGTTTAATAATAAATCAAAGTTCAATTGATTATGTGTCACATAATCATAGAAACTTATTTGGCAGCTGTATGTATGTATGTATGAGTATATATAGAAGGCATCGAAAATAATCCGAATTAAATTAAATTAAATAAATAATATAATTTTATAATATAATTTTTTTAATCGAATATTCTCTACAGTGCCGTTCCAAAATTGATGTGGTCTGGGCTGGACAATATGGCGACATTTTGTTTAGCCCCTGCGCAATAATTGGAGGCCGGAGCCTTCTTTAGATCTCGCGCGAAATCTATTTTATCTAGTCTAGGCATGGGGCGGAGCGCACTCCCGGAAATATGCCATTTATTCTATAGAAACCCGGTAAACAATTTGATAAAGTGTCCTTTTTTGTGACGTTTCTATCACTATTGCATTTCAATTGTAGTTCGCATAAACTTTATCTTCATTTGTATTCCGACAGGTGGAGTGGTTTCACTATTTATAAAATAGACATTTCATTTGAACGACTGTGAAAAACTGAACTGTAAATGAACGCTGTCATGACAAAAAAATCACACGCATTTTCAATACGATGGCATAATAATTTTAAAATGTTTACTGTGAAATTTCAGAGATAAAAAATAGTATTGTCATATCCGATTTAGATTCTTAAACAGAAAATAATTACACTTTTTAATGCGCCCCATTCAAAATAACTCGATTGGCTCTTTAAGTTACTTCTTTATCTAATCATATTGAATTTCACTTTTTCAATATAATTCTCTGAAACTGCGATCGTAATTTTACTACGTTGGCAGCCACCATTACGACTTGTGAAACTTGAATACATTTTTAAGGGTAGTATACTAGTATACCCGAAGATCTGCTTTCCATTAGATTATACGAAGCCTCTAATTCACTAATACATTTCAGCTACCCCACTTATGTTATATTATGTGAAATTTAATCCCTTATATCTTTGAAAAGAGGGTTGATAAATTAAATTATATGAAAATAAATTTAATTAGTTTATTCTTACCGTAGAATAATTAAGTGATGTTTTAAATTTAATTTATAAATTCATCGTTTCTTGAGTTTATTTAAATATTGTTAAACAAGTGTTGCCATCTACATGTTTCATAATTATTTATTTATTTAGTTCTTTATCTTGAATTACGTATAATGCTTGTTGCAGTTAGTTCTAAGAAATATTTAAGGACGTTCACAATGAGCAGTCTTACTCAACTTATTCTTCTTCGCAGTGCAGCCTTAGTCTAAGAAAGAGGCGTCTAAAGAATTTCTTGGATCAATTTTTTTTTACAGTGGAGATGTGTGGATTATGTCCGATATAATAATCTAGTGGATGAAAGTAATTGATAATCATTACCTCTAATTCTTTCAATAAAATAAGGAATTCAACTACTGCAGAGATCTCCAAATTTATCAAGCAGCTGTAAATTTCATTAAAACTAAAAATGGTAAATGGACCAAATTGAGTGATTGCCAACGCTTTAAATGAAATGCTGATTATCCGAAAACCGTAACAGATAATTCAAAATGGTTTTTAATTTCCATACAGTACAATGTCTGTACATCATGCTTGAAATTTGAATTTGCAACACATTAATGTGCTAGGATCACACCTTATATCCAGCTCTCCCCTCTAGATATGGTACTGCTCTATATACTATATACTATATACTATATGCTCTATATATCTATAAACTATATCTTTATATATAAAAATTCAGCCAGCATACGAGCATGTTTGTGCTCGCAAAGGTCAAAAAGTAATCGGTCGATTGACTTGAAATTTTGACAAAACGTTGCATTCGAATACGATTCATTTCTTTCGATTCTTTTCAGTTGATCGTCGCTTGTGTTTGTGTGAGTCTTTTTTTTATCTACTTTCCAATTCATTTCGTATTAGACTAAGTCGAAGCGTGGCCGGGTATAGCTAGTTTTATATATATGTACGAGTATAACCCTAAAGGATCTAAACTCTTAAATTATTTCAACATTAAATTTAGCCTTTCACATAGTTTAACCGTTACCTTATTAACTACAACTATGTCTCAGATTAGAATGTTTCTCCGAATTCCAGAAATAATAGTTTTAGTTGAAAGTTTATGTGCAACTACGAAACTGTGTGTATGTGTGTGTGTATGTGTTCATGTTTACGTTTAGGTAGGGTTTTGTTTAAATAACAACAGAATTAACCAATACTTGTAACTAAAACTAAATATAAAATCAAAGAACGGAAACATCAAAGCTTGCAAAACGAATTGAATGAAATTACCTCTAAATTTAGAACAGATTTTGATATTTTTACTCTAATGTTTATATTACTATGTTCAATTTATAGTAAAATACATTTTATGACTACCCTGTTTATATGTAAAAAATCTAAAGCATTAAGCAGCATGCACATTGGTTCAACATTCAATATTTCATTATCCTGCATTAGCGTGCCTTAGACGGGCCCTGTATCAATATTTTTAAAGGGTACAGATTTTGCACAAAAGGAACAAAAACGCTCGCAATGAATTAAAATAATTATTTATTGATTATACGTTATTTCTTCTGGGAACTAAGCTAAGTACGGCCTAAGAGTTTAAGTGAGATTGTGGATAACATTTTATGAATTTTTGTATCATTGATACGGCGGTAGCTACGCCAATGTTATCTTGTCACCTAAAGTATTATTCCTACTCACTGTTTTTATTTTGTATTTAATTTATACTGTATAGTATATGGGAATATGCTTAATTATTCGCTGCACTATTTTATATACTAAATTTAAAAAAATATATATATATTACTAGCTGTCCCGGCCACGCGTTGCTGTGACTAACGTTTTTGTCATATTACATTACATAGCGCCATCTATTGAATATTTACTCAATCTAGTCAACAGAATATTTACTCAATCTAGTCAACAGATGTCGCCATCATCGTCGCCAGATGTCATATGTCATATACAGATAATTATTAGACAAATAATTTGCAATAAGATAATATTGCAATCATAAATTGAGATGTAAGCTATCCTATCTTTCAAGTTGGATCAAACTGCACACGGTGTACAAATTTGATTAAAATCGGTTAAGTAGTTTAGGAGTCCATCGCGGAGAGACAACGTGACACGTAATTTATATATATTAAGATATTATAACTTACAAATGTGACAATCTGTCAAAATTCAGCACGATTTAGAAGTTCAATGTTAGTTCAATAGAAGCCAAAAAATAGAGAAGCAAAAACAATTTCTATTTCTAATTGTTATTAAAAACAGCAATTTTAATTATTCCACATTCAATTTTATCCAACTGTGGAATTGTCAAAATTTGGAATACTAACGACGCATGCGCCAACCAACTAAATTAACCAAACTCAAATTAAAACACGGATGTGATAAGAATTGCCTGTTTTGAAAACGTGAAATCTAGATTAAAATATTAAATAAAAACGTGGCTTTATTGTGAAAATATTAACCATCTTTTCTTTCACATACTGCTACATAAAATTAATGTTGGACCAGTGGCACAATCCTTTACTTTTAGTGAGTGCATATGTAAGTACATTAGCTAATAACGGTTCAGAGACATACATAAACTAAAACTACAAAACTTGTGCCAACATAAGATAAACAAACAATATTAACCATTTGAAATATTTTAAAATGTCAACAGATAAAATTTAACTATTTCTTTAAATTTAAAATATTCAGAAGTTGGTAACTATCCTAATTTATTACGTATCAAATCTTTAACAATATTTTATAGACCTATAGATGGGTATTTTAGATTACTTTATATTTCAAAAGTAGTGGCAGTTATGTTTCTTAATTCACCTAACCTCTAAATGGTTAAATGTCTGCCACGTCAACACTGCCGCCATTTTGTTTGATCTTCTGTTACCATACGAGGTCATTCTGAACACGCGATATACCGGAAACTAATAAACAATCCTGGATTTGGTTGTAACTGGAATCAACTCAACAACAGACTGAAAGTTTAAGGATAAGAAAGAAGAAGAATAACTAGTCGAAGAACGGATTTCATATAATAAATGTCTATTTATTAATAGACACATTTGTGGAATATTAATCAGATATTTTCTGAATGTTATTTAGAGGTTATATTTCTTATAAATGACTTACTTTAGCCGGCTTTACTGGTATAAGAAAATCTATAAATTTTTAACTTGATGTAATTTAGTAGAATACGTCAGCGGTGGCGTACCAAGAGTGACAGGGACCTGTGGTGGTACTCAATATGGAGGTATATCATGACAAATGTCCGGTAAAACATTTACCGATTTCTCACGCATTATCAATTGTATCTAGTCAAATCGTTATCTTTTTTAGATACCATACAAAATTAATTCAATCTAATTATAATTGTACCAAGTTTTTGCAGTCCTGTGTTTGACCGTCATTACCCTCCCCTCATCGGTATGCTTCTGTACATCAGTCTATTTCTAATACTTCTAATACTGGCAATAAATATGTAAAGAAATTATATTTTTGTACAAAGTTCGTCTGTCGGTAAAACAGTGACCATAAACTAATGGACTTCATAGATAACGTTGTAAAGAATAAAGACTAATACAGTTGATATTTTGAGCTGACAGAACTCACTATGCATATTGTTAAGTTATTATTAATTAGTTAAAAAGGAACTGACAATTTAAATAATAATCTTTAAATATCGTTTGTTTGATTTCAGGTAAGATAGTATGATTTTAGCTAAACAGTGTAATTATTATAACGTGTATATAAAATACTAAAATAAAAGTCTTTGACTTCAGAAGCAACACATAAGTTTGATTAAAAATTTCCTAATAAAATTGAAGATATTGTCATATAAATATATGATTATATTTGCCATAAACAAAACAGTCAAACCAATCGGGTTCGCATCGGACTCTAATTACCTTTATGTAAATTTGGCTTCGTTTAAGATAGGTACTTTAAATAAACGAATACTACAGTTTACATAACGGGGCAAATACATATTACTTACAAAATATGTCAAACAACTTCCGTTTTTTGACGGCTATTTAATATTACAACAAAAGCACTTAAACCAATCGGAATTCAGTAATTATTAAAGTTTTGTTTGTGATAAACAATTCTACAACATTGTTGTTTTCGGGTCGTAAAAGGGTAGTAAAGTGTCATACGGAGTAGGAGTAGGGATGTTGGGGCGTCTAGAGGACACCCAGGGGTAGGAGTCGAGAACAGGACAGAGGGTGATAAAGGACTTAATTAACCCCTGTTTATTGTCCCGACGTGGTCAAGGTTGGGCTGTTTCAACTTAGTTAACAGTATGTTTTGTGTGCCTCACATATTAAGTGATGTTTTAAAAGCACAAAGTTAGTTATAAGTAAATGTTAAGAAAGTTTTACTCTGTTATTTTAACTAGCTAATAAGAGTAAGAGAGTTAGAGATATATAAATTAGAGTGAGATGGATAAAGAAAATTTGTTTGTAAATTAAATATGAAGTATAAAGTTTGTATTAAGTTTGTGTTAGACATTTTGAAAAGAAGTCTTAATTATTAAGTTCAGAGAAGTCAGCAATTGCTGACTTTAATTGTTCCTTTTTAAATGGTACTCTTATTTTCTTTAGAAGGATCAAAGAGTATTTTTAGAAATCAGAAAAACAAATTCTATGCTTTAAATAATGTCGAGTTATTACTTAATTACGAGTGCATTTTATAGCATCTAATATTATGAATTTTATGAAGTCACTAGATTAAAAAATGTCATGTCATATATTAAACGATCTTAAATGGAAACTAGAAAAAGACCTTAAGGGAACATATATAAATTACGTCACACTTAAAGGGCGGGGTCAGAAGCGTTGTGACATCTTATGCAGTATGAAATATATAAATAAATTGGGGAAGGGGAAGTTTGAATAGCAGGAAATGTGTGTGACGTAATTTATGAACTAGTCACGTAATTTAGTAGACTGTTGTTCAATTTGAGACCAGTAAATTTTCTAATAAATTTTAATTATATTGTACTTTTGTAAAAACACTAGTGAATTTCAAAGCTTAAAGCAAATAAATATCTAAGACGACAGAAGGAGATTTAAAGTTTAAAACAAAAGTTTTGGTTTGGAATAATAGAAGCGGCTGTTGGCCCCCGAAGAGCATTTGTATGTACAGCATGTTGATGAAGATAAATGGTTTAAGAAGACGTTTAAAGTGGAAGAGAAAGAGGAACGGGTGCGATATTTGACAAAGTCAAGATCTGAAGTAGTACACAATATGATTTTTAATATTTGATTCGTAAAATTAAGCTTCCAGTTAAACACAGTTATATATTAGGTATTTATTTTACCTAACATAATAATAGTTACTTGTTACGTAAGCAATATTACGTTTTTTGAAAAATAGTTTTACTTTTTTGTCCATTAACATAATCATAAAACTTCTTGAGATGACCTTTTAAGGATTATAACACCTTAGGATTAAAAGCTTTTAAAATAACTTTTTTACGTTTATGGATACTATGTTTTTTTTTATTTTAGAATTTGAGGCAATTCCAATAACACGATCATATTCGCCTGAAGTTAATTTCTTTTAATTAAATTTGGTTTATTATATTTATATCATTAAGGAATTCCAGCATTTTTTCATTTTTTTATGTATTGTCTGAAAGTCCTTTACTTCACCACTGCTGTTGTGTTTTGTTCTTTGCGTTTGATATTGTGAGCAGGTTATTAGTAGATGATGGACTGCTATTTGTGTCTAACAGTTGCTGCACTGCGGAGCTGTTGTTTTACTGATTAATAGTCAATGCGTCAATCTCGTGTGTCCAGTTCTTAGTCTTGAAGATGGTTTTTTCAAATTTTTTATTGCTTTGATAAGAAGTTTCCCACTTTTTTGTATTTTCTCTAATTAATCTCAATTTGTTGTTACTTATTTGCATTCAGCACTGGTTTTGAATTTGCCTAATACTGTTTTTATACCATTCTATTAAATCTAAATGTAATATTACAGAGACTGGAGTTCCTTCTATAGCAGCCAAAATAGCTTTTAAGTTTAAAAATTACTAGGATTTGTTTAAGTAAAATATTACACGAATATAAGACAAACATTTATGTTTTGTGTTTATTATTGAAAATAGTCTAATATCTATCTCATCACTGTTGCCATCCATTTAGTAACTCTATCTCGCGTTACCCTAACTCTTTGTATATTATATTATTAAATAATAATTTTCTCATATGACTTTGCAAGTATAATCCAAGTTACACAATAAAAGTTTTGTGCAGTTGGTAGTATTCTTGTTATTTTTGATTTTTTATGTTGGTAGACGTTAGTGTACTGTTACCTTACCAGTTACCTGCTTCCGCGGTCGTAATATACGGAGATAGGACTGCTTGGTGCCACAGAGTAAGCACCCCGCTAATTATCAGTGTATTTCTGTTTCTCAGTGTATTTTTATATTCTTTTTTTTGTAATTGCATGTATCAAAATATAAAAGTTAGACAGTTAAAGGTACAATTATCCTCTACAACCTTACACTACATACATATAATTATATGTATACGAGTATAAATGTAAATGTATGTGTGTACTTTCCAGGATTATTGCAAGCTTAGCTGGGTTTACGATGAATACTATCTGTGAATTTCACTTTAAATTTGAAAGAATTATAGGACTTCAATTAATTATTTATTATAAATAGATCTTAGACGTCAATTATCAGTGCTCAACGTTATCGACTACAATGCTGTATTTATTGTATACACTGTAAAAGAAATTGATCGAAAAAATGCCTCTTTTTTTTCGTAGATTAGTTATTGTTACACTGTTATTATTAAACAAATTGTTATTACAGTGTACGAGTACGGTTATTGAATTTAATTTATCATGGGCCTATTTGCAATGGTGTCTTAGGTGTCTTAGCCTCATATACGTAGGCCGCCTCTCTAAATTAGTTCTAATAACAACCAATCCCAGAAGATATTGTGCTAGTTCGGAGATGTAATCCAAAGAAACAACTGTATGTTTATGCTAAACACAAAATTTAGATGTAGATGTGTAAAAATGTCTAGATTTTGTTTAAAATCGTATTATAAGGATAGTATCTCATAAGGATTTCTTAAGATTTTATAATCCTTAAGAGTGTCTTCTTAAGAAGTTTTAGGATTATCTTAATGAGGGAGAAAGTAGATTTCTTATTCAAAACATAGAAAAATCGGTCACAAAACGTTTTATATTAGGTGTATATGTTATACAGGTAGTTTTTCTTGCATTAAATTCATATAACTGTGTTTACCGTGTTATTATAACAAATATTTTTAAATTACGTACGCTGATGCGCTTGCGATAAAATACAAAAATATACTTAAACTTTTTACTCCAAAAGTGTTATAATAAATCTACGACGGTGTCAGAGGTAAATAATGAATGTTATATTTCACAAATCAGAATATGGCACACAGATATACATATATCTCACATTTAAACTATGATCATTTTATATGATATTAAGAATAGATTTTTCATTTTCATGTCACTTGTAATATGAAAATGTCAAGGTAAGCTGTTGCATTATTTTAACGCAAAAGAAAAAAAAGAAATATTTATATATACATTTACAAGTTATGAAAGGTGAGAATGAAACTCGTGCAATTAATTCTTGAAGGAAATTACAAAACGATGTTTTTTTTTTGTCTTATTTTATTCAATTTAGTCATAATGTACATAGGAATTAATCTTAATATATATAAATTACGTGTCACGTTGTCTCTCCGCGATGGACTCCTAAACTACTTAACCGATTTTAATCAAATTTGTACACCGTGTGCAGTTTGGTCCAACTTGAAAGATAGGATAGCTTAAATCTCAATTTATTTATCTTATTGCTAATTATTTGTCTATTAATTATCTGTATATGACATATGACATCGGGCGACGATGATGGCGACATCTGTTGACTAGATTGAGTAAATATTCTGTTGAGTAAATCGAAATCTGTTGACTAGATTGAGTAAATATTCAATAGATGGCGCTACGTTAGGCACAGCAACGCCTGGCCGGGACAGCTAGTAAAATATATAAATGATGATATCATTTTTTTTCTTTTAATATAATTTGACAGGTTTCTTAGGACAATGGCCCTTTTTTCTCACTGTAAATTACAATAACATTAATTTACATTACTTGCAAGATTATCTTAACATTTCCTCGCTTGATTCTTTCCTGATAAACTCGTTCCCTACTTCTTTTTCCTTTTTCTCTTTTATTATTTCGATCTCCTCTCCTTCCGCATCCTTACTTGAATTAGATCTAACATTTCTTTTCCATAAACCGTATTTGATTCCATTGCATCAAACTGCGCCTCAAGCACCATCTTTCCGCTATTCTCCTTGCCTATTCTTTTTCCTTTTCTCTCTCCTTTTTGTTTCGTTGTCTTTCATCCTTTGATTCCTCTTTTTCATCATCGTCCTCTTTCTTCTCATCATCTTTTTTATCTTCCTCTGCATTTTCTACGTCTTCTTTATTTTCTTCTCTATCCTCTCCTTCTTTTTCATCATCACTTGGCTCCTTTGCTTTAGCTTTAACTTTGAGTATTAGGTTTTTTAGTTGTTTCTCTGCGCTTGCCATCTCTGGTCTCACCTTCGTGTAATTCAACTGATTCTTTCCATTTTGCAATCTGCTCTAACCCGAATTCCCCACACGCAAAACATATCCTGATTTTGCCTTTTTCAATCACTGTCGCCCATTTTTTATTTAAAAAGATTTTTGAGCGGGATCATTTCATGATAATATATAATTGTTTCTATTATTTTATTGTTAAATAAATGTATTAAGAAAAAAAACACTTTTGACATCTCACCGTCCATTAATTTTCTTATTTTACATTTTTTTATCCTTAAAAATTTCTTAATTACAATTTACTTTGTTATTTTATAATGAAATCTATAGAACAACTTAACGAAGAATACTCCGAACATTTACTGATTCTTATCTAAATTATATAGTATTCTTCGTTAAGCTTTTTTAGAGCTTTAAAGCTCATTTAACATGAAGGAAACGTGTTACGAAACTTTAATGAATTGCTACTTATGAATTTTTAATTTATATTACACTAAGGAAAAGTTTTTCTTTTAATTATATATAAAACTATTTTTAATATTTTATTCCTTAGAGGAAAATGGGAGCAAGTTTGTTCTATTATGCTTTATGTAGTTTATGTTTATATGAAACTCTTTAATATTAAAATAAAAGTACTGTAAATATAATTAACAATAGTTTGTAATTACTGTGTACAAGTCAAATAATAATTAAGACCTTCAACTTCTTGTATACATTTTATTATAACTTAATCTTGTTTAAAGAATATTCAAATCAACTCATTAAGTTTAAATAAAAGTTAGCTTGGTTCTAGTTTCTTTACAGTAATACCGTAGACCCCGGTTTAACGCGGTAAATATATGTTTATACCGTTATAGGAAACGTATGACACTAAAGATTTCAGATTAAGTCTAACTGCACTATACAGGGTACTAGGGATTTGATATTTAATTTACTTTTGATATTTAATATTTAAATTTAGATTTCAGGTTTTTAGAATAGGCATTCCTAGTCATATTCGTGTTTTAATTTGAGTTTAGTTAATTTAGTTGGTGCGCATGCGTCTTTAGTAATATAAATTTTGAC
This sequence comes from Panorpa germanica, assembly GCA_963678705.1. Lineage (NCBI taxonomy): Eukaryota > Metazoa > Arthropoda > Insecta > Mecoptera > Panorpidae > Panorpa > Panorpa germanica. The sequence continues at coordinate 8,955,742 of OY783206.1, read as the reverse complement.
ATTTCGATAGTTGGACAAAATTGAAGGTGAAATAATTAAAATTGCTGTTGTTATAAGAATTAGTAATAGATAGATTTATAGATTTTTTTATTTTTGACAAACTGACATTAAACTTCTTTTAAAAGTAAATCCTACTGCATTTTGACAGATTGTCACATTTTGGAGGTTATAATATAATATAGTTTTTCTTAATTTAATATTTTTAATTTAAAACATTGGACCTTCTTCTCTTGAAGGTTCTAAAAAAACTAAGAAATCTTAAAGAATAAATTAAATTAAAAATGGTACTGGGAATGAGTACGCGTATTGCCATATGCTAAATAATTTAAATTAAATACAAAACACAATGCTTCACAATATTTTTTTATTTAGGGGGTGAAGTGTAGAAGATACTAAATACCCTTAATAATATTTTATATCCCTCATTGTGGTTCATTTAATAGTTTCTTAGATAAAACTATAATTCGAGTGGGTCAAGGTCACCTCTTTTACTTTACTGCCTCATACATAAAGAATAGGAACTTTTAAAGCAGCAATAAGTGGTTAGTTTTATGAGGATGGGCCAAAAGTGGTAGGTGGTGATAGTTACGAGGGTATGGGGATGTAGGGGGTGTTAGTAGACTGATAACGGTAACATAACGAATGCTCTCAACAACCTGACACTTATTCAGACGATGCACAAACTTTATTAATTTATTTTTGTTTTGTTTAAGAATTTTGTTGAAGCTATATTCGTTTTGTATGTGTCTGTTCTACTACTAGGAGAATTCTGTCCAATCGTCCTGTATCGTGCTATTTATTTGCCACGCTATTTGCTAAAGTTTCAAAACTTTCAAAAGTAAAATGTATTTCTATTTTTATTTGTGTTAAATGTATGGAGTATGAAATGTCTTTGTTATTTGTCCCCATTCTATAAATCACTTCATTAGTAAATACTTACTTGACTTAAAGTTTGAAAAGCTCGATTTTTATGTATGTATTTCTTATAATTGATTTAACTTATTGGCGTTACAATTGACTTTACATTTCATCTCTAATAACCAAAATAACAAAGTATATACTTTAAATGTAATTATTATTTAATCTTTCACTAAGTGGTTTATTTTTTAACTGTTTCTCTGACGTAATGGGTCATGGGTTTGAACTTGTGTGATAATCATTTGTTAATATTGGCAACAAAATCTTAATTTCTATTAACACGCTTGTGAACTCATGTTTTAGGATTTGCTGCATGTTTTAGCTATGCACAAGACGAATATAATATTTGATGTGACTAACACACACACTCGTATGCGCCTATGTTTTGTAAAAGAGATGGCAAATCTCTGCACGTAACGTATTATATTTTGGAATTTTCTATAACATTGGATCCCTTGAATAATTATAAAGACAAAATGCCTGTTTTAATTGTTAAATTCTCCTAAAGTATAAGGAATAAATAGCTGCAAATAAAAATTACGAAACGATACTTTCTTAAAGTACTGGCAAGTAGAATGTTACTTGATTCAAGAAGTAAATTTTAAATCTTCAAAACTAATAGTTGGAAGGGGTATGGTGTAGTATAGTAATAATGAATAAATAAAGAATATATTGAATATAATAATTAAAAATAAATTCGAACAAAAGAAAGTTTTTTTTTCTCAAAGAATTTTTATTTCTTTTGTTCCTCGTCGACGAATTAACTAATTAAACGATTTTCAGTGATTAATAAACATGCTAGGCACGTTTGTAACCCTGTACTCTTTTATTGCTTTTTTAATTTGCTTTCCTACTTCCTTTGCATCAACCACTCCACCCTCTTCTCTCTCTCCTCTCACTCCCCTACCTCTTTCTTTTACTTGTACAACTTTTTACATTGTTAAAAGTAATAAACGACATGAAGCTAAGTTGATAATTTATTTAAAACTTTTAGTTTTAAAATACAAAAGTTAAGTAACTGTTTTTAATGTATGTGTATGCTAATATCTGCATCTGTGTGTGTTGTGTACGAGTATGTGCGCTTTTGTTTATATTTAAATAAGTTACCATAAGTAAGTTTACCATAAATAAGCCAAATATTACTAGTAATATTATTTTTCTTATATTATGTTCGCATTTTACCGTTTTGCTATTACCTTTGGTGTCTTTCTGTTAGACTAAGCGCACAGTAGGGCAGGGACTGTTTTATATAGTCTGCGTATGCTTTAATAGTTATAGTGGTAACTATTTACGACAAAGACAACTATAATCAGAATCAAAAGTAATTGTAAAACCCCTGCTCACCTGTACAAAATTAATATTAAATCTCACGATAGATGTCAATGTGGTGAAGAAGGAACTTTGGATCATATTATATTTGAATGCATAAATTATAGTTTAGAAAAATCAAAATTCAATAGTGAAATATTAGATGTGATTAAAACTTTTCCTGTTAATACTAAAATTTTGTGAAGTGATTTAAAATTAATTACTGAATTATTTAAATATTTAAAAATTTGTAAAATAAAATTATAAAATGTTAAATATGTATAAAAAATGTTTGATGGTCAAAGCAAAAGTCAAGGCAAATAAAAAAATAACAAAGACAAATCTCTTTACAGACGATCTTATTTTCAGAGTGTGTGTTTAGGCTTAATGTTGATAGTTACTACCGTATCGAGTCCTTATGATTTAAACAAGTTGTGCCTCATAAATCTACGATGCAATGGAAAAGCACTGTCTCACTCTTGATTTTATTATGTATACAGACACAAATAAGATAAAAATCGCTCTTTTAAGCATGAGTGACAGCCGAACTCTTGCAATTTGATTCATATATATATATATATAAATGGTTCCGTTCATTAGGCAGACATCTCCGACATATTGAAATCTGAGTTGTGTATGCAAATATATGTAATTGTTTACCTCATTTAATATCATAAATGCAACCAAACAAAATTGCAGATTTTTGAAAAACGCGCTAAAATGTTTCAGTCTCGATAATTGCTATTGTCGTTATCTCAAAACGCAATATTCGGAGATGAATCACTTATGAACTGTGATTATTTATGTCATGTAACATTTTTTCTCCAGTTCACAGTTATATTTTTTTGGTTTTGGTTGTAATCAGGTTAAATTAATTATGTGTATACATAATCATAAGATAGCAGTGAAGTCCACAAGTAAGAGGCCACTACACCACAAAAATTTCCATCGGATATAGGCCGACGTTAAATAAATTTAAAAAAAACATTTTAAAACGTTCTAAAAGTGGTCACTTGATATAAATTCAATTTGAAATATTTTAAAATAATTACAATTAACAGTTTTAATTAAGTATCAGAATATGAACTTTAAACTCAAACGACAACAAACTGGCTAACGTAATTTTAAATAAAATAAAATAAATTAGTAAAATGAAACTGTATGAAATTAAATGAAAATATATTTTCCTTTTTCTCTTATTCTGTTCGTTACTTTTGTACTCGCATAATGAATCCATTAACTGAGTCGAACTTTTGTTATTTTCATCTCTCAATTTGTAAACATCACAAACCAGAACAGAACTCTTCATTCACAAGCGAGAAGAGTTCAGATAATAATAGGAAAGAGATAGAATATATTTTATGCTTAAAACGTATGTCAAAATATGACAGCACAAATATTATTCTAAAAATATCATGAAAATTAATAGGATTTTTATTATTTATAGAAATAAAAGAGATATCTTTATTGTAAAACGACTGAAAAACATTTTCCTTTTTTGGAAAAAACGACTGAAACAGTAAGTAAGATATACCCGTATGTAATCTTTATTAAAAGCTTCCGGATTTCTTAAAAATTATTATTACATTTAAAATAAAAGTTGGTTTTATTAATTTTTTTACAATGTCGTTTATAAATAGAAAAATATTAATTATTCGTGGTTTTCTGGGTGCTAAATTAGTGAGGTCTTAGACTCTAACTATTCTTGGGTACGGGTTAGATTCCTGGAGATGGAATAAATTTATTCCATACCTGACACTGAAATAAATTCACCAAATGATAAACACATTAAAAATAAATAAATTCACAAAAGGCACAATTATTACATTATAGTTAATGCGAGATTAAGGGCCTTATGTTGTAAAGTATTTCCACCGGTGAAAAAATAATGATAGAATAAAATGACGTCACAAAAGCGATGATTTTGTATTTGGTATTCTGTTAAAAATTTCCATCGATTTTATTTTTGTCGCTGGAAAAAAATCGACCAATTTATAAGGTCGCCTTTAGCGGTGACTGTCAAACAATTCGAATTATAATTTGAATTTCAGCACAATTTTTTTAATACACAGTATATGTGTAGTCATACGAATATACAAATATAAATATATCAGAAAGGAGTCTCGATCCGACCACTGATGGGTAAACATCTTTTTTTGATTACTCCAGTAAAGCGATATACTGCTAGAAATCATTGTTAGTTGTTTATTTTATAAACAAAATAAATTGTTTAAATTTAAAGTGAAGTGAAATAAGACAATAAGGAGTTTGTTGTTGTGGAATTTGTTATCTCTAGTAAATAAAAGAAATAGTTTAATAAAAAGTTATTTACATAAAATAACAAAAATGCCTGGGGGAATGAAGACGAGGAGGGAGCAGGATGAGAAGAAGGAGGACGGAACAGAGGAAAAAATTAAAAGGATGATTCAAACAGAAAAAGAAATGCAAGAAGAAATGAAGGAAATGAGGGAAAGATTAAAAAAGATGGAAGAGGAATTCAAGACATTCATCGAAGAATCGCGCAAGGAAAGGGAAGATCTGATGAGGAGGTTGGAAAAAGAGAAGGAAGAGGAAAAAGAAGAAAAGAAAGAAGAAGAAAAGAAAAAGGAAGAAACAGAGAAAGAAGTTAGAGAAAAGGTGGAGGAGCTGGAAAAAGAACAGGAAATGGCCAGGAAGCGCGAGAAGAGGGAGAACATAGTTATAAGGGGTGTAAAGACAAGCAAAATGGGCGCGGAACTGAGGAAAGAAGTGGAAGAGTGGATACAAAAAGAATTGAAGGAAGAAGTAAGAATAACAAAAGCGTTCACAGTGGGAAAAGAAAAGGGAATAGTGATAGCGAGATGTGAGGGGGAAGAAAAGAAGAGAAAGATAATGGAAAAAAAAAGTACACTGAGGGGCACGGATGTGTACATAGAGGACGACTTGACGTACAAGGAGAGAGAGGTGCAGTGGCAATTGAGACAATGGGCAAAAAAGAAAAGAGAGGAGGGGAAAAAGGATGTGAAGGTCGGGTACAAAAAAGTATGGTGTGAAGGAACGCAGTATATATGGAATGAAAAAAACAAAGAACTGGAAAAGGGGGAATTTCGAAAACATGGTGAAGGAGTTGGGGGAAAGTAAAGAGAGGGGTAAAAGTGGGAGAGAGGAAAGAAGAGAAATAAAAAAGAGGATAAAGATAGGTTTCTGGAACGTGGCGGGTATAAAAAGAAAAGATAAGGATTTCTGGAGATACATCAAAGGTTGGGATGTGATTGGGATGGTGGAAACATGGCTGGAAAGCAAAGATTGGGAAGAATGGGAAGACAAACTACCGAAAAACTACAGATGGGTGTGCCAAGGTGCTGTTAGGGAGCATAAGAAAGGGAGAGCGAGAGGTGGAATTATAATGGGGGTACGTAGGGAGCTAGAAGAGGAGAAGGTACCAGACAGAAGAGAAACAGCAGTAAGGAGGACGATAAAACTGGAAGAAGAGACATGGGAAATTGTAACAATATACAGTAAAGGCAATATAAAAGAAACAATGAAAGAAATAAAAGAAATAATTAAGGATGAGAAACAGGAAAACCTATTAATTGGAGGGGATTTCAACGCGAGAATTGGGGAGTTGGGAGAGGTGGACGAAATATGGGGGAATAGAAAAAAGAAAAGAACAACGAAAGACAAAACAATAAACGCCGAGGGAAAAGAACTAATGGAAATGCTAGAAGAACAAGGATGGATAGTACTAAATGGGAACAAAGAAGGAGATGAAGAAGGAGAATATACCTATGTGGGAAGCAGAGGGGAGACAGTAATCGACTACGTGGTGACAACGCTGGGAGGAGGACAGAAGGTAGAAAGAATGAAAGTGGAAGAGAGGGTGGACTCGGATCACCTACCGCTAGTGGTGGAGTTGGAAGCGAGGAGAGGTGAAAGAAAAGGAAACGAATGGAAAGAGGGCAGCGATTGGACAGAGGAAGGAAGGAAGAAGTTTATGGAGGAATTGGAACGGAGATACGAGGAAGAAGGAGAAACGGAGGAGATGGAGGAAATTGAAGAGAGGATGAAGGAAGCCACCCAAAGTAAAAGGTGGAGAATATCTGATAGAACGGGAGAAAACAAATGGTGGGATAAAGAATGTAAAGAATGGAAAAAAGAGGTAAAAAGGGAACTAAAGAGATGGAAGAAAGGAGAATCAAGTAAAGAAGACTTCAAGAGGAAGCAAAGGGAGTATAACGAAAGGATAAAAGATAAAAAGAATGAGTTCAAAATAGGAATAGAAAAAGAAATTAGAGATATAACAACGGAGAGGCAGGCATGGGATTACATAAATAGGGAGAAAAAGCGAAGGAAAGAGCCAAGCAAGGAAATAAAAATGGAAGAGTGGACGAAACACTTTATGGGAGTACTAGGAGGAAAGAAAAGAAACGAGAAAACAAAGAAGGGGATAAAAGAGAAGGAGAAAGTAAACGATATAAAAGTAGGTGAAATAAAAACACAGATTCAAAAACTCAAGGAAAAGAAAGCACCAGGTAGAGATGGACTAAAGAACGAGGCGTGGAAAGCTGGGCAAGAAAGGATAGAGAAAGGATTACTGACAGCGATGAACAAGATATGGAAAGGAGGAAACCTGCCGGACAGCTGGAGAGAAGGGGTAATAACGCCGATATATAAAAAGGGAAATAGACATGAAGCCAAAAATTACAGGGGTATCACACTACTGAACACAGGGTACAGGATTTATGCAGGGATTGTTAGAGAAAGACTGGAAGAAGAGGTAAAAGTAAAAGAGATACTTCCCGAGACACAAGCAGGCTTTAGAAAGGGACGAGGGACTTTAGACAATATATACGCACTGAACCATGTAGTTGAAAAAGAGCTAAGTGAAAAAGGAGGACAGATATATGCAATGTTCATCGACCTTAAAGCGGCGTTTGACATGGTCGACAGACAGAAATTGTGGAAGTACATGAGAAAGAAAAAAGTAGATGAGGACATAATGAAATGTATTGAAGAAATTTACGAAGAAACAAGAATGAGAATAAGAGTTGGGGGTGAAGAATCAGAAGAATTCTGGACAGACAAGGGGTTGAGGCAAGGTTGTCCTCTGAGCCCCATTTTATTTGCGATATATACAGCAGACTTGGAGGGGGTAATGGAAAGAGGACAAGACGGGGGGGTGCTAATAGGAAGGCACTACAAGATATGGACTTTAGCATACGCTGACGATATAGTCCTGTTGGCAAAAAGGGAAGGAGAGCTGCAGGAGATGGCACACCGGCTAGGGAGGTATATAGACAGGAAAGGACTAGAGTTAAACGTGGAAAAGACAAAAATTATGGTATTTAAAAAAGGGGGTGGAAAAAGGAGACTTAAAAGGTGGAAATACAAGACAGAGGACATTGAGGAAGTTGAAGAATTTAAATATCTGGGCTACACTTTTAAAAAGAATAATGGAGAAGAGGCGCATATAAGGGAGGTGGCAAAGAAGGCAGAGCAAGCAATGCGACGGGTATGGGGACTAGGGGAAAAGGTATTTGGGGGGGACATACAAAAGAGAATATGGATATACGAGAGACTGATAGCCAGTATGATGTCGTATGGAGCAGAGGTTTGGGGGTGGAAGGAACAAGAAAAGTTGGAAAGAATACAGGTAAGATATATGAAATGGGTTCTAGGGCTGGACAGGTGCACGCCAGGATACATGGTGATGGAGGAGCTAAAGAGGGACAAGATACGAATTAAAACAGGGGAAAGAGCGGTAAAATACGAGGAGAAATTGAACAGAGCGGAAAGCAAAATCTTAAAGAAAATAAGAGAGGATTACATAAAGAATGGGGGGAAAGGAGGTCCAAAAAAGAGAAAAGAATACTTTGAAAGGAATGGAATGGCGATCGAGGAGGCAGAGAGGAGAAGAGAAGGTGGCGCAAGTGTGGCAGAGGAGCTAAGGAGAAGGGATAAGGAGACACAACAGCAGGAGAGAATGGGAAAAATAGAAAAAAGTAACTACAATAAAAGATATAAGAGGTTATGGGAAAATAATGTGCCTCAGTACCTTATAGAAAAGGACATAAAACACATAAGAAGAACAGCAAGGTTTAGATTGGGAAATGAGGAAAAAGGAAACAGATACTGGGAAAAGAGTGAGGAAAGAAAGTGTAGAATGTGTGGAGCGGAGGACGAAACACTGGAGCACATTAAGTTTGAGTGTAAGGAAAAAGTAGCAAGCGAAAGGAATATTGGACAGCTATTAAAGGGAGGCAGTGAAGGAAAGAGGTGGATGGCGGAAATAGTAAGAAGAAAAGGAAAAACAGGAGAATAAATAATCTGGTGGAGGATAATAGAGAGGGTCAAAAGAAGAAGAAGCAGAAAGCACTTTTGGAAGTAGTAAAAGTCGAGAAGATTTTAAGTTTATTTTAAGTTTAGTTTTTAAGTTTGGAATGTATATAGGAATGAAATGTATTAGAAATATAATACTGTAGATTGTAAAGCCGAAAGGCATACACAATTAATATATAAATAAAATAAAATATCAGAAAGTGAGGTTATGTTGCTTGTCCATTGACAATTGACCAATTGACATGTATTCGTATTTGTCTAGTGTTTAATTTTTAAATATTTCAATATTCTGAATGCCGTGATTGGTCAAATATTTTTAAAATTGATGACGTCTTAAAATACGTCATCAATACCAGTTTATACTTTTTCACCGCTGTATATTATATAAGGGCGATGGAAAATTTTGCCTACAGAATACCACTTTAGATATTTTAAATACAGCGACTTTATTCGAGCGGTGAAAAAATTAAATAATTCCACCGCTGAAAAAATAAGGTCGATTTTTTGAAAAGGTACAGAATAAGGCCCTTAATCTATCTGTTAAAATCGCTGTAATTAAATAATAATTATTGATTAAGGTATATGTGAGTGTCTTTGCAAAAGTGTCAAGACAAAAAACGAAGTTCATTCGCGCATTAGAAACAAATTCTGAGATGTGTTCGGCCTGTGGAATTTTTCATTATCATCTTTCTGCATTGGTCAGCGTAAAGTCCCATTCCCACTTACTGAGTTTTAGTGTTAATTTAAGGTTAATATGGAAATTTCAGCTTGTGAAATATAAATAAATAAAATTAATTATATTAAATACAATAATTTATATTAAATAAAAATAGTAATTATTACAAATTAATGTATATTACTGACGCTTCATTTCACAAGTCCAGAATTACATTTAAGGTTAAAATTTCTTAATAATCGTACTATATTAAATATGTTTGTTTTATTCAGATTCAATTGATTGTTATAATCATATTTATTATTTCCAAGTGGTCAATCGATCGTGACGTCACTAATACTCGTGTTTTGAATTAATGAACAGAATAATAATGAAATCAGTACAGAGTTTTATTACTTTATTCCCCTTTAAGTTATTTTCGTATCATTTCCGGTTTTAGTCTTAAAATATAATACATTTTACTTCATATATTTACGTACAGGGGCTTTACAAATTAATGATTCTTTATCGAAACTATTTATTTCTTTTGTTCGTCTAAGAAACGAATATTTATTTAAATGTCTATATCAACTTACTTAGGTTTATACCAAGGTTAGTAGGCCTTGACATAATTCTACTATGTTTTCGTGTTCGATGTTTCGGTTAATTGAATATAGATGGCACAGTAGGCTACACAAAAAACATTTACGCTTGACACCAAATTAGATCTTCGGATCTGTGCTATACTTTCTAAGTTTCGTTGCCAAAAAAATATTATTAGACAGCGGTGTAGTTATTATGAGACCACGGCAGCGTAAAGAATATTAGGAAAAAAAAAAAAAAAATTAGCCAAATCAATCCAACCACTGTTAAGTGCTTAAGTATCATTCCCACTCACTGTTCTAAATTTGTTTTTAATTTTGTATTTAATTTAACTTGTATAGCATATGGAAATATACGTAGTCATTCTTTACACCATTTTTAATTTAGAATTTATTCTACGTTTTCTTTGTCCTTTTAGAACTTTACTATGGCCAATGGTTCTAAATTAAAATTCGAACGCTCTAAAACGTGATAATCTGTCAAAATGCAGTAGGACTTATTTTCAAAAGAAGTTCATTGTCATTTTGACAAAAATACAGAAGTAAAAATTAACTAAATTCAAATTTAATCAGGAATGTGTCAAAGTTTTCTATTCTGAAAATCTGAAATCTGGATTAAATCACAAAATAAAAACATCAAATAAAATCAAAACAGTGCAAAATCAAAACGAACAACATTCAATTTTTTTTTATATAAAAGAAGATAAATTAAATACTCTGTGGTTAGTAACGGAACACATCATCTATCAAATGTCATCAATATTTAAAATGTGTATTCGAACCGTGTGTTACCATTTCTATTGATTGCAAGCCTCCTCCAAGTTATTTTAAAAAAATATTCAAATTAAAACAGTAGCTTTTGAAGAACCCTGTACGAGTATATTATATCCCTTAGTATATGTATTACTATAGTATAATATATCATTGTAGTACATACATACACACTTTGAGGAACTGAACTGGTACGAATTATCACCAGTTATATATTATTTATAACGATATTTTCAGCTATATTTTGTTAATTTTTAACTTTTGAATAATTTCTTATACAGGCTTAGTTTTCATTCGGTTTTCTTTAACGTCTTTCATAAACAGGGTTGTATACTCGTAAATAAAAGCATTGTTCATGGTTTAATTATTTGTTACATAAGACAATGTTCAGATTGTGCTTCAGTTTCCTGAGCAAAACAGAGGTAGATAGGTTTTGAGGTTTATTTCACATAGAAAAGTTTTTATAAAAGTTAAGATATATTACATAACATTTTACGTTAACATACTGTAAGGTTACATAACAAAAGTTATCTTTCGATCTTATTCTGGCGTTAATAAACCTTTCCGTACTAGAAACATAATGCTACATATTAAAATAATATATAAGTAACAGATTTTTAATGTCTTTCTATTTATTTAATGACAATGTAATAGAATTATGTTAAATTTCGGTAAATAATATTAATACACATGTATACAATTGATAATAATACATCACAGATAGAAAATTGTCTTCTAATACAACTTTCAAGAATACTACTTTACCACAAGCTAATTACAAAGTTCATTTTCTATATTTTTATAGATATTATCTTGCAGTGTAAGGTTCACACAAGCTTCCAGGGTTCATTTTTTTTACCTGGAATGAAGTTACGTTTTGTGTTTAGACTCAAAAAATATATAATATGATAAATGTTCGCAAGGACACTTTAAACTGTTGTGTTATAGAGTAAAATAAATTAAATAATATTTTGAGTTGAAGTGGGCGGAGCTTTTTAAAAAAAGAGACTAAAGTAATGTGTAACACGAACATGTTCAAAATCTGCGAATACTACACTATATTAAAAATTAGATTAAAAAACAAAATTTGTTTACCGATGGTCTATTTTCGGTTTGGAGCTCCTCGTAATGATGTTTCTATGGTCCTGAAATATCCTATATGCGCAATATAATAATTTGAAGCAAACAGTATCTAAATTTTTTTGGATTATCCGTCAACACACAAATACGGTAGCTTAGTGTCTTCGTCTCAACCATCTCGATCACTACGCCATCTGTAGATCATCTTTCACAACATAATTTAACATTTTCTTTTTATAACATATATTTAACATAATTATATTAACTCTACATATTTTCAAATGCAAACCCTGAGCTTTCTATAAATAATTTTTTCAGTTGTAGAGCTTTTTAGTGCTTGCAAGCTTTCAGGGTGTGAGGACGTGGTGTTAACTGAATACATAGACTAGAGGGTGTTGTTTGGTGCCTGGCACTCTCATTTTATTTACCAACAGAAAAATATTATTTATGTGGTATAGAAAATTTATTACTATTTACATTTTTCCAAAATTAAATTTTAATTCAGTAGTTTTTTATTAGAAATTTTTGACATTTTAATTTATTTAAGACAGGTGGAATAACTGAATGAATATATAGAAAGGATTCTTATGGGTGCTTTAAATCGGAGTGAGTTATTAGCACATTGAGAAATAATGACAATACTGTATTATACCATCAAACTTTAGAAATGGGATATGCACTATTATTAAATTATGTTTTTATGTACTCAGTAATAAATCTAGAATGAACCTACTTGCACTTTCAATTCAAATTGCGCGCCATGTAATAAATCGACGTTGATAAAAGAGTTTAATGTGGTCGTTTTCTTATTGGTCAACGTTTTTCAATTATTATTTGATATATAGATTTTTCTTATTCATTTCCGTTTTACGAATATAAAGGAGATACTTAACTCTGCCATTGAGGGTTTGTTAGCATTCAAACTCATATTTCCGAACACGTAGCAGAGGAGCAGTCGTTTGGCAGAATCTACAAACTCGTTTCTGGATCGCACTGTTCTTTGTATACCACCTGTATTAAATCCGTTTACGAAAACACTTTTTTAGTGACTTATAATCGTATCTTAAATATCACAACAATCATTTGGTTGTAGTAGTTATATTTGTTTTTCATAGACGTCCGTCAGTAGGAGCCAAGAAAATGGCATTACTTCAAACTAATTGATAAATTTACACTACATATAATGAATTCTAATGTTTACCGATCTCTTTAATATTTTCTGTGGGCACTTATCTTGTAGATTGCTAATACTGCACATCACTCAATAAGTTCGTAGGATGACATATAGATGGTGCCACCATTCCAATACCAATCTTCAAACAATATGTGTCAAAATTTCATAACATTCTGACCAGTGGTTTACGAGTTACAGTTTTATTAGCGGTGCTACTATTGTAATTTTCCAATCACTTTTCGAGTGTTAATACCGTTCAAGCAAAGCAATGGCTTGAGAAGTGTTATTCGAACTCGATATTTTTTCTATTTAAAAGCAATGCTTTATCAACACATGAAATTCAAATTCTTCCAAATGTTTTCAAAAATACTAAAGTAGCGTCAGTAAAACTGCTGTAATTTCTAATCTAATGGTCGAATTGTCTTGAAATTTTGACACATAGTGTTTGAAGGTTGGTACTACGTCAATGGTGGCGTCATTTTTGTGTCACTCTACGAACTTATTAAGTAATCTGTTATTATTTCACTAAGTGCTTACGTTTAAAATCATATATTTAATTGTTGTAATTTGTCAGGGCTGAAATACAGTTCTTACACAAATTGTTAGTAAAGGTTCATTGTAGAAACGATTCGATTTTCAAACTATGTATAAATATATACATATACAACACAACAATGCATATCTAGAAATGAATAGAATAGTATATGCAAATGAGAATTCCTGACAACATTATTTTGAAAACGAGTTCTTCGATATCTACTTTTGAGATCCTGTGGTCATTTATTTTTCAGTAGTTCGACATTTTCTATTCCCGTACTATAGATTCTAGTTGAACAAAAAGGATACAAAAAATATTTGTAAGTGTCGCATCTTCTTGTTTTTTACGTAGCACATACTATCATTTGATATGTCTGCTCTTCAGGACTCCAGTACTCCAGGATTCCAGGACTTCACGAGTTTGGGCTTAGAAGTCAATGTAACGTCTTCTGTACAAGCACATACTACTGTCTTATAATATTACATTTTATATCGTCTAATATATTATTCCATTTGTTTATGCGAAATGAACTACTTGCTTTTGTAACTTAGGCAAAAAACACACTCGTGTATATATATATATATATTGCCTAGTATTTATACGAATAATAAAATCTCGAGATATACATGTGCTTGTAAGTCTATATCAACATTTAAAGCTTACAATTATTTGTTAAATTACGGCCATGGCGATAAGGCTTATCTTTAGCTATCTTTATTCTATTTATGATGTTTGAGGTAATAAAAAATAAATAAATTAGGCAGCGCAGCTACTGCTTGGTAAGGTGACAAAATATCTTATTATTTAAATAATAAACAAAATTATCATAAAGGTACACTCACGTGTAATAATATATTACACAGAATATATTGATACTCAAGGTTCCTATTCACAAATTTTAAATAAATCCAGAAAAACATAGCACTTGTTACTCGTTTTTTCAGTGGCTATAAACAACCTTCTTTTTTTAGTCTTCCTATAACCTTGGGTTATATCTAATCAGAATTGCTGCTCAGTTTATCTGAAATTACCTTTTTTTGCTACATTACCCAAAAAACCTATCACATGACAATGAAAGAAACCCAGATCTGGGTGGAAAACTCAAAAGATGGAGCTCCGAACGTACCTGTTATAAAAAGGCTATAGTGTGCTGTACTTAAACTTATATTTAAAGGCGCTTGTAGTTTTCACATCGCTCAGGTTTACTTAAGTCAATATAGGTACAGAACATAGGGAACATTCGTATTAAGGTACGGTTCTACCTGATGTTTTGAGACGATTATCGGGTGCCCACACGGAAGACCCCATCTTGTTCACATATCATGTTCACATATAGTGTGTACACACATATATAAAAATAACAAATGAAATAAGCAAATGTAGATATAAAACTAGCATGAGAGTCAGTTAGATTTCACTTACTTCAAGATCTTTATACGGTAAATGTATCCCCTCCACTAATAAAATATCGTAGTATTTGAACTCGAAAGGAGAGAGGGAGTAACTTAAGTTAAAAAGGCGGTGCATTGAATGACCCTTTCACTGTGTTTAGGCAAAGAGTCTTAAAATAACTTAGCTACTTGGAACGGTCCATGGAAGTATTACGCATTTTTAGGACAAGTTAAAATTGTTAGCGTTGTCTCCGATTGTTAAACATGTTCATATAGCGTTCATCTTTGTACGAGACATATAAAACTGTCTTAAGACAGTCGTATCTCCAGTGTATGATCGGTCTAATTACTATGATATTAGGATTCTTTGAAAGGTTATTTGCATCACATAGAGATAGCGCTATATTAAATTGTTTATTAGTGCTACATGATCTTGATTTTTTATCATGTTCCATCTTTAGTTTTGATTTTTAAGTTTGACCTTTCAGTATATAGTTACATTGTATAATATAGGTGTAGGTTTTGTTTTCTTGTCTATGTCGAAACTTTTCATACAGTTTTTGTTCATTACAAAAATCCTATATTTATACACATTCACAAAGGGTTAATCAACGAAGGCAAATTTTCGACCCCAATTTCAAAAACGTATTTCTATAAAATACACTGTCCTACTTCTTGTAGTTTATTTGGTGCATTGCAATATTTATTTTTAACGGTGTACCTTTCCTAAGTACCCAACACATAAAGTTTATTATAAGATTTTCAGATTTGGAGTCGTACTCGTAGATTTAAACTCGTAGTTAAACTTGTGTAATTCTTTAATCCTGCGTTTAGAACTAAATTGAGTTTATTCGTTCAGGTAATACGTCGGTCGATGGTGGTAATGGTTGGGGTATCTAGGGAGGAGGTAAACTCCCCAATGGAAGTAGTAAAGGGGTAAATGTATAGTAAAAAATAGTACACACAAAAAGTGTTGAAGTATGTGAAAGGAAACGCTCCAACATGTGAGGCCGGAAGTATTATCTGGTTTAAGTGTACCGAGAACACAATATACCACTCAAGATTATAGAAACGCAGTAAATAAATACTTTGCTCAAGGGGTTCTCAAACTGTTGCGGGTTTTTTAATACCATAATAATAATCATAATATATATTTTTTTAATATTGACTTTATTAATCGTTGTTCTATTTATGTTATGACTTATTGCGGATGATTTTCTACTACGTTATTAGTATTCTTTGTTTTGCATTTTAAAATTTTCTTACTTAGGTTCCCCATCCCTGTACCGTATCAATATTATTTTCAATAATTTTTTTTTATTTATAGGTAAGCCGAATCCATTGTTATACAGATGTAAGTACAATCACGTTTTCTTAGCATGACGCATATTAACGTTGTTGTTTTCATTTTTTTATATCACTATGTTTTTGATTATGTAAATTCAAAATCAATTTTCAAATAAATTTTTTATGTAATTTGTTAATGCAATATTGATAACAAATGTTTTTTATTTTTTTTATATTCAGTGGTTCCTAAACTGTGTATTGCCGTCTAACATCCTTTTGATTCGGTGAAATTGTAATAACTATGATTTGTGAATTATGGAGCTATGTACTAATTTCTACATTTGATTAATATATTAATTACAAATTAAATAATCACTAATTTAAAGCAACTAGCAATAGCATTCTTATTCTCAATGGTTTCTTAATAAATGTTAATCTTAAATGATTCTCGTTGTGAAGTTGAAGCGTGATTGATTTATAAGTAAGTGCTGATTTGAAAAAACGACTATTACGAGATACCAATACTTTTAATTGAGGTTCATAAAGCAACAAGTTCTTAAGTGTCGTCCAGACTACTAGGAAAGGGGAGGGAGGAGAGTTAAAGTAAAGCTACGTAGTTTTTGTCATTTATTTTAGTTCGACAATTAAAGCCTCCTGAGTTTTAGTGTTGATTTAAGGTTTCAAACTGTAAGTTTAAATGTAATTATTTTAAATACAATAATTTATATTAAATAAAGATAGTAATAGTTACAAAATTATCTATATTACTGACGCATGATTTCACAAGTTCAAAATTACATTTAAGGTAAAAACCTTAAATTAAAACAAAAAGCAGTCAGTGGGAATGGGGCTTAATATATTTTTTTTTCTTTTAAAGACAATTTTCTTTTAAGTCCCTCGGAACTTTAATTGCAAAGAAAAATTACTTTCTACTATGCTTTTAATACTTAGGGGCCGGTTTTTGAAGAAATTATAGTTATTGTAAAATGTAAAATGAAAAAATATAGTTATTGTATTGAAATTATAGTATGTAAAATATAGTATAGCATAGTTATTAAAGAATTACAAATTATGTATGTTAATGCAAAATATTTGTAAAATGTATATATCGTTTAAGAGCTAATAACTATTGAAAGTTGATGCACTCAAATAAATATTTAAAAAGAACGTCACACAAATTTCCTGCTATCTGGACTGTCCCTCTCTCTGTCCTTGTCACAGCTGATCATATTTTGCGGATGGCCCATTATGACAATTTATAGCTCTTAACTTAATTTTAATCTCAATGTAATCCATATAGAATTCAAAAAAAAAAAATGGACTCTGTTACATTCATATTCTTTTTTAAAATTTTGAGTATTAAAAGCAAAAACTATTTTAATGGTAATAGAGCCAACATGATTTTCTAAGTAAAGTAAAGTCAACGTTTTAAGAAGTTTCAAAATAATTTTATAAAGTTTCATAATTATTTCTTTCACTTTCTCAAGAACTACAACAATTTTCACCTTTCACATTTGCTGCAGCACAATCATGTAGTTCAACAAACTTTTGTGTTAAAAGTTTTAGAACTCAACGTTCAAATAAATACACTCGTAATTTTATTATTTTTAATATTCCACTAGTACTAAAATATCAGTTTCTATTAGCCCCCGAACGTCCCGCGACACCCTTGCCCAACGACTGGTAAAATGTCGATGCAATCAATTTTAATTTAAAATGTCAATACTCATATTTGGGGACACCGTTTACGGTTGTAAATGCTTTAAACATAAATACGATTATTTTGACTAAATTCAATTATAAAGCAAAATTCATTTAGTTTGAAATAATGTTTTTTTAACAGAAATATATTTTATTTAATGTTGATTTACTTTTATTTAATATATTTAATGACTTTTAGTAAAAACAGTTATTTTTTTGTTTTATAATTGAACAAAGCACTTGCAATTACATTACTGCAAGTAATAAATCAAAATTAACTGTGATGTTTACAACACTCTAGTGCTGTGGTTCGTCATACGTCATTGATATGATTGTAGATTGAAAAGTAACGCAAAATCTGTAGTAGGCTTTTGATTTGTAAGAAAATGTGCTCCAGGAAAAACTAGTATTGTGAGGTAGCAATAATTTCAAGTAAGATTAAAGTTGAACAGCTTGGAACTTATGATATTCTTATACTTGGAAAGTTAGCCATTCACTATCAAAGATGGCGGCCAAATATTTTATAC
The DNA here is from genome assembly GCA_963678705.1 of Panorpa germanica. Classification (NCBI taxonomy): domain Eukaryota; kingdom Metazoa; phylum Arthropoda; class Insecta; order Mecoptera; family Panorpidae; genus Panorpa; species Panorpa germanica. The sequence continues at coordinate 8,937,472 of OY783206.1, read as the reverse complement.
AGAGAGGAAAAACTGTAGTATGATTCTTTCCCAGTAAACCTAAAATAACAAATAAACATAGAAATGCGTACTACACTGGGGAATTTATGAAATTTTCAGTGAAAAGCAAAACTTTGCAGCGTCACAACTCCTACTAGTTAGACATAAAAAAACATGTAATAATCAAAACTTGTATGAAATTTTGTTCTCTATAACATTGATAATAAATGTATTTATCGTAGAACCCACTAACTAGATATAGGACAAAATCGTTTTTGATTACCATTTTTTCAAGATGACGGCGCGCTTGCATTTCATCCGTGATTCAAAACTTGTAACTGTCATTCTCGGCCCAACCTTGTAAACAGAGATGTGCACAAATTGTTTTCAAAAGTATTTAAATACAAAATAGATCAGGCTCCCAGAGGAGTTTCGGCAATGTCGCCACTATTTTGAATAACTTCTTCACAAGAAGTCATACATTTTGTGTCTCATCATGTTTTTATTCAGTAACATCATCAAACATTATCAGTAACACACGTGGCCATTTTTATATTAGTTACCAGATGTGCAGAGTTCTTACATCATACATTTATTAATTTATGTAGAGTATTAATATTAATAACTAATGTATAATACATAGCAAATATTATGTAATATGTATGTGTACATTATATAATATATGTAATAATTAAATAATTCGTAATTAGCGAAATGTTTAAAAGACTCCCCTGTCGTTTAAAATTTGAACTTTATCGGATAATTTTTAAAATAAACTTCTTCAAAGTTGCGTAACTCTGCGAATCTTTACAATTTTGGCATAAAATTTTAACTGGATAATTTAGAGATACTCTTTAAGAAAATGCAAAAAGTTTGACTAAATTTTGAGACAACTTCTTTAAATAATAAATAAATGAAATTATTACAGATTCTTTACGTAATAGTTACGTAAAATAGTTTAAATATATGATAAAGTGACGTTTAATTGCTATTTTACGTCACATATACTCATACAGCGCGCACTAGGTACAGTTATAAAATAAGATAACGTTTAATAAAAGCTCGGGGAACAAAGGAGCTTTAAATCATGGTTGTGAAGATCATACTCTACTTAGAATAATCAAAGTTAGTTATATGAATAGTGTAGACTGAAAACTATACCATAATATAATATTATATAGTAAACTATGCATATGTATATGTATAAGGAAAACTTTATACAGTTGTGTGTATAGATATAGTGTATAGTTTTGTGCAAAACGATTTTCAGCAAGCTTCCCGGTTTCCACATATACAGACCGTAGTCGGTGGAAACCGTCAGTACTCCTCGGCCTGGCAAAGGCCACGCGTCTCGTTCAAACATCTCCCTTCTGTAAATTATATTTAAAATTAGTCAATAAAAATATAAAACATTAGTTTACTTAATCCAACAGTTATTTTAAATCATTCATTAAATTAATATTTCATAAATAATAAAACAAAAGAAAATTATACACGCGTTAAAAACTAGTGATATTTATTATTTCATATTTATATTTAAAAATTATTCGATTCAGATATTATTGCTAATTTTAAACATTTTGTGAGTTTTACATTTTTCATTGTATTTCTAACCAATTTAGAATAATTCTTTAATTTGTGATTTGGCATTTAATTGTGTTGTCTTAAGTTTTTATAATTTATTTAATTATAGAGTGATGATTTATATTTTATATTATTATTATATAATTAGTTTTTATTTCAATTAATTAAACACTTACATAACAATTTCTGTTCTATTGTGAATTTGTGATTGCGTTCATAAAAAAGGTTTCCCTGCTAGATGGTTCATATGTTAGTTTCAAGAAGAGTTGTCATTTTAAATTAACAGAGAAGTGGTGATATTTTTAATTAACCCAAAGTACGAATATTGAGGTTAGTAATAGAACGCAATGACTGTAGTATGTTAACAGTTAAAAAAAGGTGCGAAATTCAAAATGACGGCTCTTGTTGAAAGACGATCTGTTCATAACTAGATGTATCACAACATGGCCTTGGCTTAAGTTAGGAGAATTAAGGGTTCAAACGTCGGTTATTTTCTTCCAAGTACCTTGTATATTAGTTGTCAAAGTTTTTATAAATTGACTAGACTTACGTAACGTGACATAAAAAAACGTGTTCTGCTAAACAAGAAATGTAATCTCATGTATTATTTAACGTAATATTTTTTATCTGAAACTACGTAATAATATCTACCGATTTTTAACATAATATTGTGACATTGTCATTACATAAATAAAGGAAAGATTAAATTCTTTTTACTCACATATTAATTTAATATGTAACATAAACGTAACTAAAATTAGCGGGCAAATACTACATTTAAATGTTACGTAAAACCTATGAATAATTTATATACATTATTTTACATAAATAAAACGATAATTTTGCATACAATTATTTATGTCAAAACATTTATGTAAGTTATAACACAATTTATATCTCACATATTTTTACTTACTATTTTGACTTTAAACAACACGCGGTTTTTTGGAGATCTATGTAATTTGTTATGGACTTATTTCATTAGACGTACTTCTACATTTCTTTGTAATCTGTTCCATGTTTTTCACGATCTTAATATTGGTTATTTATTTAATTTTATTTCTAATTACTGTATTTATTATTTACTTACATTGATCAAATATACTTCGGCAATAGTGTTTACACCATCTTGATTTTATGTTTTCGATATTTTCATGTTTATATTACTTAAATAAATATTTCTTTATATGTAGCTCTATGTTCGAAAGATTCGTTTGGCTGTATCTAAATATATATGTATAAATATATCTATACATTTGAAAACATACATACTAAACGGTATTTACATATAAACAAAGACATCCTTAGATTGAGGAGCTAAATAAATAGGGTACCTCCACCTGCCTTTATTTTATTAAATTTTTGGCAAAATGTAAATTATATAAATGTACAACCTCTGTTTCTAATAAACAAAAGATGTTTTATTTCTTTCTTTATTATCTGAGTTTAAAACAATATGTATAGTGTGTTACCCATTGTAGTTTCCATTGACTTTCTTATTTTATTATTTTTGTGGTCTAGATGAATAGAGTACTTTAGGTCATCAATGGTTTATAGCCTCTTCCAAGTAACCTCATAAAATATCTGCGACTGTCAAATCCAGTGGTCTTTATTTCGGCGATTAAATTATATGTTACATCTCGATCTTATAGATCTTCTATTTCACACAAGCTGTTGAATTGTCTACAGCATTGTACTAAATTGTTTGCATATACTCTACACGCTTTTAAAATGTGAAGTATCAGAATCATACACAACAGATATCGCCACAGAGGCGCACTGTCAAAATAGTACAGCTTCACTTAGGCCCGGTTTTATGGTTCGTCTTACTACCGAACTAAATAGCTAACTCCCGAATTAAACGAAAAATGAGTTTTATCATCAAGGGTTAACGCTAACTCGGAACTAAAATCACGGAGTAAGATATCCCGTCATAAATCAAGGTAATAATATTTAACCCGGAGTAAGTGTGCAACAGAGATAAAATATCATGCTATCTCAGCCAGTTTAGCTATCATTATTATAATATTTCAGGTTATAATATTAAATTATTGTTTATTATGAATTTTGTGAGTGACCTTAATCAATTATCAATAACAGATGATGAGGAAGATCATCTATTATACAAATATAGTACTAAGTTGAGAGATCCGTCATTTTTAAAACAATAATTAAACTGAATCTTGCATTCCCATGGATTTACAACTGTAAACAAATATTCGAATTTCTTAAAATATGGTTTACGTCTCTACTAACTAACTCGGGATTAAATTTGGACCATAAAACCCGATACAAAAATAAGTACCGAACTAAGCTAACTCGGGGTTTCGTAACCCCGAAGTAAATAAAAGACCATAAAACCGGCCCTTAAAGTACGTTGTACATACTCGTTTGTAACTCCATTAAACTTTTATTTCAATTCACTCATTATCAAGAATAGAACTAAATACATCTGTCGGCTTTGTTTTCATAGTTATATAGTTTGTAACACTTACGTTGGCAACAATGCCGGCTGTTCCAACTTCACTATATATGTTGTTAATAATACAAAAACAAAACCAGAACTAAAAATAGCTCAAATATAGTTAAAAGCTTTTACTCTAGTTTAAAACTTTTACTAACCCATCTCATCTTTCTGAAATCCTAATACTAAAGTTATGAAGTTCAAAGTTTTGTGATTTATCTACAGAAAAACATTGAGATAATGTAACGAAACTATCAAAACAATGTGTGAAAATGGAAGAGAGCTATATTTACATCTGTAATAGAACGAAAGATTGTTTGATAATAGAAAATTTAATACATCATCTTAGTACGTGTAACTTTGATTTCGCATTTTAATGACTCATTAACCTCTATACTAATTTTTCAAAAATATAACTGTATCTGCTCGAACCGAATGAGAATGCAACTGTGTTATTAGTGATAGAACGCACATGTATACGAGTGAGAGAACACACACGGTACGAACGAAACTAAACTGATTTCAAATTGGTTTTGAGCACGTTTTGAGCGACTGTGTTCCTTGGTCGCAGGGCAATTACGTTGCTTGCTTTTAATTGTGACATCATGAGATGTGCACAAATACTATTCAAAAGTATTTACATACATACATACATACAAATACCTCATAATACGACACAATAAAATCCCCTATTATGTTATTGTTAAAAATTATATAGAGTCACAAACACGGCTCGACATGGCTTGCTTTTCGTTTTCGTTGGAAACTTCGTTGCGCACCTAGTTTGAAATCAGTCGACCCGTGTGCAGACGGCCTTACAAAACAAAACAAAATCATAATTATTTAATTCGTATTGTTTATTAAACAACACATTAACCATCATACACATACACATGTACCAATACAACCATAATATAATTTTATGAGGTAATTTCACACACGCGCGCATTTTGCTGTCCTCGTTTTTCTGCCTTTGTAATTCCGTCTACTACTTGACACAACTTTTACTTCCACATTCCAAACTTCTTTACCAAAACAACCGGCATGGCACTAAATATAACACTGAAGGTATTACATGTATCGTCCTCTCCACATCAACGCAAAAAACAACCCCTAAAGAGTAAAAAAAAAGATATTTCCCACTCTGAAAAACAAAAAAACGAATAACGTTTGACAAAACACAGGCAGCTACAACGACTGGTACTACGGTAAATAAAACTACAGCTAAATGCTACAATGCTACGTTACTAGCTTGCTACGGGCTACGGGATACGAGCTACAGCTACGGGCTACGGACTACGGACGACAAGCTACGACGTAATGTGTTTGGCGTTACGCTGAGTCGTTATTAAATAATGTGGTGAAGAAATGGAATTAAAAATATATTGTTGGATAATTGTTTGTTTTTTTTTATTAATCCGTATGTCGTAATAGTTATTTAACAAGTTGTATATGTGTGCAGCTAATACACTCATAGTTAGAAGGACAAAGTATTTATTAACTGTTCGTCTATGTTTAATGGTTCCCAATTTATCGTTTTCTGTTTTCCATCTTACTTTATATTCAGCTGCTATTTCCGAACTGTTTACCATGCAATTAATTATTCCATTTGATAGTTAATTAATCTTAAAATGACTGTACTTTTGTTGAATCGTTAAGGTCGCGTGCATTCGTTGCCTCATATACACACAAACGTACATTTCACACGCACACATTACAACAAAACTTCTCAAACTAAGTTGCTCTTGTAATAATTATGTTTATCAATATTTTATACTAAATAATAATTCTTGCAATAAAATTGCTATAAATTATAACTGTTCTTGTAATAGAGAGCCACTAGCTAATTACTGGTATGACAATAAAATACCAAGTGCAACATGGAACAATCTCTTTTTTATTTGAAGAAAATACACCAAAGATTTGTTGAGGAAAATTATTTTCTTCATGATTGCAATCTGCATGACTCTAAAGTTTATGGGTAGTGTTGGCGGTCACACTATTGTTTCTCAAACTAAGGAGGCAATAAATTAATTTAAGCGATCATCCATTAATTACGTCAAGGAGAGTCATAAGTTTCGTTACGTCACATCCATTCCAAAATTTGACTTTAAAAAAACAAGCCCAAAATAAGACTAGTCACAATAGGCGGAGGAGATGCAATGTGTGACAAGACGTGACAATGCCCGGTAGTAGAAGTAGGGTTTAAATATGAAATTTTTTGGGCGTAATATATGAATGACCCTCAAGTTATGTACTCGACCACATTATGATCTATATATGTACTTTAATATGTAAAATAACTTTTTTATCAGACTGTATTACGTTATTATATAATGTTCATTTCATTGTCCTAAAAACCTACCCCTGAAAATAAGGGTTTGTAACGAAAATTAGGTTAATGTGAATAATTTATAAATATATTTTCATCATAGAGTATACAGAAAAAAGTGTACGAAATAAAGTTTTTTCTTGTTAAATTAAAGCCACAGATTGCACATTGAGATAGCTCAAGAAATTTAAAAATTACCTCATTTTTTAAATAGCAATTATACCGGGTGTCCATTAGAGAACGTCGAACACTATGCTTACAAAATTATTTTTGTTCAAAATATTTTTTATTTTATCGAAAATTTTTATTTTTATTTTTTAATTCTTTTTATTAATTTATTATTCATTTCAGTTATGTAGATGTTCAGTTAAATAGATGAATAATTTATAAAAAACAAATAAACGAATGTGATAAATATATTAAAATAATATATATTTAATTTTTATATTTTCAGAATAGTCGCTTTAATAAAAACAATAAACTCTATAAACAAAAAATTAAATTCGCTTCAATTACTATATAAATAAAATTTTAACAATAATAGTAATAATAATAATAATAATAATAATTAATAATAAAATAATTCTTTAAAAAATATATTATTCCTATATATTCTTATTATACATTTATATATATTGTCAATTTTTAAAATAATAGTCAAAAAATCCATTATTATAATTTGTCTTATATATTAAAAAGACGGTTTAAGTGTTAGAAATTATAAGAATTTAACTATTCACTATTACATATAGTAACTATTATTAATTATTAATAATAGTTAATAAAATAAATAATATCAAATACTGAGATTTAAATAATTCATAAGGTAAAGTATTGAACGAGATTATGAAAGTTAATGGTTAATGTATTATATATAGATCTGGGCCCATAACCTGTTAGTTTGTCTGTACATGATAAGCAGGGTGTATGCACAATATTGATGATAATATTTAAAACAATAGCACAAAGAACCATTAACTATTGCTGTGGTACCAATGAATTGGGTTCAGATAATCTAGGCAATGAGTTAATGTCTTCGATTGAAAATATTTATTGATTGAAAGTATAAAGTGTCGATCCGGATAGCTTCAGAGTTGAAGCATTTATGTACTAAATAGAAGACCGAGCCCACTTCTGAGTTTACACTTATTACTCATTTAATTAATGAAATATGAACTCATAACGAGAATTATGAACCTTAAATTCTTAAAACCATCTAGAATGATTTGAAAGTATTATAATTGTTAATTATATAATGATTATAATTATCTTGGTACATCCCAGGTAAAAAAAGTAATGCAATGTAACATTTTTCTATATTAGAAGTAAAAAATAAAACTTCAAACTAGCTTATGAAAATTTGGAAAGTGTGAAGCTGTACTCCGAATATGATTCCTAAATTATCAATTATATGATAGTAATAGACAGAGTAATACGTTGCTTATTACCTGTGCAATGTTTATTTCATTTGAGTACAATCTATTTTTATCTGTTGAATATTAAATATTTACTTAATGACATCTCCATCAAGTATTCTTCTAATTCTTATCTTTATAACTGACTTGCAACATTCAAGTATTAAAAAACAATTAAACATACAATTTTGTCATTATTTTCTATTCATCCAGGTACTCTTATTTGACAGTGACGCACGCGATATTATAGTTAGTCACATTTCTAAAACAAATATAATTTATTTATACCTACATGTATGTACAACGTACATACTAATATGAAAAGCCTACTATTTAGTAAACAACATACTAGTAAAGCAAATAACCCCATCTGTCAATAAGTAGAACAAACAGGGGAACGCTAATATGATAAATCAAGTTATTTTAAAATATAATTTCAATTATTTGTTTAATGTAGTTGTAATTGTTGTGGAGGTTGATTAATGCAATATTGAAATTGTAGAATTAGGACATTGATTTAATTTCATTGGATGTAAAGAGAGCTAAGGTATAGGACAGGATTAAATTAGTACTGAACTGGCAACATGCTTACATTTTGATTTTGTAACAGGTGTTGAAAGTCCTCTACACTCAGGCCGTCATCAGGTCCATTATGTAAACTCAACATAGTTCTCAAATGAAAAACTATTTGCGAACTACTGCATATATTATCAAAGTCAGGATAGGCCAGGAGCAATAACAGCCTGGAAATATTTTTCACATTAAAGCGCGAGCTAAATTTTTTTTTGTACATCTCGCGATACCGATGTGAGGACTATTTTCATTTCTTTGTGAGAGAGGATATGGTTCCGATTTTGTTCTGATCTTAAGTTTTGACTAAAGGTATCCACTAGTTGTCCAGGCTCACATCAAACACATTGGATTCATTGTATCAAACGTGGAAAAGCGAATGGAAACAGAATTGAAGATGTATGCAGTGAGAGTTACGTTTTTTAGTATTACCTGTACATTGCTAACGGTTTCCTTCGAAGAGCCACTCTTGCAATATATGTTGATGATGCCATTTGAGGTGTCTAGAAGCAAAGGAATGTAAGTGACAAATTTTGAAAACTTGAGATAACCAGCGTAAACAATAGAAGATGTACTAAACTATTTAGTGGCACAGAGATATAAGCGAAAACTTCGACAGATTTTACTAAATAGCGTGAATTTTAAAACCTACTGAACGAAATCGCTTATATGATCTTAACTTTAAACTCGTTTTCTGAAGAATTTTACTTTTGTCACTTATATCTCTTTGCATCTTGACGCCTCATTTAGACAACCGATCTCTCTTCTTGTGACAGTAGACCGATAGCGTAGCTATGCTTCTCTAAGTCCAATATGTCTGATGAAGAGATCGACAATGACAATTTCTGAAGAAAGCCACGCCGCAGTAACCGTTAAAAAATAGAGTATTCTTCGTGACTAGACTAAATGTTTTTGTTCTTTATATTTCACGAATAGGAGGTCTAATTAAAAACAAAACAAATTTTTTTTACTGCAAGTCAGAAATCTAAGTCCGTTTGATAAAACGTAAATTTTAACTTGATATAAATTATATTTATCGTTGATTTATAAAACAAGATTATTTTTTCAATTTAATAACTATAACCTTTGTTGATAAGGTTTTTGTATGTAGTAAGTAAATATAAAATTTAAACAATGACTTTAAAAGTTTAAAATAAACAAAGTAGATTAATTTATTAAAGTATACTTTGAACAATACGAAAAAAGAAATAAAAAACATGTTCAGTCATGTAATCATTATGAACTGCGAATTTAAAAACGTGCCAAGCAAATATTGTTAATTAGATAATATTAAATAAGTGTATATACCTATACGTATATAGGTCACTGGATTGCAAGACATTTAAATATTCAATTCTACAGAATTTTATTTAATTATTAAGTAATTACTCGCATTTGCTACACAATAGTAAAAAGTTTCATATAAACTTACTTGTCTACTTCTAAGTTAATCTAAGTTTAAATATACGTTCTGATTATACTTGTAAGTTTAATTAGAGATGCGTTCACAACGAGTCGCTAAGAATAAGTAAAACTAACTTCTTTAATATACCTACTTGTTTTACCAATTAAATAAATATATACATATAATACATTATCCAATTATCACTTGTATACATACGAGTGCGGCTATTTTTAAACAAAACTGATGTTACTACAGACAGACTACGCATAGGCAGAGAAGAGTTCACGCTACACAGCAGTCGGTCAAACAACTTTTGCGCATGCGTAGTTCGTCTGTAGCAGCGTCAGTCTCCTTTAAAAATAACCACTCCTCGCATCTGTCTATTTTATATAAGTTTACCTCGTTACAACAAGTTATGAGATCATGCATTGTTCTGGCAGATGTGTTTTCACACATGCTCAATGTAATCTTTGTTATCAGGTTATGACGCTTCTATTTTTTTGAATATATTACCACCACATGTATAATAAGAATATACGAGGTATTTTATTGAGGTGTAATTTTTAATTTAGTAATCTACAAGCTTTACCTGCATCAGCATTTAAAATAAATAATTAATTCATAAAATTTAGACTTACCACCGTACTGTACAAATGTTTTAAAAACTTAATAAAATAAAATATATATTTTGAATTAAACTTAAGTTTTAACTTGATTTAATGTGATAATAACAAATAAAACTATTATTTAAGATAAGTCAATTAATGAATAATTATTTATAAGATAAGTAAGAAATTGATAGTGTAAATAATACCAGAATAGTGAAAAAATCTTTTAAAAATACAACGGAATGTTAAAAGTAATTGGAAAACTAATCTAAAATAAGTTATATTTCAAACTTCGCGCTTAAACTCAACACTATTAATCATATATAAATATTCCCGCCAATTTAAACTTAAATATTTAATATTTTAATTATAAAACACTACGCTAAAAACAATGTATATAATCGAAAGAAAAACTTTTTGTTAAATTTTGCTGTATTTATTTTTGTGTGAAAAATATTTTTCATTCTCGCTGGTGATATGGCGGGTTTCGGTCGTCACGTTGGCCACCCTCTCTCCCAAAGGGGTGCTAGTGGTTCTGGTCAAGGTGGAGGCAATGGTAGTGGTGCACAAGGGTTAATTTACCAAGGGGTTAGTCATGGGACTCATGGGGGATTGATATATCAAACTAGACATGTTACGGGGGTGCTACATGTACCTACTACAGGAGTTGGTGCTCTAAATCATCACCATCACGTGGGGATGCAATCTACGATTGTTACTCCCTTAAATGCCAGTAAGTTTTATTTATAGTTATTCTACTAGGTTAGGCTTTAAAAGCTTTCTATTATGCTTTCATTTCTCTTATTTTTCTATTAGTCTTTCTACTTTTTCTTTGTTGTTGTTGCTATCTTGCTGTTTACTAACATTAAGGATGTTGTCTTGCTCCAATATAATTAAAAAGTTGTATTGCACTTTTTTGAAGTCTGTGCCAGCCGATAACACGTACCCAGTAAACAATTTGGTCCTATTATTCTCTAGGTGAAGTTTCAATTAACACAAAAAGTCCACTGTAGTTCGCAACAACTTATTCGTTGTTGGGGTTCTGAAAGGTGAAGTGGTTTTGCCATTTGTAGCATATAATAGAGACATTTCATATGAACGACTGAATTACAAGCTCTTTCACGGAATAAATTCTCTTGCTTTTTAAACATTTATGCTTTTGAATGCCCAGTAGACATTTTGGAGTCACTTTGACATCATATTGAAGATGCGTCATGATTTTTTTGTCATAAAAGAGTTCATTTATAGTTCAGTTTCTCACATTTTTTCATATAAAATATCTACTTTATCGGCTACAAATGGCGAAATTACTCCACCTGTCGGAATACAAATGAAGATAAAGTTGATGCGAGCTATAATTGAAGTGAAATAGTGATAGAAACGTCACTAAATAGGGCACTTCACCAAATTGTTTACTGGGTGGAGTCCAAATTGTTTACTAGGTTTACCTGTTCAAGTTTCGACACGTTTATTTATAAATAAACTAGCTGACCCGGCAAACGTTGTTTTGTCGAAATTTCAATAAATTTTGTCACAATTTGTCAAAAATTTTATAGAAAATAGCACTTTCGCACAATTTTTCTTTCCTTAAAAACCGCTTACTACCGAACAGCATTTCATTTTTATTCACACAGATGTATCGGTTTGTTTTTAACAAAAATTAAGACTGATGCACTTTCAACACATTCAACTTTGATAAATTTATCTCAAGTCCAAAACGGTCAATCGACTGCAAATTTTCAAGATAATAAGATAATGATTTCCTTTATAATTTTGAAAAAAAAAAAATTAACTTTAACTTGTAGTACGATAATTACTTTAAGCTTTGCTTTAAGCTATTGCTATTACTTTAATAGTTTTAACTTTATAACCTATAATTGCAGATAAAATTAATTTTAATTAAAACATTACTACTATATTAAATAATGAAGTTATAATTACCTTTGATTCCATCATTATTAATTAATAACTGAAACTATTAACTGCGTATTGTTGATTCATTAAACTAAATGAATCAAATATAATATGTCATAAATTAGACACTAATGTAAATTGAAAATTTTATTCAACTGTAATTAATTCATTTCAATTATGTAATTAAATGATTTAGATTCACATTTACATAAATCATCTTTCGCTGACACGGTAATAATTGTGTACCACACATTGTCTACTCACTAGTCGTGGTTTATAAAGTGAAGAGTGTTATAGTCAGTGACGTCAGCGTAGCAAATATTGTAGACCTCTACGTCCCGTAGCTTCTAAATTTAATACTGTTGTCATATTGTATCTTTTGTTAAAGGTTTATTTAATTTTACATAAGCTTGCCCTACATATTTGCTTGGTAATATTGGAATTCCAAACTATCCTATATGAGTGAGTACCGAAGACTTTTTAGAAAAATGTAACGCAATGCAACGTAATATAAATGTAACTTCTAATGTTGCAAAAATGATTACGCATAGACGGTTACCTGGAATAATTAGTATTTACTAAACGCAAATTATAAGCAGGTGATAATAATAGTACAGTGTTATTTATTTACAAATATAAAATACTCAATATAATGGAAAGAACGGATGTCACTTATTATTATTATTTGATCCAGATGCAAAGTTTCGTATCCTTTCTACGATTCAGCGCATCAGGTTACATCCCTCTGCTTTTCAGAAATGCATATTTCCAGGCATCCGGAGATTTTTTATGTTAAGTTAGCGATATTTCGCTCTAAGACTCCCAAATAATCCTGTCTTTAGTCCTTGACTTTAGTCTTATATTAACATAAACAATCTCTGTATGCGTGGCACATGGTTATGTATTCCTGAGAACTATAGGGTTTGGTTGAATGTGGTCCGGGTCTGGATTCAAGGAGATAAGGAAACGACTTTTTGCATCTGGTCCAAGATATTCACTATACACCTATAACAGTTGACTGAGTTACATTTTGCTTTGTATACAGTTCTTATATTTATTGAATAATAATATTGCACCATTATAAATGGCTTATGATTTGTAATTAGTCCTTAAGCCTCCCACTCACTGTTTTGATATTTAATTTATTGTTTTTATCTAATTCTTTAATCTAGATTTCAGGTTTTCAGAATAGGTGTTCATTGTCACATTTATGTTTTAATTTGAGTTTAGTTAATTTAGTTGATGCGCATGCGTCTTTAGTTATATAAATTTTGGCAGTTGGACAATATTGAAGGTAAAGTAACTAAAATTGCTGTTTTTAATAACAATTAGTCATAGAAATTGTTTTTATTTCTTTATTTCTGACAAATTTATATTAAACTTCTTTTAAATATAAATTCCACAGCATTTTGACAGATTATCACATTTTGGAGGTTATAATATAATATAGTTTTTCTTAATTTAAAACATTGGAGCTTGTAAGGTTCTAAAAAAACCAAAAAAAACTTTAAAAGTAAATTAAATTAAAAACGGTACTATGAGTGACTACGCGTATTGCCATATGCTAAACAATTTAAATTAAATACAAAATACAAAATGAAATTAAAGCAGTGAGTGGGAATGATACTTAACAGTTTACTGGTATTAAATACGAAATATAAAATCATTTGACTGTTAACGCTGTTGAACGCTAAATTAATGTAGATGGAAATGGTGTTACTCTTTCCAATGTTTAGTGCATCAGGTTACATGCAAAAATGCATAGCTTCATATTTTCAGGCATCTAGAGATTCATTATGTTAAGATATGTCTAAAAAGGTCCAGAGATGGACTTGTAGTCATAAAGTGAAACATCGCTAACACGATGGACAATTCGATGATGACAATTCTAGCCAAGTTTGTTTAATTTAAAATCAATAAATAAAAAATATATTCTCTGGGAAGATGAAATTGAATAGTAGTTAAATCGGTCGTTATTAAAAGTGGAAAGTCGATTAGGCCCGGATGTGATATTCAAGGAAAGAGTGACGGAAGAGTAGGGATAGTGGAACTAAAGAAAAAGAAAAGAGAGAAGGAAGAGAAACAAGAATAAAATGGATTTAAGTTTTTGGCAAACGACGAAAGGGATTAGAGAAGAATGACAAAAGAGGATGACATTAATAGCGAGAAATGTTTTTTATTGTTGTTCTTTTAATATTCATATTAGTAAGTAAGGAATGAAGGACCTGTAAGCAAAGAATGTAAGACCTAACGACAAGAAACATTGAATGCATACAAACATATTCTCTGTAAAATAGTATTTGTATATCTTTAAATTGAAATTGAAATTACGCTTGTATCATCAATAATTCATTTTAAAGAAATATACGATGAGTAACATTTTTACTCATTTTTACTATAACCCAAGTAACAGTGTTACAAAATACCATTTCCAATTTTTATTTAAATTCCCCTTGGATATAATACATATAATAAACACGACCTAAATATAAAATTATATTTTAACACCCACTCGCACAGATATTAACATAACTTTACACACAGAGACACACCCACACATAGATACTTTGGCACACATACACTGTTAACAACAATAGAATCGCTCACACATACAATAATTTAGGCGGCTCATTTGGCGCGCCGAATTTCATTATCATTATTATTTATGGTTGGCCATTACATTATCGGCAGACATTATCGAAACACACATACACATATATACATATATAATGTTTATATATATACATACATATATATATACAGAATCTCTAACTCTGTTATATACACAACATAAACTTGTATACACACACATAGATTTATATTATATAATAATAAATGCTATTCTATAAGTACAATCATAAAATCATTATGACGTCACATGTGTTTGTTCTATAAACAGTTTTTATAATAGATTCATTTTCTTAACTACATTTTACTTGAACAGACTTTTATTACGCGATACTGGGTATTGGTAATGCTATACAGGGTGTTAGATACATGAATGTTATTATTAAAGCGTGTAATATGGGGTGAATCGAATATTGCGGTTCATTCGTTTCTTTAAAGGCTATTAAACAGTTTTTCATCAATGCATGAAAGAAAAACGTGATTAGTATATTTCATACTGTAATAGTAATTTTCAAAAATTAAAACAACAACACTATTTTACGTTTTAACAAACGTTTTACAAGAGGATAGACCAATCCAAGGAGGCAAACATCCCCTAGACCCAATTTTAATTCCGCTATGAGTAGGAGCGAGAGGGCATTATCCGTGCGCATGAGAGTGAGTGAGATATAAACCTTGATTACCGGATACCTGAAAAATGGCCGCCTGGTCAAGTTAGCAGGTAGGCATACGATCATTGTACATATACGAACACTACTCAATATTACACATTTTGTTCATCAGAATATAAGTGATGTCTGACGGCCCTGTGATCTTGCTCTATAAACTAGACAGAATTAACAAAAGTGAGAATAAAAAGAAAGGTTACTTGGATGTTTTTGAATATTTAAAAATCACCTTCTAACTAAGAGCAACTGTTTCTTAATAAAAATACAATTTTTATAGATAATTATTAATAGAAAAATACGGTTCTATTAGACAGACTATAAGCAACCGTATCAAAATATAGATGCAAGTACTTTTAATTAAAATTAAACGGTTGTGTCCTTGTCTGATAGACGTTCTGTGGTCCTCGAACCCTCTCTCTCACCTTGCTTCTCTATTATATCATTCATATATTATTTATAAGTAATGAATGGATTGGTTTTTTCGATACCCCTTAAATAACCTCTACTAATAATAAGCAAATTAGTATAAATCGTTTAACATTTTTTAACAAATAACATAGCATCAACTTTCATTAAATTTGAAATAAAAAATGTATATAATACGTTATTCAAAGTAATTATGATAAAATATTATTTTTAGAATATGTAAAACCTATACAAATATCATGAATTTAGTATCGCAATGTCCAATAGAGATCACATAATGAATTCGTACCCCTAATGCCAATAACGGGGTGATGTACGGATGTGACCGTAGCTTTACCCGTAGCAGTAGCTACGAGTGTAGCCGTAGCCCAGTTTCACCGACGTTGTATGCCAGACTACACTCAAAACATAGCTACTATAGCTACACATGTATATGCATAATATAATTATGACCATTATAGATCGTTATGCATAATTAAACGCCTAGAGTATAGCCTTCAAGAGTAGCATAAATCATAATCTAAGAATTAGATTAAGTGACGTAATTTCCCAATAATGGCTACGTGCGATATATATTATGTAATATACATATATTATAGGCTGCACTATAGATTGTTTATAGTGTAAAGAGACGCTAAATTCATCTACTTTAAAAGCTATAATGAAATTAAACGATTAAAGGCACTTTATTAGTTTTTTTATAAATATTATAGCATACAGTATTTGAGATTGTATTTAGGGAATATATGTCGACAATCGACTAAGTAATCCATCTACTATACAATTAACTAGCTTACTACATATGGCATAAAATCTAGGAAGTTACAGCAAATAATAAACTTTGTAGAGAAAATGATAATAAATAATACAAAAATGTTGAAAAAACACATCAACACCCATAAAATATAAGGGTCATAAGAAAAACTATAATATTTAGTGACAGTTTTCCAAAATATACAACATTTTCAGTATAAGTTACCGTATAAAATGAAAACCTTAAATTTATCATTGAAAAGTTGAGGAAATATTTAGAAGTGTACCGTTTTGTTTAAGAAATAGTTTTTCTCCGGAAAATAACACATTCTATATATAGTTTTCATATATCGAAATCCCATGTTGGACCATATAAATCTGACATTAGGGGGTATTGAATAATTCATTGCCTTTTGGGGTTTTTCTTGTTCCAAAGCACAACACCCCTTTTTCTCTATTTACGTACTCTTATGAGGTTTAGTTTACACCAGTTTTTGGGCTATGGGCCATGCTGATCTATATCTATATATATACATATACCGATATGCTCTTATATCTTGAATCTCAGTTATTCAGAAGGAATTTATTTTTAGTGTTGAAGTAAAATATATCCGAACATTTTTCTGCTTATTTTTGGAATTAATATTAAATTTATTACTGTCAACAGTATTGACAGATAAATATAATCAATAGATGAGGAAACAGACGTTTTAAGTACAAGGACGGAATATATGTATATCTATATATATGTAGGATGGCCCATTCCGTTATAGCAGCAGCAGTAGTACTACTAATGGGGAGCAATACAAATAATTCATCGTTCAAAATGATAACTTGCGAAGGCATTAACAGGAGAGGAAAGGGTGCTGAACGGGTAGAGGGTCTGAGAGGTTAAGATGAAAAAATAGAGAGTATTTTGACATTTGCATAATCACTGTTATATAAATGTAAGGTTTATTTAACGTAAAAGAATTTATCTAGTAGATAATATTTTTTAGGTTAATATAATGCAAGATTCCATAACAAAAGTCGACTTTGTTGAAAAGTTATGTTTTCTGATCTCAATAAATCTTCTTGTGCAAAATGTATATAATGTTACTTATTAAATTAATATAATAGTTCAAGATTTTTAAGGTCATCTGCATTTATTTAATGATAATATAACAGAATTATGTTAACTTTTGGCAAAGTTATGTAAAGCATATTACGTTAATAATATATTACTTTACATTTTGTGTTTTATAAATTATTATACAATAAAGTGCAATATCGGTGAACAACTATGTGAACTGAACTGAATTGCGATCAATTTCTTCTGCGATGAATTAAAGAATACATCTTGTGCTCCAGTTATTTTATTTAAAATAATTGTATAGTATAGATAAATGTGAAAAATTACGAATTACTTATGAGATCGTAATGATCAATTTTAGTGTATGTATGTATTGTTTATTCAATGTCTTCTACCATGTAATGAAAGTAATCATCTCTGAAAGTTGGATTCTTCTTTGGATCTCTGGCATCCATCTCCTTCGTTCCTTATCTCTTCTCAGTAGCTCATTTCATTGACATTCTTAATTTTTTTACTGCTCTTTCCCATTGCTACTCCCCCTATTCCTCCACTTCCTTTCTATTCAGTACTTCTGCCGTCCACCTCTTTTCTTCATTACCTTCTCTATTTTCTTTTCACTGTTTATTTCACATTCGCATGTCTCTTTAATGCGCTCCACCGTTTCTATTTCTTTCTTGCATATTCTGCATACCCTTTCTTCCCTTTTTTTCCAACACCTGCTGCCTTTCTCGTCATTTCCTATTCTGGAACTGGAAATTTTAGACCAATAATCCATCTCCTCTCATCACTAATGTACTAATTTCAAGGTATAATTTAATGACATTCGATATATGAAGGTTTTTATGTCATTTCCCTAAAATATAGAATATTCAATTCCCTCCCTCCCATTAATCAAAACCGTCTGATACATTTCTCGTTTAAACGGAACATAACAGGTAAACTAATATTGCGCCAATAGCTGCGTAGTTATAAAAACCAATTCAATATTATTCTAAAAAGTACCAATTTATTTTGAAACAACAAAAAAAAAAAACACACACAACATAAAATGAGTGCACTTGTAGGTAAAAAAAATAATTAAAATAATATTTTGATTGTTTGGAAAATAAATATAACCGTAAATGAAAATGACTGGAAAACTATTTCCATAAAAAGGTTAATTTTGAATGTAATAACTGTAGAAAATAAATAATAATAACAAGTTTCTATTTGGTACTCGTGGATTATTCGGCTAGACCTATTTGTATCATTAAACCACTATGTTTAGTTTAAAACTCATTAATTAATTGTTTATTTTTAATTAATATTATATTAAACATTTAAATAATATTTGATTATTATTTGGAAATAATTAGTTTTGCTTTGTTGATTGAATAAATAATTATACATTGTGTGTTTATCCAGATTGAAATTAAATCAATCTTGTTTAAATTCCATGAAATAATTACAATACGAATGCACTGTGATTGTTTCATTTGAGCGGCAAAGAATAGATACAATTAACAATAGTAATTAATACATTTTGGCTATGATTTAAGCGGTTTAATATACCTGCACAAGTTATACTCTACAATAAACAAAGGCCTGCGGGTCATATCCAACCCGGAAGTAGTATTGCTTTTTTTAAATTTAATTTATTTTACGTCATCCTATTATAATGACAGTTTTGAGGTGTCGTGACCTTATATATGTGAACTACATCGCTACCTAATAAGTTGATTATAGATTAGTTGGGTCGGTAATCGAACCGGGAGACACAGCAGCCCACTGTGTCGTCAATATTGTACTTACATGAAAGTGTTTTTAATAAATATTATTATAAATATAATGTGCGATTTTAATATGAGTGTACCGCTTCCGAAACATACACATACATATACTCATACATGTAAATGTATATCCACACATAGATAGATATTTCAACAAGTGTTGACAGTTTTCCTTTATCAATTAAAATTAAAAGTACTATTTACAAAAAACTCGATCCTAGTGGTAACCCTTAAGTTCATAAAGCTTTAATGGGTTTATGGTTTATTTGACTTAAGGGCTATAACTTTTGGAGTAAATCAGTTAACTCTAACATTGAGATCTTGCAAAGATTTCAATCAAACACATTACGCATGATTGTAGATACTTCATGGTAAACGAAAGACTGCACCACGATCTTGCCATACCAACAGTGAGACAAGAAATTAAAACTCGAACCAACCCAATGGAAGATAGGACTACCTTTAGCAGGAGGTGCCTCAGAACTGAATTAAATGAAATAATAAATAGAAACGTTTGCGTCACTAGATGCATACCGTGCAAGTTGAATTTTATTGTAACCCTATTTTTAAATGTCTATATGACAAATCACAATATAAATAAATTTAATATAAAAAAATGCATACAACAAGTATGTGTGCCCGTAGCTGAATCTAAATACTGTTGTATTAGACAAATCTCTCGAATTATTCACTAGCAGAACATTAAAGTGAGTGCGTTCGGCTACTATCTCTCATAGTTATTACAGTTAATATAAGTCTTTGTGTCGTATAATAAAATAATGATAAACTACATAAAATAGGTCATAAAAGTAAATTTATCGAAATAATTTAAAAAATAAGAGTATATCTAAAAACAAAAATATAAATAAAACATGTACCTACATTAAAAATACAGTTTCAGATATATCCAACTATAGAGCTTTATGAGCTTTGAGCTTTGAGTATAGAGGTTAAAAAAGAGCATTGAGGTACAAGAGAGCTTTTATTTGTTTTCAGTGATTTGTCGCCACACTGTGAATTGTAATCGTTACGATAAAATCGTTATTTTTAAAATAAGTGAACATGTCTGCTCTATAAAGCTTTTTTTATGAATAGAGCTTTCGAAAGCTTTTTTTTATCGACGTATTTTTAAAGTTTTATAGTTGAATTTGTAATACAGATGGATTTAAGAATTAGGTTTATAAATGATTCATTGCTTAAATAAATTTCTTTTAATTTTGAGTAAAGCTCGAAAGCTTTTGCTCAAACTTAATAACGGTGAAATATTTTGGGTATTTCTACCTGTAAAAAAAAAGATTTACTTTAACGAAATTCAATTAGTTTTCAGGATTTTAATATTCTTTTTCTATCTCAATATATCACTTCATATATGTTCACCTCATACGTGCGTGTCATACATTACAGAAGATAGAAAGAGATAGACATAGACAAGGACGGCTAGTTCAAAGCGTAGAACCAGGCACGCTTCAAGCTCTCTACTTCTACAGTCTGCTACCAACACATACTTGTAGTATAGTGGTAGTTGTATGTAGTGACATGCATGAATAATACATTACAATAAATAATACATCAAAATGATCGTGGAATGCGTGTAAGTCATGTTCAATGTTCAGTTTGCTTCAAACTACTGTATATACAAATTGTATTTGTATAGTGTATATATGGCTTTTGTCTATATCACTTTGCTTAGTGTATAAATTGTATGTTGAAACACACTTTAGGTTATCTAGTTTGATAATCGATTTGAATTATATTTGTTTATAAAGCTATTATTACACTTTCAGATCGGTTTTTGAGTGAATTTAGTCAATGAATCCATTTATACGCTATGTATACATGGAAATGTATAAAGTAATTGAAGCCTTTGATTTAGATTTTAAAATTGGGGTGGAAAGTCAACTATAGTAATTCTTAGTCAACGGTTGTTCATTTTACCAAAGCTAAGGCGTAAGCTCCAATTATCCGGACTTAATCTTATTTTTCATTTAACGCTTATAAATCACACGAGGCTGACGAGGTTTTGTTTTTGGGCACTTTGGGAGGATATTTGCATTTTTTATATTAATTGATGCTACCTAGAATAGATATAATAGAGAATAGCTATATTTTAAACGTTTACATCAGTAATATAATTGCAAATGTTTTTAGTACATAAAATGTATTTTGTTTAACATTTTTTTTTTAATTTTTGATCAATTTGTGTCGTGTCTGATGAAATTTAGAGATTATTTTTATGTTTTATAATATGTCATTTTAATATACAGATAAGAGGACTCTCGGACAATACTTCGTTTTACCGGAAACATTTTTTGTCGAGATTTTAATAATAATGTTTAAAAAATGGGTTTCTTAGAAGATACGGTATATTTACATAAGTAGAAAATGAGTCTCTTTAGTTTTGCATTCCAAATTACATTTTACATTATAATAAGTTAATTATCATTTTCATATACTTTACCAATTACAATTATACAAATTTGTCTAAGTTAGTTTGAATTTTTTTGTACGAAAATCCAACACGTCAGCTTTACACATGATCCCGCATTTAATCGAACATTTAGTTATAGCAAGAAAGATGAAGATGGTTTTTAGACCAACAAACATTTTTTTTTTTAAACATTTATTTGAGTGCATCAACTTTTGAAAGTTATTAGCGCTTAAAACAATATATACATGTGGGAAACGAGAGTACTATCCCAATTCTGATGTGGAAAACAATATCCAATCCGCTAATCTGATGTGGAATCAAGGTACTCTTATTTAATTTAGGGCAAATGTCAATTCAATTAATATTCAACTATGCAATATCTTAGTTTCTTGTCAGGATGATAAAGAATCACATAATTGGTTTAATACATTTATTTAATAAAATAATAACGATGATAATAATACAATAAGGTTACAATATAAACGTTGGTATTTACTTTACAAATACAGAACAATGAATGAACAAACCATCTTAAGTTCTAGTTATTATATACTCAGTCCTACATTAGTTTTGAGCTTGATTTAATTGGTTTATGTTTATTACTTTTGAGAATGCGTTTAGTTAATTTCGGTAAGCACATTCACTCACGTATTCAATCAGTGGTTTAAAGTTTCACACATTTTAATTGCTTTAACCTTTGACTTGGTTTCCGTTCACAATATACACTTATTAATCACATTCTTTTACGACCTTTCTAGCTCGGGTATTATAGTTATGATTACTTTGTATGCTCGATTTATTTTTATGACTCCACATATATTTTAAAAACATTTCTATAACACATATTTTATACAATTTATATATTTTTTTTATTTTTCAGCTTTTCCCCTTCTATTTCAAATTCTTTCATTGTCGCTTTTGTAATAACTTCGTTATGCATCGTCAATATGCCCATCAGTAGAATTTCAACAATAACTGCATCACGATCTGGATGTCCTCCATTGCTATGTCTCCCATTGCATTCTCTGATTCTTTCTTCTATTAGCACTCTTCTTAATTATTGTGTCTCACTGTTCTACATGTCCTACCAATTGTATACTGCTCATTAGGACCTCCCATCTCTTTTTTATTATTCTTTTTCTGTTTTCTTTTTCGTGTTTTTTTTTAATTAATGATTACGGTTGCACATAACCAATTGAATTTGATTGTAACCAAACCCAGAAAATATAACTCCGGTACGGAGAGACACAGTAGTTAGAGTCATCAAAATATTATTAAGCGCCAAAATCTACAACGGCCCACGATACAAAAAATGTTTAATCCGGCACTGTATTGTACATATTGTATAATACACGTATCAGATTCTCACGGCATTATTGTTACGGTTGGGCACGTCACTCACGCCACCTGTATGACTCGAACAAAACCACACGCCGTATATACCTACAAACCTACCCATGTACATGTAGCTGTAGCTAGTAGGTATACTACTTTATTCTACATACCCCATATTAAACAAGTATGGCAGTAGTGTGCAAGCGTTATTCGTGTTATCATTTATGTTATCAAAAATCGATTTAATAACGCGTGTCGTGCTCGTATCCGTGTCTGTGTCGACTGTCGACTGTCGACGTGAAATGTCGACAAACATTGCTATGACTCTCATAAGTCCAACATGTGCTTGGTGCTTCAAATTCTGCATTAAGCTTACTTTTATATCATACGAGTATAAAAATAAACATAAAAGTATCATATTAGATTTTTATTACTTTAAAGAGAAATTGGTAATAGTGAATATCTATAAAAAGCATACAAAAATAATATTAGTGCACATTTGCTTGTGTAAGGGTTATTGCACTTTAGCGCTTGAGAGCTTTATTACAGAGCTTTTATTTTAAAAAGTTATTTACATTTGATTGTTTGATTTTATACTCGCTTAAACTAATAGGGTAATATTAATATATGAGGAATAACTTAAGTATGATCCTATAAATTATTTATTTTATGATATATAATTATTGTTTATAACGTTATTAAATCTGTTTTTATACTGTTTGTAAACTTTGGAATGGCCACCATTTAAACAGAGATATCCACCCAGTCTCAAATTTTGCTAAGCTAAGTTAACTCTACATAGTTCTTGCAGTTTTACTTTATTTTCTTCAACAATTTTTCCAGATTATACATCATAAATTATTCTTATCTATATCAGTGTGTTGGGTTTTTTTTCTTTCATATATCTTTACCTACGACCGATATATTTATTTTTATAATAACATAACAAATTACACTACTTTAATACAAGAGGTTAATTAATCTTTATTAACCCTCTTTTTTTGCCCACTCCATGTCTAATGACTTTGCCTTTTTTGCTAATATTTTAAACCAAATTATACAGGCTTTGCGTAGTAGTCTACGAAATATTAAAAAAAAAGAACAACAGACTACAGTTTTAAAAGCTTCCAGCCGCTTCTAACAGTAAAGCTTTGGAGAGCTTTTGAAAGCTTTTGGGATAATAATATGATATACAATGAGATGAAGTTCTAACCACATAAGTATAAAAATTATCTGTTTTTGTAATTGTGTATTATAATTTAAATAATAAAAAAGTAACGTTTTGTTGCTTGATGTAAAATAATAATTCTGTAACTATATATTTGTTTTTATAACAATTAGAAGATGTTTTAATTACTATTGATAATTACGTATTGATTTTTGATTTGATTGAATTTCTACTATCAACAAGATGTGCACCTATAACGGCTTCAGGCAGTCTCATGACTAATACTCAATATTTTTCTTATATATCAGACTTTAGAAATGTACAAGACAAGTAAACGTACTATTGGGACCGTGCGCAACAGCAATGCCAAATAATTGAGGAACTAATGGCTCTTTTGCCATCCTATTAATACAGTTAAACGTGATTTTATTGTTAAATACTTTTAATTTTTATTTAAATTTATTTTCTTGGTATGTAAAACAACAAAATAGGTAAATGTGGTTTTAATTTCTTTTCCAACTAATCAGCTGGACTAGCCAAAATTAGGGTGGAGTCCAATCAATTACCCACAATATTCTAATATACCAAGAGCTACAAACTAGCCTCCTATAATGTTAGATTTATTCGCAGCTTACGGTTTACGCTGGAGGTTATGGTACGTTCGAAGAAAACAAACTCACACTCTGATTTGTCTTTGATTACTGACCACAAATTACGTTCATAAATCTTTATTTTATCAGCACTGTCCCTATTAACCCCTATTTCTCGATAATTAGAACAGCTCGGTATTTCGTATCCTTAATTACTTTCTTCCGTTCGTAAAAACTTTTGTTTTTATACAATACTCATACACTGAAAATATTTTTTTCACGAGCTGATCTCTCATAAAAGCAGATTTCCTTTAACACAGATTTGGAACTTTCTCTTCCTTTTTGTAGAGGAGAGACTAATGAGAAAACATATTGAAGTTTTCGATAATAATCTTGAGCTTAAAGTCTATAAAATTGTACCGTCTATTTATCCATCAGGACCTCAATTTCCTTTAATTTCTAAGCAACAAACTTTATGAAATAATTATAACTTGCGTTACAATTATTATACTCGTAAAAACTCAATGAGCGGTAGAGTGTACGAAATAAAAATTACTATAGTCATATTTATTTTTATAGGAATTTTTTGTCATAAAACCATCTGGTACTATATTCACAGAATAATTTTTACTGTGATTTTCTCATAGTGTACTACAACACACATTTCAGAAAACATTTGGATATACATACTATATTCAAGGTATATACATTAATGTATATTGCATATCCTATGTATATGCTTTTGTGATGTAAATCTGACACTGTATATAGTACATAGTATGTACTATCATGTTTATTTTATTCATTTCGTGTATATGCATTCTATATTATTTTCATATTATGAATATTAATAATAATTGTAATATTTTGTAAATATTATATCGGTATCAACTTTCAAATATCGATGTCTTCACTAAAAACATCGAGATCTAACAAACGCCGACGACATCAAGGTTTTCCTTCACCCCAAGTTCCTTCTTCCTCACTAGCTCTCCCACCCTCCCACAAAGTATTCGACACAGCCACATAATACAGACACGCATATATTTCATTGGCGAAGATAACAAAACCCAGGATTGAAGAAAAACAATACAATATTTCTATTATTTTATTATATCTCATTTCAGTTTTTATACGAGTACCCACATATATCAGAAAATATAAAAAACAACAAAATAAGAGTCGTCCTCCCTTCCTCCCTCACTCTTAGTACTTTTTACTTGCTCTCCGTTGGTTTTGTTTAGATAGATATTTTTTATTTACTTATTATTTCGTTTTTTCATAATAAATTCAAGAATTTTTTTTTGTTGTATTTACGTTCTTTAAATTGAATTTTTTATGTCAATATTTGGTTCCTTATTTTTGTGGCTTTTTAACGTTATATTATTTTACAATCCTCTATGAGATTTTATAGCTGGAAATTGTTAAACCTCAGGCATGAAATCCACGTGTTGGGAGAATACAGACGTCTATTATTTTGCGGTGCAAAAACTGATTTGTCTTCATCAGTCTTTGATGATTTGTCTTTCAATGAATTCGAATATTTTTAGTATTTTTAAATTATTATTTATGAGACTCAGACCTCATTTTGTGATATTTTAAGTACATCTGTTCGTAGGCTTGATAACAACTAAAACCAGATAATATAATCTAGTAGTAAATATATATATATATATATACTAGCTGTCCCGGCCACGCGTTGCTGTGACTAACGTTTTTGTCATATTACATTACATAGCGCCATCTATTGAATATTTACTCAATCTAGTCAACAGAATATTTACTCAATCTAGTCAACAGATGTCGCCATCTTTTAAAATCGTTTAATTTGCAATAAGATAATATTGCAATCATAAATTGAGATGTAAGCTATCCTATCTTTCAAGTTGGATCAAACTGCACACGGTGTACAAATTTGATTAAAATCGGTTAAGTAGTTTAGGAGTCCATCGCGGACAAACATGTGACACGTAATTTATATATATTAAGATATATATATATATATATATATATTTAATAATAATTCACGGACTTCTGTAGTAAATATATGTTGACGGAAAATATATAGTGTATTCTAAATATCATATATTTTAAGACTCGGTGTGTGTGTGCTTTAAATATAATTTTTATGTATTTAAAAACAGTTTCTCATTTTATTTAAATTGCTGTGTTACCATTTATTATTAAAATTTATCAGTATACTCGTACATAAGGCTCATTTTATAATAATATTTCATACACTAGTTAAAATATTTATTAAATAATCATGCACTAATGAAGTTGCCTGATTTAAGTAGCTTCTATAACCAAACGGGTTGACCGATTTTTTCCAAGTTTTGCATAGTAGTTGAGCACAGTGCTAGCAAATTAGGGAAAAAAAAAGATTTTTATAAAATAATTATCGCGGATCTATTTAAATTACAAAGTCCAGTTACTTTGTAAGTACACCTCGTTGATCGTTTAATGTACTGGCATATTACATGTACCTATACATGGAAAATATGGTCAACGGAATGATCTTCTATTAGAGGGGACCATTTAAACGATGCTTTATTCTACAAGTATTTCCCACGCATTAGCGTAATAATAACAATAAAAAAAAATAATTGCAACTATTTTCCGCATTATTCATAAAACAAATCAGTCAGTTCCTGTTGATACATCATAAATATGCCGTTATATAACCCCTCCGTATTTCGCTAACATTTAGTCAATGTAATCGAATCACTTCCTGAACCTTGCACGAGGTTTAAACTAACATTATTGAATAGACAGACACTTGGCTCTATGCAAACACCTGTACCAGTGGTACTATATGTCACTATATAGTGCAGTTACGTGTACCAATTGTTTACCTATTCTGTTTGAATGCAGTTCAGATAAGACATAGCTGCACTTGAAGTAATGCTACTGTAAACATGAATTTACTTAATGAACATGACGTAAGCACTAGTTGTTTACTAAATCTGAGGACGTAGTAAATTATGGAAATGGAAAATACTCGTAGTTTATCTGCGATAGAGGAAAACCTGGTCCTTTAATATTAAGTATTTTATTCTAATGGTTTGCATTTTCAAGTGAATACATTTTTCAAGATTAAATTAATTTTGATTTTAATGAAGATGATTCCTCTCTGATTCCCGGTAGTAAAACAAAATAAAATATATAAAAATTTATAAAAATTCTTATTCTTGTCAAACACATTTTACTGATACTTTGCCCGCCAATTCGTGGCACTGCTTTACTACACACAACGGTTTGTTCCTAATATTTTATTTCTATTTTCTATTCATTCCATGCAAATAACATTAGTACGAAATATCCACGCTTTGGCGCTGCTTTATTTCACAAATCATGTTCTGTTTGTTGGATTTATCATCACTCTTAAATATATCTTGGCGGTGTTAACATCACTTGTACGCATTTCAGAAATTAAACAAGTTCGTAAAAGTATTGTATATTCAAATGAGAATTGAATTTGAATTCACCACAACCAATCTGTGTAGAATGTAATAGCCCACTAACAGTAAAGCATATTGGAACGAAGTCAAGAGTCCACGCGTTGGTGATCTTGCTGTAACGTAACTTCACTGGTTGTAAATCAGTTTGAACCAAAAACAAACACTTGCTTTAATTTAAATGTCTTTAATTCACTAGTTATCAAAATACAATGTTACCTTTGATGACTTTATTTTCTCTTTTTATAACTAGAATAAATACATTTTTTGATAACAGGAAAGAAACTGGTTTGTAAAAAATGAAAGGAATGTGAAATGTTAGAAGGCAGTTCGATAGATAATTAAAGGATTTGTGAATAAATATTTAATTTGGATTGAATTGATTGATGGTGCGATGTCTTCGCAGTGCAGGGAAGAATGTCCGAGATTATGCTATCAAAACGTTTAGGTAAAGGAGAATCAGAGTGTTTTAAGGTGGGAGCAAAAGGAAGGAATTTCTAGCAGTAAATACCAAAACGAATGTTTTGGACCATAGATGGTGATAGTGTTGGTTTTCGTCCACATATTATTCTTTAATGCTCCAAGTACTTATTACGCAGAAAAAATTGTAATAGTCCTGAAGACTATAAGCAGATATTTGAAAGCAAATAAAATCTAAAAAACCTTATTGGTTTTATTAATGAATCTAATTTAATCTCTATATTTTAAATACATATACTCGTATTCATTTTTTTTTTTAATTTATTTAGGCTTTGGCTTATTCAGCCTTCTTGCCATTGGTTTTATTTGTAAAATTATATAAAAATTTACATATAAATTATAATTATTCTAATAAATACAAATAAATTGATTCTTTTAAAAAATTAAACTTAAAATTAAATACATACTAAATAAAATATTCTAACTTAAATTACACTTCTATATTATTTTCTATCACAAAGTTTGTTACTATTTCCGCCGTTGCTTCACTTCTCATTAAACAGGACATGTTGACTGGGAACTGTGCTACATTACATAATTCATTTAAAAGTCTATCAATTTTTGATGTTAAAAGATGACACCCTAGAATTATATGGTCCAAAGAACCTTCTTCTCCACATCTACAATTTGGTGTGTCTTTTATATTTATTTTGTATAAATGAGCTGGACATCTAGAATGCCCAGATTTCAGTCGACAATTTGTTGATCTCCTTGAAATGAAATATATCTCCTTGAAATATATCTCCTTGAATGATTTTTATTAAACCATGTGGTTGTTGGAATTTTTTGATTCGCTGCAAAAAAAAATTTTCCAGTACTTTGACTTTTCTCATTATATATATTCTGCCATTCTGCCATACAATTTTCTTTAATTATTTTTTTGGAATCATTTATTGACCAATTTATTTCGATTATTTCCCCATCTACACAAGCTTCTTTGGCCAGTTTTTCAGCCATTACTCGTATTTATAAATTATAAATTATGTATTACAAATGTTTATAATGTATATATTGTTTCAAGTGCTATTAACTATCGAAAGTTAATGCAGTCAAATAAGTATTTCTAAAAAGAAGTATTGTAAAATTATACTAATTAAATCTATACCATTAATTATATTAATAAAAATCTACACCTACAACAGAAATCACCTGTTTCTGTATCTTAGAAAATGAATGGTTCCATGACCTTTGAACGCATTCCAATAAAACATTCCTCACTTCTTCTGTGACTACCATTAATTAAATACCCAATTACATTTAACTAACGAATTACTTACTGAAGTAACTAAATGACCATTCGGGATCGTGGTGCTTCTGTGATCTTCAACAAACCGGATGAATGATTACAAGGGTCAGAGTTCACGTAGCAAGAGCTGCTTTATTGAGATTACACTACCTTTGCATATCACATATTGTATATTAGTAAAGCCTAGTCCCTACTACTTGAATTTATTAAAAATATCATAATAGTGCAAGGGAGATTTATTTTACTGCAAACTGAGACAATTTATATTTCTATTTTTTTTTTTTTTGAATTCTGTAATGTAATTAATATATTTTTCAATTTGTTTTGCTTTCTGTCTTACTACAACTAAGTATAGAGGCACTTATCAACTAGCTTACATTTTAATAATTACACGGTGAGGTAGAGATTGTTCCAATGAACAATTCTACATGATTAGGTTACTAGGTGCGAAGGTTTAGTCCCTCGGTTAAGTAATTAATACAAACTAATTATAATTATAATATAATATAAAATATACTATACTATAGTGCTTTTTTACTCTTTATAAGAATAAAAAAGACAATGTAATATTATAAACTTTAGCGGGAGTATGTGTTAAGAAAAGCTTTTTCTTATAAAATCTCTTTTATTTTATTTTATTTAATACTCGTGCTATTTAATTATACTAATTCTATCAACGACAACCTCTAATCGTGATGACACTTTTTATAGTATCGAGATATGTGATCTTCACCGCTACCTAATAAGTTACACTATATTACATAAAATAAATGAAACGTTTTAACATTTAAACCACGAACATATTGAAGACAGCAGACACAATAATAACTTACTTATGAAACAAATAATATCGATGCTTAAAACAACTTGACTTCAACTATATGATCTTCAAGTAACTTGACGAGTGCAAACAGTCCTTTCATAAGAGATATTGGTTCATATCCCACAAGTTCAGGTGTGTTTTACACGTCATTAAACATAGTGTGCTAAGTGACGTGTATAAATTTGAGGTCGAGAAGATCTCAGAGGTCATAAATAACACGTGTGTTTGCGTCGGTGTGCGTATATGTGTATGTGTGTGTACTTATATATCTATGTCAGGTGTTATCTCATGCGATTCTTTATTTGTACATGTGACAGCAGAGTATATGTAATTAAAATGATAAAGCTAGTTTTTTATATAAGTTTCCTAAACATGAAAATGATGTTTTGTATTACACAATTGTTTAATTGTCTAAGTTACCTTTAGTTTTAGTAGCCTTGTCTACCAATTGTGTACGCATTCTAATACCAATGGGCCAAGGAGAACATATTAGTTGATATCAAATGTTGAAGACAGTGGCGTCTAGTGTTACCCCAAATTATATGTGTTCTTAACGACTTTACCTCAAAAATATATTTGTCCTCTAATTGAAAAAAAAATTTCCTTCCTAAATTCTACAGAATCCAAGGTCAAGTTTATAAATAAACACAAAAGAAAAAGAATATTTGCCTTGATACTTCTCAACTCCAAAATGATTACTTCTATTAGCCCATTTGGTAGTAATTTAATAATTGGCTCCAGTAATGAAATTTCAGATAAGACCTCTATTTTAAATCTTTTGTAGGTGCTCGTTAACTTTACACGATTTTTAAGAGCATTTACTTTCTATATTAGTCTCTTTAAATTAACAATGTTATCAGCCAATGTTAATTAAAGGGCAAAATAAGGCCATCCGCACATGGGTCGACTGATTGCAAACGCCTGAAGCGAATGAGAATGTAACTGTGTTGTTAGTGAGAGAACGCACACGGCACGAACGAAACTAAACTGATTTGAAATTGGTTTTGAGGGACTGTGTTTCTTGGTCGCGGAGCTATTACGTTGTGTGGTTTTCATGGTGACATCATGAGCAAAGATGTGCACAAATACTATTCAAAAGTATTTAAATACATACATACATACATACAAATACCTCATAAAACGACACAATAAAATCCCCTATTATGCTATTGTTAAAAATTCTATAGAGTCACGAAACACGGCTCGTTTTTCGTTTGTTGTGCGGCTAGTTTGCAATCAGTCGACCCGTGTGCAGACGGCCTTAAGGGAGAGGTTAGGGTTTTCACTTTCGAACAATTCAATTTTTTTTTTGTTTTATCTTATTGTTTAACATTTCAAGAATATGTCCTTAAAATTTTAAGCCGATCTAAGCAATATTCTTGAAGTTATTGTCTTATTAATCCGGTATATTATATCGTATTATATGTTAATCAGGTATACAGTTTATTCATTGCTATAGTACACATTTTCTACATATAAAATACCTCCCCCCAAAGTTTAGATAAAAAATTTTTTTTTACATTAAGGGTGTTTCCCACCCTTAAATGAAAAAAAGAATTATCAGAGGCCGTTGGGGGGAAGATTTGATTATAATTTAACTAAATTTTAATGGTTTTTCATTTTCAAATAAGTTCCGGCCGAGTTATAGTGAACACCGCAAATTGTCTTTTTCCCAAAACCTTCTGGAGAAAGCTCTGTTACCGGCTTATGCTTCAATATTGATGCATGATAAAATTATACAACATAGTGAAAAGTATGCTCAATAATGTACAAAAGGTTCGAATAAAATTGCTCAATCTATATTTGAGAAAAAAAATCGCAAAAAAAGTGTTTTTTTTACGCTGAAACCCTAACCCCTCCCTTAAGTGCTATACCTTGGAACTGTCATAAATAAAAATCTAAATTTGACTAATAACATACTTTCATCAGTCATAGTTTAGGCAAACACGTATAACCCTTGTATGACCGAAGTGTAAATGGTAAGACAGGATCTAAGAAATTGCCAAGGATCTCGGTGGCCGGGATAGTGGTTTCTCCGGTGGTCGGAAGACGCGTGGTTAACGTGGTGATTTCCCTTTAGGGCCACATAACAACAGTAAGCTAAAGGGTCGTACATTTTATAAGATATATTAGTATGAGTATGAGTCATATTTATAGAAATATTTTATATGGAAATTTAAAAAAAAAATCAGATAGAACATGAGCAATATATATATGGTAAACGTTGATATATACTCGTATATATATATATATATATATATATATATATATATATATATATATATATATATATATATATATATATGCATAAGGTATCATGTTTATTGTAGAGAATGGATCCACTGCAATAATGAACTTAATTCCGGTAGTGTATAGCATTCTACAGAGTCACAAAGGATCAGTTTGAACCAGTTTAACTATACGAGTATTGTATTATTGTTAAATTAACTGTAAGAGCTTTAACCATTGCTAAGCCGACAATACAGAACTGCTACTGGTATTGTCAATTTATGTTATTGTTTTACTTATTTAACTGAAAATAACCACAATTGCACATATTATATTATTATTCTATACATATTGGCATTATATATATATATATATATATATATAAGGCTGAATGCACATTTGAAACAAGATTATATGTATTTTACTAAATGAATCTTACCTTACTATTACGCCATCGAAGTGATGGATTTCCTGTAACAAAGAGAAAGCAATATTAGATATATTGAACAAAATATATGAGACAAAATCATCCTCTTACACCTGAGGTATCATAAGAATAATTAAGACTAATTACATACCAAAAACAAGACTTCTTTAAATGGTGTTATCTCAGTATACTTGCTAGTTTGCTACCTTGGATATAGAAAATTGTAACGCAATACAATCTTCAAACTAATTTCAAGCTCATTCAATTCTCCTTTAACTAAGGTTAATTTTAAACCTTGGTTAAATTGTATAACTGTAGTTTAACTACGCAAAATACCTGGGTTACATTTTGCATTAGTTAACTATGATAGTCTATTGATAAAACTAGAATTCAAAAACCCATTTTTGTACCTAAACTTCACGTATGCCTTAAATGAAATTTAACTTAGAATTGAATAGTTTTTTGTCACCAATTACGTATAAAATACTGTAATCTGTTTCTTGTAGACATTTATCAATAAAGGAAAATAGCTTGCAATAACGAATTATTACATACACTGTCAGAAATATACACAATAAAAATTACTATGTGACATAGTAGTAAGGTGCTATAATTGGTTTATGACAAAAATTACTTATGTTATAATTAGTTATAGCAGTTTTCATATTATTACACATTCTTCTGCCTTAAATCATTAAATTACATATCATTGTGATTAATTACATATTATTTATGTTCTATCTACTCATTCTCTCTCCTTCAAAAAAGAAATATACAAAAATAAACAAACTTAAACGCCTACTGATTCTCTCTTGCTACTCTCCCATTCCTTCTCTTTCCTCGCTCTTTTTCTCTATCTCCGCCATCCTACTCTTCTCTTCACTGCCTATCTTCAATAATTGTACAAACTTCTTTTCACTTTTTACTCCTTTCTCACATGAATACTTAATGTGCTCCAGCAGTTTTTATATTACAGTTTAGATTTAAACCAAAAGCAAAGAATCGCACTGTATTTAAATGTGACTAAGATATAAATGCACAAGTTTTTTTTATGTTATAATATGTTGCTCTTATCTCTAAGCTATCATAATCATTGATCATTAGTTTTATTAAGATTTTAGCAAAAGCAAAGAATCGCACTGTATTTAAATGTGACTAAGATATAAATGCACAAGTTTTTTATGTTATAATATGTTGCTCTTATCTCTAAGCTATCATAATCATTGATCATTAGTTTTATTAAGATTTTAGCATCTTAGAACAGGTGTATTTTTCTGTAGGTTACTCAACTCAGTAAACAATTTGGTAAAGTGCCCTGCTTTGTGACGTTTCTATCAATATTGCACTTCAATTATAGCATTACGCATCTTCAATATGATGTCAAAGTGACTCCAAAATGTTTACTGGGAAACATAAACCTGTCACTGAAGTAAACATTAAATAATGTAATAGAATTTTAGAAAATATTTCTCGTGATGTAGTATCTCATACAGTAGCACTTGACCTTTCAATTCAGCCTTTGTAAGCCTTACTATAGAGACTTTTATTATATTACACACTAAAGATACAATACAGTATATAATACTATACATGCGAGTAAAACCAGGTGAAGCATAGTGATGTTAATTATCGTAAACAATAGATAAGACTTACTTATTTAAACACATTCAACAATTACGAACCCCGTCCAACGTGTTTTTCTCATACAGTGAACATGACAGTCCTTCAAAACCTAACACGCTATTTCTGTATATAACGTATATCATGTCTCATTTGACGTCTGCCCTCTGGCAACACTAATTCATACAAGAGACGTGAGTTGCTATCATCTCGCTTTGTGATAACACGCATATGACGTCAGATGAATGTACTCATCCTCAAAGCTATTATTTAGATGGTTTTAGACATGTGTATAGTCAAATGAAGAATATATTACTATTAAATTACTCGAAATGTATATTTTAGTGTATTAATCTGGATTATTTTACAAAATTGCTTAGTAATGGTCCTTTAAAACCATATTTTGTAACATTGACAACTTTGTCAATATATAGAGACACTTTTAGTTATTCAGCGCCTTCTTAGCTAGAAAATGTTAGGCAATGTAAATCTTTAAATAGCTTATAGGAAGCTAGCAATTGTCAAAATGCTCTGCAAGAAAATTTCCGTAAGAGAAGTAGAAAAGAAACCTTGCACATACCTAGTAGTAAACTAGCAAGTGTAAAACTCGTTCTTACTTTAGATTAAATAAATATTGTTACAAAATGAACTTTACGTGTCCTTGTCATACGACTTATAATTTTCATTAAAATATATTAGACTCTTTTACATGTAATTCAAAATAATACCTTTATTCTTAAGGTCTACTACACACAAACAGGAACCAGAACCATTGTGCATTATAAATATCCTTATATTCAGATACGCAATTGGATAGGTGCCTTTTTAAATCGGATATTCACTTATTTTGTGCTATCTGCGACTGAAGCAAGAAGTATAAGCTACTAAGCGAAGCTTTTTGCAGCCTTCCTTCTCATTTTTAACTTGAGGAAAACTCAATCAATCTTTTTCTATCTTCAAACTTCTATCAAATTCCAACATCAACTTTCTTACAATACTACTTCTGGAAATGTACGTATTATGTATATCGTACACATTAGAGCGACTTTAATATGCGACATCGAACGTTTGTTGGTAGAGGTTGTACAACACGTCCACACCGCCGTAACATGCAACTTAAAAAATTGGAATCATTTGGAATGTGTACAATTTAATTCAACTATTTGTTTGTTTGTTTGTTTGTTAAAAACAAATACAAGTTAACTTTGTTACTTTGTTTGTTAAAAACAATAAAAGTCAAATTAATTCTTTACATTTAGCCTTGTATTTATTCTGTTAAAGGACAGTAGATTTTAATCATTTTAATTTTTCAAGCTTAACTCTCATGTAAAAACTGAAAGTCGCATAAGTCTGGAGATATTACAACAAATTTACACGTGCTAAATAAAGTCAACTTTATCAAGAATGAAAGTATATGAATTTTGAATGGTCCACGAATTAGGCTACTCAAATTTGAGAAAATCAACGAGGGTAAGGTGTTTGAATATTTCTCTGACTGTAGAAGAATTCACTACATATAAAGTTGATAAGGTATCCTATAAAGTAGTGCTTTAACAACCTTAGAGAATACTAAAAGTACCATTAGTGAAACTACCCTCCGATTCTAAATTGAATTGAACAATTTCCGTGCTTAATTTGATCTCAATCTGCTACAATCTAATTGGGGTTTTAATAAGGACCCAACATCAAATGACTAGAGAAAGGAAGGGATGATTGTCATGAGGGGTTGTTAATGTACACAACTAAACACTTTTGTTTTCGTTTTATTATTAGGTATACATAATATTATGCTTTTATAGTTTTATTTTATAGATTTTATTTAATTGTAATTATGATTGGTAAAACATCCCACAAATTATCTGTATTCTATTTTTAACAAGTATTTAAATGATCATGTTATATTGTTATCATAAATTTAATATGAATGAATTGAGTTTATTTGACAATAAATATGTAATAAAACATGGTTCTCACTGCAAATCGAACAAAAACCAAAACCAAACAAATCGAACGATAACTGCACTACGCTTATTAAAATAATATTATAAATAACAGTCAAAAGCATAAATTAACTGAAATAAATAGGACATTGTTAGCTTTCAATCGACGCAAACAATATACAAAATATCATCAAGGGATTGTCGACTGCCAACTGCTGTTTACCGGTCGCGGGGAACTATCCTAAATACGAATACAAGGTGACCTGAAATGTATTTCTCATAGTGCTGTACGCTACATAGACTGCAGTCTGTGGTCGAACCAAAATGTGGCCCACATCACAACAAAGAAATACCACTAGATCCACTCGGTAGGCAATTGCGTAGCACATACAACTGATGTTTTTTTTTAAATATTTATTTAATTGCATCAATATTCAATAGTTATTAGCACTTAAAACAGTATATATAGTTCAAATTACGAGAGTTCGGCGGCGACTGATACTTAAAACAAGTTGTGGGGTATAAACTGCCGATATAACTAAAAAGCACTGACTCACTTATTCTTCTATAAAGTGTATAGAAACGAATAAGATAAAATTCATTATCGTATTATAGATTTATAGCGCTCTTATAACCTCTTTTAAGCATAAGTCGCCGCCGAACTATCATGATTTGGACTATACATGACATTTATAAACATTTGTAATATTATACATAATTTATAGTTTATAACTATAAACTTCCATACAAAAAAGTCAATTATTTGAGTGAATATTCAAATGTAATTTCCCATCATATCTCAATGTTAATATTTATCATGTGTATAGTGTATAATATGCACATTTTAATTTAACTTCAAAACAATCAGAAAATATATAAGATTCGGAGGTACTCGTCGTTGAAGTTAGTGTTTCATTTATATATGCAGGTAAATGAGGTTAATAAGCACCTTGAAAAAACATATTTCCCACCATATTTTAATGATAATATTTAACATGTGCATAGTGTATAGTATGCACATTTATAATTTAACTTCAAAACTTTAAGAAAATATATAAGATTCGGAGGTACGTGTCTTTGAAGTCAGTTGAAGTTACTGACGTTGTGCAATGAGTACTTGGAGTATTTTAGATTATTACATTGTTTACAGATTGGTTATGATTCTTTTTGTATAAGTAGGTATGAGTAAGATTTGTTCAGTTAACAATTGATTTTAGTAGGAAATTGTAGCTAGATTCAATCAGATTTTGCAAGCAATTCAGACTGGATACAATGATTTTACGTTTTTCAGTCGGATGCTAAATGTATGTCCATCTAAGTCAGCTGCGGCTGTAACTATTAATAATCTGTAAAACATGTGTTGAAAGAAGAGTGAATTTTTCAAAATATTGTACCCATGTGTTGAACAAATGGTGTATCTTCTTGTGTGTCACCCAGTCTTTACTAAATCAGAACATAAAACAGAATAAATATATTCAAAATGATATATTTATTTGTGTGTCAGTTATAATTAATCTGATTCGTTCTGTGCAGCTCGTTATTAGCTGTATTTCATTGAAAGGTAAATATACGGACAGACCGATGTGTACGCCAGACGTATACCATAAGGGTAAACCACTGGTTGGAAGGGCAAAGCGGGGGCTGAGGTGGTGAGGCGGTGGGGGACGTGCAGCCCATAAACTACATATTGTTTTTATAATGTTATTTGCTGTGTTATAATTTATTTGTTTAAATGAAATATATTGCAAACCGTTTTAAATATATGTTAATTCAAAATATAAATAATTGTTAGATATCTAAATTTATTTTCTGTGAGTTTGTATTTATTGTGTTGAATCTATTTTATTTGATGACGCAATAAGTTGCTTGGGGATTAAATGGTCATAAAATTAATCACGTTCTTCTGTGATGTGATTTATGTCATTTGTTGCTAAGATGTTTTGTTTGTTATTAGCTGCGTTATAATTTCAATTTTTTAAATTTAGTACATGTTATAAAAGTTGTACTTGTCTTTTACAACCGTTGTTCACTCTTCAAGAATTTACAACTGCAGATCCAGAACTAGAAAAATTTGAAATTTCAAGTTTATTCATTTTTTTCGTCATAGCCATCATCTAACATATATTATACATATTTAACATTTTATAATTCTATTTTACAAATTTCTAAATATTTAAATAATTCACTAATTAATTTTGAATCACTTAACAAAAATTTAGTATTAACAGGAATAGTTTTAATCACATCTAATATTTCACTATTGAATTTTGATCTTTCTAAACTATAATTTATGCATTCAAATATAATATGATTCAAAGTTCCTTCTTCACCACATTGACATTAACATAATCATAAACATTATCTATTTCTAAATAAAAAGTGTTATAAATAATTTTACTTAGTGATTTGTACATGTTTTAAGTTTAAAACAACCTGCAAAAATTCAGAAGTTTTTTTTACAAGTTTCAAAACAAAATATATATGTGTGTAGGTGAATAATTATCCTAAATTTTAACAAATATTGCTATTAAGAACTGTTATCTAAGTAGTAGTAGGCATTAAGTTTTATTTTTAATGGAATTGTGAATTCATTTTTTAAGAGCAGTTTTTTTTTTATTTCTTTATTTAAATATAGGTTAATATATGTATATTGGCGTTTTTATTTTATTAAGGGGTTACATGGGTTTCGTGTGTTCAAAATTTTTTTTTTTTTTGGCTTATTAATTTCTACAACATCTCAAGAATATTATACTAAATTTTCAAGTCGATCCGAGTAATAGTTTCGGAGATACAGCCTTTGGAAGGTGTGCGCTCCAAGTCAGTTTTATTGTTATTAAAAAGTTTAAACGCGTTTTTCTGGGAACCGTGTTTTCAAAGTCGGTTGTCAAATTTTCTCGAAAACTACTCAACCGATCTTGATGAAATTTTACACAGGTGTTTAAGATACAATTTACTCGTGCTTAACGGAAGGATTTTTTTTTTTCAATTGCAACTATTTTAAAAAAAACAAAATATCAAGCAAATTTACCGAAATTTTCATTTTTTTGGAAAAATGTCTGCCAAAACTCCAATTTACACTTTTTTTTTCTTTCCTTCCGTTAAGCACGAGTTTATGGTCTTACCTAAAACACTTATTTTTGTTTTTTCAGTTTAGATAATCCTGTCAGGAGTTATGCTGACAACGCGGAAGCACCTTTTTTTCGAGGCGTCACCGGAAATGACGTCACAATAGAGGAGTTTTAATTTTTTTTTTTTGAAAATTTCAGAAATTATTCTTTAAATATGTATCTATAAGACAGAAAAAAGTTTGAATCAAATAAATAATTTTTTACATAGAAAAAAAAATATTGAAAATCGGCCTTTTTTTACCTCACGAAACCCATGTAACCCCTTAAGCATCCAAAAATTGACAGAGATATATCTATTTGAAGTTTGAATTATATTTTATCACTTAATATTTATTGGCTTCAACTACTCAATAGAATGTAATAAATAATCTTATTTATTTATCGTTGTATACTACGACATTATATGTACGAAAACTTTATTAGTTGCTGCAACAGCGCTGTGAGGCGTACAGCGGTTGATTCTGTATCTCTTGCTTAAAACCGATAGAAAAGATAAGCAAATGGTAGGGGGGAGACTAAAGTATATGACGTAAACTACCCAATATTTTTTTTATAAATTTTTACCCCTTTAATTATTAAATAGACAAAAATGACTATTTCAATCGTTGATAACTTCTATAATATTGCGAATTGAATAAAAATAATTGGATATTTGAGGTTCTGATAGCCAACTTTATCAATATAGCTATTTTGCTCTATTAGAGTTTTTTAAGATTTGCCGGCAAAGTCCTTGTGAGGCAACTGTGTTACCTATACTTCATACCAGTGCCTTACCTCATAATGATCCTTGTACCATCTAGCATACACTTAAGAACTGTATAATAGTTTCATAAATAAACCTTTTATTGGTAACCTTCAGTTAACCTAATTCTACCATTGATATTAGCTTCTCTCAATCTAATTGGAAGGCTCCTACGAATGATTATTATGTCATGAAATTTAAGTACAAAATTTCCAGTATTAATGAAACATTTATTAGTATGTAAATGTCCAAAAGTTTACAAATACTTAAGTACGCCTTTTAGTTTACTTTACGTACCATCACTTGCTCTCCTACCCCACATTTCTCGCTCCCCTTCCCATTCGCTGCTTTAATTATGAACACATATTTACACAGCTAACCATTTCGTATGCGTGACCCCTTTTTTGTGGTCACCATCAACACTATACATGTCCTTCTATCAGCCTCTCTCACTCCTTGTCGTTTTCCATCCCTCCTCTCTTTCTAAACCACCCTCATGACACTCCATGGTTCCCACATAACCTCACCGAACCACCAGAGCTACAACAATCGTAAATTTTACTGTAATAACCATCCCCCAAACTCACTATATCCGTACCACACCCCCAAACACACAAACAACCACCTATGTAAGGGTGGTATGAAAATATTTATAATTACTTTAGCTACTACCAAATTAAAATCATATTTTGCTGAAATTGTACATCGTTGTAGATTTTTTGGTGTCCATAAATTATTGTAAACTGTATGGCTTGGTGGTTGGTGGTTGTTGCTTGGTGGTGGCTTAACGCCACTACGACGTCTACTAAATACAAAACTAAACATTTTTTAACAGGAAACAAAATTAAACTTTTTAAAGGTTAGGTGTTTTTTTGTGGGGAAGCATCACTCTAATCTTCCGAGGTTAAATACCACTATGTCTAGGTTCGCAGATGGACAACAGTACGCAGTGCTCCCAGCGGTCATTTATTCAACTATTAACTACAATGGGCTTGTGAACCATGACATATTT
This sequence comes from Panorpa germanica, assembly GCA_963678705.1. Taxonomy (NCBI): domain Eukaryota; kingdom Metazoa; phylum Arthropoda; class Insecta; order Mecoptera; family Panorpidae; genus Panorpa; species Panorpa germanica. The sequence goes on along the minus strand of OY783206.1, from coordinate 8,895,259 downwards.
TCTACAAAACAGAACTATATATTGATAAAGTTGGCTACCAGAACATCAAACGTCTAATTATTTTTTAATAACTCGCTACATTTTAGGAGATATTAAAAAATTAAAAAAGTAATTTTGTCGTTTTAATTATTAAAAGGATCCAACGGTCTAAAATATACAATGCATGATACGTCACATCCGGCGATATTCCATTGTACTATATTTTTTATACAACAGACACATACGAGTGTGTGTAATAAGTCATTTACTACTAACAGCTGAGTTGTGTGTCTTATTAAATTTAATATTATGAAGGTTGTGAAAAATGAACAATAATCTTGATTACTTATTTCTCTCATGACGTGTTATACATATCTGTAAGGATGTGGTAAAAACTGAAATTTAAATTTGATATAGGTATAACTCCGTCAAGTTTCAAATTTAATTAAATGTTAATCAAAAACTCACATTAGGATCATTGTCAGGTATCGAACCCTGACTCAGCCTTATGAGTACGAGATATACACGAGTGTGCAGTAATCTAAATTTGATTTTCCTTGCATTCCTAGAAGTTATGTTGGCCATAAACTCGCAAAGTTTTGTGCAGAAATTGCATCTGCATGTGTACATAAAAGACGGAATTTAAGGTATGTAGTAAGGCGAGATACAACCCAAACTAATATGGATATCACTAAAGTGTGTTCCTCCTGGAGGGGAAAGAAAGTATAGTGATGATCCGAACACGAGGCACGAGGGGTGCAATGTCAACGGAAATTACCTTAATACGCATATCACCATAATCTGAACTCGGGTGCAACCACGAACACCCATATTCAAATTGTGACTGGGCCAACTGGTGCTTATCTTCCTGGATCGCCCAAAAATCGGGGTGCGTTTAACATGGTATGTCTCTGCCTTATAGTCAATGCCTTAACGACCTCGTCCATACTAATGAATGAAATAAAATTGTGTTTTAAATTAATTCCACATGAGGAATGAAGGACTCATACAAATGAAAAATAGGGAAATGCTGATGGCACATCTTTCTGAAACTATTATGTAAATGTTCAAAACTTTAAAAGCTCAATATATTATAAGCTTTAAAAAAGAAATAAATTTACAGAATATTTAACCAAAAGATTTTTATATGTAAGGAACATACATTTACTATAATTTCAATATAGAAGTAGTAACTCATTTTTGCATAAAAAGCGGGTCACATGATCCACCCAGCATTCCAAACCCCCAGCGCACCGCCCCATCGAGCGAGACGTCTCATTGTTGCCAAAACAAGTAAAATGATTTAAAGCTATTCGTACATCTCTTCAAAGTCTTTAAACTAATACTCTGTAATAAATAAAACAAATAAAAACTTTTATATGTAGTACGAGTATATGGTATACTAGACGAACATTCGTACGTACGTAGAGTCAGTCGTATATCTTTGTACACACGAGGGCATAAAATATGTTTGTAACAATTTATATTTTTAGTGCATTTTTTGTTTGTGTTCTATACGCATTTATAACGACTACTCCTAGCACAGTAATACATCTGTTTCACTACTTTTAACTTTCCCCCTCCCCCTACTAAAGCTTTTGTTAAATGTATTGCCTACATCTACAAAAATGTAATGCCTATGCAATGGTCTATTCTTTGTGCAGTGGTTCTTCACTAATGATTTTGCCCGAAATTACGAAAATGCGTATTAGCAAAAAAACATCAATAAATTTTTTCTGTAGTTAATAATTTTAAATGATTAATGTACTTGTATTTGAGAAGGTTAAGAACCACTGTTGTATAGGGTGTTCTTTACGGGGGTGGCAGGGCAACAGGGGCTTACTCGCTTTGTTGTTGCATTATTTATGGAGTCCAACATTTTAATTTGACCACACACGACACCTAGTAACATAGGTCTACTTTAAAACTATTCATGTACTTATAACAGGTTGTTTTCGAAATAAAAATTTAAATACAATAGAATCTTCGTGTTATATTTTTTAATAAGCTCACTAAGTTCCGTTAAAACAAATAGTGTATATTTCATATTTGATGCATACCATTAAGCTTTACATATTAATTAATGAATTACATTTATTTAAATAAACCTAAAAGTATTCATTAGGTTCTAATTAAACTTAAACTAATGACATCTCTTCCTTCTTTTCCTTATGTCACTCCTTCTGCCCTCTACTAAGCCATTTTAAACTCTATGTTTCTCTCCCTTTTCGTCATACACCTCCTTCCTTCTCTGTCTTATCTCATCAGATGTTTTATTTTATATTCACTGACAGTCCTGAATCCGCATTTTCTCATTTAATGCTTTAACTCTCGTTTCCTCTCGTCTCATTTCCTCGCTTATACATTCTGTCGACCTTTTTCTTCCATTTCTTCCTCAATCGCTATTCGCCTTGTGTCTTTTTCTTTATATAAGCTGATACTTCTCTCACCCAAATTCTCTTGTATCTCTCCTTGCATTTCGCTTGATCTACTTTTCGCTTTTATGTTTCCTTTTAATTTTAAATTAAATATAAACTAATTAAATTAGATCCTCCCTAATTCTACAAAATAAGAAAAAGGGTTGTAAATCCGCATAAAATGTATGTATATTTGTCCTAAATAAATAATATAAAAATGTTTGAAATAATTAGAACAAATTATAGTAATCTTTAAAGTAGAATATCATTTCAACAAATTTTATGCAATTATACTGTTTGAGATAGATTAAGAATTTATTCCGCATTCTTTTTTATATAACGGTGTTAGAAAAGAATGCAGTCACAATTTTGCAGGTCTTTTATATTTTGATTTAGGGATAGGAGTTTTGTAAATTTCACGAAAGAAAAATTATTCTCCTGGTAATTATCTATAAAGTCAGCTAGTCCCTTTTCTAGTAAGTTTTTTATAGGTAGTTTTATTCCTTTTATAAGATTAGAATCATAGGTTTTTATATGGGTTGAGGCATTATTTATAATGTATACACAAATATACACATAGTATCTTGTAGACACCGAAAACAGACCAACATCAAATAAATAAATAAATTTATAAGTATAGGAAGGAAATATGTAATTTAATTTCGAATACAACCTTTATCTACCAGACTATTATATATAACACAAAGAATATTGTTTTTTTTCAGTTGTTGTTTTTAATGTTTTCTATTTTAAAATGTTAAAAAAATGTACATGAAAATTGTAATACATAAATATATATTTAAATTTCGTGTAAGTTGAATTCGTACTTCACCCCCTGTTCCTCACTCCTCCACTTCTCTACCCATGATTGTACTCATATGTAGGACGAAGTTTCGTTCGGTTTGTTCTAGATTGTTTTACAGATGACGGATTAGATAAAAACTATGAGTGTAATATTGTAAAATACTCGACTGGTTTTTAGTATCAAAATGTTATTTACATAATTGGGTAGAAAATGAAGGGTGTAACGTGACAGCCAGTGTGACCAACATGACAACTTTATAGTATTTTATGTTTTTACTTTTACTATTTATATTGAATTTATAATTTTGTTATTTTATTTCCAAATACTATTTTTATGAGTGTTTTAAAATTACATTATAAAAAAGAAATGACAAATGTGTGGTTTATCATGACACTTACTACCCAGGTAGAAAATGTAACACTTTGAAAAGCTTGTAGTAAGCTAACAAGTGTGAAATTAGCACTGCAAGACGATTTCCATATGAGAAGCAGCTAGGAAATCTGAAATTTACCCAATAAGACAATTTTCTACCTGGGTAGATTTCACAGTAAAACAATAGAGCTCATGCTTACTTTAATAAAATAAAATTAGACATTTAGTGAACCCGAATTCATACAGTATTCGTAAAAAACGATCTTGAGTTAGTAATGAATTCACTATCATTTCATGATAACTTCACCTACTGTAATATAATTAAAATATACGTAGTTTATATAAACTAAAAGTAACCAGGCAGTAACTAGCCAAGCAAAAACAAATGTCAAATTTAATGGATAATATGTAAAAATGATTTAAAAGCACAATACTCATAGATTATAATCAAAATCTGTTATTACAATTTCATCAAACCATTTATTACAATATTTTATCCTAAAATCCCTTTTAATCCCTTTTTTTCACCTGGATAAAACACATTTATCAATGACGTGGAACGTCCAAACGAACAGTTATTTAGCCGTCGTTATTTAATAAAGCTTTGTACCTCACTCTTCCTCTTCCCTCTTCCCTCTTTCCTCACCAACAGTTATTGTCTCGCAATGATTAATTATTCTCGTTATTTGCAGATGGGGAGCCAATCAAACTGCCGGATAATTTGGAGAGTTTACCAAGGGCTGAGAATTTTCCTACACAAAGGCATCGATGGAATACTAACGAGGTAAGAAAATTAAATTATTATATTTTATAAGAATTATTAATTCTATTAACCTAATCCACAATAATGATTTCATTCGAATTCGAATAAATAATGAGAGCTTCATTTTATTATTTCTATTTAATTTTTTTTTTTTAATATTTGATTTGATTGTTTCAACTACATAGTTATGAGCACTAAAAACAATATAACAGTTGTTATCTATAATTTATAGTTTTTAGTTATAATGTATATTTAAAGTAAGAAGAGCTGTGATATTTTTTTCTTACCATATAAGAACTTTGTAAAATGCAAGTCAGAATAAGACCCAAATTTTGTAATTTTTCAAGGACGCCTGATAACATTATACGATTTTTCAAAGGCTTATATTATCTCAATTAGATTATTTAAGTCCGCTTAAATTATTTAGTCTAATTTAAAACTGAAAGTATGTCCAACAATGGATTTCTGCTTTTTGCTTGAATATAAAACCATACTACTAGTTTCACTGCTTTTGTGTTGGTAATAATATTTTTCTGAATATTTTCATAAATCTTTTAATATTACAATTCTTCCAAATTTATGTCTTGAAAATGTTTTATATTGTGTATAAAGTTTAAGTCGATATTCGAGTTGTGTGCACTTTTCAATGATTTATACTAGTTCTCTAAAAGACATTATACGACGATCGTATTTCGAACACATATTTATTTGTAACATGTAAATAAATAATACAATAACAGTCTTTACTATTTCTATTTCATTTTCTTTCTTAATGTAGAATTAATGCATATCAATATCAGTTTTCAAAAATTTGACTAATGCCTTAAATAATTTTACGTTAGATTGAATCATATGATATTAGGCAGTCAACGCATTTAATCTAACAAAAGAAGATACCGCTGCATACCTTTTTAATGCGTTTCACTGCTTTTCTTAGAACAGATTATATTGTTAAAGAACTGACTTTTATTTCTTTTATATCTAAACATACAAACTGAAATAAAAATGAAAATTGATATATTATTGAATCAATAAGTAAAATTCATAATGACGGTGTTATATGTATTAATCATGGAAAAAACAACACAAAAAATGTTAGACGTGTTTTTAGATAGTAAAATAAATATTTAAGATAAATAGATAATTTTACAATAGTTATATAATTCGAATTTGTTATATTATGTATGAAATAAATTCTTGATAAGCTGGCTGAATAAGCTAATGCATAATAAACATATTCATAAGACGCATTATCATGAAGCGTCTATAGCTCTATCATATTACATGTAACAGCATGTAATTCAAAATAAAGAAGTTTTTCTTAAATAAATAAAATATTATACATTATGATTTTCAGACATGCGAGGGCACCACATAATTGATGAAAAATATGTTGAAAAAAAATTTTAGACGCATCTTTCTTGGGCTTATTAACTTTTCAAATATTCTTATAAGCATAATTAATAAATCTAAGCAACAAATTTGTTTTTATGTAAATTTCTAGCTGGGTTAATCAATTAGTTATATTGACATTTAATTGTAACAAGCTGTAAAAAATGTATAAACTTAGAAATGTTATTTTTCGTACAAAATGAAGTTTAATTTCATTCGTCGCCTTTATATCAAAAGCTTCGAGTAAAAGCTCTGTTTAAATATTTATTTTCTTTATTATTATACTCATATAATTCTGTTTATACGAGTGTAACTACAAATAAACGTTCGAATACAAATTTACTAATACTACCCAAGCGAACTACATTTACGAACCCTGTACACAGTACAGCGAACAGTGCACATCCCTTACATAGCCGAATAGACAGACGTCATACAATTTATAATTTAATTTAACATTTCTATTTGTAACGACACAATAAATTATATTTATTTCTGAAAAGGAATCGAAATAATATTTCGGTCATTTCCGTATTTTTTCGGATTTACCCATACATACATACTCGTATTCTGTATCTATCTTCTTTCTATTCTTCTAGAAGTAATATTAGAAGTTACCACAAGGCATACTCGTACACTATAGTACTTCTAGAGTTTTATTCATTTTGTTCGTTTCGTTTTGTATTATGCTTGTATATATTTTATACATACCCTTGTTTCTATACATTTTCAGCTTTCACATATGTCTAGATTGTTCTATAGTAACTTCTTCTTATTCTATGAGTTATATTCTTTATTGTTTTCCAGACTTTAGTTCGGCACGTGACCAAATTTAATGACTTCATGGTGGGGCTCTTTATAAGTAAAACTTTGTAATATTGTTTTGTATGTCTTTTAATATGTGCATATATTTCATTATAACTTAATTTAATTATAACCTCGTATAACGTTACTTATTCGTAATGATAAACTTATTATTTAATTATTGTTAATTAATTAAACATTTGAACTACTACAGCGCATGATTACCAGAACTAAAAACCACGTAGGCTCAACTTTCTGTGTCTTTATCAACTCAGTATGTGTTTCAAATTAAATCGACTGGTTGGTCTTAAAACAATACTGAGAAATATGAAGCGCTAGTGATAAAGGCTGACCAATATTTTCAAAAATACAATAAGTCCTTGGCTTAGCCAGGTAATTCGATCAAGCGATTTCGACATAAGTAATAAAAGTAACAGTTTTTGAGTTTTAACATTTTTTTATTTTAGAATTTGAGGCGATTCCAACAACAAGGTCATATTCGCCTGAAGTTAATTTATTTTAATTTAATTTGGTTTATTATATTTTGTTTTTGAGTTTTATGAGTATGTAATTAATAGCACATTCGAGAGTCATTCAAATATAAACCGGAATATTTTAATACAGTGTTATTGGTGACTTATAAAAATAATAATGAAGTGTTTTCATTTTCTGCATAGTTTCTTTCAACAGACTTACATTTTCTCCATCGGATAGGAAGCTTTTTTATCACTTCTATCGATCATTTACGAAGTCAATCAGCAGTACACCTCTTGAGTGACAAAATACTATATCCAAAATTTTCCGGCTAACAGCGGATTTTTGGTTTTGATTTTCTACTTTATTACAATCTTATAAACCATATCAAACACTTGAGTTTTACTCAAAGTAGCATCACTGAACTCTCTTCAACACAGAGTCTCTTCAAAATTTATTCGTGTAAACGAATGATAATGACTATCTCTTCTATATTCATCCGCCACCGATTCGGTAGCTCGATGTGCTGTTTACGTTCTTACGTGAATCAAATGAGAAAATTTCAGTTTATATTTAAATAACCCTCATTTGAGTTCTATAAATTATGGAAAAATACTTATTTGTTAAGCATTGATTTCGAGAATCCGCGCAATGTACGACTGAATGCCAGACACGTATCAGATGAAGAGCCTTAAGACTGGGTACTCAGTACAGATTATGGAAACATACAGATAATAAACCCGCAAACTTTCGACAAATCTGTCTTAAGGCATAATTGTTGGCGTCACATTTTTTTAAACCTCCTCGCAAAAACGTCCAGACTCTCAATTTAACAATTGCTTTTTTTAATCCATAAGAATACATATTGACGACATAGTTAAAAAAGTTTCACATCAATTATTAACACATCTTTTAAAGATTAAGACATACATATAACAAGTTATTTGATATGGTTAATGCCTACATATACATAGATATAAATAAAATATGTATAAGCACAATATATAACACATTTCGTCGGTTTAGTGGCCCGGCCCATACTTGTTCAGTGTTAGCAGTCAGTAGTGAAACCAAACGACCCTTTTGACCTAAATTTTGGTTTTGTATGTAAAGAAAAAGAAAACTATACTCGTATATAAGAGTATGTATAGAATATTATATTTTAGATGCCTACGGTTTCATCTATAAGTCTTTATATGGGTTTTTAGTTATATGTGTGTGTGTGTGTTTTATAAAGAGGGAGAGATAATGAGAGGACATTATAATATTACCGACATTCTCCAAACACAAAAGACGATTTTATTAAAATTTCATATTCTCTTACCTTACCCTATTATAGTTGATGCACATATGAAAATTATGAATCAATTATGCAAATCGGTTAGCTTTATTGAGACTGCGATGTTTTTCTGAGATCAAAAGTTAGAAGCTGTTGTACACTGGAGACACGACTGTTTTATGATAGTCTTAGGGAATCTAACCACATCGTTATAGAAGATACAATCTGTTCTATTGATAATATATAATATATATATATATATTTTTTTATATTTATTTACTTATTTGTCTTGACTTTCTTTCGTCATAACCACCATCAAACATTTTTTATACATCTTTTATAATTTATAATTTCTAAATATTTCAATAATTCACTAATTAATTTTGAATCACTTAATAAAAATTTAGTATTAACAGGAAAAGTTTTAATCACATCTAATATATCACTATTCAATTTTGATCTTTCTAAACTATAATTTATGCATTCAAATATAATATGATCCAAAGTTCCTTCTTCACCACATTTATATAATAATACTTACTACAGTTATAAAGGGTATTTCAACAAGAGCGGTCATTTTAAATCAATAGAAAAACACAATATTTCCGTGAAAAGTGATGATATTTTTATTTTAATCTAAAGTACAAACTCTGAGTTTAGTAATGAATGATAATATCTGCCAAATGTCACCGAAATATTGCGTTTTTCTATTGATTGAAAATGACCGCTCTTGTTGAAAGAATGTAGTGCCTAATGACAATAACATTAAAATAAAAAAATAATAATAATAACATGATCATAGTTTAATTTGAAGTGTTAAGAATTATTTCTTTTCATCTTTATTGCACTTGCCATAACTTCGCCTGAAACTAATTTTATTGTTTTACGTTGGGCCATTAGATTTAATGAAAATACTTCCAAATAAAAAAAACTTTGCTTCGAACCAACTTCAACAAATTAAGGTAATTTATGTACATCGTATAACAGTTTTAATTACATTTTTTTTGCCTACACACATATACACACACTTTCTCGTGTTTCTATTACACCCACAACTTTACTGCCGTAAGTGTATTATATATATTTTTTTATTTTTTTTAATAACAGGTAACTATTTTACGACCTTCTTCGAATAGGCAGAGGTTTAACACCTTGTTTGGTAAAGAAAATATCTATAGAAGTACTTCAGTATTATTAATTTTTTTAAAAGAATTAGTATGTAATTAATTTCTATGACTATACCACGATTAGTGTTAGAGAATCTTGAGAATCAAGAAAATTTCAGATATTACTTTGCTAAAAAAAGTATTAATACTGATGTAATATTACTGATAATGCAGTGCTTTCTTTTAACATAGCATAACAATGTTTATCTATTACATAACATTTTTGACGTAATAAAATTATTCTTTAATATAAATTTTGTATGCAACATTATATTATGTGACATATTAAACTAAAATATTAGTAAAAATTTGATGTGTATTTTGAATATGTAAATGATATAATTTTTTTTTTATTATTGTTTTATAAAAAATTTAAATTCCAATTATCACAAATGAAATAATGATATTGTGACATGCAAAATTAAGGAGCTGTGGTTCAATTTAATTACTAAAAATAATACCATAAAATTTATGTGCATACCAGGGCATTGTGGATAATAGGAAACGAAATAGAGATGAAATTGAAATTACTTACATATGAAATTTTTAGTATAATCAAAAAATTGAATTTCAATTAGAGAAACCAAGATTTTATTAACAAAAGTTAGCTAAAAGGAAGGTATTATTGTATGTTTCATACCAATTTAAGTAAGAAGAGACGGTTCAGAAATGAGTCCCGCAAAATTATATCAACTATAATCAGAATCAAAAGTAATCATTGTAAAACCCCAGCTCATCTGTATAAAATTAATATTAAATCCGACGATAGATGTCAATGAGGCGAATTAAGAATTTAGTTCATATTATATTTAAATAGTAAAATAAAATATCAATAGTAAAATATTAGATATGATTAAAACTTTCCTTATTAATTCTAAATGTTTGTTAAGTCATTCAAGATTAATTAGTGTATTATTCAAATTATTAATTTATTTATTCAGAATGTTCATCTTATAATAATATTCATTTCACTGCACATAATCGCGCTAGACATTTCAGGTTTCTATGAAGCTCTTATTTTAATTGAAATGCACCGTTTTACATACGTACTACAGGTTGTGCACTACTGATATAGATGTATAACTATATAACAGGTTAACGATCATCCTAAAAACAGTTTTCTTCCTAAAATATAACTTTATGTGAGAGAGCTACCGTTATAGCCATTTTAAGTAGTGAATTGAGACAAAATGGCGGATACATTAACTACGATATCTAATAACGAAATAGCAAACACGTTAAAGCAATTTCAAATATACTCGTATGTAACTACTCTTAAAATGGTTCGTAAAATATTTTATACATCTATTTAAGATATTAGATACAGACAGTTTGGAAGTCTGAGATAAAGTTAATATGAATTGGTGTTACCTAGCACCTCCTTAGCGCAAAACCTGCTAACCTGTGCGCTGAAACTGTTTACGTTGCACTACTTTGAGATATTTGATTTTTTATTACAAGTTGTTATATGAGAAAACATTTTAAAACGATTATGTACTGAATACGTTTTAAAAGTTTTTATAGTAAATAGTTTTACATGTTAATGTTTAGCGCAGTACTTAAGAAATTTTTGATTGCTTAATTAACGTTGTTTATGGATAGTCACTTTTCTTAAGATGATCTTGAAAATTTAAATGTATATACTTAATAATGCCATATGTACATAGAAATAGTTTGAATATTCTTGTCTTAATTTGTACAGAAGTGTACTATATAATGATAAAGTGGGTTACTAGAACCTCAAATGATTATTGACTACCAACAGCTACAAAACATTACCACAGCACTGATCTACTCAACAAATAACTGGCGTTAAAATGCATTTCACGTCATACAAATATGGCCCAACATTTCTAGCGCTAAAACTACAATTCAAATTTTTAATTGCTATATCTCCGTCAATATTTAGATATTTAATAAGATAGACACGCCAATACACATTTATTAACATCAATTTCAATCAACAATTGAATAATCGACCACTAAAAAATGAGGACAGCCCATTAATCTGTATATCAAAAACTAAATGTGATATAAGAAATCGTCGGCTATTTTGGATTCTGGTATTAAAGTTACCTTTAGACAATTCAGAAATTACAGTCAACTAAATGTGTGATATTCTTTCTCGTAGAACAAAAATTAAAACATTTATTTTAAATTAGTCACATTTTGAAGTTACCTTTGTAAGTCCTGTATACTTATACAGCAAAAGAAACATTATGCCAACTTATATGTAAATGTCAAGCTGTCAAACTTTTTATCCTCACTGTACTGACAAAAGAAGGAAGCTGATAAGAAAGACGTCGAAATATAATTTAAAACTGAGAAAATTTAGCAAACAAAGAAGTGTTTTTTCTTCTGAATATCTACCAACTGTGAAAAGAAAACATATAACCAACAGAGAGGGCAAAATATTTATGTGAATTTCCTACATCCGTTTCCCATATAACATACGCGGACCTACGGCCTACAGCTACGAGCTACAAGCTACAGGCTTTACGGGCTACGAGTTCTACGTTCTATAGACTCTACGAGTTCTACGAAGCTACGAGCTACGATGTGATGTTCGTTTTCGTGACAAAAACTCGTGATATTATAATTTAACATATTTTGTATATAAATTGAATATGAAACAGAAATATAAAATAAATGGAATAATATTAGACATTTAGCCATGTTTGTTGCTAGGCTGCTTGATTTTATTAGAGATATTCAAATTGAAAATGGTATCGTATACAGCTCTAGAATGTTCACAGAATATTAGAAAATAAAAGCACATGATGAGGATACTGATACATCATGAGTACGTTACGTTGCGAATTTCTAAAATGTGTAAACGAAGGATACGAACATTTACAGAATATTTCGTATATTATTTGTTTTCTTAACAATAAATTTCTGGCGGAAAATTCTAACACACTACAGAAATGCGGTTTAAATAAAACAATGCTATTTGGTAAGAATATTAAAATATCGCTTTAATTTTCGGCGATATATATAGAGAGTGAATAGCCTATATTTCCTATAGATTGTGTGAGATATAGTGTGTCCAAAATGTGTGCGAGAGAGAAAAGTATATGTTCCTATTTGTTCTCTATGAGCATGCGTCGAAAGTGACAGCTGTATAGATATAATAAATATTAAATATGTAATGAAATTATATTTCTTTAGTTGGTACAAAGCTCGTTTGTCGGTAAAACAGTGACCGTTTTGTGAAAACTCTTTGAACGAGTCTAAAACGACTTTGTCGCTGTGGGGATAACGGCAGTTGATATTTGGAGTGGATAGAACACACGTTTTTAGTTATAGTTATGTTTACATATAGTTTATTTATATTTATACATGTCTACATTATTTTACATCAATATGTCATATTTAACAACTGTCACGTATTATATCTAGACAGTTCTGACTTGACAACTGTTACTTTCAACGCATGCGCATAGACAACAAATAGGAACATATACCTTTCTCTTTCGCACACATTTTGGACACACTTTCAGGTCCAGCATTCTCTATCCTTATATAAATGCTCTAAGATCATAATGCAGTTATTGTTAAAATAAAAACAAATAAATCCATAAAGATACAAGGAGACAAAGACAGAAGAATTTAAAATGGAATGGGAAAAGCTGAGTAATAGGAAAATAAAAGTCAGTTCGACATATAGTCGTATTTAAAAACTATAAATAATGTATTACTATATTATTTATAATGTATATATAATTGTTTTAAATGGTGATAACTACCGAAAGCTGATGTACTCAAATAAGTGTTTAAAAAAAATTTGACCTTTACCATTTATATAGGGAAATACGATGGTATAAGTAATGTGATAACATTTATATAAATTCAAACGATCAAATGGAACTGACCACATTATATGAATGAAGGAAGAGAGAATTAAAGGTTGAATATTTTTGGCTAAGCCCATCACCACTCGAATAAGAGATGCCTCCATTCTCAGATGGATTGACTCTGGTAAAATCTTCTTGGGCAGTCCAGGGACTGTCGATTCAATGATGATGATATCGTCACATAGACGGCCTTGATAATCTTTTTGTACTTTATTTTACCTGATATTATCAACATGATGTTGTGCTTTTATTTTATTTTATTTAATATCATATTGTTTCAGTTTCAACATGTTCATCGTTTCCTTTATAAAATATCAGTAAATACAAGTAAACATAAAATCCTATAAATATCAACATTTCTATGTCTAAAATGAAACATGAATAGCTGCACAGTAATACCAACTTAATTAACATAAATTAAATGACATTCCCGTTCTTAAAATAACATACAAATTAATTATTTTGAATGTACTTCCAGTTCCACTTCCAGTACCATCGTTTCCTTCTGTTTCCATTTCTTCTTACAACGCTCGACGCCGCGTCTTAAAGCTCACGTTGGGTTGCGTCTTGTAATACGGGAGACGGGAGGCTGTTCACTGTGTTGCCTATAAGACCTTTAGGCAGCCGTACTTTTCTCTGTGTTAGATTCTACAAAGCATGGAGTAGAGAAATATCTGTAGAACACAAACGGTTATTACTATTGTTGCCGTAAACCACAGCTTGTCAATCGGTGGGTTATACAATTCATTAAACAAAAAGGTTTCGTAATTTTGTATATTTTTCATATTGCAGATTCAGTAATGCTCTCAGTTTTGTTCATTTTTCACATTGCCGCTCTTGTTAAGGTTGACATTGACCCAATTAGAAATATAACGCTTGAGTACAATTATTATGTGAGAGGTAGAAAAAGAACCTTAGAATTAGCTTGTAGCAAACAAACAAACACCGCTAGCTAATTTTTTACATAGCACAGTATACATTTTGGAGTCACTTTGCCATCATACTGAAGATGATTTTTTGTCATGAAAGAGTTCATTTACAGTTCAGTTTCTTACAATCAGTCATATTTTTTTATTATTAATAATTCACGGGCTTCTTAGGACCACGGTCCATTTTTCGCACTTCTTAATTCTTTTTATTAACATTTTACATATTTACATTTCATTTATTATTACACCTATACGTTTAAACCCGCTATATTCCTCATCCTGTCTATCACTAAGCCACCTCGGATCAATCGGTCATATGAAATGTCCATTTTATCGACTACGAATGGCGAAACTACTCCATCTGTTGGAATACAAATGAAGATAAAGTTGATGCGAACTTGAAGTGCAATAGTGATAGAAACGTCATAAAACAGGACACTTCACCAAAGTGTTTACTGGATTTACCGTTTTAATTTCGTGTTCCAATTGTAATAGGCATTTTAAATTGGGTGTCCAACTTGCATTAGTTGTCAACCTAATCCGTCACAGGTTTAAAGAATTCGTAAAAATTTACAAATACAGTTGTATAATGAAATTGTTATAAAGATTTTTTTCTGAATTCTTAATTTCCAGAAAATAATACATGTCAAGTGGATACAAATAGTTTGAGAAACACTGTTTTAAATCCTAAGAGCCAACCTAGCATCCTTCCTTAACAAATAACGTGTTTAAACCAACCTAGTGTAATGATACCCTCGTTTAACTCTCACGAATGGTTTACGTGAATCATATATTTCAAAACTAAGTTTAGAGTGTCTGAAATAGAAAGGGGGTAGTCATACGTGAACTTGGATAGATGTGAGAGACAAGGGATGTTTATTTAACCACCCCACAACTTTTAAACAATTATAAATAATTACTTGTTGAAAATATGAAAGCTGTTGTGTTTATTATTTTGCTAAGTTGAAAATCTTGATATTTGGGAGAATACATTTTTTTGTTTATTGCGATTTGAATTGTTAATACTTTTAATATAGTAGAAACATTGAAAAATGAAAAGAATTATCCAAATGTATACACTATCATGTGTGGCAAACGGAGCAGTTGCTCTGATCTGGATATTGAAATTTAGACAGGATAGAATGAAAATTGGTTTATTTAGTAACACATTTAAAGCCGATTTCTGAATTCATAGCACAAGCAAACGTTAGTTAACATAGCCAGTTATTGGACTGTTCAACTTGTAGTAGACACTGGAACTCTTGCGTTAACTTTAAGTACAGCAATCGGCACTTAGGATATTAATTATCTTCTTCTTACGTAAAGGTATGTATTTTAAGCTGTAGAATCCGTTACCAAATGAAGTGCCCTATTTTGTAAGTTTTTGTCTGACCTCATGCCTCATGAATTGGTCTAGTGTGATTGTTGAATGAATATCGCACTAGTCCAATTCATGACGTCAGAGAGAAAGTTACAAAATAAGGCTCTAAGTTTCTAGTTGAACTGTTGAACCCAAAAGCCACCCCTTTTTCGTGGTAAGGGACACAACCATCCAACGAACCCACAGTGATATTAGCTCCCTAATTTCAGTCATCTGGTTCATCTGTTACAAAAAAAGAGAAAATAACTTTTAAATTACTTTATGGGGTATACTCGGAAAAATGTTCTTTCTTTTAGCTAAACATTTTTGGGTATTGTACAGTCAGCTATATAACATATGTTAGACCACAATTGGTAGCGAACACATCCTTTTAAAAATCATTTGGATTCAGAATAAGTTGATATCATCTTCAAGTAGTGATATTCAATATATCAGATATCATTCTATCTAACAGCGATTCGATAACAGATTGTATATGTTAGCTTGAGCGTTAATATATACAGGCCCGGATGCAGGTGGGACTATAGCTCCGGGGCTTCCACAAGAGAGGGGCTCCCACAAAGTTCCATTCGTTACCGCGGTAATTTAGTTTTTAATAAATTGAATTTGGCTTTAACTAATCACTTCATTCGTTGTTGAAATAACTTTATTGTTGAAAAACTTGATGGAAAAAAGTTGTTCCTTTTATTCGCAAAATAATTTGAGGCCTCCGCTCTTTCGTTGTCTCAGGACTTCTACACCTCCAAGTCCGGGTATACAATCCCTGAATATATACAATCCCCGGTATAAAATCTAACGCTTGATGCAACTTAAATTAGCTTGATTGAAAGCGAATGTTTGAAAGTACATTGCATGACAATTTGTATATAATGCCGGCAATAAGACAGGGCAGATCGAGTGTGTACAGCAGCTCTCGCCTCGTGTTAGCCTTTCTCGCGTGGTCTCGTGTGTATCGCCTGCTCACCGAGGTCGAGTGTGTACAGCAGCTCTTACCTCGTTTTGGCCTATCTCGAGTGCTCTTGCCTCGCGTTAGTTCGGTCGCGCTTCACACGTTTTTTGACACAAGTCAAAGGAAACTAGATTCGCTAAGAGACTAGATGCAAGAGTGTACTTCGCATCACTCAGTTACTTGCCCTCTCGACAAATGTATCTCACTAGAAACATTGAGCAAGCCAAAGTCTAATCGGGGTCTCGGCACATCGACAAATGTTTCGCCGAGAGTGAGCTGCCGGCATAAGTCGTAGGAAATGAACATTGAAATTAGCTAGTCGCTAGTGTAAATCTTACACTGCAAGACAATTTTCTACCTGGAATAATTTGGAAGCTGTTTCTGATGAACTGCCTACAAACATCTAAATGTTAAAAGAAAGCACCACGCGGCAATTTCAACAACTAATTAAGTAACCTCAGTAACCTAACCTTTGTTTAAACCTTATACTTTTGAACTCACATTTGTTTTACTTGAAGTTTGCTACAATACAAGTACAAGCGTGCAGAGACAGAATGAACCATACATAAATAAGTATAGAGTCATGAATAGGGTACACAACGACGCGGGAAGTTCACTTCCCTCTGCTTTTATATTTATATTCATTTAAGGCAAAAAATGTTTACGATGTTAAATTCAAGTTGTTTTTTTGTTTTTTTGTTGCACGATAAAAACTTTTTCACTCGAAACTTGAAATATAATAAAAAGAACAACATATTGAAATGGTTGTATTATTAAATTTAATAGAAATGATCGATTTCCTTTAATGTAATAACTTTAGTTTTATTTCAATTATTGGTTTTTTTTAATCAAGTTTTTTTGTGCCTGTAGAATTATACTTCTGTGAATATAATTTTCAATTTAGTTATAAACAACTTTGTGTTCGAGCACATCTCTCAAGCTTTAATGCTATGCTTTGAATTTTTTTTGTTTGATTCTCGTATACAAATAAATATATGTCAAGTAACCGATATAAAATGTTTTAGTAATATAAATTTAAAGCGCCAGACAGTTTTGTTGTTGTTAGTTAACAGATACTATTTTAGTAATTTAAAAAAAATTTGGTTCTAAAAATTAGGTCAAAACGATAAAAAAGAAGGATATTTTCGATAATGTTTTTTAACGACATAGTTAATATATAATTAATTCTATAATTACTACATGATAAAATGACATTTGAAGAATACTTTGTTAAATTTTTATAAAGAAATATCAAGAAATGAGGCATTGACAGCAAATCTCCGCAGACGTCACAAAAAAAAGTAATATTGCGATGCCTCTCATAACTCATCACTGGATTTCCTGAAGTCGAAAAACTAAAATGATTTTATTAGTTGATAAGTTTCTGTAGGTAACGCTAAACTAAAATGATTTTATTAGTTGATAAGTTTCTGTAGGTAACGCTGTCGAGTTTTTCTTTCTTGTTTGATTTTTCAATTTTTTACAGCACTTAAAAGTTAAAATATCTATTTTTCATGAAAAAATCGGAAACTTTGTTATTTTAAAATACGTTAAAATTTTTTTTTTTAAAATCTCGACAGCGTTACCTTGGAATTTATGTAAAGAAAGAGTGTGCAAAATTTCAAAAGAATCGGTCCAGTATATTTTGAGCTAGAGAGGGCACCGACTTTGAAAAAGCTATGTGTGAGAAACCGCATTTAAAAGTTTCAAAGTAACACGAAAGCAGACCATAGAGATGAAGACTTAAAACTCTATATCTCCGACAGTTTTACTCCAATTGACTTCAAATTTTTACACAAAAAACTTAATATGTTTTACAACAATATAAATAAATAAAAAAAAGGTTGAAACCTTACCCCTCCCCCCCACTTAAACAAATATTACCAATTTTGTGTTATTTGTAATTAAAAGAGTTATCAGTTAAATGTATTAAGAAAGAATTATCATTTTTTATAGGTAATTTTTAACCATTATTTTGGTTTACTAGTACATTTATATTTTACTAGATATTCTTATATATTTCTATACTTAATAAACTGAACTTTGCATATACGATACTCTACTATAAGACGAACCGCTCGATATTCTCGACATACAAGTATATCCCTTATAAATAAATATTATCCTTTTCTTATCTATATCGATCCTTTTCTGTTTCCGGTTATTTTATGACGCCTTCCTGGTTTTCTAATTCTGTTACACCCTATACTAATATTTTATAAAGTCATGAAATTTCCTCTTACATTTTTTATATAACAAAATATCTATATACGTTTTTATAGCTATAAAATGTTTTATGGGTTATTTTAAAAACCAATATAATTATAATAATTCTAAAAATATTATTAATAAGGTCAAATTAGTCATAAATCGTAGTGAGGTCAGCGCATTTTATCGATTTTATTCTCTTATTTTACAAAACTTTTTTGGTTAAGAATTTTTTGTGAACGAGAGATATGATGTTTGACGCTGATTGCTGTATCTCCGAACCAGAACTATATTTTTGGGTTTGGTTGTTGTCAAGATAAATTGATTGTGTAAATACATAATCATAAACTTATTAGGCAGCGGTATAGTTCACATATATGAAGCCCCGATAGCACAAAAACTTATAACATAAGTTAAATAAATTAATTAAAAAAAATAATTTGTAATATGTTAAAATTTCCTTCCAGTAATCGATTAAGTAACTAAGTTCGCATGATATAAATTGTATAAAATTAAATTATTCATATCTAACAATTTATAGATTTAATTATTAATGGTTCACAAATCTCATGTCAATTTTTCATTCAAATTTTATTGAAGTTTTAAAAGTTTTATTGCAAATGTTAAAGTGTAACGACAATTTCTATATACTTGAGCTTTCTCTATATAAAGCTTACTTTTATGAGCTTTTGACATATGTGAATTCTTTGAACAAACTTTTGTAATATTACTTTATATAAAACTTTATTTCTATTTAAACAATTTTATTTTCAGTAATATAACCGTTTTATTTAATATATATTTTAAAAATAACTCTTAGATATCAACAAATTTCTTAATAGCATATCGATATATCGACAGTATCTATGTGTGTATATAATGTAATATACATACTTATATAAAAATATAATTCAATATGTAAGCTTAGTAATACGCTATTCCGATAATGTCATACGTTACATGTCGTAGGTAGAATCTACGATGGAGCTTTTCTTTAATATGCTTCTAACGTAGAAAGTTAAAGCGGTGCTTTAAAGCTACTTGAAATCTATGCTACTCTGCATCTTGCATACGAGTATGGAACAATCGAAATACATATATAGATATGTGCATATATATAAGCTCATACATATTGCAAGGAAATAGACTTAAAATTATCACATTAATTAAAATGCACCACCACTTAAAAGCTCAAATAAGCTTTTTAAGCTCTCAAACTTTTACTTGTATAATAATTTAATATAGAATTAAGTTAGATTGTACAGTGTTCTGGTAAATTGATATTCACTATTATAGAATTAGACGTGCTCTAGTATTTAGGATCATATTGTTGTTATTTACCCATTCTAAGTTTATATCTAAGTACGAACTTTTCTTCTTTCAAGTTCACGTTAAGGAATAAGCTCCTCTTACTACTATAATAAAATAATGAAAATATATTTCAATAACATGTATTATATATAAACATCAGAAGATAACTAAGCGAGCTTTATAGGAGCTTTAAAGTTCAATGTGAGCTTACGCTTTGATATGAAAGTCTAATAACATTGTATGCATTTTTAGCATAAAACGACCATGTTTCCAGACATTTGGCAAAGCTTTTTATATTTTTATAAATGTACATGAGAGAGAGTATTTTTAAAATATTTTTTATTACAACAAAAAGTTTTGAATAAGTACTATATTCTTTTTTACAATAAATTATTTAAATATTTTTTAATGTTTTTATGTTTACTAGTAAAAATATTTTTATTTGTTTTGCTGCTAATATAATACAAAATGTCGGAAGTTATATTATTTTTGTTATTACTTTATTATTTAATTAGTCAGTTAGTTATACATTTTAATACTAAGTAATATTTTACGACTTGAGGCTCCAGTCTTGACATTCGCTCACTAGTAATATTACCGGGAAACAGTTTTTTTCTTTTCCTAAAATTTCATACGATTTTTTGAAAAAGCGAACGAAAGTCAGGAATAGAACAGCTTCACGTTCTGTATTATTTATTTATTTTCATAATTTGAGCTTTATGCATGTTCTTTTGTAGTTTTGTGTTTCCGCTTAAGAGTCATTCATAATTTACATCATACACATTTTATAGTTTCTTAACCCGCCTTCTCTCCCCATTGCCACGTCTTGTAATACAAAGGTGAGCTGTTTGTGACGTCAGACATTTCAAATAGTGATATATATTTTGTTAGTCTTATTTTCTATTTTTTTTTTTTTTTTTTTTTATTTTTTTATTAATACTTCACCGGCTTCTTAGGACCACAATCCTTTTTTCGCCCTTCTTACTTTATTTTATTTACATTTTATTATTTTCTATTTTGATCTTGTTTTTTTCTTTTCTGTAGAAGCTGAATTTTAGATTAGATGTGACATCACTCCACCCTCTTGTTACGTTTTGTCACACTTTGTGGATCCTCTCTCTCTCCTTGTGCATGTGACGTAACACAGTTGCATGTATTTATCTAACAGGTTTATGTAAGCAATGTGGCTTAATATGCAAAGTTTTGTAACCTATCTTACTGCTTTTTTATAAATAACTGAACAATTTGCGCAATTTAAGGATCATAAAATCTTAAAAATTCTTTTAAAGAGTTATAACGTATTTTTATAATGCGATTTTAAGTTAAGTTTATACCTTTTTAGAATAAATATTACTAGATATCGATTAAGTAAAATGTACATGAATGTATTGTAATAATTCTTCTGTACTTGCCTGCACACAACGCAGAAAATTCATTCATTCATTCGTTAGGGCATTATCATCGTGTTCTATGGATTCTGCATAATTAAACTGCAAATAACTCATAGCGTTAATATTTCCATTTTTAAAAACTACAAATATTTAAAATTGAAATGATGTAATCTTCCACAACTCCCTCCTCTCCTCTCCTCCATTGTTCTTTTATCATAACGACGTCATTAAACACTGAGCAAACAACTTGATAATGTTAACATTCTTATCCTTTTCACTATGTAGTTTTTTATTTAAATTTAATTAATGTACAGTCTCTTACAAAAAAAGTTTATAGTTATTTCTTTATTATGCATAGACTTATTAAAGATATTTTACTTTTAAGAAAGAGTTATTATAAATTAATTTTGATTTATTTCCGAAACTGGTAATGTCATCAATGAGATCATACTAATAAATTGGTCGGAAGAGTGGAGTAAATTATTAAAAATTTAATAATGATGAAAATTTTGGATATAATTTTTTTATTTAATTTATTTAAAGTCACCATATTTCTTCCTACTATGTTGGTAGATTTTATAGCGTTGCGGTCTCATATATGTGGGTTATATCGGGTCTAATGAGCTTATGATTATGTAAGTACATAATCAATTAAATTTTAAAACTACCAAACCCAGAACATAAAGACATATTTTGAGATAGCAGCGTTGGAAATATACGAGTAATATTAATTAAGTAATTGATTTTTAAACAGTTATTTTTGTATGGTGAGGCCCGCTGTATTATGTATTCAATGTATAGTTATAAATCTTCTACTTGCCCATGTATAAAGGCCAACTTATTGTTAGTATATAAGTTAGAGAACAATCCGGCACTGAATACAGATTTATCTAAAATGTTTTTATATTCTATTTAGCGGAGCAATAAAGAATATTTCGTACATTTCAAAGAAAAGAATAACAAGTATACATTTTAATCAGGTCAAACAATTGTGAAACACAGATCGATATAAAAGCAAGTTGAGAAGTTTTGGATGTTAGCTTTATCCTTTCAAAATATAAAATATAACCTACAAAAAACTCTCAAAGAAAAATAACGAAACGTGCCCTAATTACCGATTTGATAAACAAGTATTTTGAAAGTGTTTCTAAAAGTAATCAGTTACTTCTTAAAAGTATCTATGTAGGATGTGATAAACTTTTTGCGTGTACAAGCTGCTGTACATTGTGTAACACAAGTGCCCACTCTGTACTCTGTAGACATGGCGGCCGCCAAGTACCAAAGTTTCGCCCCCGTATTACCACCCCTATAACTTGGGTTATAGTCCAGTAAATTATGAAGTAAAAAATATTTTTGTATATATTTAAATTTAATTAATTTTCTTTCTCAAAACTTATGATGATGTTATAAATTCGTCTTTTAATTTAAAATATCTATACTTAATAACTATAGTTCAAATTACGAGAGTTCGGCGGTGACTTATGCTAGAGATTATAAGAGAAGTATAAATCTACGATGCGATGGTGAATTTTATCTTATTCGTATATAGTAGATTTATACGTCGCATACTCTCGCTGAACTCTTAGTATATCTTCAAATATTGCATATTTCAATTAAAAAAATCACGACAAAATTGAATAAAACTCTAGCAAAATTTCCTTGCCTATTGCTCACACTTCTGAAGTGTATTCTCTGAAAGGGAGGTTAAATCCGCCACACCACGTCGTATTTAGTCGCCCCTGGTGTTTACGAGGGGCTCCTTGTCTCTGCTGTTCTATGTGCTCTACGACGCTGGGTCTCGCAGTCGCTGGAGGCGGCGTGCGCCCTGTGATCTTTTGATCTCATAAGACATTTAAGCTATTTACCACATGTATAGAAATATAGCACTAGCAACAGCACCAGGAGGCTGAAGGTCTACTCGTTGTTGGAGTATAACGAGTTGAATAGAATAGAATAATATGGTATACCGGGATACATACTTATGTTGATAAAATCCTGATAGGATTCTGTGTACTTTACTAAAATCTGTAACATGTTATATATATATATATATATATATATATATATATATATATATATATATATATATATATATATATATATATATATATATATATATATCTTGAACTTATATATTAAAATTTTTGTACATCCCAAATGTTTTAAGGGTTATATTTGTCTATAATAAAATTTCATCGATGTTTCGTAAATTATTTCTGAGATTTTGGATGCTATATATACCCTTGAATTATTAAATTTACAGTGGTAAAATATTGTATCTAGATGACACAGTAGGCAAGAGGATTGATGCTAGACGCTGACTACTGTGTCTCCGTGTTCGATTCCCGAGCCAGAGTTATATTTTCTAGGTTTGATTGCAATCAAATTTAAATGATTATGTGCTAATATTATTATTAATATGGAAATATAATCACAAAGAAAAATACAAAAAAGAAATAATAGAAAACAGAAAGAGTTAAAGAGATGGATATGGTTGAAAGAATGAAAGTTGTGCACTGGGAAGATTTAATTAATAGATGGACGGAATTTACATTTCAAAAGGGGCAAGGAATGCAATGGGAGACATCGCAGTGAAGGCGATTCCTGTATCAAATCGTAATGCGGTTGTTGTTAAAGTGAAATCGAATGAACCCATAAGGATACAAAGAAAGGGATGGTGAAGTTATTGAAGAGGCAGCGATAGAAGAGTTTAAAGTAGAATGGGAAAAGATGAGAAATAGGAAAATTATTAATTGTATAATTTATATATTATAAACAATGTTTATAAAATGTATATATTGTATTAAGTGCTAATAACTATCAAAACTTGGATGCACTGAAATAAATGTTAACAGAAAAGATTGTGTCTGTAGAACAAAGGTACAACTTTTATTGAACTTATCAGAAATCCGACATGGTCAATTGATTTTAAGTTTACAGAAAAATTCCATTGTTCAGTTTATTAGTTTGTCATCATCGAAAGAGTGAAATTCAGGTTGAGAATACAGTTATATGTAAAATTGTATCGTCTATTTGATTTAATACTCAAATAACTCATAAATGCAATAAAACAAAATTAAAAGGCAAATACACTTGTCGAATAAGCCTCGATTATTGTATCACTTGTTATCTAAAAACTCAATCTTCGAACAATATCGAACCCAAAAACACAGTAGCCCAGTGTATCGTCTAAAGTTATTTATCTTTAACAGTTAATTCATAATAATTAATGCAAATGTAATAGATATTGTTTACAACTTGTAATATCACTTATCTTAAGACAGTAGTGTTGAAAAACACAAAATAAATATTTATTAACAAATTTTATTTTACAAAACTGAAATTTCTTATTTATATTTCCAAACATGTTCAGCAACAATTTCCTCGAATTCAACGAGTTCTGGAGTTTTTGTTTTTTTCTTAAATGATTGTTGATTACAAGAGAATGGTATCTACAGATGCCTTGGAGGTTTGTAGTCGTTTTGGTCCATTACCAGATGTCTATGCAAGCAGCATCCATACAACATTGATGTCTGTCTGTGTCTGTGTCTCTGCCTGTGTGTGTGTGTCTGACTGATCTTATGAAGACCGAAGCGGTGAAGCTCAAATATCTACGTGTTCAGTTCCTGTTGAGGAGATGATGGAATACGAGAATTGTTTCCTATGGGACGTGGTGGTAAGATCGGAGAAGAATGGGGAATGCAGGGTATGAGGGATAATAAGGGTGACTTGGGAATTATAGAGGAGGTGGAGTTAATGTGACGAACAAATTACAGGAAACAACCCCAAGTTCCAACAACCCTCGACTAATGCACATAGTTCGAGAACGAACAAAATAGCTCCGCTCGGCATGAGTAAATTGTTTGTCTAAGGAATGGGTGGTGGAAAAGTTGGATGAGGGTGGATAGTAAGGTATTCAATTATGCTTTTGTTTTATTATTTATTTGGTTTTTATTTGATTTATTTTAGTTGTTTCTTAACTGCGTGTATTAAATAATCGAGTCAGAAGTGGGACCCACTTAATATTGAAGAAACTTAAGGCACAATCTTCTCTTGTTGAATCTTGTTGTTTGATAAGAAAACTATTTTTTTTTACTATTTTTTAGTAAACAAGTAGTTTACTATTATTTACTTTACTATTTGAAGGTGAAAATATTCTACATTCTACTACTTATGTATAAACGCCTTACAATGACACAGGTGTTCAATTAGTTGGCCCTAACGCTTCACTGTAACCTTAAGCCCGTGTTCGATTCCTGACGACGGTATTTATTTCTTCTATATTATCCACATAACATTATATATTCCATGTATATTCATATATGTTCCATAATGTGAAAATAATATCCTGTATATATATATTGCATATACATGAAATTAATAAACATGAAAGTACATGCAGCAATGTTTAAATTTGCACATTTATTTCCATTTGCACATACATATGGCATACAGTGCATGTTTTACATTACAACAGCATATATAATATACATGAATGTATGTACCTTCAATATAGTATGTATATCCAAATATTTTCGGGTTAGTTAATACTTATTAGAAGATCTAAGTTGTTCTCCTACGACATAGGCAGCGTTGTCGTTCTCATATCTACACGAGGCTTCGTCTTCATCTTAATACCTGATAACCCATTCAAACTATCAAATGATAATACTAATAGTTTACCTAAGAAAATATTATGGGGCTTCAGTTAATTTACTGGCAAAGAATTCAAGTTTAGGGACTTACTTTCTAACTTTTCTTTGACGTCATTCATTTTATTCATTTGTTTGTAAATATTGGCAAATAAGTCTGTAGTGAAAATGCAACTTAAGGTTAAGCTATTCTAGTCCAATTTATGAAGTATGATGTCAGATATAAAGTTTCAAAATAAGGCACTTAATTTTGTCAACAATACCAACAACGGTTTATGGTATAGAGCTTTGTTTATTGAATATAGTGGTTTGCTGTACTGGATGGTACAAGAACTTGATTCAAGTCTATCTCTAACATTTTGCAGTTTTCCGTTTACTGGAAAACGTCTGTCTGCTCCGGGTTCATCTTGTTTTGTTTAGTTCCGGAGTTCTTAAGTTCCGGAGGGCATAACAAAACACGTGCTACACAGAGCTATGTACACTCAAAATGTAAAATATCACGTAAATCTCAGAATCTCAGAGGTAAACTGTCGTATCTAACATTTTAAAAATTATACAAGCAAACAAAATCATATTGTATTTCTATATGTTGTTTTCTCCAACTCGTAATGTTTTAAAAGGTAATTTCTATGCGGCTGGGTTATTAATTATTAATAGTGGATACCAATAGATATATAAAATAATCGTTCACGTTCGCGGGTTCAGCAGGTCTTCTATAGTATGTACGAGTATAGTGTATGAAATGAAAGGTATTAATCTAAAAGCTTTATTGACCTGCTTCTCGCGTAGGCAGTGGGAAATGCACTACGAGCATGTGTGCGAGTATGTGTCTGGCAATTAATTTATTTAATTGCATCGTCGAGAAGCTATAGCCGGGAGCATCAGGAGCCGCAAGCTATGTGAAGGAATGAGTTAGAGGTTAGGGAGGACAGCGGGGTAGACAAAACCACATTTAACACTTTAATAGCATTGTAAATCAAAATAAAAACACTACAAAATAAAAATGTAATTATTATTATGAGTGAACATGTATGATATGATACATACAATTCATTTTATGGTTTTGTGATTAATTGCTAAATATATTATTGTTGATAATGCGTGTTTAAATCTAAGTTCGTTCAATGTATTGTACTAGCAATTATGTTATCAGTGTGTTGCTTTCAACAGAATACAGTTCTGACTCGCAGATGATTGAATAACAACAACACATGTTGCTCTTTACTAAAAAATACAAAATGTTACACTCGTTTTGCAATTTTTTCTTATTTTTAAATTTTTAAGTTATTTTTGTGTTCCATTACAAGCACAATGACTGTCGTTTTGCGAATGACGTCCTATGTACCATTAGATCAAAAAGAAGTGCAAGAAAACTAGCGCAACGTTTTTATGAATTGAAGATGCATAAGATACTGTTTTATAAATAATCAATTTGTGTTGTGTGTGTTTCCAAAAGATCATATAACGCACAACTAGATCAAAACTGTAACAACTCAAAAAAACACTTTTTCAGGTAAAAAAGTTATTGTCGCTATACTCGTATGTGATTCGATAGAAGTGTACTGTTTTTTCTATGAATATTATTGTGAATGTGAAAATTGATAATTTTTTTTGTTGGTTCATGTAACATAATTTTTTTTATTTATGATTTCTCGGGCTTCATAGGCACGTAGCTTTTTATCGCCCCTAATAATGTTCTGCTTTTTTTTTAAACTTTATATCCCGACAACAAGAATGATCTATTCATGGCGACTGCCGTTATAAATTTCGGCCTCGCAATCAAAAAGGCGGTGTTAACATGAAGCGTCAGCGAAGTCTTTAGCACTGCCCTTTGAAGTTCATTTCTTGCTATTGTTGTATTTCTACATTGCCACAGATTGTGGTCCGGATCTGTAACATCATTTGTGCACAATCATTATAAATAAATTCTTTACTAAAAAAACCTAAGTTTTTAGTTGGTACTGTTTTGATTTGGGTTTCCTTTATAACAGATATGCCGTAATCAATTCATCTGCTCGATATGTGTTTGGAATATATTGAAATATATTGGCTTGATTTGACGGCTTCAGTCATTTTGATTAAGTTATCTAAAAGAGGAGGTGTGAATATATATAGTCAATTCATCGATGACTTAAACGATCAACTGATAAGATGACTGAAAATGCAAAAGACCTGATGAAAAGAAGAAATGAAATTTGCGACAGACAGAGTACAGTTTAAATATCCTAAAATGTCCCCAGGTAGAAATGTAACTACTGAATTAGCTTGTAGCATGCTAGCAAGTTAAACTTTGCATTGAACGTGTTACTATTTCTATATGAGAGGTAGAAAATTAATTTTGGACTTAACGTGTAGCAAGCTTAAAACTTACATTGCAAGACAATTTTCTGCTGGGTATTTACAGATGATTTAGTAGCTTATTTTCCTAATAACTCTGAAGTATCCACACGATTTTGTGATGAAAAATAAACCATCTTTATTCGAACCACTCCTAACCTAACAAGATTTAGCCCCAATCCTTTTTGCAGTGTGTTATATTTAATAAAATTAAGTTTTCTTATATTTTTAGCCTCAAACAAGTAAAATAGTTGGAAGAGAAAGTGCAGAAGAACTTCATTAAGTGATTATTTCTTATATCTCTTTCTCACATTTGTCTTTAACGTTCTCTCTCTCTCTTCTCTTAACAATTTGCTGATTGCAATTTATGCACATCCAGCGTCGTTATCGCCCTCCAGTTACTTTTAATCAGACAGTTTATGCATTTAATGCATTTTGTGCAGTACTTTTAATATTCTCAAGTCTCATCGCTACTCGTTCAGCATAATGATTCATCATGGGGGGTACTCATACTCGTGCTTATACTTTAGCGGTTTTATTCATTAAATTCACCCCTCTATTACCCCGCCACTGGTTTTTTTTCAACCATAAGTGTTCTTCGTTAGTAAAGTACTCAAATTCTTTTTATGAAAACTTACAGAGTTAGTTTTAAAAGCTCAAGCAAGTTTAAGTGTGCGATACTAAATTCAATTTAGTTGAAAGAAATGTTTAAAAAAAAAACTGTTGTGGATGTTGAAATGGTTTTAAGGGGTTGTTAGTCAGCTTTAAGGGTGCCGTAAAGGAAACTTCATTAGATTAGAGTATCTGAATTATTTTATATGTTAACATTTATGTACTGAAACTGTGGTTCACATACTTTGAAGTGTAGTAGGAATATGTTCACAGAAAATTCGCGGTTTTTAATACAGTTATGTTCTTCCTGTTCTGTGTACTTCCGAATTCGACTCTAGAATCAACGGTATATTTAAATTGATTTTGAGACACTCAGTCCCCTATTTTATAATCTTTTAGCGACGCCCTTTAACAGTAGACGGTTTTCATATGATTCTTTTTAACATTATTAGGCTACTTAATTCGGCTTAAGTATCGGACCTTTTCAGCTACTTACTGAATCTCTAGTGACAATTTTGGTTGACCATAATATACCAGTAACCTAATTTTTTCAAGTATCGGTTGTTTAAAAATTGTCTAAAGCTAAAAGGCGCCCTTAGCAGCGGTTTCAGAGGACTAGATTATTAATCTAATATAATAACTAATAAATTATTAATTTAATAAATAT
Source organism: Panorpa germanica (assembly GCA_963678705.1). Taxonomy (NCBI): domain Eukaryota; kingdom Metazoa; phylum Arthropoda; class Insecta; order Mecoptera; family Panorpidae; genus Panorpa; species Panorpa germanica. The sequence continues at coordinate 8,865,514 of OY783206.1, read as the reverse complement.
TATTAATCTAGACAACATATGATAATTGAAATTAATCTTATTGCATAAGATCGATTGTAAATCAGAATAGCTAACAAATTTCAATTTTGTGCTTATCAACATGACTGTCAACGTGACTGAGAACAATTGTGCATTTGCACTAATTATTATGAAAATAATAAGACCCCTTTTTTGGTTACTTTTTAAAGACTTTACATAAGTTCCTTGAACATTACAAATCGGAATAACCCCCTAAGATAACGTGTTTGTCTTAGGAAACTAATTTTAGATTATTAGTATATTTCGTATTAGGGGTCATGTTCATAAATGACGTCACATAACTTTCATGATTTTATTAAACCCCCCTTTCTTATTGTCACCTTTCGTTGTACTTTGTGCACCCCCTTTCCGAATGACGTAATTTATGTGTGACCACTTATATGTAGTTTTTTAAAAGTCCCGTTAGACAAGTAGTTACCAATTTTTTAAACTCATGAATGGCATTTACTATTTAGCTCACGTTTCTTATTAAATAAAACTAATTACAAAATTGAACTTTATAAAATAAAGCGCAAAACGGAACACAATAGAACTAAACAGAATACAATGATTCATTCAATTCTACAATTAATAAATACTTTTATTCATTTTCCTCATCCTTTATCAAAAATAATATATATTATTCTACATAGGTCCTTGTTCCTTTATGGTTTATCCCTTCCTCTTTTTACTCTTCCCCCAACTTCAGTCCAAATATCCTAGTGTCTTATCCTTTGTCTCTCCAAGGATCTGGAACTCTTTCCAACACAGTACAGCACAGCTTCGTTGCATCTATCATGGAAGTCACGTACTTTTCAGCCTGCTCTCCTGCATTTCCAGGCCTTTTTCCTTCCTACTCGTACGTTTTTACACGTGACCGTATTCTCCACAGAGATCGTTTTGTTCTATATCTGTATTCCTGTATAAGTATACGGTGTATTCCCTATCCCTACTCAGGGCACAGGAGATGGTTTCTGGATAGAAAGTCTTACTGGGACCAGGGAGTTAAAAGTACTGACTTTTAAAACTTCAGTTTAGAGTTTAATTTGAAAAGCATGACGTCATCAATGTACAGTCAGGTTACTAAATTTATTTTTTATTATCATGTAATCTTTAACATGGAATTTCCATAGTCTGTACTTAGTACGAGTATATTGTATACCTTTAAAACATAGTAATGGTCAGGAGTCGTTTATAATATTTGCGGCTGTTGCAAGGTTTTAACGCGGATTGTGAAGACATATCTTAATTAACAGCCTTCCAAATACACTTAAATTCTTTTTCAGTTCAATTCAGTCTATAATATATTAGAAAGAAATAGAATATTTTAAAGAATTTGCCAATTGAAAAACGTTCTGTAAAGTACCATTCCCACTCACTGCTTTAATTTAATTTTGTATTTAATTTAAATTGTTTAGCATATGGCAATACGCGTAGTCATTGACAGTACCTTCTTTAATATAATTTATTTTTTAAGTTTACTTAGTTTTTTTAGAACCTTACTAGGTCCAATGTTTTAAATTAAAAATATTAAATTAAGAAAAACTATATTATATTATAACGTAAAAAATGTGACAATCTGTCAAAATACAGTTTTTTTTAAATATAGAAGTGAAAACAATTTCTATTACTAATTGTTATTAAAAATAGTAATTTTAATTATTTCACATACAATTTTGTCGAACTGTCAACTAAATTAACGAAACTTAAATTAAAACACAAATATGAAAAGGAATGCTTAAACGAAAACCTGAAGTCTACATTACAACATTAAATAAAAACAGTAAATTAAACATCAAAACAGTGAGTAGAACAGAGGCTTTAGGGTTCTCTAAATTGAAAATTAATAATCAATTCCAATTGAATATATACGTCTGTTAAAAAAATATTGACCTGTTAAAATTTGACCTTAGTTGAAAATTCACCTTATTTTTTGAACAGACCTCGTATATTGTCAGGTCTCTTAACCGATCTGTATGAATTGAAGTTCCAATGCCAAATCTCTAGGTGTTGTGTCTCGAAGTCCACTTGTATAAGTCCCTCAGACATATGTTATGTTCAATAAATTCAAAAAAATTGACATCAGCATCCCTGATAAATGGGCCCCTTTGTAATTCTGCATGATCTTATCGCTAGCCCTGAGTTGAAGTACAGTAATGTACTACATACGAATTCTTAATGCTACTACAATCATAATCGGTTTTTTATTTCATGTGCGAGTATGTGGGATAATCTTCCATTTCTAAATGTGTTTTAGGTTCCTTGTCAACCTTCTATTCATTTTCTTACTCCCCTCTCAACTTGTTCGTTTAATTTATGTGTTTTAATATCACCGAATGTTCTCAAGAACCCCACTGGATGGAGCTAAGGGTTTTAAACTTTTTATTAAACGTTTCCGACGCTTTACCAGGTGTCCCTTTGCTTCCAGAACCTCCAGGTGACGGTGTTTCCGGATTAAATGACCTCGTATGTCACCGTTAGTGTGCCAGACATACACACACACACTCACACATATGTAAACCGAAAGGAACGTCCATTTGAACATTATGAATAATTTTTAATATGAAGTGGAATTATAAGATTTTTAACTTTTCAAGGATTATAACCAGGGATGTGTACAAATAGTTTTCAAAAGTATTTAAATACAAAATAGACCAGGCTCCCAGAGCAGTTTCGTTTGAAAACAGTTTGCGATCTGCATATTTTGTAAAAAAAACTACTCTGGGAGCCTGGTCTATTTGGTATTTAAATACTTTTGATAACTATTAGTGCACATTTCTGATTATAACATTTTTAGTACATTACACAAGTATAAAATTGTCTTGCAATGCTAGTTACACACATTCTAGCTTGCCATTTCCATATATAAATTTGCAGTGCAATTTAACATTTCTTAGCTTACTTCAAACTAATTAAAAAAAGTTTTACATTATCTACGGAGTGTATGCAATGTGAATCCAAGCATAATTAGTTAGGTTATATGTTAATGTGCAAACAGGCAGCTAATTATTTAAATGAAATCAATAAAGTCAATTATTTCAACATTCAAAGCAAATCTAAATTTCAATTACAAATAAAATAAATATTCATTGGGTAATTAATCGATTTTCTCCTCCCTCTTAACTACACCTCATTTCGCTTCGTCTTTATTACCTCCACCTTCCTTCCCCTGGGAGTTCACAACTGGTGTGAGGGTATGGTAATATTGTAAACACAAGTAAATGATTTTTTAATTTTAGCATCTCGTTAATTTAAGAAAGGGAGAATGATGTTATGTGGATAGGGATGAGGGATGATACATGGTTGACATTTCAAGATGAATCTTGTTAAACTTATAGAATTTTTAATTCTAATTTTAACCTTATCCATTAATTACGTCACAAAAAAGGAAAGTGTTACAAGACGTAATAAGAAGAGTAGAGGAGTCATGAGCTTCATGATGTCTCACCTAATTTAAAATTCGTCTTCCAAATATGTACCAACAAAATAAAACTTAAAATAAATATTTTTCAATAGTGTGACGTTACAACAGCGGGAGTAAGTCCACAATGTGTGTCAAGACGTTACCAGGGCGGACAGTGGGTATAGGTTTCTATATAGGTAAAAAGTCTGAAATTTGTGTGACAAAATATCTACCATCTTACCTCCTTGCATTTGTTCTACGTATCGATTTTTCTTTATTAATAAATATATTGCTAACTAAGTATTTTCCTAACTTAAGTAGTTTCCAGAGAAAGAGCGAGGAAAGATAAGGAAGGGTGTGACAATGCTTTTTTCCAGGGCCTGGGGACTCCGTTAAGACGGCTATGGAAAAAGATTGTTTATGAAAGGTTAAATTAATCATTTGGACGTGTTTAGCTCATGGATTACTTATTAATCCGCTCCTGATTTTAACTGAAACTAAAAATATAATGATCCTGCTCCTGACTTCCACTAATTAATAAACTAGGCCGTCCATATGGGACCCCTCTATTCAAATTAATCACTTGTCATCTGAAAACAAAATTAATAAGGTGCAATTGCGATAGAAACAACCCATCAAAATTATATTTTAATAAAAGATGCCATTTTATTAAAATTATTAAAGCACAAAACACGTACAATAAGTCAAATAATTAATCTATCTGACGATAGATGTCAATGTGGTGAAGAAGGAACTTTGGATCATATTATATATTTGAATGCATAAATTATAGTTTAGAAAGATCAAAATTGAATAGTGATATTATATTAGATGTGATTAAAACTTTTCCTGTTAATACTAAATTTTTGTTAAGTGATTCAAAATTAATTAGTGAATTTTTTAAATATTTATAAATTTGTAAAATTGAATTATAAATTATAAAAGATGTATAAAAAATGTTTGATGGTGGCTATGACGAAAGATAGTCAAGGCAAATAAGTAAATAAATATTAATAAAAAAATTAATCCAATCGAAAAAACAATCGTTAGGTATCCTTGTTACATAAACCTATATACAACCGTATACTTGTATCTTAACTTTTACGTGGCTAGAGTAGAAACAATTAAACTTAAGTTAAAAAAATAGAGGATTTGCGGAGAGGAGATAAGGAAGAAGAGGTGGATGGTAGAGATAGAGCCAAGAAGAAAGAGTAAAAGGAGAGAAAAAATGAGGAGTAGGGAGCAATAAAATATAGGAATAAGAGTATAAGAATCAAACATTGCTGTTGGAATTATTAAAAATGTTAGAATAATTTTAAGTTTAGGTTGGCAATGAGATGTAATTACGTGATTTAATATTGAAAGAATGTAAAGTCTAACGACACACACATTAAATTAATAAATAAAAAAGTTTCTTTACAAAACTATCTAAAAATTGTATCTATCTCACTTACAACAAAATAGAACACCCCGCAACAAAAAAACTGATTGTAAATTACAAAATAATTAAAATAGTTGGTCCTCTATGCCTGTGTCTAAAGATAAACAAAGCTTCTTGTAGCCACACCAATAAAAACAATAAATTCGCTGTCAAATTAAATGGGCGCCCTGCCCTTCCTTACAAACTTATATACATGTACTTGTACTATAATACTGTTATGGACCATTAATAATTGGTAAATGTCTCCTCGGACACCATAGTGGGAGTGTTGACATATAGGGTCAAAGCGGAACGGGGCTATTTAGTTAGTGCTATCTCATGTTGTATTGATATTATTAGAAAGGGACAAATGATAAACATTGTCTATACTCTGTACGGCTGTATTGTGTTACATGTAGTGTCAGTTTGTCCTTTGTATTACCTAAACTAATTAACCTTTTTTATGGATTCGCTATTTTATTATCGGATGTTCATGTTTTTCTACTATACACAAATATATATATGTATATAAGATTTACATAGTTTCATGCTGGCTAGAATTACCCAAAGTGAGTAATGCTGTAGAAAATACCTAAAAAATGAACTGCTGACCGTGGATTGAAACCTAGCTCTTTGTTTTTAATAACGCTCTAAACCTTCATACTCTAGTGTCGTTGTAAATTTTCTGCTATTATCGTATTCAACATGAGAAACAAACTTTTACTACGGATCCCTTTTGGCAAGATGTCCATACAGAACCATGGCGAATCAAAAGTAAATTTGTATAATTTTCAACTGAGGATTTTTTTTGCAAAATTTTACATTCCATTCCATCTTGTCAGGCTCGTATTTGTCGTAGAAAGAAAGAGACAACACCATTTGACTAGGCTTAAGATCAACACTATAAATGTTTTCTATGAGACGTCTTCTTGTAAATTGGATATCTCCTAATGTTTCTATATCAGCGTTTACACTTGCGTGTTCGGGTCCAAACATATGGTTCTTGTGTACGAAGACACAAGTTTTTGCTCATTTGGCAAACATTTGGAATTCGTACAGAACGACAAACATTTTCGATTTAGTGTCAGTAAAATGAAAGAGATCAAAGCGCCCAAATATTTGTCTCGGCTATGTTCGAGATACCATACACAAATGCGTTGACGACTTTCACATTAAGGCCTGTCTCACATTTCAAGCGACAAAGTCATCTCTATATCAGCGAATTCATGCTACAACGCTAAACCTATCCGAACCCTGTAAATGCAATCAGCCGTATCAGACTGGAAGGGGTATGGAACGAAATCCAATAGCCTCCTTCATAACAATGGTGTATCGATAAAAATTAAAGTTAAAGTTTGCTTTCATGATAACTCATGGTATGTATGTATTGTTACATAACACATGCAAAGAACACAGAAATCGAATTTCTTTGAGAGTTCTAGCCGCTCAACCAAGCCACTGATTTACGCCCGAATTCGCCGACGCTTAAATACGCTTGCAGTGTGCCACGGGCCTAAAACATAACCTACAATGCTCAGTTTGAACGTATCTAAACATTTTAAAAACAAGTGTGGACAGGTGGTTTGTCAAATAATCCTGCACGTCCAGTTGACCTCAAATAATTGGCAAACTGCGCAAATAATTTCACACGCAAGTGCGATTAGTCCTAGTCTAGTCGTAGTTTTGTCTCCATCATGCGTACAGCTCTAGTTAATTTGTTTTACTTATCTCACATTTATTTCCTTTTGTTACAGGAAATTGCTGCCATCTTGATTAGCTTCGATAGACACAACGAATGGCAATCCAAAGAAGTAAAAATCAGGTAAGAATAAGTTTAAGAAAAATGCATAGAAAAATTTCTGATAATGTTTTTCTAGACACTGAAAGGTCGTAGCGAAGTAATCTTGTGGCCATGGCAGAATTGCCAACTCAACGCTCTCTCCCTTCCTTAAAACAGCCTATGATAATCTAATAATGTATCTAATCTCTTTAATCCGTGTCTTTTTAGTGGTCATTTTTATCTAAGCTCTTTTTTTTCTATCACTATAATTTTACTTACACTTTTCTATTTATATCTAACAAACTTACAAAATAAAACCTTGTACAAAAGTGCTCGAGTTCCTAACTGATATCAACTTATTAAATCATATTTAAACAAAATAAAAAAAAACTTCAGGCGAACATCACCTTGATGTTAAAGACGCCTCAAATTCTAAATAATAAACAATACTATAAACAACATCATACTTAGATATTTATTTAGAAAAGCTATTAAGACAATAGCTAACAATAAAAATGTGATAATAATTTTTCCTAATAACTTCAATGTTTCAAGTTTTACATACACATATTTCACCCGTACGATGTTGACTACAGTGAGACGTAATTAACGAATTTAGTAGGTCAATAAAATTTCAACATTCTGCAAATAAATTAAAATCGAATCAAATTAGTAATCAATTTACCGGGATTGAAATCGTTATGATGTAACGAGTAACGAGCAAACGGACGTGTGCAACTACTTCCGTAGTTACCATTTCCAGCTACCATTCACTATTAGCAAGCTACCAAGAATCAACGATTATTGTGCAATGTGCATGGTATAGACAGACCAGCGCTTCCCTTATAAATAGAACAACGCCGTAACTGGATATTATTATACGTTTTGATGTATAATTATTTTAACGTTAGTATTTGCTAAATTGTTTTGAATTGTGTTCGATTAGTTGAACTGCTTCGTTGAAATGTTGTTTGTACAGGGTGTATGGCATGTTGATGTCAATTGAAAGTGCAATTACAATAAGCTTGCGAACCATGACTTACTTTCTACAAAACTTTCATATATATCGATAAAGTTGGCTACCAGAACTTCAAATGTTCAATTATTTTTTAAAAACTCCTTATATTTTGGATGATATTGTTAATTTCAATAGACATTTTGTCTCTTTAATTATTACTAAAAATTCCAATGCATGGTACGTCACCTCCGACGATTTGCCATCTCTTTCATTCAAGAGAGACGCATATGAATGCGGATGTAATACGTCATTTATTATTAACACCTGTTTGTGTATTCCATAAAGTATCATATTACGAAGGATGTGAAAAAGAAAAAAATTATCTCAATTACTGTGGCAAAACGGAAAATCAAATTTGAGTCAACATAATCCCATGTCGATATTCTTACTATAACAATAAGTATATAATCGCTATGTTTGACCCTTGTCCCTGTTCAGGATGTTCAATTAAGTGAATCTGTCTTTCTACTACAAAGACATGAAAGATCTCAAGACAGTGTAGTAGTTCGAATAAAATTACTAAAGCTTGGTTAATAAAGTTTAAAACAATTGATATTTAAGTCAGTAGCCCACACTGTACCTGTCCCACGAAATACTTGACTTTTCAATAACATAAATATGACAAATAAATATAAATTCAAAAAGCAAATCGGAAATCATAGAATATCAAATTATTTAGGCGCTTCAACTCTTTGTATCATATCATATAGGTACGGTATCATAATAATTAATATGTAGTAGGTTAAAGTATAAAAAATTATTAAAGTATACAAAAGCAACAGTCAACGTAAAGTGGCTCTGGTCCAATATTATCAGCCAGCCGATTACATTCATGAAGTAAAAAAGATGATAGGGTTAAAAATGTTAACGTAATAAATAATTATTTTACTAAAATATTTTGTCGTCAAAACATTCAAAGTTTTATGTTAGCAGCATGCAAAAAATGAAGATTATTATCTAACCTGAATGTACACCATTTTGACGTTTGACTGCCATCTGTTTCTATAATCTTGAATTCTTAAATTCACTGTTTTAAATAACAAAAATAAAAACACTTTCAAAGAAAAATTAATTGGTTTAAAAAAATTGTCACATATTTATTTATAAATAAACACAATTACACTTTTTATTTAGCACTATAATTAACTAAGAGCAATTTAATTTTGACGTTTGACTGCCATCTGTTTCTATAATCCTGAATTCTTTAATTCACTGTTTCAAATAACAAAACTAAAAACACTTTCAAAGAAACACTAATTGTTTTAAATAAATTGTCACATATTTAACAAACACAACTACACTTTTTATTTGGCACTATAATTAACTAAAAGCAATTTACAAGTCAAAGTCAACAGGTTTTCTAAGGTTATGTGATAAAGTTTTCAACATATGTTTGTGATAATAAAAACACATTTGGAGAAAAAATAAATAGCACAACTCAAACTCGAGATACCTATTTACAATTTCAACCACTTCTATGATTTTAAAAAGCACTTTTTGTTATAAAATTACAATTATTAATCAGAGTAATACACTTGCTGTTGACATTTTAATCATACCGCTTATATGACTGACTACCGCAATGGTTCATGGGAGAGGCTTTAGAGTTGCCACATCTGATAAATTTAAAGAATATATTTAAATTAACATACACAAAATCACAACATAATTATACTACTAATTATAAAATTGTACATTCATTTTTGGTAGTAAGAATTAGAATTGAATATGTCTACATATTCGTAATTAAAATTTTATTAGATGCCACGCCACCTTAACAAATATTATTTATGCCAAAGAAAACTCAAAGCCTTGATCCACCAGATTTTCTTTCAGACCAAAAAGTGGCTCTATGCTATTATACAGCCGGAAGAAAGTTCGCTACAGACGGGATGGATATTGCTGGAAGAAACGTAAAGACGGGAAAACAACCCGGGAGGATCACATGAAGTTAAAAGTTCAGGGAACAGAGGTAAGAAATATTATAGTTTTGAAATGGCGCGTAATTTAAATATACATTTCATATCTTTAAATAATTTGTATGTTATACTTTAGTGAAATAGTAATTCAGTTGTATTTTAATAAAAAAAATTCTATTTAGTGTATCTACGGATGCTATGTACATTCCGCCATTTTGCCTACGTTCCACAGACGGTGTTATTGGCTTCTTCAGGTAATAGTGTACATACTGATATTTTAATTGTGTTATGTAATTTTGTTTGTTAAGAGAGGAATTTACATTTTACAAATACTCTCTGTTTATTTTTTCTTATGTACATTCATATAAATAATTATTATAACGCTATTTATTCAATTTTGCAGAACCCCGATATAGTACTGGTCCATTATCTGAATGTACCCTATCCGGATGACAACAAGATGGCCGTTATTACACCCAGTTTAGCTTTGTGGGGTGACAAAAAAGAATGGACAAAAGATGAATTAGTTAGCCAACTAAAACCGATGTGTAAGTCTTGATATTTCACTAAATTTATAAGAATAAGTTTCAGTTTCATGATATATTTTTCATTACAGTTTTCAGTGAAGATGAGCCCGACTTAAACAACGAACTAGAAATATCAGTACGTATATGTCTTATCTTGTAGCAAAAATGTAAAATGTAATACCACCTGTGTGATCTATTATTTATTTTCTTAAATAACTATTCGCAGACGGCGGAAACCGTTGAAACAATTGTCTGCTCTTTAATGGAGAAGCAGCGGTTAGCTCGACAAGCTGCATTAGTGAAACAGCTCGAGTGCGGATGTCCTGATTCAACTTGTGCGGATGGCAAATCCTGTTCCCATCCAATGCGCCGGATAACGTCAGCTAAAACGGAAATGACTTCTAAAATGACGACGAATGTCACAATGGCAAATAACGTACCCACCAACTCCAGGCAACAGATGAACACCGAGAGCAACAATCAAGTAATTTACATTATTTTGTACTACTATTTTAACATATATTGTATAGTTTCACCGAATGAATATACAGAAACATATATAGTTAAGATTCAAACCAAAATCAATAATATTATAGTATATCAGTGATATTTAAATAATAGGACAGTAAAATATAGTTTCTCTTGACAAGAAATACTTATAATTGATAAGGCCTTATCCCACCAGGTTTCTTCAACCACGGGGAGCATGTTACTGACTACAAACAGCCATCCTCCTCGAGTTTATTCCAGGTAAAACCGAATTATCAGTTATACAACTATTAAACGCTATTAAACATTAAATGTACGTACTAAATTGTAAATAAATTTAAGACAATACGCTTACAGGGAAGCCCGCATGGTCAATCAACATTCTTCGCACACGCCAAATGTTTCTCAAAGTCAAAATCAGCAAACGGCAGTCAGTGCCCCTCCACTAGTTCTCAGTTTATCTCAACTACAAGGCGGAGGAGGTCTTTTTATTTTAAACAGCACCGCTAATAATCAGTCACATCCAGTAACTCATCAGTCGCTAGTGTCACCAGTTTCTGTGACGTCATTTGTATGTAGTAACAATGCAACGCAACAACACCTTCAGCAGCAGCAGCAGCAACAACAACAGCAACAACAACAACAGCAGCAGCAGCAGCAACAACAACAGCAGCAACAGCAGCAACAACAACAGCAGCAGCAGCAGCAACAGCAGCAACAACAACAGCAGCAGCAGCAGCAGCAACAACAACAGCAGCAGCAGCAACAACAACAACAACAACAAAATGGACGGAGTCAAAGAAATAAAGAGCCTAAACTGATATTAAAAGAGGAAGCCATGGATACAAACTCTGTTTCTTCCTGTTGTTTAGATCAAAATGTTAACAAAAGTAGAAATAATGATTCTAATAATGGTAAAGTGACATTCATGTTTGAAGGTATAACATACACAAGGCGTGATAAATTAATTAATCAGCAAGAACCGATGGTTACATTATCAAGTGCACCCAGCACACCTGTAAAACAAATTGAATCCAAACCACTACTAGATAAGACTCAAACCTTTTGTACAGATTCCTCATCATCTCTACTAAGTAGAAGTGACCATTCTTCTATAATAAATGGATTTTTTAATGAAACATTAGATTTATCACAGGAAGATATTCAAAGAACTTTGAGCGCTAATATGCCTTTATGTGGATCGGATTTAGATCAATCTCATAATTCAGTTATTGATTCAATAAATGAAGCAATGAATGCAACCAAACCAAAGCAGGAACTTTCTGTTGAAGATGTTATAGTTTCTGAAATTAATCCAATGGATTTTATTGAAAATTGTGATGTTGTTGTTTCTCCACATGGTGATGATGATGTATTTGTTAATTTGGATGCGTTTGATATGCTTAGCGACTTCCCGGAGTTAGAAGTACTGGATGCTACTGTTAGAAATGTACCTCTGTTACAGGTTTGTTTTTATTACATTTTACCTTAAATGCTTTAAAAACTGTTTGTCAGAAATTGTAGAAAGCATTGCATATATTTCAGGCTGACACGTTAAATGAATCTTCGCTGGATAAAAATGCAGCTCAAGCATCGCCTCAAATGGATTTCAGGGAAGGCACTGCAACCATAACAGATTATTCACCAGAGTGGGCTTATCCAGAGGGTGGCGTTAAAGTAATTAAAATAATTTTAGAAGTAATTTTAAAGTTAAAATTAATAATACTAGATAATCTTTATTATCAGGTACTGGTAACTGGACCATGGCATTCATCAAATTCACCATATACTGTATTATTTGATTCGTTTCCGGTGCCGACAACATTAGTTCAAAGTGGTGTTCTCAGGTGCCACTGTCCTGCACATGAGGCAGGTCTAGCTACATTGCAGGTTGCTTGCGAAGGCTTTGTGATATCAAATTCTGTGATATTTGAGTACAAGCTCCCACCACGTGAAGAGAGAGCCGCTCCAGAACCTAAAGTAGAGCGTACTAATGATAATTTACTTAAGTTTACATTACTGCAGCGATTAGAAGCGCTAGATGATAAGCTGCAGATAAAACAAGAGCCTGAAGGGCCAGATTTGGTAAAGAAACTAGAGCGAAATTAAATTAAGAATTTACATTTTTAATTTTAAATTTTTATATAACATTTTCATTTATACTTTTAGGTTGAAGATTCTACTTTATTTACATCTACAAATTTTGAGGATCGTTTAGTCACTTATTGTCAAGTGTTGACGAATCGTTCTTGGAGGGGAGAGATCATGACAGGGTCCTGGTTTTGTGCACACAAAGGTTGAAAGTTAAAATATGTTTGTTATGAAGCGTAGTTATAGTTAGATAGTTAAATAAACCAATATATTTTTTCTACATTGAAATATGTAGGTATGACGTTGTTGCATTTGGCTGCGGCACTTGGTTACTGCCGTCTTGTCTGCACAATGCTTCACTGGCGGTCAGAGAATTCATCTCTTTTGCTGGATACGGAGGTTGATGCTCTAAGCCAGGACGAAGAAGGATATACACCATTGGTAAAATTTTAAATACCTGTATTATCTCAATTGTCGAACAGTGATTATTAACTAGTGGTATTTATGCAGATGTGGGCATGTGCGCGGGGTCATAACGAAACAGCTATGATTTTATACCGTTGGAATCACACGGCTCTAAATGTCAGAAATTCTGCATTACAAACAGCACTGGATTGTGCTAGAAATAATAGGTATATCAATATTTTTAATATTTATTTAACAATGTAATAACAATTTAATATATTATGTTCAAATCTATTTCAGTTTTCCGCAGTTAGCATTGGATATTGAAAATTTGGAAAATGCAAGAGAATATGGAAATTATTCAAGTATTATTGCAACCCCTACTCCATCTCCAAATAGAATAGTGCAGTCACCATCTCGCTCTCTTTCACAACAATTACAATTAACACCAACTTCACGTGTTTTAACCACTCCTCCTTCTCCTTCACATTCCATAGCTTCTACCAGATCTCATGATGGTGTATTTTTAAGACCTGGGGCTGCTATAAGGTTAGTATAAACTTCCTATAAATATATATGAAATAAATCTCAATAGGAGTAAGCTTAGCAGTATCTTTTAAACTAACGGCGTATTTTATTATGTTTCAACTTTTACATGTAGTTGAATTTTCTTTTCAAATTTCTCTTATTTATAGTTCGGCTTTGGCGTTTAGTTTATAATCTTTACAAACAAAATTAAAATAAAATTTTGTTGTTTAACTAAATATTTTCAGTGGGCCTAGCTCACAAAATTCTATTGATCGTTCTCCTGGAGGTACTCCTAATAGTAATACACAACGATTAATCAAAAGAACCTCTGTTGATAGCGGTATAAACATGGGACCCACTGAGAGGCCTCGAGGCAAACCAATTAGAGACATTCCAAAACTATCAAGGTAAATTGTTTTTCTTTAAATAATGTTATCGTAGGATTAACCAGAATTACACAAGAGATATAAATAAATGAAAGAACTTTACCTGTATTTATGTTTAATTGTTTTCCATATATTTTTACTCTTTATAATTGAAGGTTTGATCGTAGCATGTCGCTGCCTGTGAATTCTCCGCAGCAGTTGTCCATGGGGTTGTCAAACTTTATGCAGGGGATGGACAACAACGATAATGGCCTATCCCCATTGAGGCGAATGGATTTTGCGTTGTGTAAGTTATCGACACTATTTTCATCGAGAAACAATTTTACCTATTTATTTTAAGATTCATAACACTGATCATATACTCGTATTAATTCAAAAAGAAATTATTTACATTTATAAACAAATATCCAATTGCAATAATTGCTCAAAAAGTCCAAAGGTAAGGTTTGCGTTTTATTCTATTTTATTTTCTTTAATCAATTTCTTCAATTGCACGCTGCAATTTTGACAAATTTTTGGAATTTTTTTGTAATTTGCTTGGATCTTTAACAATACCAAGATTTATAATAATTAGATGAATAATTCTAGACAGCTTTGTACACAAATTTTTATTAAGGACATATTTATAATATTTACGTAGATTGATTATTCAAAATATTGCCTTTTCATTCAGCGATTCTTTTGCTGTTTCTTTTGTATTTTAGTATTTTTTTAATTCATTTTATAAAATGCATTACTATTTTTGTTTCCATTCTTTTTATAAGCTTTAAGTTCACGAAAAGTATTATTATAATTATATTACTCTTACATCGATCTCTTAGATTTAGTACATGCCGAAGACACGATTGTTTAAAAACAATTGTGCCTTTGTCGTGGAAAGATAGAAACAACACAATATGAACACATTGAAAAGACAGAGACAACGCTAACACATTTTCTTAAACTGTGTATTGTCTTCTATGTGCGCTGAGTGTTACTCGGACTACTAATTAACATGTCAAGACATGTTCATTCCGCATTGATTTGATATTCACAGTAATGCGTAAGAGAAATGAATTTTGTTTACTTAAAGTTTTTCTTCTGTCATGTCATGTTTATATTTTTATTTTTGTCGTATAATACATTTTCATATATAAAAGAAATATAAAACACACATATTTTAAAAGTAGTAGTGTGTTGATTTGGTGGCTTGTGCAGGCGAGATTGGCGTCTCCAGTGGCCTCGAGAACAGCCCTCTGATTGACGTAGGGGTCATACCCGATGAAGATGAGACTCAACAACAAAGCACCAGCGTAGGTTAGTCATAAAATGTGTGGTTTAGTAGTGGAAATATTTGTTTAACCAATGCTTTTTCTTAATATGTTGGTAGGATTTATTTAAATTGACAAAAATATTAAAGACATAAACCACTTGACTCTGTTTTTGGGTAAATAATTTTATAAACAACAAAACACTTCTTAAGTTAATTATAATTTTAAAATTTTGTTTCGTTTCTTTAATTAATATTTCCACTATCACCATTTTTGTTAATCTATCATTCTCTTATATTTGTCTTCTCTGTCACTCTCATAGGCCTTGGTGTTGCTGTTGCCGTTTACACAATTATTATTTTAATTTGTGTGTTACTTTTATATTTTATATACATCTACTTATGGTCTTGTATATGTTTTTCTTAATGTTGTTTGTAATTTTGTCTGTAATTTATAACTAAATTGGTGTTTACAGAGGTAAGTCATATTGTGCTAATTCTAAGACATTGTTAATTATCGCAAAATACTTTCATAGCGTTATTCTAAATATTTATAACACATTAACACTGTTTTATATGGACACAGTCTCCAATAAATTATTTCTAACTTATAAAAGTATTTTACGTTAAGCTACATATATATTATATATTTTCACACTATAAATAATAGCTTCGATGTATCGTGCTTATGTAATAATTGTACCTTTCAAGCCTCGTTTACTTAAAATTGGGTTAAATTTCAGTTTAAGTCTTAATTAGAATCATAATCAATATTCAAAATCTATACTAAGCAAGATATTCATATTTGTTTAAAGGTATATAAACGTAAAATTAAATTCATATTCAATGTGTGAGAACTTTGCAACATGCTAGAAACGCTAAAATCCACTTAATGCTAAATAAATGTTAAATGTGTAGGATTAAGATTAATTTCCATAACGGCAATAATTGATAATAAGCATTTGTTGACAACAAATAATTTCATATAATTTTTCCCTTTTAAAACTTACACAATTACACAAAATCGAAAGAATAAAGTATAATTATATATTTTTGTTGATGTTGTGTATTTGTTGATGTTATGGAAGTTTGTCCTTAGAGTTAAATGTAATATTTGTTGATGTATAAAAATAATTTCAACAATTACTTGTAATAATAGTTGCCTTTTATTTATTTGTAGGGGAGCCTGATGTTAAAGTTTTAACATTAGCGGAACAAATTATCGCTGCTATGCCTGATCGAATTAAGGTGAATAAAACCACATATATATTAAAAAGGAAAATACAACAATCTGTACTGAAAATAAAAATGTTTATTAATTTTTAGAATGAGAGTGAAGATATGCTTTTGGGCTCCCCATTAGGTCCTAGCGGAGGACCTATGAGTCCTTCAGAACCACTTAACGATGTGTTCATGGAACCTTTACTAGACTCACAAACTTCTGCTGCGTTTGACACAACTGAATTTAATTTTGAATTCTCAGATCATAACTACAGGTACTTCTTTGAATAAATAATAAAAAATACTGTCTCTTGATGATTTTATATTTTTACATGTTAATATAACATTCAATTTCAGATATTATGATGCTGGAACCCCTGGTTCGAGTTTAAGTCCAGCTTCTAGTAGTTGCTTACAAAGTCCAGCGAGTTTCACTTTGGATTCACCTTCTCCACCACCAACTACACAAGATCATTGTGATTTCCTTCACGCCAGTCCATTTGAAGATGATTTTTCTAATTTAACATTATCGGGTAAACCAAAAACTAATTTATACCTTTAACTTTAATATTTAACGTTATTAAGATTATTAAAACGTTTAATGAATAAGTTATATTAATGTTAACAGATAAAGAACAAAGGGAACTTTATGAAGCAGCTAAAATTATACAAAAAGCTTATCGTTCATACAAAGGAAGAAAGAAAATGGAAGAGCAAGACAAGGAACGAGCAGCCGCCGTTTTAATACAAAATTATTATCGAAGATATAAACAAGTATGATATACGAACTATTTAATTATTGTGGAAGCCATATTGTTTATTAATATTTATTCTTTAATGTTTCAGTATGCTTACTTCAAACAAATGACTCATGCTGCTTTGGTCATTCAAAATGGTTTTCGATCGTATTGTGAACATAAACGTTTTAAGAAAAGTCAGCAAGCTGCTTCTTGCATTCAGAATTACTACCGCAGCTACAGGGAGCAGGGCCGCCAGGGTTCTAGGGAGGGCACACCCTCTGGGTTAAAGTAAGCTCAGCCCATAAAGAACAAAGAACTGTTTAGATTGATGTTAGATATTTAACTAATTGTTGTATTAAATAAAAATATATTCTATGAATTCCTTTAATGATACTTGATATCGATAACAATTGAAGCTTCTCTATTCAGTGTACTTTCCTCTAACTGTCCTCAAAGCATGATTGTTTGTTGCATGACTTATAAGAAATTCATAAGAACTTAATTTTTTATTTAATACTTGGTACTTGATGTTGTAATTCCTATATTTGTTAGTAGCGTGTCTTTGTAAGTGTTAGTTATAGAAGCAACTTTGTATATAATGCATATGCATATATGTACTTTACGAAACATGAATTTCCTTCACTTTACAGTTACATATTGTAATTGAAAATATGAAACAAAATTACCATCACATGTTTGAATTATCGTGTATCGTGTAAAATAGTGAAAGATTACTTGGGTGGCTGTCGTCTCTCGGATTATACATATATCAGGACGTTCTAAATAATTTTTGTTTTTGCTAACACGACATGTATATTTTTGAAAGTAATATGTTATAAAATTGAAACTTCCGTAAGGCGTGTGTAAATTTTATTATTTGCTAGCATATATAACTCATTTCAATTATGGTTCTAATATCTGGATTTTTATATTTCCTTTGGACGGTATAGTACGGACTTCATTAGGGTTCCTTTATAGTGGAGGTTTGTAAAATAACATTTGGAATAAGAAACAGATCTTTTTGTAGTGGTATATATATATAAATAGCAGTTTCCCTCAAACACAAAATATGAATGTTACATTACATTCGTGTAATATTTTACATAACTCAAACTTAATAATATATAATCTAAAAGGATCTTATTTTTTTTTTTTAGCTATTCTAAAAGCTTTTAATCCTTAAATATAGGAGTTCTTAAGATGTTCAATGAGTATACTAAATCGAAAAAGGATAGCTTTATTTTTCAAGCAGCACTAAAATAAGTTACAAAACATTGTATATCAGGTAAAATCGTTTACGTAATAGATAACTCCTGTTATTTTAGATAAATCTTAAACACACAGAAGTGTCTAATTCAATGAATTAAATTATAGATAAGAGAGCCAACTTTGAAATTTTAAATTAGCGTTTAATTAAATCATTTCAGAAATAGGATATTTAAATAATAACTAATTAGGAAGCTGTGTAATTTTTAGAATATTATTATATTTAATTTTTTCCTTAACACTTTTTCTTATATTTGTTTCTACTCTTATTACATGCTACTAACTTATTTAACAAACTCTAACTCTTCAACAATTTTGGACATGATCTTTAACTTTAATTAAGGAAGGATTATATCCACTATTGTACTTTTTCTATCTGTATATATTACTCACTAACACTTTCTAAACAGTCCCCGCCCCCTGGATCGCCTGCTTTGGTGTAGTTGTGTGTATGTAAAATAAATCACTGATATAAAAGTGCACCAGTAAATGAAATGGCATTCTATATCATGGCTTTTATGATGAGAGTTCAGTGCAGCTGTAAGGTTTAATGCAAGAGTATGATTTCGTTTTTTAATTAAATTTAAAATGAAAATGTTTAAAATGGTCAATGGCGTTTTGAGAAATTTGTGATATTTTAGTAAGGCACTAGTTGTTATTTGTAACAAAAGTGGTAGAAAAAAGATGTGAAAATGTAAAATCAGTTCTAGCATTCTCAAAAGCTCTCAGTTTTACATTTAGTAGCTGAAAGAAGTTGAGCATCATTAAAAGCTATGGCATTTTAATTTTAATTTGTGCCGTTTTTAAATATTATTTATTGGTATACTTTTATATACGAGTATATATATATATATATATATATATATATATATATATATATATATATATATATATATATATATATATATATATATATATATATATATATATATATATATATATATATATATATATATATATATATATATATATATATATAGTATATTTTATAGAAAGGTAAATGTTTATTTATGAAGAAGGATACTACAGGTAATAATATTACTTTTAGAAGGACATATTCTCAAAGAAGGCAACATCAAGCAGCGAGAAAAATTCAGCAATTTATGCGACAATCAAAAAATAAGTAAGAAATGTTTTAATTATTTGTAATTTAATTAAGGAGATCGTTCACGCAGGAAATTCATACTACCCAGTATTATTATATCGGCATATAAAGTTTAATATCGGTTACGTATATTGATAAGGAAAAGTCTTTTATACAAAACATTCTGTTTAATGTAATTTAATAGTTATTATTTGATTTTATTTATTATTGCAAAATTGGGTAGAGTAAATTTTCTTTGCAACAGCTACAATCTCTTTAATAGTTAATAAATGTGAATTGGACAGAATAAATTATAATTAGTAATAACAATATTACAGTTACTGCGATCTTGAAAGTCATTTGTGCTGCTTTTCTCTCGCTCTGTCTTGTTTTTAGTTTAGTAAAAGTATTCAACTTTATTTTCTTGCTTTTCCTAAAATAATTTTTAACTCACCATTAGACTAACCGTAAATAAGATTGTCTTTATATACTTGTGGACAAGACTATGTACAAACAATATTATCCTAATCTTTCTATGACAAAAGCAAGATTGTCTGCAGATAGTTTTATCTCCAAATGTGCATGTAATAATAGCATTGATTATCATTATCGTATAAAAACTTGATATCTCCCTTATTATAAATTTTATGGAGAGAGAGAGAAAATTAGTTGGTCCAAGTGAATTCTTAAAAAGCATTGACTGTAATAATAAAATAAATAGTGAAATTTAGCAAGTTATTAATATTTTTAATAACAGCAATTTCTTAATTTTGCTATCAGTGTTTGGGAAGAAACTTTTGGAAGTCCGGTAAGTATTCCAAAGCTGAAAAACAATAGAGCAGTTTACGACGTAAAATAATCAAACAGAAATATGTTATACTTTATAACATAGATAGTAGATATGAGATATTATGTTTTGTCAAAAATTTGTGTTTCATTGAAAGATTACAGAGAGAACGAGCAGAAAGAGAGAGGCAGTCGGTCCAGCAGGCGTACCAGGATGCCCACCAAAGGTCGCCCTCTCTCGGGGTCAATTCTCTGCATACCACCGCCCAAAGCCAGTAAGTCAATTATATTTATTACAAGAGATTTTTACCCAAGATCTGAACCATAATGTTTAATTGTGGTATGAAACACTAAAAAATATTTATTATCTGGTACTTCTTGAGCTGCAAATTATCCCAAGAGAAAGAATTTGTTCTTGTATGAACATAGAAGTTATTATGCTGATTTTTCCGTTTTTGTAGATGCAATGAAAGCACCAGTTTCCAGGCCAGCAATTTACATCATGAGTCACCATCGACAGACCTGGATTTCTGGAGCAATTTATTATAAACAAAATATACAAAAAGACATAAAATCTTTACGTCAGACTGTTTGTTCAAGAATAAATAGTATAAATTTACAAAGCATAATATCTATTTTAGTTAAATTTGTTATTTTTGAATGATGTTAGGATAAATCAATTTGAGAATCTAAGGATTTCTTACTATTTAAGTATATGAGTTGTTTCATATCATAGCTGGTTAGACGTTTCCATGTTATTCATTTTTTCATTTAAAATTTAAATGTTTAGTATTTATATTATATTATTAATACTAGAAATTAGTTTTTTGTTACCCGTAAATGAAATATGACTATATAATGTATATGTGATTCTTTTCAAAGTGAATTTAATTTTCACTTTTTAAAATAAGAAAGTAAACAGTGTGTTCAGCCAATCACTGGCTGATTGGCCAGAAATTACTTCAAATAAAAATAAGATATTAATAAGAATATATTTATTTATATTTTCAAAATATTAGAAAAATTAGTCGAAATATTTTTAAAATATTATAAAAATAAATTTAAATATTCTGTTTTGTATTATTTTTATATATTTTTATTTTAAATATTCCGCTTAAGGGTGGATTTTTATGAACTTAACTTCATGCAAAATGTGTTCAAACGAAATTTTTAAGTAAATACAAGAAGTAATAAAATTTGTTATTCAATTGGAAACTAGAATTAATATATTGTATTTTTTATTGCAAAATACAACAAAATTATTTAATATTTACTATATTTTGTAATTTGCTTTCTGCATTTTAACGGATTGCTTATTATTGCGTTCATAATATTCCATCCTGAAAAAATTATCGTTAACGTTGTCCATTTTGAATATTATTCCAGTATTATATTTTTGTATTTTGTGTATAGTTTCTAATTTATAATTTTTTCTCTACAAATAATTATGACTAAGACTTTAAATCAGTTTTTAAATTTATAAGAAATTTAAATTTCGTATTTCTTTGAGGTGGTGTTTTAATACATTGTCTTTAGTTGTAGTATTTAAAAAAAATATCTTAAATAAAATGCTTAAATATTTACTATAATTACATTTTTCTACAGTCATAACAATTTAAACTAAATTTTCCACCACTGAGAAAGCAATGAATTGCAATTAATAAATTTATTCAAAAAATAATAAAACAAACACCATCTCACAAGATCTCAGCAAATCTAATAGTAATTATTATTATGAATTAAATATTTTCGATAAAATTAAAACACTTTTTAAAAAACCTCGTCACTTGACTTCATTTTATTAATAAAATAAAATAGAAATATAGTAAAATAGTTTTTAAATAATATTTATACACCGTAAAAGTACCTACTAATTATATATAATTAAAAACTAAATAAATAAATAAACATTTAAATAATATATATTTAATTAAGACAAAAATTAAACGAAACAAATTGCACTGACTTTGACAAAAAAAGTGAGAAAGAATTAGAAAGACTAGATTTAAATTAATCTGGAATTATATAATTAAATATTACTTATGTTTATGGTAATTATTACAAATATATTACTCCTGCCATTTATAATGTTTTATATATTGCAAGTATGGTTGCCAACGTCTCAGGCACCAGGACTGCTCAAGCAAAACAAACCTCAGTCTGGAAATGTAAGAGCAAAAGAAAAACTCTCATGCGCATTAAATTAAATACAAATGTTAAAGAATATTGAAAGGTCCTAAAAAGTCAGAAGGGAAACATATAATGAGTCTTAAAGAAGGGTGCGAGAAAATACTGGACTGTTCTTCTAATATAGAACCGTTGGCAACCCTAATAGTAACTAAAAAAATAAGTATAATAGTTTTTTGGTACATACATGTAAATCTACATTCTCGTAGTGAATAGAATTTAAATATATTGCATATTTCGGTGAAATCAAGTTTTGTTTTTGAATTTATGTTGAAATTAATTGAGAAAATTAGTGTTAGACAATTTATAACACATTTTTTGATAATAAGTTTATATAATATAATAAAAAGAAACAGATATAATAGTTGTACTGGCTACTAAATGAGTAACAGTAAAAATATATTTGTAATAATTAATTAATAAATGTAATATAATAACCTGTGATTATTTATCGCGAAATTCTTATTTTTACCTAGATTACAGATGCACAGTACACACGATAGAACACACCATTTAAAATATACATTTTCAGTTATTATTTTCGAAATTTTAATATAATAAAACAATTTAAATATATCTCAAAACATTTAATATAAAGAATTTGATGTTGATGCAGTCGCTACACAGAATAAAATCTAGGCTTTAATTTGACAATTTAATTTGAATTTAAAATAATTTATAATAAATATCTAGTATTTAAACTTATTCCTAAATATGTTCTGAGCTTATGGTCGTGGTCTCGAAAGTGGACCTTCTAATAACATATGACAGATAAGTTTGCAACTACGTCAAACTAAATTTGAACTCGAGTATTGAAACGAGTATTTATATTAATAATTGTTCTAATATCAATACATTAATAGTTTCTTAAGTTTGATTTTATTCTGTGCATCATCCACTAAACCTAAATTGCTTTATATTAAATGAAATACGAGTATATTAAATATAATAAATAAGTAATTGTAAATAATCAAAATAGTTAAAAATATATTCATTAAATAATTTATTTGTTTTCTCAGAACTAAAATACTTCCAAAATAAATGCAAAAAATACCCGGTAGTCAAATTTATAAAAACTCGATGCATTTAAGAAAAATTTCGTTGACTTCGGTTAAAAATAAAACAACTAAATTAATAAAGAATAAATAATAAAAACATTTTCTTCCAATTTTTTATTAAAAAAATATTTTTTATTTGAAAAATTTTTCACTGCCATTTTTATGATTTAATTTTTAAATAAAAAAGAAAATGTTATTTATTTTTGATTGTTTATAATTTTAATGATATAAAAAATGAACGTTAATAAGACATATTTTTTAAATAACATTTTCCATAATGTAGCAGTCAATAGAAAATAGTTTAAGATTTGAGTCAATTTCAATAAAATTGAGTACCTAAAAATTTATTCCATACAAAAACTTAGTAGGAAAAAATATTGCTTAAATGATAAAACATAATGTTTATTCTTTTCAGTAAAAATTAAGATAAATACAACATCAGTTGATTAAATTTCCAATTTTAAAAGACTAGAAAATCTTAGTGAATAATAAACGAAATTATGGCACCTTTCATCAAAGTATCGAAGAAAGATAATAACCAAAGAATAGTCAACAACCGGAATAGCTCAATTGTCAAGCTCAAGAGTCTAACGTACAAAGTTAGAGTTGTGAGTTCGCAGTCCAGCCTCGGCGTTGATTTTTCTTTCGGTTATTATCAACAAAATGATATAACAAGATCAATAAATTTTGATGATATCTCGGTAAGAAAAAAGTATATAATTAATTTAAGATTCATAGGAAGAATAATTACAAGATATATTATCAAGAGAGCAACATTTTTGACAATTTTTGAAATATAAAAAACTAGTAAGCAATATACAATGAAACTAATATTATAGGTTCTTTCTTGTTAAATAAAAAAAATGTTTTAAGATTCACAAAGATTTAAATGATATTTATTCTTAAAAGTAAAAAAAGTCACAATCAAAAGTATAGCTGTTAAAAATGAAATTTAAAAAGTATTAAAAATATATATTATTGAAATATAAATAATATTTGCCTAAAACTTGTAGAGAAAAATTTCAGCTTTCAAACATATCACTTTTAAAAACAATAAAAAAAAATTATTATATTAAAATATGAAATAATTCCCTTTCTCTAGCTTTAAAAAATATTCTAGCTAATAGATTCTTTCTGTTACTTATTATTTAATAAAATGAAGTAGCTTCTAGCTTAGCTTTAGTTTATTCAGTTTCATATTTAGTCCATGTAATAGTTATCTAATTTTTCATCTATTATTCTGTTCTGAGTAATAATAATTATACAGAAAAATAAATGATTTGAAATTAGATAACATATTCATCATGTTCACAATGTTAAGTTTTTTGTGACTAGCAGATTAGTATTGATTAGTAGATTAAAAATCTGCTTGTTTACCATCTGAAGATAAATAATAGAACTTACATTATCGTATATGTTACATCACAAAATTTCTGCATAAAATTAATTAAAATTAACTTTTCACCTAAAATGTATGCAATTATAATTAAAATGTAATTTATTAGATAATATTAGGACTTTTATGATCGTATTTACGATATATGTATGATAATATTTTGAAAGTGGTAAACTAAATTATTGTTCTGAATAGTTCATAAAGTAATCATTTGATCTCACTTTAAAGCTAGAATATTACTACTTGTTTTACTATTATGATTCAATAACACTCGATAATTAATGAAGCGAATTTTATATATCAATGCTAATATAATAGCTGATGTTAATTTGTGGTAATCCGATCTTGTTGCAGCCTGTACGTCTCCATGTTTTGATAGTTCAAAATCCGTAAACTTTTCGAAACAACTTGTAACAGCGGTTCATTTCATGAAATCAAAATAATTGCACACTTTTTTGGTAAAATTGTTTATATGTACATTTAACGAACTTGTTCCGACTTGTTCCGACTTGCTCTAACGAATTGTTATTTGTTATTTTAAATAATACGATGAGATACTGCTGAGAGAATGTTCATCAACTCGATATTATCGAGTAAATAATAAAATTAATATATAAATTATTTATTTTAGTACTAGTTTTACATTAGCAGAGAAGTTTGCTAGTTTAGGACGTTAAGAATCTACTGGACTTTATGCAACATTTTATATAAGTGAAAATTATTTAAAATAACAAAAAATTATTCCAGTCACTGTTATTTATTAACAGATGGAAACATTTGAAATTTAAATGATTAGATACTTTTGAATGTTTTATGATTCCACTATTTACACGACCTTAGTATTGATTTGCTAAGTGCACTTTTTAACAAAGTATGTTAATATATATTTAGCAGACAAAATATATATTATTAATGAAAATTAAATATATATATATATATTATAATAATGAAATAAAAGTATTTAAATCATATATATTCCTGTAAGTTAAAATTGTAAATAGCAACATGAAGAATCTTGTTAACAACTTTACAAATTTTATTCTTTACATAATAGACTTTGAAAATGTAGTAAATATATAAATACCTTGAATATATTATTAGGTAACTATTGTAGAATTTAGAAATTTTCATGTTATACTAAATTTATAATTTAAATGTTATTATCTTATATTGGGATTGAAATTACATTTCAGTAAACCATAAAATGAAACCACAACTCTAGTTCGTTATGTGATTTCCTTCTATTGAAGTAAACGTGAATTCAGTTCAAAATAATATGGGTTATTGAAGGATATGTAGTTTACAGAATAAAAACAATAAGAATGAATAAATTGTATGGCTCATATGTAAGATAATAATAATAATTAAAATAAATTTAACGAAACGGTAAATATTTTTAATATTTAAAGTATTATTTATTATGTATTAAAGAAAATGATATACATATATTTTACAGTATTAATATAATTTGTGAAGTAACTTAATGAATTGAGTTTCGTTGAGTATTCATTTTGATTATTTAAAAAATTAAAATATTTACCTATTTCTAATTTCAACATTTACAAATTTAAAAAGACATTATCTAAAAGTATATTTTTAATTCTTGTCATTGTTTTATTTCTGCTTATTTCTATGTACTTAATATTTATATCTAATTAATTCTTTATAGTAATTAATGTATTTGAAATATTTTTATTTAAAATATTAGTAATTAAATTTTGAATTTTGAATCGCGTCCATTTTTCAAATAAATTTAAATATATGATAGTATAAATTTAAAAAATATTTTTCAAGACTATTCATTTAGCAATATGTTATTGAATAGAATTACATGTGTGTTCTTGCGTGTACTTTTTAAATTTAACTAGAATTTGACAGTTTGCAACTTATATATTTAGCATAACCAGCTTATATATTTATTGCTTGCAATTTATCACATGTGTGGAAACACAATTAAAAATATTGTTATGTTTAGAGTAATATTAAAATCATAAAGTTTCTGTTTATGGATACACATTTAATTTTATTTAATTTCATAAGTCTATCAAATAATTCTATAATTATAACTACTGTAGACTTACAAGAAAGTTCAAGGATATTATAAATAAAACTGTATGTTTCAAAATAACATTAGAAATTTAAAATTAAAATTAAACCTTTTTCTAGAACAAATCTTTTAAAAATACATTTCTAAAACAAAAGATAACTAAAAACTTAATTAATAATCTTCAAAAATTGAGCTTTTTCTACTTATATTTGTAGAAAATTGACATTAAACAATCAAAATGCTTCTAATACAATCTAAAATATAAAGTAAATTTGTTTTTATACAAATTTTGTAAAAGGAACTATTATGTAAACTGAAAAATTAAACGTAGAAAATATAATGAATAATTTCTATTTAAAGCATTTAGTTCATCGGTAGTATTTATATAGTTATTTATTTTAGTTAAATGGGTTGGCAATAAAAAAACTGGAAATATTGGAAACTTTTAAAAACAAAATTGCGTACAACTATAAAGGACTACTTTCATTACAGACTGTACTTGTTAATTATTAAATGAAATTACACATTCAACTTGAAGTATGATACACTCAAATTTAAAATAAAGTTATAAATTATAAGTTTATTTATGACAATTCCAGTTTTATTAATATTTTATATTTGATATTTAATAAAAAGTCATTCAGTATTGCCAATTCCGCTGAAAGCGTTTATTTTATTTTAAATTTTATTATAAAATAAATTTATATATGCTGTTTTTAACTACCTCTTCAAAATTATTCATTGAAATAACAGTTCTATAAAAATATTATATAACAATATTATGTATTGACTTTTACGAATGCACTTGAAATTAAAATGCTAAAGTTATTAAATTGCATATTTGATTTACGTTGTTAATTTATGTTATTGCGAACTGCGTTGAAGTTTTTCTGAATGATCGTTAAAAATTCAATTGTTATTTGCTGTTTTATGCACACAATAGATTCAATGTTCGCTTTCCATTAGAAGACACTGAACAATATACTTTATTTATACTGGATATAAAAATTGCAGGCATGTGCAGAGAATATTGTTATATGAAATTATTATAATTCAAATATACTGCTTTAACTTTATTTTAATTCTATTTTTTTTAGTTTATTTGTTAAGTTTTCAGTATTTAAAAAAAATTTAAAGTCCTCTTAATACGTAGTATTTTATGTACTATGCAACATTCGTTTGTTTCACTATTTCTAAAATTAAATCTATTAACTGATTAAGCGATATATTTTAAAATTTGAATTCTTTTTATGAATTTATTTAAATTCGATAGATTATAGTAAAAATATTCTTTAGTTTTTCGAATGTTGGCTTGAGTGTTTACAAATAATTAATATAACGACACAAACACATGGTCTCAATTATTCAATCACTAAATAAACATAGAAACTAAATCGAGTATTTTGCCATAATCGAAAATATACTACAGTTTCTCAGCTGCTAAAAATAAATACATGATTTCAAATTCAGGCATGATGTATCATTAAACTGACTGTACATACAGACAACAATAATATGTTAGTAGCAGTGGAGATGTACATCTATTATTTTTTTATTTAACTTGCTTTTTACAAAATGGACTAGTACAACATGTGGTACATTACATGGACTTAAGGCGAAATAAGGGCTTCGATAGTTTTAGTTTTGATACTAATACAAGTAATTTAAATTCCAAGACAATACCACACTGATTAGATCGCATCAGTTTAATGATACAATCATTGCATTTCACAGTTTTGTGTATAAGCAAATTTTATTTGATTTTTTAAATAAAAGTCCCAAATATTTGCATTTATATTTATTATAATAATTTAAAAAGTTTAATTTTATAATAAACGAGGCAATGAAATTTAAAACACCAATTAATAAATCTATCGAATGATAAATACAGAATAATTAGATTTTAGCTATTATATTCTTAAATAAATAAACAAAAAGAAAATAAACAAAAAAAAAATTAAAAATTCATTCAACTTCAAATCTTTTAGATGAAAAAAAAAATAATAAAAATCTAAATTTTGTAAGTACAACAACAAAAAAAAAAAAGATTTTGCATCAGTAGAGAATTAGAAATAAAAATAAATAAAAAAACGCTTTTCATTTTTAATTGTTACTTAACTTTGTTTTGCAATAAAGTTTTATTTTCCATATCCATATTTCTGAAGTCTTAGATTTTGTTCAAATAATTATCTTTTAGCCTTTATTATTGCAAACCTGGTTAATAAAACGCTGTTTGAATTGGTAAATTAGGTAATTTTATAATTTTAATTCTGTTTTCTACATAGATGTACTTTTTTCTAAAATTGTCGGTATATAAACATTGTGCTATAAAACGAAAATTCACATAATAGTGGGTCTATTCAGATTTAAGTTTGATACATTATCGTTATTATAGTTGCCTAATAAAAATAATCAGGGGCATTGTGCTTCCATATGTCTACTTAAATTTCAGTTTATTAGCTTCATATTTATTTTGAATTTTAAGCTTTACGCTTTTAATATTTTTGTGAACTTATAGAAAAATATGTATCTCTAAATTACCCATTATGTTAAAGTAAGGCAACGACCTATAAAGGCCCAATCTTGAAGTGAGACTTATCACTGGATATAAATGAACTTCTGATTCATATTTGTTAATTGAACTAATGTATTCCACGCTGTAATAACCAAAAGAAAGTGTTCTTCATTCATAAAAAATTCATTAAAAAATAGTTTATTGAATAAATGATTATTAGAGAAAAGTTTTTGCAGAAAATCAATAATATAGACTTCTTTAAATTGTTTAATTTACCACTGCTTCTTAGGTTTGCAAGAAAAAAGGTTATAGTTATTAATCGGATTATATAGTATTCAAACTGCTTACTAAACTAAACGCAGTTTTTGTATTTATCCAAGTTAAGCAACTTTGGAAATGAAACTTCCTTTTGTTTTAATAAACTGTTATACATATGTAAAATAAATGCTATTTTTGCTCTTTTTGGCCTAACTAATATATTAAGAAGATATATAATAAAGAAATGATTCAGAAATTGATTAAATTAATTTTTCATTGTATACACATTATCCAAAAAATCAGTCAAAAAATAATTTTCAACCTTTAACAACTTTGTATATATGTATTTATATATTTTAATTTATATTATATATGTACAACACATACTACAAAAGAAAAAAAAATTGTATTAATACTATTTTATTAAAAGCTAATTTATTTAGAAACGAAAGCAAACGAAAAACAATAAAAAAAATTGAAAAATATATATTAATTAATATTATAAAAAATCATAGGGATTTAATTATGAACTCTTATTAATTAATTAATATACTTATATTGTAATTATTTATTATGAAAACAAAATATTTAGAAATTATAAAATAAAACATGTTCTGCTAAGTATGTGCTTTTATTCATATTAATTTTGAGGTGTTACATTTTATAATTATTTAAAATAATTCACACTGTTTTATCTTTTGAATGTGTTCAGAATTTTTATTTGAAACGCAAATTTAGTTAATTCATTAAAAGCCTCTAAATTTTAAGATCGCTATTCTATAAAAGCGATCATTGATTTTTAAACCAGAATGCAACTTTAGTATTTTTATATGATTGATAAAGATTGAGAACATTAATAAAAGAAAATTGAACGTCTCATTGCCGTTTGACATAAAGTTGATGTTTTTAATTTCTAGAATAACGTACTTAGTTAAAGGAAAAAAAAATTAAAGGAAATTTATAAAATCAATTAATTAAAAATGATCTGAACTCTTTAACGACATCTATTGTAGAATAGCGAGAATAAAGTATATCATTAAAGATTTATTTAAAAGATGGCACATTGGAATGTAAATAACATTCAAAAAATTAGTAATATAACAACCTAATTAACATTCAAATATTTAAGTAAAACAATGTTTTATATTTTCAAAAAGGTAGCTGCGATGACAGACGTATTTTCAGAAAGTACTTGTGGCACCGTAGGAGCGACAGTGGCACGAGTAAACCTATAAAATCAAAACATCGTTCTTTTTCTCATCATCCTCTTCTGCAAACAACTACGTTGGTCGAGATCCTAGAAATTAAGCTCCGTTGCAATTATAATTAAGCAAAAACATTAAAAGCGTTTTAGTGCTTACTATTAAATTATATTAGGTAAAATTTACGTAACGTTTATGTAGCGTATTTTACAGGTAAATACTACATAACTGTGTTAAGTGGGTTATTAGTTTAATACTACATGGTTAAATGAAAAACAGATAAATTGGTTTTTGCAAGCATTTTATTTTACAGCAAGTTACTAAATATAAAAGAAATCACAAAAATATCAAATCAAATATTATTTGTTAATTAAAAATTAAATTGAATTAATTTATTAATTAACATTTCTCTTAAATACATGTAATTATGAAATAAATAATCAAAAAATACAAAATTAATATTAAATAAGTTTTTGAAGTAAAATTTCAAATCAATTTTTAATGAAATAAATTCATTGAAAAAGATTTATTTTAAAACAAATATTAAAATTGTTAATAAATTAATAACACACGACTAAAAATACACTAAACTCTTTGCCAAATTATATATTTAAAAAATTATTTCAAATTTTACAAATGCCAATGTATAATTTCGTATGTTTCTTCAAATTTCATGATCTAAACAATTTTTAAAAACATTCATTTTTATTGGGAAGCACATTTTTTGACTAGAACATTTGATTGCAAGTGATTTTATAACAAAACAAAACATTTTATATTGTTAGTAAACAGTCTTTAAATATTTACGTTAATTTTTTTGCAAAATAAATAAAAAATTTGTTTAAGGGTTTCCTTTTTTTTGTAAATTTTGCAGAATTTATTTTTATACACTTTATAAATGCAAAATTTATTCGAAGAATTTTCGTATTCAAATTTTTATAAATATATATTAATTTTTTTAAATTATTATATTATTTTTTTAGATATTGGTGTCTTCAGTTGGATTATTCCTGAAAGCAATAAAACTCTGTTAAAAATATCATTTATATAATATCATAAATATAATTTATAATCTCATAATGTACTGGTTTAATGAAATAACTGTACCATAAATCATAATTAAGGGGCACTAGTCCAGAATTTTAGGCGGGTCATTAATTTAGAAGTGCAAGCACATAAAACATTAACATCATTACATGATAATGTACTACACATTATGTGGAAGTTATCTTTGTTGCCACTAAATCAGGCGTATTCCACAAAACATGATTGATAAATGATTTTCTCTCATTAACGTGCACTGGATAGCATAGGGTATTTCATAATTTTACTCTAGATAAAATGGAATCTGACATTTTACAAAAAGATCATCAAGATCATTATACATAAATAATATATAAAAGTTGTAAAAATGTCTATAATTTTCTTCCAGTGTACGTTCTATTCAGTGCTTATTTGTTAAAGATGGAATGTTAACAGAGACTTAGCCAATTTTTTAGCCAAAGCCTCCTCTTAACTATTGAGACTACTGCTTTGTCTTTATGAATGCACCACTTAAGTATACAGTATAATTTATAGAAGAGCTGATAATTGACGTTTTCTTGATATATTTGCACGCTATTTATAACAACTTTTAAACAATTCAAAAGTCAAAACTGTATTGCAAGCAATGGTGTACTCGCAATACATTTTGCAGTTGTTCGTTTCATCTTTACAAGAATTACTTTTTATTAAAGTAATATTGCCCCTATAGAAATAGTTATTGCAATATTATTACCTTTAAAACACTTGTACGCGATGGTTTTCCCGATCACAAACAAGTATATTTCCATTCGACATAACGGCAATGCCTT
This sequence comes from Panorpa germanica, assembly GCA_963678705.1. Taxonomy (NCBI): domain Eukaryota; kingdom Metazoa; phylum Arthropoda; class Insecta; order Mecoptera; family Panorpidae; genus Panorpa; species Panorpa germanica. The sequence continues at coordinate 8,832,668 of OY783206.1, read as the reverse complement.
CGAGTCCTTTAAATTCAGCATCTCCTGATCCCCAACATCCAAAAGCACGTAGAAAACTTCCATCAGGATGAAATATTTGAATTCTATTGTTACCAGAATCAGCAACACAAATATATCCTTGATCATCTACTGCTACACCCCTGTAAATATAGAACAAAAGGTAAGTAAACAAAAGTAAATCATATTTTTATTAAATTCAAGGTCAGTCTCTTCGTATATGTTGTTCGTTGAAGAACTTTTTGAAACATTGTTGATGTTTTTAGTTGTAATTTAAAGATAATACTGATTGCGGCTCAAGTATGTATTAGCAAATATTTAGCTTTGAATATTATCAGGCATTTGTAAAATTGTTTGCAGTATGGTATTGGAAGTTGTGAAGGACGGCTACTTTGAGGTTATGTAACATTCAATAGTGATTACTATTTTAATTAAATGTGGACAGTAATAATATTATATTAGAATATTAATATTTCTGTTGTGCACCATATATAGTAAGAACAATGGGTTTTAGTCTTGTGTTTAGGTTGACCTATTGAACTAGTGTATTAAACAATCCAAATGTCAAAACGGGAGTGCAGTGAAAGTGTGCTGGATTATACTTATGCACTAAATTTAAACTTATAAATATACTTTTTCTACATATTAGATATTCTAATATTCTATATAAGAAAAAGTGAAGTTTTTATCCAATAGAAACTTTCAAACAATTAGGTACACTTGTTGCTGTCAGATCTTAAGACAACTAGTAGGAGGTTCAGGAAATATTTCAAAGGTAAGATTTTTGATTATTATTTATTTGTTACAATTTGGTTGTGTATATATGAATTCGTAATATACATGCGATAAACAATCGCAGAACCGTAGTCAACTTGTTTAGCATACTGATATTGAACTGACAGCGAAGTATCAGAGACTGGTCTTGATCTGTATGTAGGATGGCTTGTGCTCATATAATACTCGTATTATTATATTAGGATTTCGAGTTGATGCTAGACGCTGGAATTTATAATGACAGGCAGAATAGAGATCTGTGATGAGGTGTCAAGGCCGTGTAGTCTTGTCGTGTGTAATACAAAATGAAGATAATGACGTCAGAGAATAGTTAAGAAACAACCATCAACCCCTCACTCCTGCTCTCACCGCCACTACTACTTCCAAGCAGTTCTTATAAAGTTACCATTAAAGCCACCACATAGTCGTATTCGTGGAAACTTTAACTTTGTTTTGTTTTAGAAAGCTCTGACGTTTTAGATACCAGCAATAAACTAATTTAGGGCCATTTTCAATTGTACATACGAGATACGAGTTAAAGTGACTGCTCCTGGTGTTCATTCATTATTTATTGTCTCTTTTCTGTTCTATCAAAGATTTTCTTATTTTTGACAGTGAGTTTTGCTTGGTAGTTTTGTTTGATAGCGTGCTATTTATTGTGGTATATAATAAGGCCTTTTGGGAGAGAGAGAGGGAGGGAGAGAGAGAGAGAGAGAGAGAGAGAGAGAGAGAGAGAGAGAGAGAGACTAGGCAAAAGAGGTGCAAGTTTAAGGTGCCTTTAACTCAGTAAACTGAGGTTAGGTTCACTTGAATTTGACTTGATACGGAGTCTCATGCTTTCTCTAAAGCGGATTTATCACGGGGTGATTTTAGTTGTTCAGTAATGGGCTTGTATTCCATGTCTTAATTTCTATAAAATTGTACTATATATTGATAAAGTGGGTTACTAGAACCTCAAATGTTCAATTATTTTTTAATAACTACTTATATGTTAGGAGATATTAACAATTAAAAAAGTCATTTTGTCTCTTTAATTACGTTGTACAACATTCCATATGCATGTGACCTCACAAACGCTATGTTGCTATCTCTTTTATACAACAGAGCGTAAAAGAGATATATTCTTGACAGAACTCTGACAAGTTTACAGGTTACCAATCTTACAGTTCATAAATCTCTGCTATATGTATTTATATATCAAAATATCAAATATTATTTACAGCTATTTTGAGAAACAATAAAATTTCAATATTATGTCTGCCGTAACAGGGTTAAATAAAATAAAAACTTATTATTCTTTGACTTGACTTGATTATTTCGACTACCAACAGCTACAAAACATTACCACAGCATTGACCTAATCCACAAATAACTGACGTATACAATGCATTTCACATCATGCAAATGGCCGACATCTCTACCGCTAAAACTATAATTCAAATTTTTAATTGCTATATCTTTGTCAATATTTAGATATTTAATAAAATAGACACGCCAATACACATTCACATACACAAATCGACCACTAAAAAATGAGTACACAAGCTCATTGCGTATTTATGCAATAGTTGAATACTACCTGAATTTGTTTTAGTACACTCATGAAATATGTGTCTTTAAATCTGTTTAGATTAATTGTTAATATCTCCTAAAATATAAGCAGTTATTAAAAAATAATTGGACATTTGAGGTTTTGGTAGTCAACTTTATCATTTATAAGTTTAATAGAAATTTAGGCATGGTTCACAAGCACGTTGAAGTATTCTCAATAATGCAATAGAGTGAATTCAGTGACAAATTGGTACACAATCTGAATTTATAAACCACACATATATATATATACTCGTATACTTATATAAGTATACACTTAGCATGTTCTTAGTTGTTTATACCCCTTTTCTTCGCGAAACTAAAATATTGACAAGAACTTGGGTATCATTAATCATGTGAGGGGTTTTAAATGCCTAAATCTCACATTAAAACACCATTTCACGGCTCAATTCCAGTCACCCGAATGACACCCATAAAGAGACATGTGAAAGACAGAGATAGAAGATAAAGAGTAGATGAAAACAAGTAGTAAAGTGGTTAGGGAAATTAAAACAATATGAAAAGACTAGTGGTGGGAGGGGCGGGGGATGGGTTGTTCGGTTTTATAATTGGAGTGGGGGTAAGCAGTACTTCAAAGTTAAGACGTGTTACAAATTTAAATTTTGTTTTATAAAAATATATTATTTTGACACTTATTATGCATATAGCGTAGTCATGTATTAAAATGTATTATATTTAATGAATATTGATGAAAACTTATGATCTATTTTATTACTTTTTGTTATAAGTTGTAAAGTTAATATCGTTTCTGTTTAAAATGTTGAACAATTTATGTGCTTAGATGGGAAGGTCAAGGCTGGAGAGTTTTGATTTAAAATCTTGAGACGTATAAGTTATTTTTAGATGTTTTGATCTATTTTTTGATTAAAAATTGTTTGGTGAAATAACTACACCTGCTACTTTTAAAATAAAATACGTCACACATACTTAACCCCCCTGTCTCCGTTGTCACGTCTTGTCAGACACTGTGTACACCCCTCTGTTGTGACGACACAATTTTGAAAAAATATATTTGTTGTTAGTCTTGTCATTTTGTTTTTCGGAAGCCAAATTATAGATTAGATGTGACGTCACGAAACTTATGACATATCCCCCCCCCCCCCATGTCACGTCTTGTCACACTTTAGAGTGTGTAACGTTGATATAACATTTGAAATTTTTCAAATAACATAATGGTTTTACAAAGGTTCAGGTAGAGAATTGTTTTGCATCGCAAGGTTCACTTTTTCTACCTTGCGACAAGCTAATTACAGCGTTTATTTTCCACTTTTCATATAGAAATTGTCTTGCAGTGCAAGGTTAACAAACTAAATCCAAGCTTCATTTTTTTCGTATATATACTACAATATAATAACTAGAAATATTGAATATTATTGTACATTTTATAACCAAATTCTATTAACCAAAGCTAGAGCACATAGTGTATAATTTACTATACAGTATATTAAAAGTTTTTATTTAATTAAAGTGTCAGGAAACATTGAAAAACTTCCTTAATTCATTCGCTAAAAGCTCGCTAAATGAACATTCGCAAACCATTTGATAAATGAACCCGCTTAAGCGTATAAAATTACTACAAAAAAACTAAACAGAATAATTAAATGAAAAATGAAAACAAAATGTAAATATTTTGACACCATATAATTAGTCCTTCTAATTACCGAAAGGAGTGGGGGAAATTATACATAGCTGGAGTTTTTTTTAATGATTTTTTGATACAGTCACATGTATTGGTGTATAACTTTTGTATTTGAACAAATTAGTATATAATAGTTACAGATAGAAATAGTTAGCATATAAAAGTCATGTGAAATATGTTTTCTCTTTTGAATAATTTCTAAAGGTGTCAGTACCAGAAAAATTATCACAAATTAATTGTAATTAAGCACAATGATATGTAATTTAATGATTTAATGTGGAAGAATGGTAAAAACATTAAAATAACAAATTAAAAATATTAAAAAAAAATTATATTACTGACTTATATTACTTGATTTAACAAGTTCAAAATGACATTTAAGGGGGAGGGGAGGTAATGTTTCAAGTTTTTTTTTCATTTCTTTTTTATTAATTTATATTATTGAAGAACATATTAAGTTTTTTATATAAAAATTTGAAATCGATTGGAGAAATAGAGTTTTAAGTCTTCGCCTCTCTAGTCTGGTTTTGTGTTACTTTGAAACTTTTAAATGCGGTTTCTCATACATATAGCTTCGGTGCCCCTTCTAGCACAAAATCTAAGGCACCGATTTTTTTTTAATTTTGCACACTTTTTCTTTACATAAATGCCGAGATAACGTTGTCGAGTTTTTTTAAAAAATTTTATTTTTAACGTATTTTAAAATAACAAAGTTTCTGATTTTTTTCATGAAGAATCGGTATTTTGACTTTTAAGTGCTGTAAAAAATTGAAAAATCAATAAAAAAAGAAAAACTCGACAGCGTTACCTGCAGAAACTTATTAACTAATGAAATCATTTTAGTTTTTCGATTTCAGAAAATCGAATGATAAGTTATGAGTGGCACCGCAATGTTACTTTTTTCTGTGACGTCAGTGGAGATTCTCTGTTTCTTGATATTTATTTATGAAAATTTCTCAAAGTATTCTTCAAATGTCATTTTATCATGTAGTAATTGTAGAAATAATTATATATTAACTGTGTCTCCAATAAATATTATCGAAAATATACTTCTTTTTTATAGTTTTGAGCTTACCCCCTTAAGGTTAAAACCTTAAATTAAAACTAAAAGGCTTAACGAAGGCCTACAAGTAGTAGGTACGTATTTTTTACAATTATTTGCCTTTCGGTTTTACAATCTCTTTACATTCTTCCAATTTAACAACTATTTAAGAAGTTCAACAAGCTAAACAAACCTAAGATATCTGTCATTAGTTTCTAATGAATCTATAATGGCTGCCACTCTAGATTACACATCTTTAGTTAACGAATTTGCTAAAGTTAAACTTAGGGTAAAACTATAGTAGATAGTTACAGTTTTTTTTTCGTAATGCGGCACTAGTCTAACAAAAAGACTTCTAAAGATTTTTTTCAATCAATTTTTTTACAGTGTATATATGGTATATGATAGAATACATATTGATACACGAACAAAATATTATTTATTATAATATGACAATAATTACAATTTTGTGGCTGTTGAATTATTTCATGTAATTATGATTATGTAAAGTGTAATCACGAAATAAATTGAAAATGTACACAAAATGGTGGTAAATATGTGCTGAACAAATCATTAGTACAACAGTGGAAGCAACATTTCAAAATAATTGATAATACTGCAAATGCCCGCAGCTATTGCATGGCGCTGTGTTTATCTTAAATGGAACTAATTACCATATGCAATACCAGTCAGAAAATGCATGGATGCAGCGCGATGCAATTCAAGGTGATTTTAGTTGGAGCGAATACAGAACCCGTTTGTGTGAGGTTTACGAAACGGGCTGTTCAGAAAATCTTAGAGCATATGTATGTATATGGAGAGTGAATGCTGGAGCTGAAAGTGTGTCCAAAATGTGTGCGAGAGAGAAAGGTATATGTTCCTATTTGTTCTTAAGTCAGAGCTGTCTAGATATAATACGTGACAGTTGTTAAATATGACATTATATTGATGTAGAATAATGTAGATATGTATAAATATAAATAAACTTTATATAAATATAAATATAACTAAAACCATAAGTTCTGTTCACTCCAAATATCAACTGTTATCTCTACAGCGCCATCTATGGCGTTCATGAGTATATGTTTTCACTGTTTTACCAACAGACGAGCTTTGTACCAACTAAAGAAATATAATTTTTTTACTTATATTTTTTTAATTATATCTTAATAGAATATTAATATTTATTATATCTAGACAGCTGTCACTTTCGACACATGCGCATAGAGAACAAATAGGAACATATACCTTTCTCTCTCGCTCACATTTTGGACACACTTTTAATCTATAGGAAGCATAGGCTATTCATACTCCATATATATATGTTCTAAGCAGAAAATGCAATAATAAACAAGATGGCGTTCTTGTAAGGTGAGACAAATACAGTCCATATGGCAATACTTAAGCTACTCAAAGAGCTTTGTATTGCAGCAACTACTGTAACAGTAGATACAGCGGATGTAGTAAAACCAGTAATCGGATATGTTTGAGTATCAACACCGGAAATGAAATATAACTAAAGTTAAACCACACATACGTACGTACTATTAAAGTGAGGATTAATTAAATAGTCTGTCCTCCTGATTGACAAGGGTTTGGTTAGTTAAGAGTTAGATGGACTTAGGACTTCAGAGATTGACGTCAGAGTTGATGAGACTAATTAATAACCCAACGGGCAAAGGATAACGGATAACGGATACGGAATCTGTAACCGGATGTGGAGATTATGTTATTGATTCTATTAGCAAAATCTCAAACTTAATTCTAACGACGAGCTTAAGTTGCCCGTATGAGTGGAGTTATTGACGAGATACATTCACTAATTAGTTATTTAATTATTGCCAAAGAGAAATTGTTAACCGTACTCAAAGTTTACTAGTTACCTGTGTATATATTGATTGTCCAATTGATTAGATGGTCATCTCCAAATATTGAGTTCTGAGATAGCGGCGAAAGGAATATTCGAGTTACAAGTATTCTAACAGTATTCGACAAGTTTATCAGCATTATAACTTTGTTTGGTTGTATTTATGAGTTATTTGACTATTGAACTCAATTGCAAAGGGGATACAACGGGTGTTTCCAATTACAGCACTAGAAGTGTCACTCAGAAGCGCCTCGCACAGTTCAGCACTTTAAAAAGTTCTGCTTTAGCATGATGTGTGCAATTGATACCAACATAAAATGTTGAAATTCTTGATATTTTTAACTATTACTATTTCCAATACCATTGTAAGAAATGATTTAATACCTTTAATAATAATCTTTAATTTATTTAAATCATAAAAATGTTTTTTTAAACAATATTAAAAGTAAAGTTAAATTTATAAAATTCATTAAAAAAATATCAATAATTTTGGAGAATAAAAATGAAGAAGTATGGATGAATGTACAGATTTAAAAAGTAATGTATGTTTCCAAATAAACAACCGGACATTGCGACACAGTCCGGCACAAAAGTGCTAATTGGAAAACACCTATTTAACTTTTAACATGTGCATACTTAGCTAAAATTTTTCGAAAATGTTTCACCCATGTGCCAAACCAACAACAAAATTAAGTACGGAGTCTTAAATTAATTACGTCATGGAATTCTTAAGCTGTGACAAGCCTAGAAAAAGGAGTGATGGTGAGGGGAGTAAAAGTTATAACAAAAAACAAAATATTACATTTTTTTTTTAATTGTGTAATGTCAGAGAGGGTTAAATACCCTCTTAATTTATGGATAGCCCCTAATCATTTCAACTGTAAAATGTAAATAATAAAATAAATTAAAAGGCCCAACTGAATTGGCATAGTGAACAGTTGAAATTTTAAACTCCTATTTCTCTCTCATGAGTACAGTGCCGGCTTCACTTATGCCCTCTAAAAAATCTAGGTAGTGGTAGGGACTTAAGGATCCCGCAGCGTCCGGATCTGGCAGTTTACCGGCAAAGGCGAGCCAGTTAAACTTGCCTAAAAGGGTCAGTGTACACACGACGTTATTATTGGACTTAGGCAAGTTCTGGACCATGTAGTAGACACTCCAAGAAGTAATCCAGAATTTTTTCAGATTCTTTGAAAGCTTAGAAAACTCGAAGAACTCAAGTGTTCCCTCAAAGACCCAGTGTACACACCATGTCTCGAAAGATAGAGTGTTCACACGCAGGGTTAAGACTAAGTAAAAGAAATTTTCAACAAGCTATTGGTCTTATAATTTCCCATCTTCTGCATATTGTTACTAAGAAAAAGTGAAATATTTTTTTAATATTCCAAAGAATATTTACATATTTCTTTAACTTTTAAAATAATAAAAGAATATAAGATTCGCCATCTATTATGCATTCTATGAACCATTTTTAAAGCGATATTTTGTGGTAAAATGAATAATATATATTCTAATTAGGATTCTGTTAACAATAAGAAACTTTTTTTTATGTTTCTTAATGTCGTTAAATTTTAAATTATAATACTCAACTTGCTAATGACCCCTTTTCGACCAAAGACCGACACTAGAGTCATCTACCGCCTAACGAGTTATTTAATTAGTTTAGCCTTCTCCACACCACACTACACCCACCCCACCTTCTTCTCCAACCTATCCTCTTTCAAAGACATCATATAACTTTGTCTTAGATAAGATTTTAAACATTGTTTAATGTCATTAAACTGACAATATAACATTAATCTGACTTAATAGATGTTTTAAACGCACATTATAATAATTGTTAAATCACAATTCACATTGCGTAACAAATTGTTCTTTTGTCGCTTCAAATTATTATTATTTGAATTATATCAGCAATGCATTAATCTTGCAGTATTAGCGCTGTAATAAAAGCGGGGTTTGAATGTGTATTACACCACTACTATCATAGTTCATAGTTCAAGCCAATATTTTTATTATTTCCACATAATTTAGTCATTTATATTTTTAATATACTCGTATATAACAATTTTATAGTTTGATTATGCGTCAAAATTTAACAAGCACTACTAAGAGCACTTCCAAAATGCAACAAATTTTAGAAGATAATACCAAATATTTAGACGCTTATTATTCTATAAATAATGGTATACAAACAATGGTATTTAGTCGTATCTCCAAATGGTAAATACTCGTACTGTTCGTATTTCAAATTTTTTGTTTGTTTAAAAATGTTTTCAGTAACCTATCCTCTCAAAAGTGTGTACAAAACCAATATCAATACTCAACAAGCACGAGGGTGGGGGCGCTGGGGGATTCCCGTTGTTTTGACTAAATAAAAACGCCAGATAAATAAATATGATTATATATATTTCTGTGTATTTATTTTATCCATATTTGAGTTAAAAAAAACTCATAAAAGATATGTAAAAAAAAATAAAATGGAGGGATGTAAAATGTTTACGATATTTGAAGTAGGTTACAGAATTTGGTAGATACTAAAAATTACTCAACGTAAGCAGTTTTTTATATTGGGAGTATCAAATATCCTGATGTCTTTGAACACTAACTTTTATTGTTTTTAATAAAGTAAAATTCGTTATCCCATTTGCATGTCGTTAAAAATCTAATATGAAACAATTCCTTACCGAAGCGTTTCTACCGTAAAAAATAAAGCCATGAACTTTCACCTTTGTCTATAAAGATAAAATATCAATTGTACATTATTTACAGGTAAAAATGTAAACACACACAGTCTCTAAAATTTATAGGTCTATTTAAAGAGTAGTACTGGTAATCACGTTATTGTTATTTAACTTTAAAAGGCCTTTTTTAACACGTTCATATCAGATTCAAAAAGTAGTCATTTAAGGTGAAAAAAGGGGTAAATCGAAAAATGCATAAGATCAAATTCGTAAAGAGAGTCTTGCTGAACTCATTGTTATCGCAAAAGTTACTTAACATGAACAGCTATTCGTTCGGTTGGATCAGTACCTGTTACAAGGTCGCCAGAACGATTTTTTGTTATTTCTCTTTAACTGTCCAAGTTAACATGCTTGTGCTTTTGTTACCTAACCGATCCTTAGGCTCTCTCAGACTATGTATGTTTGCCGACCATGCACAACTACTGTCAGTACCCAGTAAACATTTTGGAGTCACATATTGAAGATGCGCATGACTTTCTTGTCATGAAAGAGTTCATTTATAGTTCAGTTTCTCACAGTTGTTTATATGAAATGTCTATTTTATCGGCTACAAAAGGCAAAACCATTCCTCTTGTCGGAATACAAATGAACATAACGTTGATGCGAATTATAATTGAAGTGAAATAGTGATAGAAACCTCACCAAAAGGGACACTTCACCAAATTACTTATTGGGTACCTTCTAGTTTAATATTTATCAATACACGACTATAATCGCTACTAGTACTATCACTGACGATTAATTTTTAACAGTCTCGTAAGGTGTTTAATATATTAACCACACTGCTGCCTAATTAAATGTAATACATCGAAAGAGTAATATTGTAAAATATTATTGTACAAAATATTATTTTTTTTTTTTTATATTTATTTGCCTTGACTTTCTTTCGTCATAGCCACCATCAAACATTTTTTATACATCTTTTATTTCTAAATATTTTAATAATTCACTAATTAATTTTGAATCACTTATACATATATTATTATATTTAGTACAATGTATACAAACGCAGTTAATTAGTTGTATTAGTGCAGAAATCAAATAAAAACACAAAGCAGTCTGAGAATATCATATGAATATTCTCGTAAATTTTGCTGTATTAAGGTGCATGTCTAAGCTTAGGCATGATTGCCTTTAGATAGACTTACAGGAAAATAAAAATAATACCATTGGAATAACCAGTTGAACACAAACAATGCTAACGGTTTGATTAAGGATGTTATATTTTAATGACTTCTTGTCTATAGTGCCCAGTAAACATTTTGGAGTCACTTTGACATCATATTGAAGATGCGTCATGATTTTTTTGTCATTAAAGAGTTCATTTATAGTTCAGTTTCTCACATTTTTTCATATAAAATGTCTACTTTATCGGCTACAAATGGCGAAATTACTCCACCTGTCGGAATACAAATGAAGATAAAGTTGATGCGAACTATAATTGAAGTGAAATAGTGATAGAAACGTCACAAAATAGAGCACTTCACCAAATTGTTTACTGGGTGTGCACCTAGCTTAAAACACACAATCCTTTGGTTAATTATAATGTTTTATAAAATGTAAGACAGTTCAAATTACGATAATGCGCGTAGACTCATGCTTAATTTAATGCACAACTTCTTCTCGCAATTTAAACTATATCTTTGATTTCAAAGCGACCTGACACAGAGAAAGCGAGATGAACAGTATAACTGAGAATTTCTCAAAGAATATTCCGAACTAAAGATCATCCTATAGATGTCTACATTATAAATATCTTCCATAAATTCCCAACAATTTTTAATGGAAACTCCGTTTCAATTGAGTGTTACGTCACAACTCCATTTGAAGTAATATTCGGTTTGGATTATTTAACCTCAATTATTAAATTTCTTTAGGCATTCCATATAAAATGTAACAGAACAGTCTAAGTACAATTATTTACCCTTTGGGGGTTAAATGTCGGCTACCCCCACTTACTATAGCTACCCTGCATAGGATAAGGATAAGGGATTCAAAAGAAGAGATAGAAAGGGTTTTTGAAATACAGGGGTTTACTCGCAACGCAATTATTGCCTGCACCAGATTTAATTCCCGAGGGACATGTTTGGTTTAGTTGGATATATAGACGTATAGGAATAGTAGTGGTGTGTCTACTACATTAATTATAAAATTGTTAAAACTTTTTCTAAAAGTTTATATCACTTAAAAATTGTTGTAAAATTAAGGCATTAGTGATCCTTATCGCGGCACCTACAAACTAAATAATTAACAAACCAACAGCAGATATCTTCGAAGTAAATCAATTCGAAAATTTTAACGAAATTTTTAAGTATTTCCAACACTATAATACATCCTATATTATATCAAAGGAAAATGAAAAGGAAATAATATAGAATTCGTATATAGAATTCCAAATATCTCTTTAATAAAATTTATTATTAACGGTCAGGCAGTATTATTTATCACCGGCCCCTCCCTCCATCTGACACGAAGCAAAGAATCTCCCACCGGCTTATTACTTCAAAGTCCCTAGCATTTCTTTTAAATAATATCCGTCCGCCCATGAAAATCAATAAACAATTACAATATTTCAAGAGTTTGGTGGCATAAGATAGATACCACTTATAAAAAAAGAATAAATAGTTTTTGCATATGTATCTCCGTTATTTATGCTGTTGTAGAAACACGAACGATAACGCTTTGTTCTTTATAAGATTTTATTTCGTTTATTAAAGTAGTTTTAATATAGCATACGAATAAAAAGCTCATTTTAGAAATCTAATATAAAGTCATGTGTGTTTTTAGTTTCACATATAGTTTTGTCAGAGGTGCATTAAGACAGCTTGAGGTCCTATTCGGTACAATTTTCATTCACGGATCTATTTAAAAAAATGAAAAGATACCAAGATCAAAAAAAAGTTGAACAGCTCTCCTCATCAGAATTTTAAGTTTTAACCAATGTCTCTAACAAATTACAGTAGATATAATCTAATATATGAATAATAATTTAATTATATAATCTAATATATGTACTTAAGCGACTTTTGGCCGTGCGTATACTCTGTAAACCCTGTGAACCCTGTAAATGTAATGAACTCTCGCACACTGCAAGCGACAAAGCCGTCCGAATACGGGCGTTACGTAGGTCTCATACACCCAGCGAACTTTAACCAAACGAATACATTAGAAGGGATATGAAATAGAATGCATAGTCTCTTTCATAACAGTGGTGTATCGATAAAAATTAAAGTAAAAGTTTGTTCTCATGATAAATTACCAAATGTTAGTGCAAAGCAAGTGCAATACACCCTACAGTACGCAAGTTTCGTGAAGTATTGTGACACAATACATGCAATACTTCTAGCCGCCTAACTAAGCTGCCGATTTACGTCCGAATTCGCCGTCGCTTAAATACGTTTGCAGTGTGCGACAGGCCTAATATCTTTCACTTTAAGTACTGTTTACATATAACATGGAGTTTACTTGTAGAAGTACTTATAGAAGTGGAGAAACTTCTGCGCGGGATCTTTTCTAGTCCGATTCTTTCTAGATTCCTAATAGACATTTCTATAATTCAATTAATACTACTAAATCACGCTATAAAACATTGAGATATACTTTAGTATAGTACTAAAATTAAGTAAAGAATCTTCTCGAGTTCTGTGAAAAATGTGCTTTTGCAGAAACCCGTGTTGGAGGATGATCAACTGACATGTTCAAAGCAATTCTGATTTTCTCCTTGTCTTCTTTAATAATAATAATTCGTTTAAACTTTTACGAAACAACATTTTATATGACTTTAACATCTTTATAAAAAGTAATCTATTTCTACAAAACCAATTATATTTTCTTTTGTAATCCCACGATGATTCGCTTAACGCTGTTTTCTTTTTTCAACATCTTTTCGTGGAATGTTAATAAGTACTTATGTTTTTACAGTTCGTAAAGGTTTGTGTTATATACATGTTTTACATATATAGAAATTTTACTTAAGAAATAAAATTTAATTTAGTTCATTTATTTATTTAAATAAGCATGGAAAGATACTCGTATGTATGGGATTATTACTGACCTTGGGAACTTGAATTGACCTTCATCAGAACCCTCGCTTCCAAACGCCGTTAAGACTCTGCCATTAACATCAAAGATCTGCACCCGATGGTTGTTGGAGTCAGACACTATGACGCGGTTTGTGTTGGACACCGCAATATAATGTGGATGCTCCAGTTGACCTGGTTTGTTACCGCAAGAACCGAATTTACCGACAAATGTACCGTCGGATTGGAAAACCTGCAATTTGTAGAACACATCTAATTACTATAATAGTTATATTTACATAGTTACAGTTATGGAAATAATATTGTAAAAAATTATGTAAAAGAGTGAAAGGTGTTAAACAAATTTTTTTGTCCAAGGAAGATAGAGATAGTACCTTGTGAATACATTGAACAAACAGAGACAATGCTAACAGCCAGAGAATTGTATCAAGTGTGCATATATCTGTCTCGTTTGTTCTCATAAGTGTTTCTCTCTTTTTCATTAATAGATGTAACACAGGCAAATTTGTTTTAAGACAAAAGGTCGTAATGTTTTTTCAACTACCTTAAGACTTTTTTGTTCTTATTAAAATTACCTGAACTCTATGGTTTTCCTTATCACAGACGTAAATAAATCCTAAGGCATCGGTTGTTATTCCCCAAGGATAATTAAAGCGACCATCTGCAGTTCCTTGACTTCCAAAAGCACGAAGGAATCTGCCTGATGGATCTAGAACCTATGAACAGAAATAAAGTCTTGTTAAATATTGACTTCTTAATGTTAATATTTCTTCCTTATTAAATGTTTTCTTACTTGAATGCGATGGTTGTATCTATCTGCAATTATATATTGTCCAATTCTATTGACGGCAACACCTGCCAAGCAGTCGAATTCACCTTCTCCATTACCATATCCACCGAACTCTTTAAGGAAGATACCCTCAGAGTTAAACACCTGTACACGATGATTCGAAGAATCAGCGACAACAATTGAGTTGTCTGGGCCCACTGCTATACCTCGGGGCCACGTGAAAGATCCGGGCTCGCTCCCCCGACTCCCCACCTTAAATAAAATCATGACATGTCACTTGGGTTAAGTAGGGTCACCTAAAAAGGGACAGTTTGGTAATTGATTCAATTTTTTTTTTGTATTTTGAAGTATATTTTTAAGAAGACTGTATCTAAGATAGTAGTCCAACTAACGGCGATCTCTTCATGCAATAAATTTGCATGCAGATAATATGTGGTTGCACTCGATTTTGAAAGGGTAATTAACACAGTGTTGCTATTGACTTCTAATTACTGGTAATTCTAAGTTGAAGACAAATGCATGAATGCACGAGGGAATAATCCAATTATCTATGGTGGTTATGTTCGGAAGTGCCCTCTAGTTACTACATGGGTACTTCTATGAATATGAATGTCTTATTAAAGGATGTACAGCACGTTGCAGATGCAGTTACCATTTGTATTTATAATCACGTACTATTATTTATGTAAAATATAATGAAATATTGTTTCTACTATAATACCATAAGTAAATGCATTAATAATAAATATAAGACATTTTCTAATTAAGTTCAATTGAACTTTCTTAAGAAATAGTTCAGTATAGGGTGTAGGATACGGAATAAGCAGAAAATTATGTTATTCAAACCCTTCGCAACAATAATAGATAATAGTGGCTCTGATTTGTTTTGGACATGATTTATTTATTTGTGAAATTATTCTTAGAATCTGAGGTAATTAAAAATGTGTTGAATACTAACTTGAAACAGCTGGCGACGTTTTTGTAAGTACTGACTCCTAGGAGAGATACCTACTATTCCCGCCGCGATACCTAAAACAAATTGTAGCTTGTAGTATAAACGATCACATTCCAAACAGAATTCCTAATAGGATGAATGCTTACCGACTGCTGCCGTAGCTGCTGTAGGGGAGGTGGGGGAGCCTGACACGTTTTTTGAATCGTCATCAGAGCTCCCGTGTTCATTTGCTGCCCTCAAAGGCAACCCCAATGATAATCTTCTAGAAGCAGAGCTAGAACTAGAAGGTGTTAAAGTGCTTGAAGATGGTGTAGAATCTTTAGTATCTTTACTACCACGATTACCATATTTATTTTTTAAATATCGCGCCCAAGAACTTAATGCAGCGCCATCTTTATCACCAGTTCCACTGGTACTGCTAGGTCTATCTGGTGAATTTTCACGCGATTTTAATGCATGAGATGACCTTGATCGAGATAAATCGTTTGCCGTTGCTGAGGAACCAATACCACTTGCATAACGAGATGCTAAATATGCATTTGGAGAAGTAGTAGTGGGAGACATGGGTTCGTCAACGTCGTCGTCTTCACCACCGAAGTTATGACTACTTCTTGATCTTGCAAGTCGATTGCGACGATCTTTTAAAGCCATGTAACGCGATCTGCCACTGGGATAACGACTTTCATCATCAACCTGTGCCTTTTCTTCTTCTTCCGGCGCTACGTGTGCAGTACTTTTACTTTTATTTAAAAATCTACTTGTATAACCGGAAGTACCATAACGGGATGGAGATTCTTCTTCCGCTGGTTGAGGCGTTGGCCTAGTTCTTGTGTATTTAGGTGTTTCTTCCTGTGGAGTACTGTAGGGTGATTTGTATGCACTGGGTGAAGAAGTACTATTATATTGATGCCTGCTGTAAGGACTTTCGTCTTTACTGTTTCTTCTTGTTTCAGCAGTTTCTCTGGCTTGGGAACTACGAGCTAGCAATGGACCAATATCAGTTTTAGACATATCTGCGTTAGTTGTTGCTGGTTTCTTGGTTTCCTCTTCAGATTCTTCAGATGTTTCAGTTTCTTCTTCACTACTTGTTTCAGTCTCCTCTTCAGTTTCTTCTACTTTTGGTTTTTCAACAGGTGCTGGTGTTGCCCTGTTACCACCTCCTCCTAAAAAACGACTTTGGAAGGGTTTCTTTTCAGGAGCAGGTGGGGTGGAGCTAGTAGAGGACACCCGGCTCCTTGGAGTTTCATCTATACTACCTCTAGTCAGATATTTTTGCTTGACTTCTTCAGTTGTGTAAGCAGCTCCTGTATTTCTTACAGCCGTTGATGACGCTGAACTTTCTGTTGATGTCGATGAATCGGAACTTGCCGAACGTGCTGCTTTCTTATGCACAACACTACTAGGTGTCGATGACGTTACATCACTTCCGGCTGATGATCGACGGGATGCACTAGTTGACTTACTGGCTGCTGTTTTTCGTTGCGTTTGTTGCAATGAACTTACAGATTCGTCAGATTCTTCGGCATCGCTTGATGCAGCCTACGAAATAAACGTGGTATGATTATATTGCTGTAAGGTGTACGAGTATATGTGATATGTAAATCTCGATAAGAAGTAACGTTTGGACTTAGGGGCGAGCGAGATTCAAGTTATACTGGACCTTATTACCGACCGATAAATGACTGAAACATGTTGGGACTTTTCTTATCTATAAGAGGTTTTCCAAAATGTTGTAATACATGGAATGAATATGCCATCTGGTGTAAAGAACTCAAGGTATGTAGCAAATGCCGGCTTTTAGTTTTCTATCTCGGAAGATCGGGAAATGCAGAGCCCTTTTTATGATGGGGTGGGCGGGTTGTTTTCTTTCTTCCTAAAGTTGTCAGTATGACCACGGAATGAGTAGAGATATTTTGATGAAATTTTACTTTGTAGAATCAGGAATTTTGGAAAATTCTTCGAAAAGGTGTTACAATAATCAAATCTCTTGATATGGAATATAAAAATCTTGGCAATAATATAAATAAATCTTATATATTAGAGAGTGTTTTTGTGTATTGTGTAATTTGGTGATTGAGTGTATTTGTGTATTTTAATACATATTGGTTTCATTTTCGTTATTTACTTAAACTCGACGAACACAAGAAGCGAAAAGAAGCTAACAAATAACAACGAACAACGAGACATTAACAATTATTCAATCTATTCAATTCAACTACATATTACTGGTACTGGTTTGTACTTTCGGTTTATTTGTATTTTTCTAAAGTTCAATCTTCATCAAAACTCACCTCAGTAACTGGAGTTTTTCTGGTTGGTGATGCAGGAGTTGAACTTTGTCTATTATCTTCATCGTCGGCACGTGACTTGAGTGCTGCCACCCTGTCACTGACTGGACGTTGTTCTGAAGTGTCTGTGGAGGTTGCAGCTCCTTTATTTTGACGCTTAATTCTACTGATCTCATCTTCTTCACTGACTTGACGACCTGCTGGTGCTGGCGCTGGTGGCTGAGTTGGTCGTTTAGTAATCTGAATGTTTGGTTTTACCTGTGGTTGAACAGGTGCGACGGGTTCTTTGTCCTTCTTCTTGTCACGTTCTGTTTCTTGCAGACGTTTCATAACTCTGGGTGAGTCTGTTAGACGACAAATTCCACTTAATGGACCTCGAGCCGCATCTTCGGTGTCCAATACTCTCTCTCGCTCTTTAACCGTTTGCTGTTGCTCCGTAAATCTGACGGATCGGCTGCTTTGTTCGTTGTCGCTGTCGTTGTCAGCGTGTCTAGCGAATCTCGACCTAAATCTAGACCTGGTTGAAGGCCTGTTTGTATCATTCTCGTAATCATAGTCATATTCATTACCTCTGCCATACCGGTCACCGCCCCCTCCATATCTGTCACTGCCCCCTCTGTTTGCCGTTGTGCTGTGACGCTCACCAAACTTCCTTCCACTCAATGGTGCGTCTTGTTCCGCATCATAGCCCCCCCGCTCAGCCTCCTGATTTCTGAATTGCGCTAAACGGTGATCACTTTTTGATCTCATCAATCCAGGACCACCTCCTGGGGCCTGCAGATGTGACGAACTCTGTGAGTGCGCTGCTGGAGGTTGCGCAATATTCAATTCACCGTATGTTCCCACGTGCATTACCAACTGATTTGGATCCATTGCCATTGCGAATCTAACACGCCTGGAATAATCCCCAGCTTCGTATTCAAAGTTTCGTATAAAATCAACAGTTTTTAGAAATATCTCTTTTGTGTCCATCAACTCGCAGTCATCCCATTCCACATTTTCGGTCATGTATTTATCAGCTAAATCGCAGTTGCTCTGAATATTTGTTATTTCCAAGTCTAAGTTATCTTTCAAAGTACCAAGGTTCCTTAGCTCCGTTCCCAAATATCTGTCGACTTCTCCTCTCAGGAAGTCTGTACGATCTTTAAGAGCTTTTGTTAATCTGCGGTAAATTTCATCGACTTCTTCGCTTACTGACAAGCTGTTGGTCTGCAGACTTAAAGTATTTTTCTCAACAAGTGCTAGTGCATCTTGCAACCGGTGTATACCACGCCTTATCTGGTTGTTAATCCTGCTAATTTCACGTCTAAGGATGTCCATGTGTGCCCCTTTGCATTCTGCGCAGATTTTCTTATCGCAGTGACCGCAGATCGTGCAGTACGCTTTCTCGGAGCAGACGTTGCACCGCTCCATGGTCTGGCCACTGGTGGGGTCGGGCAGTTCCCCTGTTATCTCGATGTGCAGTTCCAGGAAGCGTTGCAGGGTCACGTTCGTTGGGAAACCCTGGACGCCCTGGTAGGGGATGCGATGTTCCGCACGGCACTCGGGGCATTTTACCTTTAAATAAAAACATCGTTAAAATAGTATTCAATTTGTTACCAGATTAATTATTTTCACGTTTTTCACGATTTAGATTTACTGTTTTTTAACTGGTAAGACACAGTGTATAGAGATTATGACTGTAATTCATTTCTCTGCATGCAGACTTAGTGCTATTTTTTTAATTACAACCAACAAAGTTAAAATAATTACTCGGCTTCATCCCTTTGACGATTCAAAGCATTTAATCGTATCATCTACAGACTTTGCACGTTGAATCGAACAATTTCAATTGATTTACATGGATTCCTGCTTGAAAGCTCAGCGCAAAGTGTAAAACTTCCAAAGCGAACTAAAGAATTGATACATTTTGTGTTATTTCAGAGATTTTTAAAGGCAAATATATGTTGTTGATTAATATGTATGATTTTATAAATGAAGTACAAAAATATTTGAATATTTTGAGACACCATATAATTTTACAAAGTTTTTTATAATTTTGATTTAACAATAGGAATTTTTCAATTTAAACTTTTCTTATTTTGAATGTAGAAGCTGTTATCAAGAAAAATTGATGGAAATTCTTTGTAGAGAATATTGTTTTGTCCATCTGAAGAATTTTAATAATGATTTAAATATACTCATACTATGTGAGCGATAAAGAAATTAA
The DNA here is from genome assembly GCA_963678705.1 of Panorpa germanica. Taxonomy (NCBI): domain Eukaryota; kingdom Metazoa; phylum Arthropoda; class Insecta; order Mecoptera; family Panorpidae; genus Panorpa; species Panorpa germanica. The sequence continues at coordinate 8,812,712 of OY783206.1, read as the reverse complement.
TAAGTTGTTATTTAATACATACTATATACTATACATTGAAGAGATATTGTACAAATATTTTATCGAGAAACTTTTATAACGGATATCGAATTATTACTTCGTTGCATTTTTCTCATAACATTTTAGTATGTATTTAAAGATACAGCTTCATTTTGTAAAATAATGCACTCGCTGTTTTTATCTTATTTTTTAAGTAGCTATAAAATCACAGTTTTATGATCTATTGAAAATATGAAAATAGAATTTTTTGTAGTTTCATCGCAGAGGAAGAAAGAGAAAAACTTAGCGAAGCGAGAGCTTTATAAAAAGTGTTTCTTGATTTCTTTGTTGTAAATCAATTTAATATATCGACGCTAGAAAGTAAATCGTGTAGGTTTTGTTCCTCATATTGAAAATTCTTGAGACTCTTATCTGTACGTACTTGTGTCTCAACCCAGTACTAACTGCATCCAACACTGTTCAATTGTCGACTGATCCTCTTTATTAAAATTATAAAAAAGCACATTCTAAAAAAATTGGTCAAAGAAATGCTTTACACGCTTCTCTCTTAGACTAAGGTTGCACTGCGAAAAAGAATAGCGAGGAAATTAATCCGTAAATCTGTAATACATTGAATCATATAAATGTATACGCAATTCGCTTATTTAAAAGTCACGAGGAAAGATCTGCAGTTATATTTTTGCACAATGTGGTTCTAGTCTAAGAAGAGGCGTCTAAAGCATTATTTTGACCAATTTTTTTTATAGTGCATGAAGACTTACAGGAGTCGCTCACTGGAACCGTCTACTTGCGACGTCCGACTTTTTCGGTAGGGTGTATTCATAGTAACACACTTTATCATTAGAGGTAGTGTCCACTGTAATGTTTATCAATACACTGTTGCAATTTGAGTGCTGCAAGTATTATAGCAAGGTTGGAATGAGGCACTTTGATCTACGTATGCATAAACCATAAAAGAAACACGGTCATATGAACTGAAGATTAGTTTGCCAATGTGGTGTATTGATTAACATTAAATTAGAAATTTTATCTGACGATAAACACTGAATAATCTGAGTTGTGCGTAATCCGTGTGAGAGAATTGTAGAGCTGCTTCACACTGGGGCATGACTGCCTTAAGACAATATGGCTACTCGACACGACGAGAACATACGTGAACGCACACACCGATGATAAGTCTTAAGACACATTTTTCAGCGTTTTCTCTGTATGGTATTATCTTTCACAGTAGAAGTGTTTCAAAGAGAGTCAGATAAATTTCAGGTTTACAAAAATAGGACTATATCTAGTGAGATACATACGTATAATATTGTTTCTTTTAAATTATATTTGCCTTTGGAAAATTCTCTGTAAATGATTTACCTGTCGACGCACGTAGTCAACCAGTCCGTCCATACACGGTTCCATGCAGAAGGAGTGCTGACATGGCAACAACTTGGGGTTTCTGTATCTGTCCAAACAGACGCAGCACGTTAGTAGCTGCTCAAATTGCTCCATGGTGAAGCTTTATCTGTGGAAGATAAATAAATAAAATGTTATTTTCATGATAACGTTGTAATTAAAATGTTTAAATATTTGAACAGAGTTTTGCACAGGATTTTGTTCATCGTATAAATAAAATACATGTAAAGTATACTACATATATTACAGTATAGTACAGTAGAGAAGTACGGGTAAACACAGCAGTGAGTGGAGTCTCGGACCTGAGGTATATTTTCGTGCTTTCGCTGTTGCTTAAATCGTTTCATCGTTGATATATAATGTGCCATTCACATAGGTACGACTCTAACATGCGACATTCATCGTTTGAAGGAAGACACCGCAACAAGTAACTTAATACATCGGCATCCTTTGCAGTTCATATGAATTCATGCAACGTTTCAAGATTTGGATGTTCAGAGTAGTACATTATAAAACAAATAGATAGAAAAATGCTTCAGACGCCTTTTTCTTAGGCTAAGGCTGCATTGCGAAAAATAGTAGTTAACTTAAATAATCTGTAATTTTGTACCTAATAGTCTGAATCATATAAATGTACACACAATCACAATTATTTATATTTTTATTATTTTTATTATTTCCACGCTATTCTTTTTCGCAGTGCATCCTTAGCCTAAGAAAGAGAAGCCTAAAGCAATTTTTTTACAGTATAGTAATTTATATACATGTGGGTTATTTTTTAAGGAGTAATTTTAAGTTAGATTATATTTAGTTTTAAGCAATAAAAATAAGAAACTGTAAATTAGGGTAGAGATCTTTGCTAAGAACGGGGGTATATTTAAATGTATAAATAAACCAGCGACAGACCCTACAGCCGTTCAATGGTAATTGCTTAGCCGTTCGCTTTTGGTGTCGAGCGTACGCCTCGGAGAACGTGGTATATAGAACTGTTCGCTAACTATGAACGTGATGAGACATGTGTTTTGGGCGAGGCACAAGTAAAAGATTGTTATATGTGTACAGAGAGTTTTTATAAAAGCAAATGGCGATGGAAATATATAAAGTTTATGTATGGTCGTTATTGTGTGTTTTATAATTAAGTTAACTTTATTACGGTGTAATAATTGTTATTTTGATCAGTGTTTTTGTTAGAGTTAGGCAGCAAGTGTAATGTTTAGTACTAAGGTGTATTTTCATTGAAATCATTGTGCTGATAACTATAGACAATTGCAACTGCGTAGTATGTATTGAGACGTATAATATTGTGAAGAGACATTTTAATCTAAGTACTGTAATTATATCTAGTGTATTTTGTTGTGAATATAATTAAGATTGATTAACTTTATTTAGATGTAATATTGAGACTTTGATAAGTGATTAAACTATTAATAGCCAAATTATGTGTTTACTCGTTTTAAAAGGAACTATATTGTTGTATTGTACATCAACCTTAGGCTGATGTTATTTGTAACTTATAATTGTGGAAAGTACCTACAAATTAGGATCTCAACAGATGGTTAGAGATATAACCTACAAATTGTGAGCTATCAACAGTGATTGAATAGTTCTAGGCTGCATAATAGAATCGCAACACGTGGTTGTAAATTCTTAACCTGCAAAGCGGAGTCTGTACCGGAATGGTAATAGATTCAAAAACTACTAATGTAGACGATAAAAAGTCTACATGAATGTCGCATGTTGGTGTCGCATTAGCTTCGACGTCAACTTATAAATGAAAAGATATGAATGGGAATCGAATCGATAGACGATGAACTAAACGGTCACGAGCTACATCTATTGCACAAAACATTAAATGAACTTGTAGAATGAGAACAAAACCTTAAATATAAAATAATGAGTTCGATTAAATAAAAATTAGATTACAGGAATGAAACAAAACTGCATACGTAGTTCATCCCCGACTAATTATTAACAAAGTGTTAATAAAATAATATGTTACATAAAATACGAAAGTTTTCTATTATTTTTCTAATATTTACGTTTGTGTTTAAACCCCATAATATAATAATCTTTTTTTCACGGATTATATCAATTTGAAAAACAATATCATTTTTCTTTGTAAATTCATAAATAATTAGAAATAAAAACATTTGTAGCAGTATTAGGAAAATTCTTATGTTAATTAAAGCGTAATTAAAAAAATATACTCATAAAGATAATCTCCCGAGATAAAATTAGGAAATAAATCTTCAAACAGATTTATATAACATCTCTACTTATTTTATTTGTCCAAAAATACTTTTACCAAAATTAAATTCAATGGTTTAAAAATCAACGTTCTCGTTTCCGTTCCCGTGTTTAAAAAAGAGAGTGAATAAAATATATTTCAACAATGATCTCACCCCAACCCACTCCGACCACCCCTCTCTACCTACCTACCCCCTTTTTCATCGTTACTCAACAAAGAAAGTCGCTTTAAATAATTGAAATAGACTTTTTGTTATTTGTTTGGCATAAATCTTTATTTTTAGTGGTTGTTTGGGTGTTTTTAACGTGGAGATTTGAATGTAGTTAACTTGGGTGGTTGACAAATACCGTTTCTCTAAATCAACAAGAGATTTATGGTTAACAGATACTTTGTTTCAAGAGTACTTTAAATGGATTATAATTAAAATAATGTTCAAAGCTTATGATTCTCGGTAAAGGGCCTTATTCTAAGTGGCATTTAAGGCTGATCGCACTCTGGAACTGCCTACACGCGATCATTACATTACCACTTTAATGTTTATCAATAGACCACTGTGTCGCGGAAAGTATTATACATCTATTCGTTCTCCACTGTCTTTTCTTCTCACACAATTTCGCAATGCAGCAGCGTTCTGTACTTTCCGCTAGCTCTGTGCAGTCTTATGATTCATACAAGTTATTAAAAAATTGTAGTGAAAGAAATTTGTAATAGATGAAACTGAAGTTAATTCTTTTGTTTCTCCTCACATAAGAACTAGTTGAGAATTGCTAGTCAGAGTAAGGCTCTCTGAAGAATTTGTATTTAATGTTTAGATTTTGTTTACCTGTTTAATCCAGCCGATTTCGCAATAGTACTTGAAACATGTCTACCATTTTCCTAGTACTCGTACTTTTCTAGATATTTTTCTAAATATACAACAGTAGAATACGTTATTTTAGTATTTTTATAAAACAAGTGCATTTGTTATATATAACAACACCCCAAGGGGTTGAAATAAGACTACCGAAGACATGACTCTCTGTTACAATACGTCATCGCGAGCTATGAGGTTTCCATGTTGGTTTTCTCCTATCCGTGTATTATGTACTGTAGTAAATATTTACTCTTTTCTCAAATACATAACCTTAACTATTTCAAATCGACCGATAGAAACCAACGTTTTTTAAAAAAGTAGATTATTAGGGTTAAATTACGTCACACCCAGAAGGGGAGTGGTCTAGAAAGTGTGACAAGATGTGTCAAGGGGGGAGTGGTCAGAAGCGTTGTGACGTCAGATACAGTATACAATATATAATAAATTTGTAACAAAAGGATAATTTCGTGACATACGTATACATTTCCGTGAGGGTAATATACATTATATAAAACAGAGCTAAAAATGTTATTTATGAGATCTAAAAAAAAAGAGAAGGTTATTTATTCTAAAAGCTATAAAATATTACACCAAAAAATTATTGAAATGTGGTTCAGCACACAGGGAAGAAGGGGTAGATCGGTCCGCAAAATGTGAAGAAAACAGGGTGGAGGGAGGGGGGTTTAAAATCGTAGGTTGTTTCTGTGACGTATTTTATAGATTGCCCCTTGAGTGTTTATTGTTCTTAAATAAATTTTAAATTAGAGTTGATGATTCCTGGTACATTTGAATAGTCTAATTTAAGGATCTTTTGCACGATTAGATCAGATTCAGATTCAAACGAAGTGTAAGTTTATTATGTGAGTAAACTACATTAAAATTTGAACGGAGAATGATAAAGACGCCATAAAATTATTATAAATAAGTTATAAATTCAAATGGTAAATATTTGAATTTACTTGTTTTGTTTTTATTTATTTTTTGAAGTAGTGAGATATGGTAGATAGAATAAGGATCACAAATAAAATGTAATTAAGTACAATGATAAGTAATTTAACGATTACGCGGAAGAATGTAGTGCCTAATGGCAAAAACATGAAAATATAATAATAATAATAATAAATAATTAATATAACATTACAAAACAATTCTATTAAAATATACAGTATCTTATGAAAATTATAAATACGGGATCTGAATTATTTTTCAAAGCACTGATTATATAAAATATGCTTCTAAAGTGTTATGAAATATTTTTAAGAGTGCACATATCTTGTACATTTTACAGTCCACTTGTCAGGGCTTTTGTATTATTGTATCAAATAGAGACAATTATAGCACTTGCACAATATTTTTCGCATTATTTTAAGCTTATGTATATAATCTATTTACTCATATATACATAATTATTATTTAACACATTACACAGCCAATCTTTTGTCGTTTCTGTTATGTTTGGCTCATGCATCTTATAATAATTTTCTTTTTATTATCAGAAGTATCTTCAAATGCAAATGCAATATTCATGCAATAACTGTAAGACTGTGTTTAAATAAAATTCATTTCTAACCTTAATTTAAACATGACACTATTGCAGACTCTTGGAACCGGATAATATCAACACAGTTTTATAGGAGGACATACGAATAATATATTTAGCCATGTGCATACACATCTATTTTATATCTGATATATATTAATATGTTAGAAACATTCTAATCTACTATATGATACTTAACTAGTGTATTTAAAACTTAGAATGGATAATACTTCCTCATTCGACCGTAACTTTTTCAGTAGTGGTATATTTCGGCGCTAATGCTTTTAACATGTTATATATGTTTTATACTATACACAGTTATATACATGTATACATATATACATGTAGAATTATATTAACTAAAAGACGTATATGATGCTGTTCAACGTAAATGTAGTTTTAAATTATATAAATAAAATTTCACAAATTAAAAAGTTTTCTTTTGATAATTTCATCCGTTTATATGTAACATTACTTTAATATTTCCTTTGAGATAGGGAACTAACTACAAGCTCTGCAGTTTTTATAGCATTGTAAAAACAAAAACTTGTTTAATTGAAAAATATGAACATTCTATTGCGATAAGAGACTACAGGTCCGCACTATCTGCATCAAACGCATTGAATTTATTGAATAAATCGTGGAAGAGAAGTTCGAGAAGAGGCAGCTACGGTTTGTAGTATTATCTGTGCATTACACAACAAGGTTGCTTCGAAGTGCAACATTTGCATTGCAAGCCGAGCTGTTGCTGCGTACGCCTTTGATCCCGCTTCCCTTCTATTTTTAGTGCTAGTACCTTTAGTTGTTTGACCTTACACGGAATGTTTATGAATTTAAGGGTAACTCTACTTTCCACCATTTTTCGTTCATTAAACTTAGCCGTCATCATTACACATTTGACATGAGGGGATTGCCAGATTTAAATTGGGAAACGAGGAGAAAGGAAAGAGATACTGGGCAAATAGTGAGGCAAGGATGTGTAGGGTGTCTGGAACGGAGATAGAAACATTAAGCACATTAAGTTTTCATGTGAGCAAAAGGTAATTAGCGAAAATTAGCAGTGAAGGGAAGAGGTGGATGCGGATATAGAGAAAAGAAACGAGGAAAGAGAAGGAATGGCAGAGTAGAAACAGGAGGGAGAGTAGCAGGAGGTGCGAAGCAATAGCAGTATAAGTTTTGTTTTTATTTTTATAAGGATAAATTTATATATTTTTTTTCGTTTGGAAGGAGTGAGAATGTTTAGATTTAATCATCATTAAACCACGTGGCTTGAACAAAGAGGGATTGGGTAAAGCTATGTAAGGGCTAGAGTTAAGCTATGTAATTTTCTTCATGTATCTTCTTTTTTCTATATATAAATATAATTAAATGCTGTTCGTTGGTAAGCGAATTACTTGAGAACGGGTAGACCGATTTGGCTATTTTTTAAAAAAATGTACATAACAGTCTGAATAAAAATTTTAGAAATTTAGAAAATTTTTCTGAAATATTGGAAAATTCTAGAAAAACTGAAAGTGCTTTTTTCTATGTGCTTTTTGCTACTATGTGCGCAAAATTAATGATTGTTTATTTTCAGTTGAACTGTGAAAATACTTATTAAAATTTGGACTGGCAGGTCTGTCGGGTCAACTAGTTTTAAATAAAATATAATGATGAGAGGGAGGAGTTCTAAACAGGCCAAAATGGAAGGCCCTTATTGTTAAAATTAATTAATAACAATATTATTAAGAAAAACATTTATTTTAAAATTCAATTATCACATTACTTGTTTTATTTTACCTACATATAATCTGAAGGTTATTTTTATCCCTTATCCCTTATAAAAGGGGTGAGAGGGTTAGGGTTACAGCAGCAGTGTTACGTTAACAACCTTTTTACATTCGTAAGGCTTCTAACAATCTCTAGATCTGAGAGAGTTAAATGTAAGATCTTATTTTAACCTTAAATTCACTCAAACTTTAGGGGTTGTTCGTTTGAGAGGGTTAAAGGGTTAAGGACAGGTTTTATTAAGTAATAAAAAATCTTTATCAAACACCCTTGATTATTTTTATGATAAAACTTTAGTAATAGGTGTACTCGTATATTTAGTTCAAAGAGTGAATTTTACTGGATGTAAATTTGTATAATATTCCTATCCATTTCCACTTTCATTATACCTGTGTGTATCTGGTCCAATAACTATTTTACAAAAATCCTGATTTTATATAAGTAAAATTATTCAGTATATTTCCAGTTTACACTTGTTCAAAATAAATTTTCAGTGGCAAATTGTACAAGCCGTAATAAAACATACTCGCGCAAGTTATTGTTGTAGCTAACTGGTAGGTGTTTTATTAAGTTCTACAGCGAACAGAGCTGCCAATGAACTGCGCGATTCTATTTTAATACAGTCGTACATTTGACGTCAAATCCGTCTGATAGCGCAATACATATTTTTGTATATTTGTGTTTCAACGAAAAAAATTGTATCACCGTGAACGATGTTGTAATCGTTATACGCGGCCATGTATTTGTATAATAAATGTTTGAATGAAAAGCAGCTGCAAAATTTATTTAGTTACTGTTGGCCTACATGTGACAAGCAAGACAATAAGCTTGATAAGTAAGGTTGGCCTTCTTTTATATAGAACGCAGATATTTCATTAGCAAAGGTAAATGTTTCAGGTGTATTTATTTGAGCCAAATGCTTTAGGATCCATTCCCGGATCATTATTCGGGTTTAGGATACATCAGTAAACTAAAATCGCAGTAATGCAGTTGCCAACTTGCTACAAGCTAATTTCAAGCTTTCTACTATAGGAAATTGTCAAACAATACTAGTTTACTACAAGCTAATTAAAACATTACATTTTCTTCCTGGGTACTACAAGTAGCTAAATAAAAATTAAACTTCATACGGGGAATAGAGGAGGTTAAAAGAAGATGTGATACAAACTACTACTCGATAGATTTAAATGTTCTACAGCTCATATAGAAATGTGCCTTGTAATGCAGTTTACGTTTTCTAGCTTACTATAAGCTAACTAATGCGTTATATTTTCCACCTGAGCACTAGCAATCTTCCATTCTTCATTTGCCATCTATCATTTTTGTACCTAAGACGGCTTCATATTAGATCCTGACTGCCTTGAAACAATTTTGTTCTTGTCGTAGAACAATAGAGACAACAATTGTTATATGCTCTGTACCCAGCATGTCTCAAGACAGTCGTGTTCCTAATTTAAGGCTACCCGAATAGGGTACTCTAAACTAAAATCAATTTAAACAAATTTATCGCGAATAATATATTCACAAATCCCTATTGATTTATCTTGAAGTAAAGGAGATACTAACATTTTAAAGATCTCTTTGTACCATGTCTGATTTAACCACAATTTCAACGAAATTTTATTGTTTCTTTTATTTTATACTCTTACATAATAAAAGCAAAGCTTCAATTGCTTGTAAAAATCAGCTTTCGTCTGTAATCCGTGCCATTACAAAAATGAAGTCAGCACCACGTTGTATAAGCTGGCACTAAAACTAATGTCCAATCTATTAAAGAACGCCGAACATTGGTGCGCACGCGACTGCGTATCGCAGATCGTTAGATCTTCAAGAAGTACATTGCATTCAATCCATTCCTTTTTATTTAAGTATTTTTTGTAAATATTTATCTCTTTATTGCTTAGTGTCTTCAGTAGAAGATGGTCGTTAAGGCTATCGTACTAACGGATGTTAAGTCTTAAGCCGGCTTCAGATGATGCGGTTAACATTTAATTGAAATATTTATCCGCGATGTGCGAGTCAAATATTGGAACATTGACAAATATTGGAATGGGTTGTAATTCTATTAACTCACTGAGTAGAGATTTTGTGGTTTGGCAAATGGAACAAAATATTTCTTTTATCACCGGGATATCAATGTAACAACTATCATCCCCAATTATGTAAATGAATATGTTATCTAACACAAATGATTCATCCTTTCCCGATGTAAGTAGGTCACCTATACCCCCAAACCCCCCCCACCCCTACTACCACCATCATCCCCTCGCATCATTCACTCCTCACATTACATTTTAGGGAGTGTTAATCCGATGGAATAGTAAAGTATCCAGAGAAAGTTTTACTTTTACTTTATCTTGTATCTCTCCCTCGTTTTGATATGGACAGTGAGATACATAGCCATAGACATTTGGCATTGGTGTTTCAGACATTTAACCCTCTATTTACCCTTATCTATGCCACTTGTTATAGGGATGGAGTTGAATCTTTAAGATTCGTATTATTACAGAGATCATTCCAGTACAATAGCGTTTCGTATAGGAACGTACGAGTAGAGTATACCTCTTTAGGTTTAGGTTAGGTCTGGTTAGGTTAGCTTGCGTTACATTAAAGCTAATGCTAAGGCTACTCGTATCTCAAGGATTGTAAGGGGTCGATTTATTTAGACGTAAAGTCCTGTAGGAAGACTTTCTTTTATAATCCAGAATTATTAGGCAATGTACTAACAAAATCCTTTTTGATCCTTTTGTGATAGATATTCGTTCGTATTGGGCATGTTAATATTATTATTTACTTATATTTTGGGAGTAAGTGAGAGGAGGGGACTTTTATATTTGGGAGTGTAAGAAAGAACAGGGGACTTTGGAACTTGAGAACTTAAAAAAAAGATAGTGGATGTTTTGAGAGGAGACAGGAAAGGAAAGATGTTAGAGATGGTGAAGATGCAGATAAGAAAGAAGGAGAAGTAATACTTTTGGAACCTTAACTGTAGATTGTCTAATGCCTAATTGGAAAAAACATTAAATGACTAAATGCAATATTTATATTTTGTCTCTCCCTCAGAGGGGAAGATGGATATGATAGGCAGTTCCCATGAACCTCATATGTTTTGGAGCAATGGAGTTGGATACAGGATTGTTTTTGATTTACAGATTCTCAAAAATTCAATTTAAGCAGGTAAAGTAACCGTACTTGCTAAAAACAAAACCATACATTCATTTAATACTTCATTTCAGCAAAATCTGGTAATATTTAATCTCACACGGTCTTATTTTATAGCTATTTTAAAGCCCTTAATCCCAAAGAAGGTTTCAACCTAAGATTTCAACATTCTTTTAAGTGTTTTTAAAGGAGTTCTATAATTATATTAAAGGGTAAAAAAGTAAATTGATTTTTCAAAAAGTCTGAAAATAGGTTGTATATAAGGTAACATTGTTTACGTATCAAATACCTTGTGATTGATTTTATAATAAACGTATAAGACAATATATATAGGACAATACACACATAACCTGTTAGCTCAATAACCTTTTTTTTAATTTTATAGCAAGTAAACGAGAATTTATAAAGTACACGGTAAAATAATAAATCAGATATAGAAAAACCACTGTATGTAAACATATTAGAATAAATTCGTCGGAAATAGAACTACAATCACAAAGACATCAACGGTAAATAGAAATGAATAAATAAGTAATGTTCCAAGTCCCATTTTCTATGTCCATACTGCACTCTCGTATCTCTAACATGAGTATATATAATTTTCAACCTTTGTATTACTCACTTAACGTTTTATGAACATAATTTAATAAAGCAGAGCACCTCTGAAGTACATAATTTGTTTCTACATTAAATAGACTTTGACGATGCTTTGAACATGCTGACGAATTTATAATTTATTAGCTGATGGATTAATAAAGTGAGACTGGGTTAGAGTGCATTTTCCCTTAAACTGATCTTTTAAGCTACTTGGTAATATACTTAATTAAGTATACATTGAAGTAGAATAGCTTATGTGATATAAAGGGTGTCCCAAAAGAAAGTTTCTTTTTTATGTCGTTTGAAAAAACTAAGAAGTTTTTTTAAAAAAAATTAAAAGGTAATTATTAAAATACTAACAATGGGAAATTATTATTTTATTAAATTATGCCATTCAAATGTGAAATATAACACTTCTCAGAATTATGTGGATGTTTAATTGGAACATTGATACTTATTTATTTTTATTCTCAAAAACTGTTTAAATTATTCAATTTTATAAATTTAATTTTACTTTTAATTTTATTTAATAAAAATTATTATTAAAGGTATTAAATTATTTCATACAATGGTTTTTGAAATAGTAATCAATAGTAATTGTCTTTTCTTTTTTTTCAGGTAAGAACCATAATTAAATATTCCTTGCCGTGGATGGTAAAACAGGGCGGCTTGCGATGACAGCACTCTTCTTACACACGTGCTAATTTTCTCTAAGGAACCAGTTACAGCCAAAAGTTCAGACAACAGTTGATACGAAAGATCATAAGGTATTACGTTACATTAACATATCAAGCAATGTAGGTTTAAAGATACATATGGTTTAATAATTATTCTTGCCTTTGTTTTGCCCGCCGTGTATTTGTTTTTAGGGTGGTAGAGACGTTTAAATAATTGCGTTATGAACCATAATTGAATTTATATAAAACTGTACTATGTTTTGATAAAGTTGGCTAAATTCTCTATACTTTAGAAGACGTTAAGGCACGTTTTTTTTTTGTATTGTGGTAAATGTTTAAACTTTTTTTTATTTATATATATTATTGTACAACATATTAAGTTTATTGTGTAAAAATTTGAAGTCGATTGGAGTAAAACTGTCGGAGATATAGAGTTTTAAGTCTTCATCTCTCTGGTCTGCTTTCGTGTTTTTAAATGCGGTTTCTCACACATAGGTTTTTCAGAGTCGGTGCCTTCGCTAACTCAAAATTTACTGGACCTTTGTTTACATAAATGCCGAGGTAATGCAGTCGAGTTTTTTTTAATTTTAACGTATTTTAAAATACCAAAGTTTCTGTTTCTTTTATGAGAAATCGGTATTTTGACTTCTAAGTGCTGTAAAAAAATTGAAAAATCAATAAAAAAAGAAAAACTCAACAGTGTTACCTACAGAAACTTATCAACTAATGAAATCATTTTGGTTTTTCGATTTCAAATATGAGTGGCACCGCAATGTTACTTTTTTTTGTGACATCTGCGGAGATTCGCAGTATTCTTCAAATGTCATTTTATCATGTAGTAGTTATAGAAATAATTATATATTGTGGTGTCGTACTGTGTCGTCAAAAAATATTATCGAAAATATGCTTCTTTTTTATCGTTTTGATCTTACACCTCCCCCCCTTAATGAAGTTATTTTAATATTAGTGTATATTTACGACTTGTTTTCGAGATTATTTCCCGCACAAGCCTTTCATTTTAACCGAGTATGTAACCGACTATATATATTTGGCATATTATCAATTAACCAAAACATAAAAATCCAGTTAAAATATACAATTGATTCGGAAATCGAACCCTAAATTACAGCATTCCTCAAGACAACAACGTTCAGAGTCTTCTTGTTATATTGAAGATTAAATGTACTATTTAATTCTTTCATTTGTAATTTTCTTATATTGTAGAAAACAGAACTAAACTTTTTAATACTCGCAGAAGTATTATAGAAGTATATAAGGAGACCTTCGTCAGAAAATTAATTTCAAAACACATTAAAATAATTTATGAATAAAGTTTTATATTTACTAATAGAAAAATTACTTGTAGTATTGTTTACTGGAATACGCTTATGAGAGCTATTAAAAGGAAAGTTATAAAAAAGTTCGTAAAAATTAATTATCATTGTGAATGGCTTCAGATTATTGTATTGAATTAGAAGTGGTTTTTGTGAGCAGAGCAAAGTTGGCAGCGCGTCTGAACGATATTGTAAAATATTTGTAGCTGGTATAGCTTGTCAGAATTTGAAGTAGCTACAAGAATAAAAGCTGTGTATTAGAGTCTACTTAATACGTTTAAAATTGTTTAGTTTTACTATAATCGCTCTCCAATGATCCAATCATGGTTTGCAAATGATACACAAGTCTTGTAACAGTATGTCTAGTGACAAATTCGTATCTATATGTATCGTGCTTGTCTTCTAAACACAGATCATAGATAATACATTAAATATATGTATTTAGAAAACATAGACTATTGAAAAATCGTCAGACATTAATGGAGGCCAGTTAAATAGTTGCAAAATAAGGCTCTTAATTAGGTCTCTAAAATTTTCTTGTTACGAGGGGCCGATTAATTTTATTTTTTAATTCTAATATTATATTGGTTCCATAATGTACTTATATAGTCTTAATAGTTTATTTTTGAATATTGTAGTCTACAAAATTTGAGTCACATGAGATTTTACAAAAACGTTACTTAGAGTATAAACACAATTCGTTAGAACGAGCCCTGCTACAGTGAAAGTAGGCAACAACGCACTGTCATACAGAAACTAGATATTCTAAACTAGGTGAGCCTCATTCAAATCAAAAATAGTACATTACTTCTCGCATCGTATAAGCATAAATTCTTGCAGTTCCCCTGATATTTGGTGTGCAGTATTTAGCAGTGGTAATGTATCAGCTATGAGTATTTCTACGTATATACTACTATGTATATATACTTGTATATATGTTTCATAATTTAACAAGTGATTTTTCATACTACTTATCAGTAATCCCTTGGCACAGTCCAGTGCACACTAATACTATCGCACAATAAGAATGAATACGACTTTACAGACGTTTAGAAAGTTAATGTAGTGCATAACAGTGCTGTGTAGTCTGTAGCCTATAGTCTATGTCAGAAATGGAGAACCTATAGGATACGTGCCATAATTGGCATTAGAAACAATACACTACAAACTGGCATGACAGCAATGTGCTTGTGAACTCATTTTTTTAGCGGTTGTTTCCTTAATTTTGATTGGAATATACATTCATATATTTTTATAAGCTTTTAAATTTAGTTAAATGTCCAAAAGTTAACGGAAGTCACAGCAATTAGAATGCAGTGCAACCTCAATATATCGCACATCGATATTATCGTATTCGTTGATAAATCGAAGTTTTTCCTTTCCCCTTGAATTTGCCTAACTGTCCTATGTTATTTTTACCTCTACAGGATAAATCTTAATCAGGATAAACGTAAATTTAAGAACCAATGTATTATATTATTATTACTGTAAACTTTATAATTCCATAAAATGCAATTTCTCTACTGGCAGTGAGTGTATAATTATTTAAGTTTGAAATCAGTCAGAAATCACCTCGATAATAATGAAATCATCGAGAATTTGAACCTTCCCCTTAAGATTCAATATATCGAGATTACACTGTATATAACTTGATGGGGTGCACAACTCAGCTGTTAGTAATAAATGTAACACACGTAAGCTCGTATGCTCGTATGCATCTCTGTTGATTAAAGAGTCGGATCACACAATTTAATTTTTATAACTTTCTTTAATGATTAAAGAGAATAACACCGCTTTTTAGATTGTGAAACCAAAATTTATAACAGCAGTGTATATCACAGGATTACAACACTAGTATAACAACAGCAGTATTGTTATTGGGATATAAAGTTTAGTTAAGGTGAATTTAAAGCAGAACATTATTAGGGGCGATAAAAGGCTACGTGTCTAGAAAGCCCGAAAAATTATAAAGTAAAAAAAAAACTGACTATTTTAAGTAGTAATACCTTCTATAATATTGAGACTACTAACAAATAATTGTATATATGAGGTCCTGATGAATATATGTACAATTTTATAGAAATTATAACATGGTCCATTAATATACACATAAGAAGAACAGCAAGGTTTAGATTAGGAAATGAGGAAAAAGGAAACAGATACTGGGAAAAGAGTGAGGAAAGAAAGTGTAGAATGTGTGGAGCGGAGGACGAAACACTGGAGCACATTAAGTTTGAGTGTAAGGAAAAAGTAGCAAGCGAAAGGAATATTGGCCAGCTATTAAAGGGAGGCAGTGAAGGAAAGAGGTGGATGGCGGAAATAGTAAGAAGGAAAGGAAAAACAGGAGAATAAACTGGTGGTAATAAGCTGGTGGAGAATAATAGAGAGGGTCAAAAGAAGAAGAAGCAGAAAGCACTTTTGGAAGTAGTAAAAGTCGAGAAGATTTTATGTTTAATTTAAGTTTAGTTTTAAGTTTGGAATGTATATAGGAATGAAATGTATTAGAAATATAATACTGTAGATTGTAAAGCCGAAAGGCATACACAATTAATATATAAATAAAAAACATGGTCCATTAATATATTTTTGCAAATTAATCGAGAACAATCTTAACTCAAAGGTTTCCCACCTCTGGTCTATGTATATCGAAATGTTCCTTGGAATTTTAACCTTAACCCTAAATTGTTTGAATATCTAATTATATTCACATCGTTTAATTCATTTCTAAATTAACTACAAGTAAAATACAGTATATTATTATGATCTGCTTTAATTCTTGCAAATTGCTATCAAAAGTAAGACATCTTAAAGCACTCGAATATATATTATAGTCACAGACGATTACATAATTATTATATTCGTATTTATGTTTATCGTCGTATAACAAAATGGTGTACAATTTGCTTTAATACTTTGATAATAACTTTTTAATGACAAATATGTTGTAAATTTTATATTTAATGGAATTTTAAAGTGAAATGAAACACATCAAAATTATTATGGGGCACTATGCTAATTCAATAAACTTAAACTAAGTGTTAATACTGTCAATTTACTTCAACTTTATTATAATCACGAGTATATACCTAAGTAAATATATATATTCATATAATTTTTTCTCTTGGTGAGAAAAGTGAGCCGAATTTATACATAATGCCATGGGCGTCGGCAGGATGACTTTTAGAGAGTGGCATGTTTAGTTCTCATAGAAAAAGAGTAGAAAAAGACATTGAATTCATTGACAAGATGTTGGACAAATTTGGATGCCTTCAGTTTTTATTCAAATAGTAAGTTAATAATAAAAATGTTATTTCTTAATCCTTTTCAATGTATTTTCTCTCATGGCAAAGGGGTGCAAGTGCAAGTGACACCCACTTTCACCCTACTCCCGGCGTGTAAATCTGCAGTAATTTAAAAAAAAATTCAATGTTTTTTTTTTAACTTGCAATGTGGGGTGAATCGTATATTATTATAAATTTACCATTACATACCCTTGTTTCAACATATTTAAATGCATTCTGTGATCCCATATTTTGTAGTTATAAACACGTCCTTTAACACTAGACGATTTTTCAAATTGTTATTAATGATAAAATTGAAACATGTACTTTTTTCTTTAGTTTTAAGCGTTTTACATAACTAGGGTCATATTCGCCTAGTACTTTCGCATCTTGCATAACAACGATTAGATATATTTTGCAGAATGGTAGTAAATGTTGTTGATACATCTTGCTATTTGTCAGTAACAGTACCATTGTGTTGTATGGAGATGGATGTAGATTTATGAACACCACTTTTGCACTCTAGCATTCCAAGCTGCTTCTATTACAAGTCAACATAAAATCCTAATTCTTTTGTTTTTATTTCACGTTTCGTTAGTTTCTTTTATTTCATGAAAATTTTTACATTGTGATATCTATCGCAAATTCTATGATCTAAAATATTATTTCTTTTAGCAAATACATTTTTGATAATTCTTATTTATTGAAATTAAAATTTGAAAAACAAAGACAATCGCACACATATTAAACAATTAATCTCTTGATAGCAACCCTCTTGGGTCAACTACTGATGCCAGGACTTGAGCTTCACTTGCCCAGATTTCGTCCGTCATTGCTTGCCCCATTTTGTGATTCCCCATGCCCAAAATTCTCATAAATCATCTCTTAAGCATCATAAAATTCACTTTTCCAAATACATATTTTATTCGGATGAAATTAAAGAGACTGTCATCATTTCGAAATGCAATATCATACATAACAATATGTTATAAATGGTTCAAGAAAAGGGTTCCATTAAATCATGGGGTGAACGTGAAATAATAGACAAACCCTCTGTGTCTTATACAATCCGTTTATATGTATGTGTAAATACCCAAAGGCCATTATTCATTTTATGTGACAAGTATTATGGATTTAGTTACAATATATAATAATATTGAATGGTCATTTATATCTGGTAGCTCCACTTTGGAGGACTATTTCGTGTAACTCATGCAGGTCTTAACATCGGTCACCAGGACTGGACTCAAGTGTTCATTTAAACACGCAAAGATATGTACGATTGTTATGTGATGGAATCTGTTTATTCCGTTGTCCACAATCTGTAACTAAGAAATAAAATTTCCTCTCGAAACTGGGGGCGAACCCATATCTCTCACTTAGTACCCGGTTGCTTTCCATTTATGCGATACCGTTTGGAACTTTAAATTCAACTTTAATTGAAGACACAATTCGTATTTGTATAGACTTGCAACACAATATTAAGAAATTAAAGTCAATGTTCATTACCTTGAAATTGTAAGGTAATAGAATAGCCACTTATATATCTCAGGTAGATAACAAACCTTCGAATTAGCTTGTAGCAAACTAGCAACTTTCAAAGATCTCAATTTGTATTTTTTATTCACGTGGTGGATCATTTAATCGCGATCGACTATATCCATCTCTAAGCATAGCAACTATTCGAAGCAAGGTGTTTTTGTCATAGAGAGAGAGAGAGAGAGTGAGACAACATCATTTGAACAGATTGAAAAACAGAGATAATGCTAACCATTTTGTAACAAAGTAGTCTTTATGGTTCCATGCCTTGTATTATAAATGAATGCTTTAAAAACAGACCTCTAGTGTGTTAATTGATTGATATATAATTATGAAAAGGATAAGAACAAAGCCTTCTGGTATATTATAAGTGGTAAAAGTTTCGCACCTGATTTCATATCACTTCTCTCTCACACTGCAACTATTTTCTTGCGACTTAAGATTTTTTCAGTAGGGTATAGTAGCATTACCGCACATTATTATGAGAAGAAGTTACTATTTAAATGTTTATTAATACATCACTGTATGCATTTCATACGTTTGCATTCATAATATGCTTCATATGGATTGACATGAAAGTGCCGCAAAGGTATTTATTGTATATCGCATAGTTTTGAACAATTTTGGAATAATGCATATTTGTACATAATAGCGGTATATTCGTCGGCCTTTGTTTCATCTCATGATAACTTAGCCTTTTGATTTCTAGTAGTACTTGTGTTTTGAAGATGTTCAATCTCTCTGAATTTGAATTTAATTAAACAATTAATTATTATATTATTTTTAAACAATGCTCTATTAGCTAACACAACAGGGTATATAAAGTAACCCTTATTTATTATTATAAATTCGAGATTAAATATTATTGTGCTTCAATCACAGACTAGAATTATTTCCAGAATTCATCAGTAGTTCGTATAACTTCTTGTGTCTTCTGTCACATGACTATGAGGTGACAATAGATTTGTCACAAATGTGACTCCATGTCACATCTAACTAATTACGCAAAACAACAATAGGACTACCACTCACACTCACACTCCCGCTCCCGCTCAAAGTCTCTTCCATTCACTCTACAAATCAAACTAAACGACTTATGTATAGAATAGTATATTAAATGGGAGACAACCTTTCGAGTTTCTACTTCGATTCTGTGCATTGTCGATAACTACATAAAGCAAACTGTAAGGCGGGGCTGGAGGGGTGCGGCGTGTGTGACGGGGACTGTGACAATGTCAGCTTCTGTTTTAACCATAGTACGAGTGCTACGAAAGCTATGAAAGCTACGTAATACGGACCTGAATCCGACCGCTTTGTGATAACGAAACTGCGTCTGTAGCTGACGGTTGTCAGCCCTGTTTTATACGTTCAAGAAAAGGTCACAAATTCTATATAAGATTAAGTTACTGGAGAAAAATCAATTTTATTGTATTCTAAATAATCTTTACTGAAATATTTCAGATATTTGATGTTATATGATGAAGGGATATATAAAATGTATTGGTATAAGAGAGAGAGAGAGAAAGAGAGCGATTCAACTTAAATTCTTTCCACTTAAAATTATTTAGTAATCTGGACTACATAATACCCTTATCCTGAACAATTATCATTAACCAAATAAATCCAATAATTATGTGTGTATGTTAGTCTGCCCCACATTAAACCTTAGTGTTTCTACCTACATTTAATAAATACAAACTTAAAAATTACCTACCCAATAATAAATCATTAAGTTACCAACGAATTAAAAAGAGGTAAAGTTTAAATTATAATGTATAACTCTCAAATTACTAATGATCATTCCACATATATATACGATACAGATATCAACTGTAATGTAACGACCGTGAAAGTGTTTTAATGAAAATTAAAAAGATTGTAGGTGTATTTCACCACATGTTTTAATCTTCTTATTTTTAAACTAGTAGGAAGCCTTTAAATCTAAATTAATTGATTGATATAAATATGTCATACATTCGTACGTATGTTGGCAACAATTTCATGGTCGTGTTACCTAATTTTATTTATAATTTACAAATAAACACAATTATTTATCGCTTTTACTTTTCAAGGACTTCATTCTAATACATAGATAAAGTAAATATTATAATTTCAAAAATTAACCTTAAAATATCAAAATATTTGAAACAGTGAACAAAGAATGAAAATAAAATGAATTTTACACAATGAAGAATCATTTCAGGGACAATTCTTATAAGACAGTAATATGTCAAGGAGCTTTACTTGTGTTGTTAGATGAAGAAATAGTTGTGATAAATTTGTGTTGTGATAGCTCAAATTTATATTGAAGGTTAAAACTTAAAATAAAAACTAAAATAAGTGAGTGGGAATGTCGCTTTATGGTATAGTACGACTCACTGTACACGTTCTACGTATAAAATACTTTCTACAATCTTCGTGTGTTGTGACTGTGATTTAATCATGAAAAGGGTCAGACAGATGTCCGCCATATTGAAAATAGTTTCACAGAGAAATTAAATTATTTGTATTAATATAAATACAAATTGTACATCACTGCAGTAGCACTTTTCATACAAACGCAATACAAATCTGGTCTGCCTTTTGTGCGTTTTATACGATCAGATACGATTCAGATTCGGTCTCGATTTTCTTCCTTTTTTGTTAATATTTATTTGAATGCATCAACTTTCAATAGTTATTAACACTTAAAATTATATATATATATATATATATATATATATACTTATAAACATTTGTGATATTTAATATATAGTCTATAAATACGAGTTTAAATATTTAAAATATAGAGATTATTCATTGATAAAGTCAATAAGCTTTTTAAGACTTTCTGTGTTTTCAAATATTTGCTCATAGTCTTCAGGAGTGTTACAATTTTGTCTGTGCGATGAGTACTTGGAGGATTGTTACATTGGTCACATATTGATTGTGGTTCTCTTTTAAATAAGTATATAGCATAAGTCTACATATTACTACTTCTAGCTTTCATTTTAGCCTGTTCTTGTTTACAAATTGATCAATTCTCTCTTTCAATTTTTATTTCATTTTAGATTTCAGACAGATTAAGGAATATAACCCTGAAATTCACATAACTGTGTTTACCAGGATTATATTACATAATTAATAAGTAATAAAATAGTTCTACACTGCAGAATAGTAGCTTAACCTATAATTCTCTTGACTTCTTCACTCTATTATTCTAGATATTTTAATTAAACCCTGGCCAACACTGGGTAAAAATAGTTTTAATATATTTGCACTATTAAATAATATTACAAAATTAACTCATAAAGATCGTTACCTTCTGAAGATAATGAGAAATCCGCGGTTACCCCTACAATACTACTACATACTAGGTACTAACATTATTATATTAAAAAACTTTCTAGATAATATAAATTAGAAACTTTCTGAAATTTCAGGAAGTTCACAATGAAAATTTAATCCGCGTATTAATTTGTACAAAACTTTGATAATGCAGTTTTTTATCATGGTTTTATTGTCTTGTGAACTTTCGAACAAAACGTTTGCAATTGGCTACTGGGCAGCATCTTCTTTTCTACGTGAAGGGATCAAAAAGCTTCCTACCCTATAGATAAAATATTTTTCTAATAGAAAAATACTGCACTTCTTTTGTATTTTTATAAATCACTAAGAAATCTGTAATAATTCTGTAATATTCCGGTTTATATTTGAATGACTTTAGTATTACAGTTCTTGTCCAAGTTGAGAATGAACAGTTTTCCATGCTGTTCTCGTAGTTTTTCCTATAGTATTAGAATCATTTTCCCTAGCGGCTCGTTGCAACGTAAAGCGATGCTCCGTTGCGATACAACCAAACCAAACCAAACCAGACCAGAGACGTGGTGCTGATATTATTTTAATACGAAAGATACAAGAGAATGAGTGCACATGACTTTAGCAGAGAATATTGTTAGCGTAGCTTCTTTGTAGTCGTTAACTGTAGCTTGTAGACGTAAACGTAGACGTAGACGTAGCTAACGTAGAGTTCTACAATTGTAGAGGTGTTTCGTATTTTAATACTTGTTATTTTGTACATTTAGTTATATTTTTATTTCTTATTCTATTGTAAAAGAACTACGTTTTACAAAAAGTTAATATAATAAAATATTTCAGTTTGTTCTTGTTCTTTTTTTATTTGAAATTATTGTTTGTAAGTAATTTTCTTTAAACTATGAACAATACGAGTATTATACAAATATTGTTTTCTTAGTTTTTTTAAATTTAGGTTTAATTCTATAAAGACTAATGTTTAATGTATCAAATACTCGTAAGAAATTTTGATGATTGATACAATTTATTAGGTTTCTATTGCGGATTTAACTATGTTAAGTACATTAGAAATGAATTTAAAAAAATGTACGTTTATCTTTTTAATAATTTGAAGTACAGTAGTTCACCTCTTAGCCATAATTATAAAGATAAATATTACAAAGATTTATTTAAAGAATTTCTTATACTGTATCGAAAAAAACCAACTTTATAAACAGTAAAATTTTACACGTAATTAAACTTACTAAAATAGAACGTTATTTTAAACAATCTTGTCCCATTTTATTACTATGTCCTCCTAAAAGGCAGCTGTGTACTTGATTTATTTAGTTGGGATATATTAATGGCTCATCGCGTTAATTATTTTTTAATGAGCTGCTAACAACAATTGAAATATAGAAAAAATACTAGCGCTAATTACTTATATATTTATCTTAAAATTAATCTCAATATTTTTCAAGTGTTGAACTTTACATATTACATTCGATTTTTTTGTTAATAATTTACTCTAATTTACAAAATTATTAACATACATTTAAAATATCGGTATTAAATGAGATTGATTGATGAAGCTAATCAGGTTTTTCAGATTTTCTCTACTTGGAAATATCTGTTATTTAGTGCTTTGTTAAAGTTTCATACTTACTAAACGTAAAAATAATTTATACAGTTCATACGGGTGCTCTGATATTGTAAAAGCTTTGTTGGGACACATGTGCCATCTCTACGAACGGACGGCGGTACTTTTATCTACCTACGTTTAAAAACAAAATGGACAAAATAGTTCTGCATTGATAAATATTAAAATATACGTGTAATTGTGGAGAAGGGGTAGCAGATCCAGAACATTTGATCTTCCAATGTAGAGAAACGGAGGCCTGCAGAAATAATTTGTACAGAGTTTTAGTAGAAAATGGAGTGGTGTTGCCAACGAGTATAAAGAAACTACTGAGATATCCGAGGTGGCCAGTGTGCTTAGTGATAGACAGGATATGCAATATAACGGGTTTAAAAGTTTAGGTGTAGTAATAAATGAAATGTAATAACAAGTGCCCGTAAATTATTAATAAAACTTAAAAAAAAAATAATTGAAATAGAAGCTTTATAAATAAAGTGTTTGGTCTGATGGAAACACCTATCTCCAACAAATCTCAGTGTGACATCTGCCTAAGGGTTACTATTAGTTTGACTTAATCTTTATGTACAGTTCTTTTTAAAACCACTAACGTCTTAAATATATTTTGAATGACTATACGAGTCTAATCACGTATAAAAATAAATGAGTTAATCAGTGATAAAACCGAGAACTTAGTCATCGTAGCGCGTCACAGATCGCAGAAATAATAATACGTATGTGTGCTTTATATATATATATATATATATATATATATATATATATATATATATATATATATATATATATATAATATTGTTAAAAATTACTTTGAAAATAAAGTTAATATTTGAACTGAACGTTTTCTCAAGTTAAACCAATATGAAGTTATCTACAGAATATTATTTCATGTTAAAATAATTTGTTTTTACTCAGGTCGTCTCTTTTAATGCATTCGTCCTTCGATTTGCTTGCCTGTATTTTTGCATGGATAAATATTTAACTGAAAACTATTTCTAAGCACAAAAATAAATGTTTTATTTTTATGTAGTTTCTTTTTTGTGCTAAATATAGCAATGGCAACATTAAACTCTATTTTAAGACTAACTCTCTTGAGAAAATAGAAGCCACTGCTTGCAGAATATAAAGAAGTTAGCTACACTTAGCCTGGAATATCGAGACTGTAGTCAGGACTGTCAGAAATGTACGTGCGAACATTTTATCCATTTTAATAGTCAAAAATCGTCCTTCAAAAGTTTAAATATTTTAACACACAGTTTCTTACAATGATTATATACGAACTATCGTTATCAGATGTTTTTTAAATATTTTTTAGCGAATTGATGTTTATTTTACCATCAACACAATGTTTGTTTAAAGCTGTACCCAATTGAAAGTGGCCCCGAGATATGAGTAGCGCATAAGCTTATTTTTTCCTGCTAGTTTTCAATCTGCTTCACTTACGACTATATGATTTTTACGATTAAATGTATAACTGGTTGAACTGTGCAAATAATCGCCAAGTAAATATTAAATCCGAACAAATTTCATACGTTAAACCAACTTTAAATTCCTAAATAAATATAATAAAACCATGAAGATCAAGCGTGTGGCATTTCATATGAAATAATCCTTTAGAGATATGAGATCTTGAGGGCTTCAAACAGATCCAGTAAAGGGTAGCAGGGGTGGCATCCCTTCAAATAGACATGTGTACGAGTCAGCATGACATGGTGTACGAATAATATTTGTTAGTAATGAATTTTCAAATATTCCTACATTTTTTGATACCACCTACTAAACACGGTTTCGTATGCTTAAGGTTTATTTGGCGTAAATAAGTTTACCTTTTACATACATTTTTATCTATATTTATTTCTGACGTTACTAATGCTTATTGAATTAATATCATTAAGATCATTAAATCATCTGGGTTTCGTTGCAATCAAGTTAAATTGATTATGATATATAATCGTACACTTAATAGGCAGCGGTATAATTCACATATATTAGGCCATGACATTATAAATACTACCAATATAGTAGGAGGTATCGGACACAGGCCAACGTTAAATAACCCAGTAAACATTTTGTAGTCACTTTGCCATCATATTGAAGACGCGTATGATTTTTTTGTTATTAACGAGTTCATTTACAGTTCAGTTTCTCACACTTGTTCATATGAAATGTATATTTTATCGACTACAAACAGCGAAACAACTCCACCTACCGGAATACAAATGAAGATAAAGTTGATGCGAACTATAATTGAAGTATAATAGTGATAGAAACGTCACAAAATAGGACACTTCACCAAATTGTTTACTGGGAAATTACATTAAAAAATGTCTTTTGCAGTTTCTTAAGGAATTAGCCCAAACAGGCAAAAATTCGTTTTGCTGAGATTTATTAATTAAACCTTTATTACAATCTTTATTAAGACAACTTAAGTAGATCGTTATGTGTTTGTTTTAAATAATAAATAAACAGAAACGGATGAATAAGATATGCAAAAGTTTATTGTGTATTCTAAAGACATTATTCAGAAACAAAAGTTAATCTGGAACCCAGTAAAACCATCCACCTGTAACTAAATACTTGTTGTTTATATTCTTAGAACAGTGGCACAAAATGTTTGCAATATTAACAGGCAAAAAAAACCAGTGGAATTGCATATGTACTTATATATCTTTACTTTTTCGTTTCAAAGCAAAAAGCAAACTATAAAACCACCTGTGACGTAAACATTTTTAAAGGGCTTAGAAGTTTCATAAAAAATTTGGAGGTTAATTCATTTTTGCATATCACCATCTAAGTAATTATAAATTTGTTATACGACAGTTACAGCAATTTATTGTTAAAGTTAACCGGTAATTTCTAAGAAATATTTGTTTCAATAAACTTGTTTATTATTGAAAAGATCATTTTGTTAAGATACGGTATATAAATTTTACTTACATGTAATAATATTCAACGTGTTCAACAATATTCTTCCAACTAAACTCCTCAAATTGCTTAATTTTGAACAAAACAGTCACTCACTTTTGTTGTAACATGCACTTAACCAATAATAATGACTAGTAATTTACCAAAGTATAAATTAAACAAATTACTGATTTTTATAATTGAAATTAAAAAATAATAATATAAGATTAAACATTTTCAAAAAGTTCATAAAAATAATCAATAAATTAGAAGACGTTTATCTATGTTTTATTTTTTGTTTTAAAGTTATTGGTTTGTCCGAACGGTAGTATTAGATGAAACTAAATCTTTTGGGTTTTGATTATATTAAGAAAATCATGGTAGTTGCGTCGACAGTGTTCGAAAATGTATTTTAAATATGTAGTGCGAGGTGTTTCTATGTGTGTGTGTGTCTAAATGTGTAGGTATCAAAGAGTCATATGGAAAAATCTCGAAAGTCATTTGAAGAATTTATTGTTTACTTTTTTTGTCTTAATAAATGTTTTCTATAAATATCTGATTGTCATGCGTTCGTAAACAAATTTACGTTAAATTGCAAAATTCAGAAGGCTACAAGTTAACGAAAAGCTATAGAAATTATCATTTAAAAGTGTCTTACTGTCTAAACAGTTAAGAAAACATAACCTAGCTGATATCAGTCTGTATTTATAGGACTTATTAAATAATGGAGCTGCATCATATGGCGGATGTGCATAATCTAATAAATGCATTTAACCACACTTTTAAAACATTTTTGGAGCCTTTTTTCAATATTGTTTTTTACGAATTGCTATGTAAAATCAAATTAATGTTAGTAAATACTAAAATAATATACATTAGTCAACTAAATTTAACAATATTTTTAACAGTGCAGATGTAAGTATGAACTTAGATTACAACAATGGCTCCCACAAACGGCATAACAATATTTGGTTTGACACATTTAAAAAGAAAATAAATTACTTTTCTATTTCAACCTGAAATTTACAAATTCATTCAGTTTAAAAAAATTAAATTCTGAAACCAAAATCCCAATCCTTGTAAAGACTATCCTGCCGATTTTAGAAGCTACTATTTAGTTGAAAGAGAATTGGGCGTTGCTTTTGTTTATAACTGTTAAAAGATTCGAAGGGAGAAATCAGATTTATAGATTATGAAAGAACATGATATAATAGGATAATAATCGTTTTTAACGATTACAGTTCTGAATTATGAAAAAGGATAAAAGATCGGCAACCTTTAAAAAAAACTTATCGAAAATGTCGTCCGAAATGTTCATTTCGCATCTTATACTTATATGGGTTTGTTTGATATAAAAACATATGTTTTTAAATGTGCTGAATTCAAATATGTGCTTTAATGTGCTAATACTTTATTGACTTTATCAATGAATCTAAATTAATCTCTATATTTGAAATATTTAAACTCATATTTATAGACTATAAATTATGTATCACAAATGTTTATAAATATATATATTGCAGTAAGTGCTGTATGTATGTAGCAAATCAGAACTGTAAATACTTCGTCATTTTAAATGCGATAACTTCAATATTTTTGTATATAAATCTAATATATGAAAAGATTTCGACCAATTATCTTATCTATTATTTGACAACAATATTATTTCGACAATGCTGGTCCATGCTGTCGGTATCTGCATATGCCGGCGTGCGTGTAATGGTTAACATCGACACTACGAGACGCTTAAACCGACGTCGACGTCGACGTCGTCAGCGACAGCAGCAGTAACGCTACATGGATACCCGCAGCGGATTTTGTGCTCTAATTCCAAAATTAGAAACACACATCTTTGTCCACAGTGCTTGAAGTGCAGAAAAAATAACACACACACTTACAGAAAAGAAATAAGAAGTACAATAACATGTGGACTCCACATCACTTTCGTACCTTCATATAAAGAAAATATTTATACGGTGAGACGTACTTTGGACAAAAAGAAGTTTTGTTTTCAAAGAAATTATAAATGTTTATAATAAAACAAAGAAAATGTTAAACAAAGACACGTTACAATATAGTTGGTCATTGCTTGAATCGAAGTAAAGAGAACCTCAACCAATTTGTGAACAATGTAACAGCTCACTAATGGTATGACATATTATTCTACGATGCTCAAGGTACTCGTCGCACAGACAAGGCTGTAACATGCCTGAGGAATATAGGTTGATATTTGAAAATAAAGAATATTAAATAAGAATAATATTAAAAATAATATTATCGATATAAACACAAAAACACAGACGATAATCAACTGGAAAGAAACGAAAAAAATGAATTTGACTTTCAAAAACACGCGCGTATTCGAATGCGATGTTGTGTCAAAATTTCAAGTCAATCGACCGAATACTTTTTGAGTTTTGCGAGCACAAACATACGCTGGCTGAATCTTATATACATAAAGATAAGACTCGTTAAATAAAACCAAAACTATCGATATCGCAAAAAGTGTCCATAAAACCACATTCAATTTCCTAGATTCTCTCGATTAAAGAGTCTCGATTAAATTTGATGAAAGGATAACTTCAGAATTGCATTTCACTTTCATAATTCATTGGACTAATATCCAAGCTAGTAGCTATGTGTTATACTTCGTTATACCAATACCTAAAAATTATAATTTCAATAAAAAATCAGTAAGAATCAACACATCAAAGTAAGCCCCCTGATTAAATTGTAATTATAATCGAGATAATTGGCGGGCGTGTCTTTCGATTGACTCATAATATTATCGATACAACACACACACGCACACACGAACTTGAAACATTTTTAAAACAGATCAAGTGCAACTTTGGCAGCTCTAATTTCCTAGTTCTATTAACACAATTAATTAACACAATGCACTGAATAACTAAATTCTAGCAAAGCATTGTGTAAACAAAAATGCACTCCTATTCATTTAATGAAATGTGGAACAACTCATGTAAACAAACCTAGAAAATAAAATACTTATCGACGACATAGTAGTCCAATGCGTTGAGACCTTGACACGAACCCTTGGTCTCTTCAAGTTTGATCCGCACGCCAGCGCTATATTGGCTGTTGTTTTATTTTACTGATTTTATTTAAAATATAGTAATTAACTTATTAGATAGCATGCTTAGAGGTAATATGGGCCAAGACCTACCAAAATATAAAAATTTGTCCCCTATAAAAATCACACCTTTTGAAAGATATTAGATTTTTTGTAAAAATCGTAAAATCACTGCCTTGCATCTAAGTTTTTGGTGTATTTTATACTAGTCACCTTATTTAGTTTCTTATACGTTAAATATAAGTAGTAAATGCTCTAGCCGCTAATCGTGATTCCGAACTGGCGGTGAGGTTCACCAAAGAAGTAGGAGTTCATCTCTCGTTGGATCATACTTATAAAAATAAAGACTCCAACGAGCGAATGCAAAAACTGAACACGATTGGTCATGATTTAATTCCCGGCTCTACATAAAACCAGCTGTGCGCAGAAAACGCGCAGTACAAACAGTTACTAATTTTTGTATTTTCTTTTTTATAAAAATGCTCTTGAATTACTGCCTAATCCATCTAATGTTGATGATGTTGGATTAACATCCGAAATAAATTGGAATTAAATTAAATTAATTAAAAAATACGTTACTTCAAATTAGTTTAGAATAAAAATTATGAAAATGCGTACTACTTAGAAATTTAAGTTAAAAAATTTTTTGTTTTTACCTTAAATATATTTTGGGAAAAAATAATTAATATAAAAGAAAAAGAACTCTTTTTACTTCGTCTCAAAACAACATCGGGTATTTCCGAGTATTCGGGTATTTTCTTCTAATAATTAGAAATATAATAAACATAATCATATCATATTTAGGCAATGATGAAGTACATATATACGGGATCTCGTTGGCATAAAGACTTATCAGTGATTTTATTCCGGATTAGATACATGCCAACATATTTTATGACTTTAAATGATTTTGGTGACACGCTATTCTCTGTAACTTCAAATATATTAAAAACCCCAACTTTAGAGTAATACCAGCAGTGACAATAATTCTTTCCATATTGGATATGGATAAAATGGATTATCAGACAATATGAGGTCACTTATGAGTACGAGTAAATACACTATGTACTTAAGTTTAAGTAGGTTGGCAACATTGATATTAAATACAGTGTAAGCTATCTTTAAACAATCAATCAACACAAGCTAGTATGTTCTAGAATCTGTCAATATGTCAAAACTGTGTCAGTGGTGTCATCTTTAGTTACACGGTGTGAATTGGGTCCAATGTTCAGTAAGTCAAATTAAAAATAGATGAATGAATCGGTCAGTGTGACGTAGAACATCGACTGCGTCGGTCGTCGGTTGTCGGTCGTTGGTCGTAGGTTGTCGGCATTGATTCAATAGACTAGTTTTAGGATTTTGAAAATTTATTAATGAGTATTGCTTTCAATAAACAGGAGTATCATATTATCATTAATAAATTGAAATAACCAATACTAACTTAGATGTTGATTTTACGGGCACTAAATTGTTGTAGAACATTTTAAAATTTATTCTAGATAGAATTGTATTTTTATTATATTTTTAGTTTTATTTATTTAACGTCAGCATATTTCCGATGCTGAATCCTATCATCTCTTGTCCAACAGTGTCGTAATAAAATTGAGTTTAGAGTTATTTAAATTAGATTTAGAATAATATATTTACACTAGATGTAATTAAAGTCAATTATCTAATACCTTATCCTAAACATAAATGTTACCTTACAATTATGTAATATTTTGCTTAAGTAAAAACTAAAACTTACTTATCTAAACTACTAAGCAAAAACTAAAACTTACTTAAACTAAAATATCAAAGATTTTATTTGGTTATTTTATAGCTATTGTAAAAGCATTTAATCATTAAAAAGAACTTCATAATAATCGATACTTCTCAAAACGGTGTTCTTAAAAAGTTTTATCCTAGAAGTGTATCCTAATGCACAAAATGGTATTTTTTAAATTGTGCAAAAATTTATTTTTCATATAGCTGCAAAATAGTTATATATTAGGTAATCTTACGTAACAAGTAATTTTTGGTATGTTAGATAAACCTAAAATGCACCTAACTGTATTTAGCAAATAATATTAAAATTGTTAAAATAGCTCAATTTAAAATAATTGAAAAACAAAACCATATATTAAATGACGTTTTCTTTAAATGAATAACTGAGAACTGCTGACTATGATTACAATATTTCACCTACGCGCGTAATTCTAAAGAAACCTAAAATAAAACGTCGAATAACCTTACAAAAATACGGTCATTACACCGGTGTAATGGTGGGATCTTAATTTTTTGTAGGCTACGTCATGTTTTCCTATATGTTTAAGTAAAAAAGTAGAAATTTTTGTCACTTTATATATTAATTCGTCTTTGTGTTTTCATCTCTTCTAGCAAATAATATGAACATAAACCTTTTATGCAATAAGTTAAAGGGATAACATATAGATAAATCCATATTATTTTTAGATAATATCAACCTTTATACGATATGTGTTAAAATTTCGTGACATTCCGATCATTAGTTTATGACTAACGGTGGTACTATCGAAAAATCATATGGGTTTATCAATAGTGCTGCCTTCTATATGTCATCCTACGAACTAATTGAGTGATGTGATATAAATTATTAAATTATCATTAATAGTGTACGTATATATATATATATATATATATATATATATATATATATATATATATATATATATATATATATATATATATATATATATATAATTCTGTAGAATTTTGTTTGAATTCGAGGCATGACTATGTAGAATTCTATTTTTGATTTGAGAAGTCCGAAGCATTTCTGTTTGGACGGGGCAATCTGCCAAGTATTTACGAGAGGTGTATTTATATCAAAATGCCATTAATATCTACAATATCTGTTACATATGTTAGTCCAGTTTATTCACTGATTGGAAAACTACAGTTCCTTGATAAATATACTTTGTGTTGTTATGTATTTGAAGCTTTAAATCTTGAAAATAAAAAGTTATGGCTCGTTTTGTAATAATAAATTGTTTTAATACGAGTATATATATTATTAAAATCGCTATGCACTATTGAATATCCTGAGATCTTGTTCTTATTTGGCATAGTAATTGAATACAGTGCTGCTAACTTATGGGAAAAGAATTAGCGACCCATTACAAACTTTTGTTACTTTTTGAACATATATCGTATTAATTATACAATGAAAATAATCAATTTGAGGAAGCAATAACTAAATGTAGATCTGGAAAGGATAAATTTTATATAGAAATAGGTATTGTCAAGGAATTAGTTATAAGACATGTATTGTACAAATGTGTGGTGTATTTGTCTGATACAGAAGAACTTTTGTGCGTCCCCTCTTAAAGAAAATTAAAAAAACAAGAAAGGAAATAGAAATTCATATTCATCAATTAAAGTTTCAACGAACAGTTGAACCTTAGACTGATAATATAAAGTTATAATAGAATAGACTGCAAGCTTATCGTAAATGACCTTCAATCTTTTAAACCCCTACACGAAATCATTGTACCTAGTCACAATTAAACAACTGTAGGCCACTACATCTTTTGTAAGCTTCGTGAGCGGCCCTTCAGTTAAATCTTTTCTTGGTTTTTGTAATGAAAAGTATTATCTAAATACTGTAATAATTGGAGAGCAGAATAGAGTAGCACAGAACAAACAACTCTATCATCATTAATGCATAAGTAGCAACACCTAACAATCGATTGATTCTTATCATATGCATATCGTAAAATTATATATACGCAATCTAGTATTACCTGTTGTAGGTGGAAAACCTTTTTCAGGAAATATATTCGATATAAATCCGAATTTAAAAACCGATTTTTTCAATATTAATGTATTTTATTTGAAAATGTCCTTTTGATCCGTTTTCAAATAAGCGTATAAGTAATATATGTATTTACGAGTATTATTTAAAAATAAATGTACTATATACGTTCTGAAACATGAAAGGGAATATGGATTTAGGAAAATCTTTGAGCATTCAAAGAAAATATTGAAAAATAAAATCTATAATATGAATATATGTATAATAGGTACATATTTATATCCACAAATCCTTATGAGAATTTTTTATACATATGACAATATGTATAAAAACTGGATTAATAAAACTCGAAAAGGTCACAACAGGATTTAGCAGGATCTTGATTATGTGGCGGAGCTTTTGTGTTGAAAACTAGAAAAGCGGAGCTTAATGGAGCTTTTAAACTTAACATAATTATCTAATATATAATCATTTTTGACCTAATTACTAAAGTATAATCTATTTACTGCACATTTTTAATTAACGGTAGTCTTATCGAGAATTTCACATCGTCTTGATCAGAGGTGGTAATTAATTAAAAGAAAAGGTCACAAAACGTAAGACAAATAATAGAAAATGTAATCAAATAATGTCTAGTTGATTCCACAGGTAGAAAATTGTCTTGCAATGCAAATTTAGCAAGTCACAAGCTAATTTCAAGATCAATTTTCCACTTTTCATATAGAAATTGTCTTGCAATACAAGTTTTATATTTACTAGCTTATCACAAGCTAATTCATAGGTTTATTTTATACTTGGGTTATCATTTTTTTAAATTTAATTTTAGTTTCAAGATATTCTAATTACAATGGTAATCTATTCTATATAACACCTTTTCCATTATTTCTTTTTTTATTAATTTAATTAATCTGGTGAATTGTGTCTTGATTTTTTTGTGTTCTAAATACAATAAGTTTAACAGGTTATTAAATTTTTTAGGACCATTGGTATGTTTTTGTATAAACCTACCAATATCTTTGTGGCCTATGCTCTTCGTTATATTGGTTTTTAATTATTCATATATGTGGTATAATGGTCATCCGAGTTAATATTTGAACAAATATTTGAACTTTGTTTCTGTGATAAATTAATAATATTTTGGACCGCCGTTTGTCCATCATAGTTTTACGAACATTACTACTTTGAACATAGTCACGTAATACATAACACTGCAAGCCGAGATAACATCCACACTACTTTTCTTAACTTGCATAATTTATTTAAACGAAATGTCATTTTAATATGCAACTTATTTTATATTTTTGAAGAATATTTTCAAACCTTTTAAAATTCTTTCTTTTTAACATTTTTTTACTTCTGATACTGGCCCTATCACCGACGACTTCCGCCTATTTTTTGCAGATTTTATGGTGTTATTATTTCGTATATGTGAACGACACCACTGCCTAATAAGTGAATGATATTTACGAGGTCTAATATGAAATGAATTAGTTTTTTTTTTATATATATAGTTTCTCGGGCTTCCTAGGCACGTAGCCTTTTATCGCCCCTAATATTGTTCTAATTCTTCTTATACGTTATATACAGACAACAAGAATGATCTATTCATGGCTACTGCAGTTATAAATTTCGGTTTCTCTATTAAAAAGGCGGTGTTAACAGGAAGCGTCTGCGAAGGCTGTAGCACCGCCCTTTGGAGTCCATTTCTTGCCATTGCTGTATTTTTACATTGCCACAGAATGTGGTGAATTAAACATTTAACAACAATCAACGTCAGAAAATATAGCTGGAATAAATATGTCTGGAATCAAGCATCAACGTTCATGGCCAATGTGACTTCATCTGTTGGTTTATTATTAAAAGGTTCCCTTTTGAAGTTGATGCCTAAAACTACACCGTTGAATATTATTAATAGATTATTACCTTATTACATCTTGGAGAATACATCTTCCAATTAATTATGGAAAACAATTTCAAGTTGCCCATCTTCTTGACGCAATTTTGCAATATATTAAAGATTTTTTGTTGTTCGATTGATGTTTTCTTAAAGTGTGTTTATTGCTCTAACATTTCCACATAAAAACTAGTCTAAACATCATCAAATCCATTGTTTGTAATTGAATTGTTTTTAAAATTACAAAAGTAGCGTCACTAAAATCACTGTTTTTTTTATTTTGTAATAATATGCCACGTTACAATAAGTATTAACAACTTATGGTAAAAATGAAAATTAACCTAGATAAGAAACAGTCGTACAGTGACGGCTATATCTATGAATGGCAATTAAAAACGTTGTGGTAGCTTTATCACACTGTCTTTTTAGTCTTTTAAAGTCAGACGTATCTAGTAAATTTACAGCTAGATAGTTTGGATGATTGTTTAGTCGCTACTGGTATCTTTGGCTGAATTTGTTAATTTCTTCTTTTACAGTTTTAATGCTGAAGTTATGGTTGATGAATATGTTGCTTATGAACCACGGGATATCCATAATCTTTCTACTAGTTCTTTATATCACTAAAATTACTGTAATTTATAAACAAATGGTCGGAACTAACTTTATAAAATTTTGAAGCATATTTTTTGAAGGTTGGTACAATCTATCTAAAAATCATATGAATTTGTCAACAGAGATGACATCTATATGTCACCTTACGAACTTATTGAGTTATGTGATACACTCATTGCAAAAACAAGAAAACTTTACATCACTGTGTAATTAATATATTAATGTTGTACCAGTGAGGATGCTCCTTTATGTAATATTATGCATTATTTCAATTTCTTTAAAAGTTTTAGATATTATGCAGCTGTTGATAAAATAATTACTAATTAATTAATATGATTAAAAACTTTGGTATTTATTACATGGAAGAGTAGTTTAATTACTTTTAGATTATTACATAATGGAATGAAACTAATTTAGTTATTATGTTATTAAAAACTATCGTTAAAAATTTCATTTTGAACGTCATTCAAAATAAACTTTCTTAACATAACTTTTATAAAATTTTATTTCTTACAATAAAACTTTACTGGAAGTAATCATCGCGAGAAATAAGAAAAGACTGAAGACTTAAGTTATTTGGTGGGGTAGTTAGGAGATAATGTTCTCAAGGTTGGTACTCATTAGTAACTGTAGTTATTCTACTACTTTAAAACTATGAGTAGATGACGTAGAACTGTGAATTGCCTTAAGGGGTTAGGTCACCCTCAACTCAGGCTTAGAAGAACAGGTACAAAATGATTATATTTTTTTATATGTATTTTTTTATTATAAATAAATACTATATATAGTTGTGAATATATTTTCATAACACATTATTAAAAAAATGTAAAAAGCGGAGCATATAAACTGTTCCGTGAAACACGTTTGCCGGGAAGCTCGCCGATGGTCGTCATTGTAGCATCTTTAGGAAATTTTCTTTTAAACAAATATATTATGTATCGAGTAGCATAGGTAAAAATTAATTTATTTTTGGCCAAATGACAGATATTTAACAAAGTAGGTAATTAAAAAATGAAATCGATATTGTATAGTAGATATGGTGCGTCTTTAAATTGATGGATACACCACATTAAACATTTTGCAGTCACTTTGCCATCATATTGAAGATGCGTATGATTTTTTTGTCATGAAAGAGTTCATTTACAGTTCAGTTTCTCACAGTAGTTCATATGAAATGTCTATTTTATTGGCTGCAAATGGCAAAACCACTTCACCTATCGGAATACAAATGAAGATAAAGTTAATGCGAACCATAATTGAAGTGTAATAATGGTAAAAACAGTACACTTCACCAAATTGTTTATTGGAACTCTCTAAATTATAGCCTTTACATGAAGCATACCATCCATATTACAACAACATATTTAATTTCAATTAACTGATCGCACAGAATAAATTCTTCTAGTAACATCCAGATGAAGATTTGTGTTGCTTCATAGTTCCCACCCCCTACAAGAATCTATCATGCAACCCCTTCTACATAAATAGAGCGAAACATTTAATGTAACGAATAAACAAAAATATTAGATACACTATACATTTAGAGGAAGTAAATTTTATATTACAAGGGTTTGGTATTAGCCCCAAAGGACTACCCTTTATTTATTGATTAACCAAGGTTGAGTGCTTTACAACTTTGTAGAATCAGCTCCTTCCTTTTATGTTTTCTTTTCTTATTATTTTTATATTCTTTAACAGTATTTCTGTTTTAACAGCATATAACCACTGAAAATTTAAGAAATCGTAGTGCGTACCGGCTGTGTCTTATCTGGGAGCATCAATGCGTATTCCTGTACGAATGGGTAGAGCGAATATATCACAGCGAAAATATTCGTGATCACAGGGCAGAATTTTGGAATTATTACACGAACACTAATATTTTCCTTATAGTAACGAAAGTACGTATATTCGATTTAATTATTTGTATACGAATACGCATCTGTAACCCCGGAATAAAACTTGACTTGAGAATAAAACTTAAAACCGAAATTTATTTCAAACTTATACATCTTCATTACATCTCGCTAAATATAAAACGTAAACTCATGTATTATTTAACGTAATATTTTATACTTACCGTTACGTTTTTTTATTTACCAGAACCAAAATATCAAACAATTTTATAGAGTGTCATTAAATAAATATGCTGTAAAAATATTTTACTAATGTATTAGTTTAATATGAATTATAAGTATTAGTTTAACATAATCTTGCATAATAAGTTTTATTAACGTCAGAAAATATAAATTTATGTCAAAAGATACCTTTTGTTATGTAATCTTATATTATATTAAACTAAAATAAGATGTAAAAGGTAAACATTTTTATGTTAAATAAACTTTACATATACCT
This sequence comes from Panorpa germanica, assembly GCA_963678705.1. Lineage (NCBI taxonomy): Eukaryota > Metazoa > Arthropoda > Insecta > Mecoptera > Panorpidae > Panorpa > Panorpa germanica. Next base: position 8,774,755 of record OY783206.1, on the reverse strand, counting down.
AACATGCGTTTAGCGGGATATTGATCTACATCACTTTTAAGCCTCATTGCAACTCACAGTTTTGATATTTAAATTACTGTTTTTATCTAATATTTTTATCTAGATTTCAGGTTTTCAGAATAGGCATTCCGAGTCACATTCGTGTTTTAATTTGATTTTAATTTTGTGTTTAGTATTATAAATTTTGACAATTCGACAGTTGGATAAAATTGAATGTGGAATAATTAAAATTGCTATTTTGAATAATAATTAGTAATAGAAATTGTTTTATTTCTTTATTTTTAACATTAAACTTCTTTTAAATATAAATTCCACTGCATTTTGACAGATTGTCACATTTTGGAGGTTATAATATAATATAGTTTTTCTTAATTTAATATTTTTAATATAAAGTATTGGACCTTGTAAGGTTCTAAAAAAACTAAGAAAACTTAAAAAATAAATTTAATTAAAAATGGTACTGTGAATGACTACGCGTATTGCCATATGCTTAACAATTTAAATTAAATATAAAATTAAATTAAAACAGTGAGTGGGAATGATCTTTAGCTAATGTAATTTTTATGTGAAAACTTAAAACTGTTACCAAAAATTCAGTTTATCGAAAGCATGTTTTTCTCCCAATTAATAATATTATTAGATTTAATAATTACATTTAATATACTAAAAGCCTGATTAGTTTCACTACAAAAACTCAATAATACTGTTTTTTTTTTACTTTTTGAATAAAATATTTTAAGTTTAATTTCAGCGTAGTAATTTTTATACACTTTTATTATTTCTATTTCTAAAGACAGTTCATTGATTCACTTTTTCTTCTTTCATATTGCAAAATTGTGAATTCGCCATATTTCCCCACTTAATATTTTCAAATACGTCGTGAATTTCATTCCGCGAGGATCATATCAATTTTTAGAAAGTCACACCGTGGTTATTGCCTCCTACCTGTCCACAAATAACCTCGCTAACAGCGCTGCGATCGTACAGATTGTGAACTACAAGATGATATATTTAAAGATATCATCAACTATACTTTAGAGTATAATTTTATTTTAAACGACGCGACGCGACGGTACGCTACGTTACGTGGCGCTACTAGCCAGATAGTAGAATCCGCAAGTAAATATTTTTGCTGAAAATAGTGTTTTCTGAAAAATGTATAACTTTTTCTCTGACGTCATGTGTCATGAATTGGACTTGTGCAATATTCATATTAATATTAATAATGTTAATATTTTCTTCTTTTTTTTAAATAACTATGACAATTTATACTCTATTAACCTAATGATATTAAATTGTTTTTTAATAAATAATTTTATTAGCCAATGTTAACAAATTCATTATTTCAATTCATGACGCACAACGTCAGAGAGAATGTAACAAAATAAGGCCTTTACACTCTACCCAGAATGCAAATGGAAATCTTTGACGTAATTTACGATAATTACACCATTTTTTTAATAGTATAAATTTGAATTGCTTTATATTTACTCGGAATAAGCCATAAAATATTTAATTTCCTGTTTGAGTCCATAAAACATGATATATTTCCGTTTAATTTACATATATATATATGATTAATCTCAGATTCAAACCCATACGGTATATTTATTATTAACTTTTGTATGGGACTGTATATACAATCCGCAAATAGACCAAGTACGACATTGGCATTTGCTCAGTTCGTGGTTATAACGTACAAATCACTTTAAATTGTCGACGTGGGTTCTAGAATGGCCACCTAGGCTGTAGGCGTAGTGATATTACATTATCTTGAGATATTTTTTGTCATTCATTGTTACTAGGAAGTATGACTCTTCTTACATGATATGCATTTTTTCACTGTCTTATTTTTAAACTTGTAAAAATTTGAAAAGCAAGCATTGAAAAATGTTCGAGTTGGTTGCCTTACATTTACAAAATGCAACACTTCTTACACCTTATATTTGTTTGCAATCTATGAATTGAATGAACCTTGACCTAATTTCTATGAAATTGCGTTATATATTGATAAAGTTGGCTATCAAAAGTTCAAATGTATAATTATCTATTAATAATTCGCTATATTTTAGGAGATATTTACAAATAAAGTAATTATGAAGAAAAAAATCTGCATGTGATGTCACAGCCGATGATTTGCCATCTCTTTTATACAACAGAGATACATAAGAGTCTCATTTAGTATAACAGCTGCATTGTGAACTCCATCAAGTTTTATATTATGATTGTTGTGAACAAAGAAACATAATTTCGATTACTTATTTCTTATGTGACGTCATGTGCAGAACTACCGCAAGCAGCAAAACTGATATTAAAATTTCCGTCAATTTTTGTGCATTTAAACAAATAGATACGTCAATATACATACTATAACTTATATTTCAATCAAAACTGAGTTCACAAACGTTAAGGGTCATGATTTAGTATTATCACATACTTCGTATGCATTTATATCAATAAACTAGTCTTGATCTGTTTAGAAAACTAGAAAGAAAGTAAAAAAGAAAGATGAATGACCATTGTGTTATTTTGGGTTAACAAAAAAGTGTTGACGAAAATTGAAATATAAAACTAGGATTTGACATCCTTTAAATCTGTTTTTCAACCCTTGAAATAGCAAACTATTAAACATCCTGACCTTTGATCCTAAAACTTTGCAGAACAACTTTATATTTATTACCGCTGTACAGTTATTTCCCCTCAGCTACTATTTACAAAACTTATGTGGATTTTCTTTAAAAGTTTACAGCTCGTCTGAAAGATATATCTTATTCCATTCCCCCTGTGCACTAGTTTGTGTTTAATAAAAAAAACTACCGCCACATGTGATTTGAAATTGTAAATAGTTTTGAATGCGCAATGCTAGATGTATAGCCACTGAAAGAAGTGTAGGATTTACGCAACATTTGAGTAAGGTAATTATTTAGAGGGAAAAATTTATGAGTCGCCAAATTCTAATGTACTTATTCAATCATTCACTAAGTTTAGTCTTACTTCAAATTTAATTGTATCTAGTTATAGTTTGTTGAGTTATACGCCCTCTTATATTGCAAAGCCTGGGGTAGCAGCCAGCAGCACTTATTTTCACGCTCTGAAATGCCCAAATTAGAGATAAATGTTATATAGCGGGTAGTTGAATATTTGTAGAAGTGGTGATCTTTAAGATCACGTAGATTTTTATTCATGGTGCTAATAACTGTACAGATTATCCATTTCAAAGAAATAACCAGAAAAAATCATTGTCCGAAATTGGGATTCGAGCCACAGATTTTTAAGATTGTACGTTACTGCTCTACTAGTTGTTCATTTTTCGGTTACTTTCAAATTTCGATATGTACTTAAAATTTATAGATATATATGTTTGTCGTTCTCAGTTTTCATCACAAATCTAGGTCCTAGTCCCAGATCTACAGACTTTAATATTATACACGGTGTCCAGAAAGGGTATCGGGTATTTGTAAGTTCAATGAAACAAAAATTATTTGTATGCAATAAAAAAGTTTATTGTTTATTATTAGCATATGAATTGGAGAATTATTTGGAAAAGATGACGTTATCCAAATGATGACCGTTACGTTGCTGGCACTCTTCTAAACGGAAACGAAGATTGGCGATAACACGTTGACACATAGCTATCGATATTGCTGCCATTTCTGACCTGATGTTTTGCTTTAACTGGGTTAGATTCGTCGGATTGTTTTGATAAACCTTACTTTTAAGGTATCCCCATGCAAAATAGTCAAGCGGGCTAAGGTCGGGGCTTCTGGGAGGCCAGTTGATGTTACCCCTTCGCGAAATGACTTTATTAGGGAATAACTCGTTAACAACTTCCATTGAGTTATTTGAGGTATGGCAAGTGGCCCCATCTTGCTGGAACCACGTTCTTGAGTTGAAACCTGCAAACTCCTGCAACTCTGGGACCAAAAAATTTCGCCTCCTAGGTCTTTAGTTAACGTTGTAAGCATGCTATGTCATTGTTGAATGTAACTTATCTTCTGCAACCCATTGAATGCATGGCTCTAGTGTGGCCCCCTTAAGGCTCCTAATAAAAACGTTATATAAATTTTATAAAGGAGTGTCTAGACTATCTCATATTAAAATTTGAGCCTCCTAGGTCTTTATTGTACCTTACAGTTAACGTTGTTAACTTTGAATCACCATTACGATAATACGCTCGTACGCAAAATGCGCGATGCATCCCCGAGTACTGTTCCATCGTGACTAAAACTCCACAGAATGGCGGACGCCACGAACCCCTCCCCGCACCCTTTAGACGCCCCGTTTCGAATATGGCGCGAAAACAAATACCCGATACCCTTTCTGGACACCCTGTAGTTCAAGTTACGAGTTTCGGCGGTAACTTATGCTTAAAACAAGCAGTGCCGCATACATCTACGAAACAATGAAAGAGCACTGTCTCACTAAATTGTTTATATTTTATATGGTATAAGAACGTATGATATAAAATCACAATCATATCGTAGATTTATTTATACGGCTCTTATGAACTCTTTTAAGCTCATCTCTCATAATTTGTACTACAACTTGTAAGTTACATGTTTTGGAAATTCCCGCATTTCTTGAACTACATATTTTTTCTCTATTTCTCCAAAACCGTGATATACTATTTTCTTAAAATACGAGATCTACTTGACCGATGTAACGGTGTTTGAGAACCACTGCAACAAAGGAATAAAAACATGGGAATACTCACAAAGCGATTGTTGATAACAAGAGCTCTCTGTTCAGGTATCGATTCTGCAGAGAGCTTTCTCTTTGATTTAAGAAAATAGATAAACTAACAAAGCTTATAATGTTCAAGTTACGATGTTAGTTATAAGTGTAAACGAACAGATTCTGTGCAGCTGTTAGAGTGGTAGTAGGTTTTAGGCGTTTGCACATATTCTTGGTTTAGAGTATTTTATCAAGGTAAATTATTTCATGTAGGTTTCCGTGAACGTTGGGAAGGAAACATATATTTCATATTTGTCAGGATGGATTTAAATTACTACACCATCTTGAACGCTTTAAACGCTGCGGTTTATGTAGATCGATTTCCAATTATGCATCATGCGTAACATTTCGTAATTCATACATTCTCTTCTTGGCTGACTTATTTAAATCAGCCAAGGTTGAAGAATGTAATGCATAACGGCAAAAATGTGAAATAAATTAGACGTTAAACTAACGAATTTTTAACTGTTAAACAACGGTTAAACGATAGAAAGGGGTACAGATGTACGAGTACTCGTATAGTATTTTCAACATATTATACAATAAAGTGTTGAGAAAAAATTCATTATATTTACAACTTTAAAAACACCATGTGCAATAAATATCATTGAATCTGTTTGAACAGAATTATATCCTTTAGAATTTATTGATAAAATACAAGTAAAAAGCATTTAGAAAAGTAACTGCTTTATTCGCCTTACATTTCTAAAATGCAATACTTCTTACACATAAAAATCAACTTGAGATAAATTTATTGACTGATAGATAAATACACAGCAAACGGACCGATTTATTTACCCCTGTGTTACTCGGAACGTTTATATTTGCTCTTCTTGCTCAAGAGATTCTTGTTCAGTTCTTGCAAGTTAGTGTTCTCATTCTATAATATTTTATGCAAGTATAAAACATTAAGTTTGCTTATTTGAGATGCTAACTATTACCGGTGGTTTATTACTTTTTATTGCCATTTATTATGGTGTCATGGACGCATATGTATGGGCCACACTAGTGCTTAATAACTTTATGATTATGTAATCATTTCATCTTTGATAACAACTAAGGCCAGAAAATAGAGTGATAATCCGAGAATCGATTCCGTAGACACATTAGTTTCATGTCAAGCATGAATGCTCCCGGCCACTGTGCCGCATATACAAATGTACAGTCTTTTTTAATTCAAGGTATATTATTTGGTGTTATTGAAGTTGCTTGCATATTTTATGCAGGCACTTAAACATTGATAGAATTTGATTTTGGCATCCTCGTAATCTATTTTAACACTCATAATTTTGTAGTATTTATATACGTTACGTACGTATCTATTATTGTATTTTTTCTTATAGGTCATTAGAATAATATACACACACACACACACACATATATATATATATATATATATATATATATATATATATATATATATATATATATGTATATACATTTATATACTTAGTTTTTTACTTATATTAACCATTCAACGTTTACTTTCTTATTTTCCTTTTGCATTTTCCACACAACGCTACTTAAAAAAACACACAACGGCACTTCACTTTGATAAATTGACAGATAGAATTTTTTATATATTTTCCCCGTTCTAAGAATAATGGACAATTTTCTTTTATCCTTTCTATATATATTTCTATTACAGAAGAAAGCTTTCACTTTTTTAAATTAGTGTAATGCAAAACATATATATTTTACTTTAATTATAAAACGAATTCAAATATTTGATATTTCAGAAGTGGGATTTCTTGTTTGTTTATTATCAAATAATTTGTAATGGATATGTATAGTAATTAATATCTCACTTAATTACTTGAATTCAATTATAAATCCTTAGACCAGATTATATTTTATGAGTTTGGTTGTTATCAAATAAAATTGATAATGTACATACATAATCATAAACTTATTAGGCAGCAGTGTAGCCCACACATACAACACAACGATATCATAAATACTGTCAACATAGTACGAGTTATATACCGATATCCTTCGCAATACCCGAAAATACAATTTACTTATTCCAAGAAATAGATTGTTAATGAATTGAGTTTTGTGAGCAATAGTGTCTTATACAATTAACAGAAATAAAATGGCGACAAATGCCTTGAGATTGATGTTTCACCCTAATAGATGACATTTGATACCAGCAGACGGTTCCGTTCCGTCAGTATCGAGTTATATTAATGGACTTATTTCACTGTGAGAAACTTTTTATATCACTCAATATTTCTTTTATTGAAATGAAATAAAAACACTTAGGTCTAGAAGAAGTGATATTTAATACAACATATTGGATATTTGATACTTTTGTTTTATTATATACCAGTGAAAATACCCAGTGTCGTCCGGATTTATTTATCCCAAATACTGTGCAACCTACCCAGTAAATAATTTGGTAAAGTGTTCTGTTTTGTGACGTTTCCATCACGATTGCACTTCAATTATAGTTCGTATCAACTTTACCTTCATTTGTATAGCGACAGTTGGAGTGTTTCACCATTTGTAGCCGATAAAATAGACATTTTATATGAACGACTGTGAGAAATTGAAATCTTTCATGACAAAAAAATCATACGCGTCTTTAATATGATGACAAAGTGACTCCAAAATGTTTACTGGGTTGCTTAACGAGCACCTCTCATAACCAGTAATTCGTATAAAAAAGTGTCCTGTTTTGTGACGTTTCTATCTCTATTGCACTTCAATTATAGTTCGTATCAACTTTATCTTCATTTGTATTCCGACAGTTGCGAGTGTTTCGCCATTTGTTGCCGATAAAATAGATATTTTATATGAACGACTGTGAGAAATTGAACTCTTTCATGACAAAAAAATCATACGCGTCTTTAATATGATGACAAAGTGACTCCAAAATGTTTACTGGGTTGCTTAACGAGCACCTCTCATAACCAGTAATTCGTATAAAAAAGTGTCCTGTTTTGTGACGTTTCTATCTCTATTGCACTTCAATTATAGTTCGTATCAACTTTATCTTCATTTGTATTCCGACAGTTGCGAGTGTTTCGCCATTTGTTGCCGATAAAATAGATATCTTATATGAACGACTGTGAGAAATTGAACTCTTTCATGACAAAAAAATCATACGCGTCTTTAATATGATGACAAAGTGACTCCAAAATGTTTACTGGGTTGCTTAACGAGCACCTCTCATAACCAGTAATTCGTATAAAAAAGTGTCCTGTTTTGTGACGTTTCTATCTCTATTGCACTTCAATTATAGTTTGCATCAACTTTATCTTCATTTGTAGTTGATAAAATAGACATTTCATATGAACAACTGTACAAAGGACAAAGCAATCATATGCATCTTCAATATGATGACAAAGTAACCCTAAAAGGTTTACTGAGGCATTTCTACCAAATTCTGAAGCGACGGCAAAAACTAATTTTTCCAGACAATGTTCTAGTAAAAAGGAATTAGGTACGTGTATGTGTTCTAAATATAAATTGTAAATTAATTATTTGACTTTTTTTATGTTTTCTACGAAGCGAATTCTCAGGTTCGTTTATTCCACGAAGACACTCCAAACACTGTATATATAATTTTCTTTGAATAAAATTTAGAGTATTTTTTGAACGAATTATCGTATTTAACATTAATTTGTATGGGAAAAACTGTTTCGCTTGACGAGTAAGATTTTGGAACGATTCAGTTCGCTAAGCGAAGTTCCACTGTAATATTGTAGCAGATACGTTTAGATCTACAATGCTACGTCACATTATAAAGTAATTATTATCTCAAGTATATCATTAACATTTACTGCATTTGACCCCGTCAAAGCTAATTGCATGTGCAGAGAGATCTCCAGGTTTATATGGGTGCTGGTAGTGCGGTGGGATGGGAGGGATAGGAGTGAGGGGCGCATTAGTGATACATGACACTTGTATTATAGTGCAATTATGCTCGTAGTTTAATTACTACTATCACGTTGTCAGCTTGGGTATCTCTAGATATTTGGTGATAACCTTATTAATTGCTTTATTAATATCACTATCTTAATGACGTCACTGCTGAAAGATATATTTCTACAATTGGATTTGTGTCTTGATCACAGAAATATGAAACGTTTTGTCATATCTATTGTAAATTACCTGAACGACTGAAACTAATAAATTAGTAAAAGATTTTAAGTGTATTTAATGATAATTATGTTAACCTTCAACTAATGTAACGTTAGGATAAAAAAAATTATACTAAATAATACATAAAATATTAGTGAGTCCCGCTTACATAAAATTTCACATATATTTAAGGTTATATCTATGTTTTGTGTTTAGCGGGTATACTATTTGTGTTTTACATAAAAATAATAATTTAGAAATTGAGTAGTGGAACTTAAACTTGACAGATGTTAGATGTGTTGCTTTTCTCGAACTTATCGTCTTACTGATCGTTGGTTAAGAGCACAAACTACAACCCGAACCCGAAGACACAACAATCTTGCTTGTTAATAACCTAATAGCTTGTCTAATGTATGTAGTAATTATCACTAATAAAAAAACCTATTTTAGTCGAGGTTATCTGTCGTTAGAAAGAATTCAACTTTGCATTTTAGGTAGTTGAGAGTTCAGTGATGGATGACTCATGCTAAAAGCAGTAAACATTTTGGAGTCACTTTGACATCATATTGAAGATGCGTCATGATTTTTTTGTCATTAAAGAGTTCATTTATAGTTCAGTTTCTCACATTTTTCATATAAAATGTCTACTTTATCGGCTACAGATGGCGAAATTACTCCACCTGTCGGAATACAAATGAAGATAAAGTTGATGCGAACTATAATTGAAGTGAAATAGTGATAGAAACGTCACTAAATAGGGCACTTCACCAAATTGTTTACTGGGTGTGAAAGCCTTATAAATCTACGATTCTATGATGAATTTTATTTTATTCGTTGCTATACATCATTATAAAAAACTGAGTCACATAGTGCTTTTTCATTGTATGATTACAACTTATATTATAAGTTATATTACAACTTCTTTTAAGCATGAGTCACCGCCGAACTCTAGTAATTTGAACTATAGCAATTTTTGTCATGTAGGAGAACCAATCCCTAATTTAAATTTAAATTTCAGGAGAGTGAGGCAACCCTATTTGGTCATCATCTTAGAATAAGGAATTTCCTTTAAGAAAATAACTGCCCCGATTGTTTTTGAGGATATAAATTGAAATAGTAATTTCTTTAGTTGATAAATTAATTTATAACGTTGTTATTAACCCTGACCACATTCTGTGGCAATGTAAAAATACAGCAATGGCAATAAATAGACTCCAACGGGCGGTGCTACAGACTTTGCAGACGCTTCCTGTTAACACAGCCTTCTTGATTGAGAAACCGAAATTTATAACAGCAGTAGCCATGAATAGATCATTCTTGTTATTGGGATACAAAGTATAAGAAGAAGCAGAATATATTAGGGGCGATAAAAAGCTACGTGCCTAGGAAGCCCGAGAAACTATATTAAAAAAAAAAACGTTGTTATTATTAATGTACGTAATCCATTACGGGCACACACACATACGTATAACATTTTTCAACTTTGTGCGTAGGCATATTAACACTTCATTTAAAATTTTCTAACAATACATTGTCAGCCAAGAAGACATTGAGATAGTTGGCAGGTGGCAGCAGTGGGCTCAGCCAAATAATTGTCAAATTCAAGACATATTAATATGTACATATTTCTTTTGAACCGACTCATAAAAGTTTTTATGCTCGTAATGTCAGAATGAGAATGTTATAATATTCACCTCCTACCTTTTATCTGTTCAAGTAGAATCTGATTGTAATCCCAAGTAGTTGGTTGAGTATTGTTCTTTCTAAGTTGTTTTCTTTAAGTTACTTTTGTTTGATGATCGGACCACTAGCTAGAGATCCGAGGCCCCTCGAAGGGGGCTCTTATTTGAGGTTAACCTTTATCCTTGTATTGATCTGAAATAAAATAAAAAATACATTAGTTGTTTTACTGATTCTTGGTCATTTAAGATTCGCTTTTTAAATGAAAGTTTTTTAGGTACATAAATAATTTTAAAAATAAAATCAGTTCAACGAATTTAAATACAATTGTATGCCAAAGGAGTTAGTTATTGTATAATAAAGTAACATCCAATGTTTTTTTTACATCAGGTAACACTTTTTTATTTTCACTTTTACTTAAAACAATATATATATATATATATATTTTTTTATTTGGCTTTGGCTTATTCAACCTTCTTGCCGATTTAAAATACATAGATATTACAAACCCTTTTAATGTTAAATATCAATTTTGTTTTCTGTTACAAACTCGATGACTCTTTTGGTACTTTTTTCTGATGTTAATAAATACAACACATTTACTGGAAAAAACACTTCACTTTTTAGATCTCGCATTAATTTGTCTATTTGATTTTTAATAAGTTTACATTCTAAAATCATATGATCTATTGTGCCTTCCTCTCTAAAAACAATATATACATTTATAAACATTTGTAATACATACTTTATAGTTTATAAATACGAAAATGGGTATTTAAAATAAAGAGATTAAATTAGTTTCATTGATAAAGTCAATAACGTCTGAAACAATTTGTTGTGACGCCACACACAATTTCCCGCAGCGTCTTTTTATTTTAGAAAATTATTGTGAAACATGTTAAAATTGTGAGACTGAAAACTATGAGATTTGACGGCTCTCGACTTTTAGAGTCTGAAAACCATTAATAATCCGTACCTTGATTAGCTAACTTTTTTGAAAGACTATGAACGAAGTAGTATGCCATTTATACCCGCTAAACACAGTTACGTATATTCTTCTTATATTTAATTTATTTAACGTCGGCCTATATCTAATGCTAAGTCCTATCATCGATGACCTCGTATTATATTAGCTGTTTTTTGGTGTTCTAGCTTTATATATGTGAACTACACTGCCACCTGATAAGTTTATGATTATGTATGTACACAATCAATTTACCTTGATAAGAACCAAACCCAAAAAATGTATATAAGGGTTATATTATATGTATATTAGGGTAATATTAATTTATACGTACATTTTATTATGGTAATATAATGTAAAATTACATAACTAAAGTTATCTTTTATAATAAATTCATGTTTTCTAACGTTAATGAAGATTTTGTTGTTTTTATGTTTCATATTAAATTAATATATTAGTAAATAACTTTCAGTGTTTTGTACATTTATTTAATAATTAAACTTAAAGTTAAATAAAAATGATTACGTTAATTGATACATAAGTTTATGTTTTGTGCTTAGTGCGGAATAGTATTTTGTTTTTTAATTACTTTTAACACTCTCTTAATAGAATAAACTTAATAAGAAGTATTACAACTACCAGTTCTTCTCTTGTACTCGTACTTATATATTTTATAATGCTTTTCCCAATTCTGGAGCATCTAATGACTCTATATTCCATCTACTGATAGTATACGTATAATTCCAGAGGGATCCTACAACTGCTTTTTCCTGATAGAACAGAGCAAACAGGAAAATAATCGTATTCCTGCTTAACAAGACATTTTCCTGCATATTATTTTCTGGAATGGGGTTATTAATATTTCTAACTTGTAGAAAAGTTTTTACAAACTATAAAGTGCTTTTGATATGAATATGTATTCGTGTACGTGTATATATATACATATATATGTATAGTATATTTATTTATTCATGTTGGCTGCACTGAACTTTGTGAACTAACTTCATACTCAATGTAACGAATAAGAGAGAAGTTGGGCTTGTAACTGTAACAACTTTATTTCTAGATAACAATATTTTTTACTTTGTTAAGTCCACTTACAAAATGATATTCTAAAGAATTGTTGGACTGTAAGTTTTTAGAAGGTTGGTAGTACTTATATTTGTTTAACTTTTAAGAACAGGTTGGCCGAAATATAAAATATTTTAAAAATACTTTTGTACTGTACTGTATATATATAGACATACGTACTTAAAATTTTATATATTTTATTATATAAATAAACGACACGTGGGCGAGAGCATTGGTGCTTAATACTGACTGCTGTGTCTTCAAGTTCGATCTCTGGACCTGAGTCATATTTTCTGGGTTTGGTTGTTACTAATTTAAATTTATTGTACACATATAATCATAAACTTATTAGATAATGTTGCAGTAGATATATATAAGGCCGCGACACCATCAGTGATAGGACTTAGCATCGCAAATAGTGGCTATATAATAAGTAAACATGGACCAGGGTGAAATTGACTTATTCACACATAGACATGACAGTCTTTACCGTAAAACTTTACTTAAAACTATTCTTTATTACTAAAAATAATCCTTTTTTCTTTAAATAATAAAAATTAGGTACGAACAACTTATTTGTCAGACTGAAACAAACAGGAAACTTTAATTGTATCTTACAATTACAATTACAATTGTAAGTTACAATTGCCTTGGCAAAATGAATTATATCCGGTCACAATTGACTCGATAGAATCCTGGCAATTGTACTACTATTCTATTGCTTAATCCATCTGCTAATGACTACTCTTAAGAGTGTAAAATCATATTTAAAATTGTAGCTGAATTACACATTTTTTATCTGTAAAATAGTTTTTCGGAAATTAGCACTCCTTAGCCTTTCTTAATTCACGATACCTTGAACTTCCCGATAACTTGAGCTCCTAAGATCACAATGGAATGTTAATCCCGTTTGATCTCTGGGCGGTCATATTGCACCACATTAGTTATTGATGTACTAAGCTCAGTTAATTAAAATATATTAGTGTGCCTATTAAGTATGTGATGACATACACTCACAATATATATTACATACATATACTCGTACTTGAATATAAGTCTTATGTAATGCATCAACATTTTCATATTGCATGATGTATTTTTTGGCACCTTAATTCCAAGTATAAGAGTATAAATTACCAGCTTAACTAGAACATAAGTTTTAAATATCTTTTTATTGCTAAAGACTTCTCGAATGTATATAAATAAAATGTAATTTGTAACTACATCAATCTATTTGTTATTAAGAGTTAATAGTACTTGAATTTATATTAAGTGTAATACGTGTTGCTTACAGTAGGCGCTTTTCAGATATTATTTATGATGAATTTATTTCTTAGCGCAGATTAGATGGAAAACTTTACTAACTGTACTAGCAAGAGTGGGATCGTCTACATAATAGTTTACATTAATCAATGGTTATATAACACTGCTTACATTTTGGTGTTTTGCAATTGTTAACAGGTAAAGATAATAATTTTATGTTTCTGCGATATAAGTTTGCTTTAATTAAACGTTTACCAATTGAAGAATTTGGAAATACAGTGATGATTATACTGTTTTGGAAAGTGGGTACATTTATATCAATAACTATGTGTACACTGTTAAAAATGTTCTTAATTTTAATATAATTTTAATTGACAAATGCGTATTAAAACTAAGAACCGGTTATCAATTTTTTTTAAGATCAATTTTGGTCTCTTTTTGTTAAACGATTCTATAAAAATGCACTGTATATATTATGAAAATTAATATTCTGGGACCTGATTTTTTTAAATACCTGGTTTTGAAGTATGCTTTAGAACTGTTCTAAAATTTATACAGTTGTACCTTTCACGATCTAATTGTCTGATCGATATGAAACTTGCAGAGAATATTCGCAGTAAACACATATATCTATATTATGAAACAGTACGAAATATGAATATAGTCCAAATCACGATAGTTCGGTAGCGACTTTTGTTTAAAAGAAGTTATAAGAGCGGTATAAATCTATAATACGATAATTAATTTTATCTTATTCGTTTTTATGTACATTATATATTGTTATATTGGCAGTTTATACCCCAGTACTTGTTTTAAGTATGAGTCGCCACCGAACTCTCGTAACTTGACCTATAGTAAGTTTTTTCTTCCAAGTTTATTTAAATTTTGAAAATTCCCTTTGATGTAGGTGAGCTACGTTAATACTAATAACAAATTTTATTATTTCTGATCCTTCCACGTAACTGTTCGATTTAATTAGGGAATCGAACCTGAACGCATTACAGCGCACCTTAACCCTCTATACCACAACACAGGCGCCAGGATAATTAGATACGTTTCTGATAATAACTTGTAGTTTTTATTTATTACACCTGTTAGAAATTTGATAACGTGACAAGAAATCTATTTTCATATATATATTTGTCACTTTTTTAATACATAGAAACGAATCCACATATACAGATGTACACTAACACACATTTGTTCATTCTGACGTATATCTATAAACACATTAACAACCACATGAAATACCAGTGTTTATCCACTTGATAAAATAAACAAATTCTATAACATCTAATTTTAAAAGTATCCGGTTGTTCTTCAACGTGTGAATGTTTCAAATAAAATAAAAACAAAACAGATTTATGGGAAATGAAGAAGTTCCACTTATTTTAACACATTATTTATATTATATTACTATTAAAAGTCAATTTTCGTTAAAAATAAAACAGTAAATGTCAAAATTTGTTTAAATATTATCTGCTTTTATAAAATGAAGTAAATTGTTTTTATAAAACTTCAAGATGTTTATGTTAACGGGGTGGTTTCTTGTGTGTCTTAATTTAAATTAGATTATCTGTGTTCTGTTGTATTAAGGACCATCTCCACTGTCATATTATGTCTTATTTTACACTCTTTTGAGGAATACTTCTTAATTATCAAAATGTTTATTAAAACATATCTCATATTTTAATATCTGATTTATTTTACAACACATGTAGTATATTAACAATAATCGCTGTCACTTATTTGTTACTCGTAACTTCTTGCTTTCTTCTTCTGTCATAGTTTACTAACTGGCTGTTCAGGCAAGACGATTTCTAAAGGTCAAGTACGGTTTAGTTATATTTTCATAGTTTAATTGTTATCAAGTTGAATTGATTAAGTGAATACATAAACATAAACTTATTAGGCAGCAATGTAGTTTACCTATATGAAGCCGGGACATCACAACTGTCAACACAGTAGTCATAGGTCATCGGTGATAGGACCTAGCATCGGAAACAGGCCTATTACGTTTAGTAAATGAAATACAATCATGGGGTTAAGAAACGTTACTTATGGATGGAAATACAAGTACAGTTACTGTAAATTACCTGGTAATTATATTTATTTCTTACCTGTCTGATTAAATAACACGACAAGATCTTCTAACGCTAGCATAAGATACGACATAAGACTAGACATCTATTAACAGAATCGATTAAGTTTGGCACAAGTAAAAGTTCAAACTAATTTTAGAATGTCAGTGTTTATTATCGTACGCGTATCGAACATTTAAACGATTACTCGATTACTCCTAGAGTACTCGACTCGCGCAGTTCAATGCTACAGAAGTTTTATGTAATATCTAATACTATGAACTGCACTAGGGAATATATTCAAGTACATTTTGTATTTAAGATTTTTATTTTGAAAGTGGACAAGCAGATTTTATTTTAATTTAAAAACTACAATAGAATTGATGATGACAACAGATAAAACGAAATCCGTATCCGTATATAGTTAAACTATAACGAAAGTAACTCAAAATTTGGTAACGGAAATGTTGAAAAAAATTTTTGAAGGAAGTTTTAACACATTGTAAAAACTTTTGTATTCTAATATAAAAGAAATCATCTAGCTATCATAGTATCATGAAGACGTAGAAAATCAATAAGAAGATGAAGAGGTTCTACATAATGAAGAGGAAGAGGAACCAGGGGATGAAAGACAACGAAGTAAGGAAAAGAAGTAAGAAATGAGAATAACGGAAAGACGTTAATTGAGGACGGCAGTTGTGTGCAATGGAAACGGAACGGAATACAGAAAGGAAAAGAAAGGCTAGATCAAACTCAAGTAAGAAAGGAGAAGTAGAGGATGTCGAAAATGAGAAAATAGTAAAAGAAGTAGGGAACTAGGTTAGCAGAAATAATCAAGTGAGGAGATGTTTAAGACGATTGCAAGTACGATGGAAATTAATGTTGTTGTAATTTACCTGGCGAAAACAGGATCATGGCCCTAAGAAGTCCTTCAAATTTTAATAAAAAAAGAGTGATAACAAAAAAAAACTATCATATCCTATTATGAAACATGTTTGATTTTAAATACAATTTAGGAGCTATTTATGTGCACACTCTGTACATAATTTTTACTTCAATTTACATCTAGGAGAAGATATTTTTTATTAAGCTTATATAAATATATCGATTGTTCGCTTCATTAGTGAGTGAGATATGCCAGATAACTAATATAAATGCAAATAAAACATTGACTTGCAACAAAGACTTACATATGGACAAAAGGTCAAAATTGGATTGATGAAATTAGTCAATCAAACAAATATGATTTTAAGAATAAAACTAATTTACTCAACAATTAAAAATGCTTCACTTTCTTTGTCTTATTACGTACTTAGAGCAAAACAACATCGCTGCCCAATATAAAGTGTAATATACATACAAATGGTTCAACTCACAAGTATCCGGCGTTTCCACCATTCAAACATTCAAACCGTACTTTTCAAATTCTTCCTGTTAATAAATACCCTTTAATATACGTCACACACTTAATTCTATAAATTAGCTCCTTGTCCTCGCATCTTCAATACTTACATAATATTTCTATTTAAATTCGAACAATATATCATTAGCATAGATGTACCGCTACGTATCTCCCCCCCCAAGTCGACGTACTCCACTGTACTTTTGTGAGTACCCGTATTAATCTTGACACAATTTAAAATATTTTACGTTAAATTAACACTGTTGTACACAATTATAAATGACATTTGAATTTAATCACACTTATGTATATGACAATAGAATCATTATCACTATCAGATGGATTCAAGATGAATCTAAAGCATCTTAAGACGCTGAGAGCGGTGATGGTGATATGCAGCTCCTTGATTCTTAATTCACCAGACAACTGATTATTTTTAATACTAGTTTTAAGTTGAGTGGATTTTTGCTTGTATTTTCCCTCCCATATGGCTACAGGGTGGACGTAAAGGATAATATTGACTCGTGATTGATGCTGGGGACAAAATAACCTTACCCGCTAAACACAGTTACGTGTATTAACTTATGTTTATTTAATAAAAGTGTTTTACCTAATATAGAACGTTTTGTAACTTATTTTAATGCTTTTTGGAAAAGACAGAACTTTTTTTGAACACCTTTTTGAAGATTATGAAATTTTTAGGAAAGTTCTTAATAGTTATAAAACAAGATCGTTTTGGATTAAATTACGGTAGATCGCCGGTGTAAATTGTTAAGCCGTAAGAATCTATGATATAATGAAACAGCACTGTTTCACTCATTTTGTTGTAATGTATGTAGAAACGGAAAAGATATAGGATTCACTATACTATCGTAGATTTATGAGGATTAACTTTTTAAAGCATGAGTCACCATCGATCTCTAGTAATTTAAGCTATAGTTGGTTTTGTTTATAGCAAAATATTATATGAATATAAGGACACATTTCGGGTTTGGTTTTCCAATTATTAATCCTTGCTTTATTGTTTTAGATGGACTTTTAAGTGGATAAGTGGATTTATTCTTGTGGAATGAGCAAAACTTTAAAGATTATTTTATTTTTATAATGACGGTCTTATCTTCTTTAATATTATAATATTTAGTATTATAAGAGGTAAATAATTTACGGTTAAATATTATGTAAAGTCAAATTACAAGGGTTCGGCGGCGACTTATACTTAAAAAAGATTATAAGAGTGGTATAAATCTATGATATGATAATGAATTTTATCTTATTCGTTTCTAAATACTTTATAGAAAAATAAGTGAGTCACTGCTTTTTAGTTATATCGGCAGTTTATACCCCACAACTTGTTTTAAGTATGAGTCGCCGCCGAACTCTCGTAATTTGAACTATACTCGCCACTGGTACATTATACTTATTAGGCAGTAGTGTAGCGCACAGATATGAGGCTGCAACACTACAAAACTTCCCACCTGTTTTTTTTATTTAGAAGCCTTTTATCGCCCCCAATAATATTCTACTTCTTTCTTTTTTACCTTTATATCCCGACAATAAGAACGATCTATTCTCATCTGCTAGGAGGTCGTCGGTGATTGAACTCAACATTGAAATGACGACGTTAAATAAATTAAGAAAAAAATATTATATATGCAATTACTTTTGGCAAGCAGGCTGATTAAGCTAAAGCCTAATAAAATTAAAAAAAGGCCAATTACTCGTATTTATCAGTTTTATAGCTACTCAGCTAAATAAAATGGCAAAAATTTTCATGAATTTCCTTCTAATTGAATTATTAGCATCATCCTGTATCCTATTCAGCATCTCTGTGGCGAGAAGTGAACACATCACGGCACAGGGTCTATAAATGTATGGACCTGTACATTTGTGTGTTCGTCTTTGTGAATGTTTTTCACACACACACACTCACACATACATATATCCTCTGAACTATTATGTGAATATGAGCTTTCCTCTAGTAAAGATTACGTATTCGATTGGCAGGCGCAGGCAACCTAAGAAATAACTTTCAAATTAATTTTTTATAACTTTTGGTAAAGTTGCATTTGTTAATTTCCTTCTTCTAAAGTTTTTTTTAAAGTGCATTGGCTCTCACGTGACTGTGTGAGCTTTCTTCTGATGGATGAGACTTATATATGAGATAAAACTTTGACTTTCTCACAATGCTATCAAAGTTATATTGTGCGACGTTCTTCTTGAGATGTGATAAAAGTTATATGATAATATAATCAGCGGCGTGGGAGAAAATACAGAAAAGTTATGATGAGAAAAGTCATTCCTTTAGCTAAAATGTGGTCGTGAATTTTAAACAGGTTAGTTAATGATATTGCCGACTGATTGATTTGTTTAAGACCAACCAAATCTGTAATACTTAAAGAAATATAAGATACCAATATAACTTTTTCTCTGACGTCATGAGTCTTGAATTGGAATATTGGAAAACGAAATTGTAGTTGAAATGCATCTCATTACACGAGTTTTAATCTTATAGAACTATAGTTTTAGTTTAGTTGAAAACGAATAGAACGTAAAATTAAAATTTAATAATTATTGCAATATTAATTATGCAAAATGAAATATTTGTAATCAGATGTAATAGATTAGCCTCAAAGATAATTCATACAGGCTTTCCTTCTTAACCCTCGCATCATCATCATACCCCTAAAAAATAGTGTTATGATTTGTTCACATACGAAGGTAAATTTATAGTTCAGTAACTCTTTGAATTTCCCGCTCAACTTCCATCAACTGCCATCTAATAATGGACTACTGTCAAATTTTGAGCAAACTGAGCAAAATTTAGTGGTCACCATAGCAAAAACTCATAAATTGCGCTACGAACTGTTAATTGATTCAGCATATTCTACAGATTTAGCCCTCTGCGACCATTTTCTGTTTGCAAAACCCGAAGAAATGACGGAGCGGTAATAAATTTGGGTCTAACACCTATTTTGAGAGCATAGAGAAAACTTTGTAAGGAAAAAAATTATTTGTAAGGAAAATTGGAAAGTTGCACTCTTATATTTATTGTCTTATCGGATGAAACTACATTTTGTTTAAAAGTAAAACGTATATGGCTTTCAGTGTTTAATATAACGCTGTTCCAATCCGAAGTAAAAATCTGCGGCCCAACATAAACAAAAATAATATAAAACATGTAAAAAAACATCTTATAAATTCTAGATTTAGATCACTTAGATATAGGAGTAGGTATATTTTTTCCGAGCACATAATTTTCAATATCAGATATTCTCGTACTCGTATCACTGAGTACTGATGTAAAAATAACCATTGGACTTGAATGTACTGCACCTGGTTATTTTCTCTGCATGCTCTTTTTTATTCAAAGTCAGAATCCAACAAGTACGAGTGCACATGCCACCTGACCTACACGGATCGGTACACCGCTTAGCCGACGTCGCACTCCGGGCGCCCCGACGCTCGCAGTTTCAAACCACCGAAGTGCGAAGCAACCATTTTGGATAGTAATCACTGATGCAATGTCACGGATTTGTGTTCGCACTAACACAGATGTACTATACTTGTATAACTGTTTGTATGTTTGTACGAATAGATGATGTGTGTGTGTGTGTATGTGTGATGTGACAGACGTCTATTTCTAAGTAGCAGCGTGGAGGTAGTGGTTAATCTAGACACCAACCAACAAGTTAAACTCAGGAGTAGCTAAAAGTAGTTTCACCAATACTTGAGCAGAATAAAATACGGAGTGCTCCATAATAAATTTACACAGAGTTTTTAGAATTTTTTGTTTAGCTGAGATTTAGATTTGCATGGTTGTTTGCCTAGTTCAGAGCGTTGGTACACAGTACGTTTACCATCGATTCTAGAAGTAACTCTACTTAAGGGGTTATATACAGTTATTAGATCCAAAAAAGCGATTTTTTAAGAATTTTTCCTGAGAAGACTTTTATATATATTAATGTAAAAAATTGGACACATAATATGGTAATTTTTAACTGTATTTTAACATTTTTATATTTGTAAAAATAATAACCTTAAAGCTGCAATAGCTGATCTCCCTGAGCTCCACTCAAAAAAGGCATCTTGCGGTGACCGCTATATCTCTGAACAGAATCTTCTAAAATGAAAAAATCAATCGGATTTTTTTAAAGTAATGTATAATCTAGTAATCAATTTAAGGAATAAGCAAAACATTTTTTTTTTACAAAATGGCGGCATATCAAAAAAATATACTTAAGAAACTTGTGGTAAAATTTGAGACTGATCTTAAAATCTTGGTCACGGACTATAAAAACACAGTTTTCAGAAAAACGCATTTAAAGTTTCAAAAGCACTATACATACATAGAGTACATAGAGTAAAAGACAAAATTTTTCAGCTTACATATTGCTTTGCTTGAATGGTATTTTTTCCAATAAAGAAATGCTTTATCAACTCGTGAAATTCAGATTGTTCTATTGTTTTAAACACATGGTAGGGAGGGGTAGTGGTCCGAAGCGGTGTGACGTCACATGCAGTCTAAAATATATAATTTTTAGTGTAGTGTAGCTAAAAAAAAGTTCCTGAAAAAAAAACGGTTCTTTCTTCTGAGAATAGTAAAATATATGAAAAATAATTTATTAAATTAAATGTATGACATCACACCAAGGTCAAGGAGGAAGGGGTCCGCAACATGTGACAAGAACGGGAGAGGGGGTCTATATTGCAGTATATTTGTGTGACGGAATTTATTGATGACCCCTAAGAAGGCTGGCAAATTATGAATAACATATTGTAATGTAGTGTAGGGTAATGTATGTCAAATATAATTTTACATTCATTTGGCTTAATCCTAGTTCAATCAATAGAAAAGAATACTGAACAAATGGGATAAGGAGATACAACAGCAGGAGAGAATGGGAAAAATAGAAAAAAGTAACTACAATAAAAGATATAAAAGGTTATGGGAAAATAATGTGCCTCAGTACCTTATAGAAAAAGACATAAAACACATAAGAAGAACAGCAAGGTTTAGATTGGGAAATGAGGAAAAAGGAAACAGATACTGGGAAAAGAGTGAGGAAAGAAAGTGTAGAATGTGCGGAGCGGAGGACGAAACACTGGAGCACATTAAGTTTGAGTGTAAGGAAAAAGTAGCGAGCGAAAGGAATATCGGCCAGCTATTAAAGGGAGGCAGTGAAAGAAAGAGGTGGATGGCGGAAATAGTAAGAAGGAAAGAAAAAACAGGAGAATAAATAAGATGGTGGAGAATAATGTAAATTTAATTGTAATTTGAAGTATATGTATTAAGAATGTAGATTGTAAAGCCGAAAGGCGAACAATAAACAATAAATAATATATAATACTGAACAAATGCGTAAATATGCAATACGTGTGTACAAATCCAGTTTCGAGAACCTAAACCCCTACTCTATAATTAATCTATTTTGTAAAAGTAAGACCAATGGAAAAAATAAGAGCACCGATGCTCTAACTCTTATAAAGAAGACATCTTAAAATATAAAATGATGAAATTCTTTTACAAATTAGTCTTAGTCTTCACAATTAAACAAATGTCGTACCGTTAATTTATTACTTACCGATATAATAATTTATTTGTCATTATGTCTTCTTCATTAGTGGTTTCAGTAATTTAAATAATTCGCAACACAAATTACAGAGTACCTAGCCCAACTGGCATCTCCACCACCCCTCCCATTCTCTCTATCTTCCACGCGAATAGATCTACGTACAATAAAGCATTCATTAGTCACCTGACTGTTCCCTGGCCCCATAGATGGTACGGTGCACGGTGCGTTTACCATAGAGCTGTAACTTGTAATTCAACTATGTACCACTGAACCGAAATTGTCGAGCTTGAATAAGTTCGGTCTTCTTATTATTTAGTATTAACATCTGTACTTAAACACTAAATCAGAAAAGTCAGATAAAAGGGAATAAAATAAATGGGGATGTATTTTAGGTGGTAAATCGAGTGAGGGCTGTTTATCAACTTCAAGGATTATTTTAACATTGAGTTAACGGTACGTACGGTTCACATTATTCGTGTTTTGGCATAATTTATGTTTATTTTGTCACAATACATTCAAATTTGACTTAATACATTGTAATTATAGATGTACGAGTGAGTATATTAGAATGTTGTACTCGTGTATTCAAATTGTTCTGCGAAATTCATTCACGTGTTCACAGTTAACTACACGCTGTTACGATCTAAATTCGTTTTCAGGTCTGTGTAATCATTTCCAATAGGGATTCAAACAAGGACACAGTAGGTTAATTCAATTTAATTCATACCTGCGTAACTATTGTAGCTGTTAAATATATAGCTTTTAGATAGAGAATCAATAAATTTATTTACCTGGCATTGGTAACTTTAAGCAGTATTATAACTCATATTCTGTGTTATTTTTATTTGCAATTTTTTTATAAATTATAAAATAAACCTTATGTGTTTCATCCAGGATCACTAAACTTTTAAAGTCTGCGAAAGACAATTAGTTATTATTTAAAGTATATACAGGATTTATTTTGCATTTAATATATTTAATTTGTTTATTTCTATGAATATATTGAATTTAATAATCTTTTATTAAAGCGAGACTTTATTCAGTTTACAGTTTATATTTCCATAATTTTTAATATTTTTTAATAATTTATTATGTAAATATTTTCACAAATGTATATTGTATTAAATGATAATAAAAAGAAATAGATACAAGATTGTACCAAAAAAAATGTTCTTTATGTACTAATTTTTCTGAATGTCATGGTGGGCTAACTCGTTAAAACTTAAGACCAATGACTTAAGGAGTTTCAAAAATCATTACCGAAGTTAAGGAGCTTCAAGTCACTGACTTATCAAATAATCCTCGTATTTTGCTCTTGTAAAATAAACCTCAGACCATAATTAAAACTTAAAAAAAAAATTCTAACTGACAATCCAAATCCAAATGAAACAATAATAGTCATGATAGGTATCAAATCAAAATTTCTTAAGTACTATAAGTGCATTGATTTGTGTATACCACTAGTTCCTGTTCTGCATATTGTATTCTTCATTGAAATTATTTTCCCCTAGTATTTTACGTAGCACTCCGGTTTTAGTTTGAGGTCCCCTGGTCTAGACAATCTAGATTCTAGAATATTAGACGATCTTAAATGTTATTCAATACTAATCTTAATAACGTTTAATTTTGTAGACGATAAATAATGAAACCTATGAATCTTTGATAGATTTACCCCGTACATAAGGTTGATTTAATATCAAATGATATTCGTTTTATCCTACACAAGCAAACGAAGCTGAACCATTGGTCTTATGAGGAGTAAAGGTAAAATTATTGTAAAATATACTCTTTCATATACTTGGCATGAGGTTAATCTTAATCTTAAAGTTAGATCATTATATTCGGTCTTACAATAAGAGCGGTTACGTTATGGATGTTTCTACAAGAGCAAACATTTTTTCCTCGTAAGTTTCTTTCACAGTGTGGCTCTAGTCTAAGAAATTTCTTTTATAGTATAAGTTAAGTAACATGTCCGACAGTTTAGAACAAACTTAAACACCTAATTTTGTCTTAATTTTAGTCCATTAATCATCAGATTCTATTTTACGTCCGAAGTAAGTATACCTTTAAAAATGTTTTTACTAAAATGAAACTTTGAAGTATATAACATTAAGATCTGCGTATATTCCTAAATTTAAATAATGATTTCACTCATTAATGAGTCAGTACTGGTCAATTTTGTTTTGGAAGACCAACTTAATGTAGAGACTAATTGCTCTTTTCCTAATTAGTTTATTCATGAACACCCTGTACCCATCAAGTGAGTGGCTTCTAAAACTTTTATCGATGTGGTTTCGTTTAATGAATGTCAGACTGTTAGTTAACATTTCTTGCATATTTTCAAACGGTTAATTTTAGATTTTTATGGCTCTCCTTCAATCTTTTAATAATTTCAACATTTTTCATTTTCG
The DNA here is from genome assembly GCA_963678705.1 of Panorpa germanica. Lineage (NCBI taxonomy): Eukaryota > Metazoa > Arthropoda > Insecta > Mecoptera > Panorpidae > Panorpa > Panorpa germanica. Next base: position 8,749,487 of record OY783206.1, on the reverse strand, counting down.
CTTTTCAGTTTTTCAAGGTGACTAACAATATATTTCGTAAAATATACGTCTTGTAATAATGTATTATTTCTTACATAATAGTTTGTTTTTATGGCATTTATTTTAACTAATCACAGTTGTTTAAATAAATCATTTTTACTATGATGTGTGAATTTTCTTAATATACACTTGTTAAACACAGCAACTTATATTTAAGTTTTGTCTACATTGTAAAGAAAATTGGAAGAAAACAACTTTAGATGCCTCTTTCTTGGACTAATGCTGCACTACGAAGAAGAATACCGCGGAAATAAATTCGTAATTCTGTAATACATTGAATCATATAAATTCTGCTAACTTAAAAGTCACATTTTTATTATTATTATCTCTGTTTTACTCTTTTTCGTAGTGCAACTCTAGCTTAAAAAAGAGTTGTTTAAAGCAATTTTTTGATAAATTTTTTTTACATTGTACCATAAGTAAAGTTTCCTGTTACGTAAACGATTTTACCTATTATACAATTTACCTAATATGCATTTTGTGATTTACGTTACTGCATTTTCCAATAATAAATTTACCATTTTGCGCTGTAACATATTCATTAGGGTACTTAAGAACACCTTTTTAAGAATTATAGAATCTTAAGTAGTTCTTTTGGGGATTAATGGCTTTTAGAGAAGCTAGAAAATAGAAAATGTAGGATCTTTTATTTTAAATATTACTAGGTTTTGTTTAAGCAAAATAAAACACGGATAACATTCATGCTTTGTGGGTACAAAGAGACAATGAAATCTAATGGCGTGTTCTTTTCATAAAATAGTTGCTCTCATTTTATCTTCTTTTTGATTTACCGGTACGATATTCTTATCAATAAAACACGATTAGATTCACAAGACAACAATCATGTTGCAATGAAACTCAAAAATAAAGTTTGAAAAAAAAAGAGCAAAACGAGAGCAATAGTTTTTGTTGAAAAGATCATAAATACCATCAGACCGGGTTTCAACACAGTTTCAGACTATTTTAAAATATAAACAGTTACATTTTAATCAGTATTTTGCTTATTTTTAAACTTTAAATTCAGAATACTAAAATTCTTGATAAAGTTTCTAATTATAAAACAAAAAAGAAAATGAGCACACTGATATAGTTAGTAATATTCTTTAATTTAAATAATTTAAGTATCATCTTTGTAGTTTTCATATTAAAACAACAAAATGTAAAATATCTGGGTGACATCTGTACTTTTGGCTAATTTGCTAAATATACAAGAGTTTTATTGGGAAGATCACCGTAGTTTAACGACAGCGACCAGAGACTAGACAGTTTTATATTCATTGAATATTTATGTTATGACTAAGCCATCTGTATATACTCGTACTATAAAATCATCATCGTCGTATATTAAGCCAAGAGTCAGGTGCTACTTTTTTCTAATCAACATACAGATACTACTACAGGCCTAAATACTTTTACATATACTTAATGTTCTAGAATATAAATACATTGAAAAATATTTATTTCAAATGGGTTTGTGAACCATGACTTAATTTCTATAAAACTGTGCAATATATTGATTTACCAGTCACCATAACCTCAAATGTTTAATTATTTTTTTTATAACTCGTTATATTTTAGGAGATATTTACAATTAAAATAGTTATTCTTTTCACTTTAATTATTAAAAGGACCCAACGTTATAGAAAATTCCAATGCATTGTACGCCACATCCGACGATATGTCAGGACCTTTATAAAACAGAGACACATAGGAGTGTGTGTTTGGGCGAATGTAGTGCCCGGGTATTTCACCGTAAATAGTCAGCAAGTCTTTGAAGTTCGTGAACTCAATATGAATTTAAACGTATATTTATTTCATACAAAATTACACATTGGGGTCGTAAATCCCAACAGAATTACACAATTAAACACTTATCCTAATAATTATTAATAATGAATGTATATAAATGTATATGAATGTCTTAATGTATATATTTTAATGTTAAATTGTACTGTTATTTTAATACTTGTTATCTCGGTGAGAGCTGGTTTAAAAAAGGGTGATTTGAGTACAATACATTTAACACTTAAAATAGAAAAGAGTGGGGATGAACCCATAATACAATTTGCGGCGGACATATTGAACGGAAATAGGTAATAAAATTATTGGTAACAAGACAAGTAAGTCTGGTTTTACACATCACACATCAAAATGTTCAGGCGGCACTCACTAAAGTACATTTACACTTTTGCCTTAAAAACATGTAAAATTAAGTTATATTATAATTCTATTTTGATGCATGTTTTTGTCCAGTGTGTGTAAACTTAAGTTACTACTAACAGCTGAGTTATGTATCCCATGAAATATTACATTACGAAGGTTGCGAACTAGGAATTAATCACTGAATTAATTATTTCTTCTCTGACGTACTATGCTTCGTTAAAACATTTGGCAAAACTGAAATTCAAACTTTATATAGCTAACAAAATAAAAAAATCAATGTACATATATTAAAATGTATTTTAATGAAAAAATGACTCCTACAAAAAGATTTGACAACCTAAATGTCATTGCAATAACATGGCGGCCGAGTGGGTTGACGGATTACTGTCAGTTTGACGTACTTTCAGGTTCGATATCCAAACGAGCGCTGCTTGTTAAATAGATTATAGTATTGACTCATTTAATTGATTATAGATGTTTATTAGACAGAACACCCTATGATGCTTCGACACCATAAAAACTACTGCAGTAGTATGTATTACATTGTGTATCTCTATTTACCGCATATTTAATAATTAAATGGAACCCGCTTGTACACCTTTTACATTTCAGTTGCAATGCCAAAAGTAAAGTTTAAATTTTCCATGGTTTTTAAATATTTACATGTAAAAATAAACAGTTTAAAAATAACATAGTAGTTACATAATTGTAAAAAATAAAATAAATATGCAATAATTTAAACGTTTTTTTGAAATAAAACTCAAAATGTATTTATTTTTAAATTTTAATATATATTTTTTTATTTATTTTAAGAGAAGTAAAAAAATGATTCATATTTTTAACGTTGACATTTCTAAAAATATACTCATTATACATTATGCTAAAATAAACGAAAACGTAGGAGCTGGTTTGAGTGAATTATGCGCCCATCGTACAGCTCTGACGTAGGCAGGAGGAGAGAGAGGAGGTTGTAGGCAGAGGAGAAGGCTGATCTGTACTACGCTGTGAACACAAATACGTGAATATACGTACGTTATTAGGAATCCGTAAACAATAATCGTTTAACTTGTACCAATCATGTCTATTAATGTATGGAAAGATTTCTTATTTGTTGTACATAGTAATGGTACACGTCCACACGTCCGCACGGCACACATCGTATGGAGAGTAAGCAATTGTATTGTAACCATTTGATACGAAGAATTTAACAAAAAATGTATAAGCAAAACAAAATGTTATATGTGTAACACAGTCATCTGGGTGGCCGCGGTAGTTAGGTCGTAGCTCTAACACATGCTTGGCTTCGGGTTCGATTTCCGGAGACGGAATAAATTTATTCTTCACCAAATGATAAACAAATCTACAAAACACACAATTATTATATTACAATTAATGCGAGGTATAATTTAGCTATTGAAATCACAGCAGCAACATAATAAAGAGAAAATGTGTTATGAATATATATATATATATATAATATGTGTTGTGAATGAAAAAGCTGTATTACTATGGTATAGTTTATTCAATAATCCACTAAATTTCAATATTTATTTTTGTTTAAACCTTTTTCGTTATAAAAGTTACAGCAAAAAGTTATTTATAAAAGTTGTATATTCATATATGATCCATAATGTGAAAATAATATCCTGTATATGTATTGCATATACATGAAATGAATATATATGAAAATACATACTATGTATTTGCATCAATGTTTAAATATACCTTTGCATTTGCACATACAGTGTAGGTTTTACATCACAACAGCATATACATAGGATATGCAATATACATGAATGTATATACCTTGAATATAGTATTTATATAAAAAAAACTACAATTATTTTTATCATTGCGGCGGAATGGATTTCTATAAGTAATAATAAAATTTAAAAGCTCAATAAAATACTAAATGGTAAATGTATATAATGAAAAGGAAAACAATAAAGAGTTCCGTTTGTTCAAATGAAAATAACTTTCCTTTATTTATTTTTCCTATAGTCGACTTCAAAATTTTACCCGAGAAAAATTTAAAACGCTTTTCATTATAAACAGAGCACAGAGCATTGTTGTATTTGTCGAGTTATATTTTATATTTTAATCACTTTTTTTATTTTGCACTTGGCTACCCATAATTATAGCTTATGGCTAGATCTCACGCTAGATGAGACAATCATTAAACTTTCTAACCTAAATAAAGAATTTTACGATTATTTTTAATGATTTTCATTTTAAATATACTTTACAAACTTAGTTTATAACAGTGAGTGTACTTTATATTTGCAATATTTTAATTGTAATTTTCCTTCTCATTTATTTTTAATTGGTTTTGCACGTTTTCTGTATATAAAGTAAGGCTTTGCTTACTAGAACTCTCTTGGAAAAAAGATACATTTATCTCTTTCTGGTTCATTAGCTACTAATTTGGAAAATAATTACGAGTAAATATTCTGTTAGGTCTATAATAAAATGGAATGTAGGAAATATATATTTTGTTGATATTTTAAAATACTTATTGAGTAATACATTTGTTATTGGAAGATATTTCAAAATAATTAATGAGGTATTCTATAATATTTTGTTGGGCTGAATCGTTTCTATGTCTCTTCTACAGTGGCGGATCTAACAGCAGGCGGATCAAATGCCCTGGGGCCCCGAACTGCGAAATGATCGATGCTGTAAGATTTTATTTATATAAATAATATTAATTCAATAATCTGTTATGTAAAAAATGTCATTTTTGAAAAACACCAGACTGCTGCGTCTTCGGGTTTGGTCCCTTAACGAGCCCTTTACATAATCATAAATTTATTAAGCAATTGTATAGAATACATAAGTCCTCGACATCATAAGAACTGCCAACATAGTAGGAAGTTATAGATGATACAACTTAGCACTGGAAATATACTAACGTTAAATAAATATTAAGAAATATGGTTTATATAATATAGGGGCTTTCTACAAGAGTTATCATTTTATAGATGTTTCAACATCAGCGGTCATTTTAAATCAAAAGAAAGATGCAATACTTCGGTGACATTTGACAGATATTGTGTTTCATTACTAACTTCAGAGTTTGTACTTTCGATTAAAATTAAAATATCATCGCTTTTCACGGAAATATTGTGTTTATCTATTGATTTAAAATGTTCGCTCTTGTTGAAACACCTTATACTAAACAAAAATAATTAAATTCCATATAACCAGTATGTTTAAAGTTTTGTTATTACTAACAAAAGTTCATAAACTACGTGGTTAGGGGTGGGAGGGGAAGGCGGTTGTTGGTTATTAGAGTAAATTTACGTAATTTTCTTCATTTACTTTATTTGGCACAATAAATAGACCTTTTTTAGCTCTTTTTTTTGAAACACCAAAACCTTTTTCGAACTTCGTTCCACCCCGAGAATGGAGCAGTTCCAAAGTACATTAAAGCATTATTTGCAGTATATAAAAAAACGGTGGCCTCTTAATCTATTTTATTTCGCTATTCTAATCCGCGTCTGTTCATCAAATAAAATACTTCACTATCTCATATCTAGTTCAGGGTTATTGAGAATTTGGCGTAGTACACGGAACATTCTTCACGGTTTGCATAACTAACATATGAATTTCGCAATGTAAATAATCATATCATTTTCGTTACGTAAACTGCATCTAGATGTCAGTCAGATCGCTGCAAGCAGTAACTTTGCAGAGTGACTGACTGAACTGCGCCCATTAACTTTATTTATATGACATTTTGATAGCATGTACATTACTTTAAACTTAATAAAGATGTCATTTTAGACAACAAATTAGAAATACAGCAACTTTACAGAAACATGAGGGGGAAGGGTATTCTTTGATAAGCACAGACCATGCAATTGCAAGCGTTATGTAAATTTTATCGAAACTTTATTCATATGCACAGCCAAAGATAAATATTATGTAAATCATAACGTTAAGTCTGGTACAGACTAGTGCGACTTCAACATGCGATATTCACTAAATCTACTAAACCCATAAGATTATATTATTTTCTTTGTTAGATCCTGCTCTGCCATGGTAAAATTCTTTGTAGACTACAACAAATATATTATTTGCTTTGCAAGGTGTATAAATAAGTATCCTGACTCTTTTGTGAACTCAACCCTGAATGCAAAAAATTAATCTGACTTTTTTACTCAATGTATTAGTTTTTCTCTAAGCACAAAAAACTGGTTGAATGAATTTGTACAAATTACAAAAGATGCCGAGTTATTAAATATGGAAGTGTTGAACAGCTTCACATGTTTAAGTTGTACTAGTGTACCCGATCTATTACTTGTTAAAGTTTATAAAACCAAAGGAAATTTGAATTCTACTAAACCTGAGCCATTACTGTACCTCTTTCACGTTGATCAGATGCTATCTAGCTATATTCACTGTGTCTGCATATAAATGACGTATCAATAAGAACTGACTGTTTTATATTCACCGCTACTTTACAAAAGTAGGACTTTAAAATTTGAAATTTGACGTGTATATTCTAGAGACACAGGAAAATGATTATCAAATGCTATAGAGTACATGAACGCATAAAAATCGTGAGAATTTACTGTCAAAATAACTTCATCGTAGTCTATAACGTCTATATAAATTTATGTGATTACTCGAAACTTTGTCATTACTACCGCTGACATGAAGTTACAAAAGAATGGATTACTCAAGCTAGAAATGAGATAAAAAGCCGCACAATAGATTATTTTGTAGGTAATTTAACAAACTTTATTGTGATGTATCAATCACTATTTTTACGTAAGTACATAAATTCATTTTTGGACCTTATCCTACAATTCTACGGTGCCTATAAATTTGAGAAATATTCCTGTTATTTAATATGTTATAGGAAAAACAAAACGGTTACCTAGCAACAACATTTTGTGTGTTCTTAATATCTCATTATACATACACATATTTAAATGAATCCTTTATCTTTTATTTTGTTTTGTTTTGCAACTATGTCCTTAAATAACATTTTTTTTAAGATGCCATGTAGTTCACGTTCGAATACTTGGCATACCGCCATTTTGTAATGTAAATTTGTCCTCCATATTATCTCTATAACTACGTAACTATTTATTTACGATTTTCTCCATAAAATTGATAGTAAACTTTTTCAAAAACGATAAAAATAATAATAATATATAATGTATATTCTCTTTGCTACAACCAAAGCCTTTTAACATCGAGGACAAAAAATAAAATTCAATATTATGTGTCACACATTTTATAATATTTCTCCTATAATAAAATAGATGTTTTTATGGCATCTTCTTGTCAGTAAAAACTATAAAAGACTGTTACTCGTTGCCAGGAGACTTCAAAAATTAATGAGCAGTATCAACACATTCCAATAGATGAAGTGAAAGGCATAGGAGGGTAGTTTGACAATTCATTGACTCTATTTTTGAAAAAGCGTTTTATTTCTCAAAAAATGATATTTTTTTAAGGCAAACAAACGCTTCATTTATTAAAAGTGTCTCCTTTAAGCACGATACATTTAGTCCAGCGTTTTTTCAATTTTTTTATTGCTTCCAAATAATAGGTATTGTCAAAGACCTCAAAATAGGTTTTATCGTTTCAGTGATGTCTCTTTGTTAGAGTCAAATCTCTTACCGCTCAGCCATTTCTTTAGGTTTGAAAACAGGGAATAGTTGCATGGGGCTAAATCTTGAGACTATGCTGGATGGGGTAGCAATTATTAGCCCAATTTATGGATTTTCTGTCATGGTGACTACATTGGCATTTGCGACACTCATCGTGCGGATAGCTTTTCCATTTCCAAATATTAATGTGAAATGTGATGTACACGCTCACTTGAGATCCCAACAGCCTCAGCCTCAGCCACCCCACTCACTTTCATTCTCCGATCTTCCAATATCATTCCATAGATTGAATCGACTATTTCTGGTTTCATTTGTGCTGGTACGACCACAACGTAACTCAGTAAACCACTTCTTTACCATTGAAATTGATGGTACAGGGCTGGGTACTATCACTTAGAGTAAAATTCTTTGACATGGAATATACCGTTTTTGGTGACTCCTTTTGGAATATTATGTCTTCTACGAACTAAAATTCTCGGCGACTCTTTCACCCTTCGTTCTCTTCATATGTTGAGCCTTTCCTTGGTTTTGGTTATGGTTTTTTTTTACACAAAAAGTAATGCTTCATCAGCAGACGAAATTGACCTTTTTCCATTTTCGTTAAAATTCACGAGGTTGTCTGCTTTCAATGGCTATCAAACACAAATTAAATAACACAGCTTGATCGAAATTTGATAGTAGTCTAATAATAGATGGCACTTGGCGGAAGCAGTATTGCATTTAAAGCTACTGTTCGGGAAATTGAAAACTCACTGACTTATGAAACTGGCTTCGTGTGAATATATACATTTCTATTGTTCCTTTGAACTTTCATACAGACAAATAATTCTGGTAAACAAATTCCGGCTCACGTTTACAGAAAATAGGATAAACCAATGATTTTCGTTTTCGCGATACATATTTCATATTTTCAAGTATTTTTGAAAATAAAGTATGCTCAAATCGTAGCGCCTGAAGCGTCTGTTATTTAGTCTGCTTTGTCAATAATATAAAAGGAACATCTCTAACATACATTTTATTATTTTTGCTGTAATTTGGCTTTTGTATATTTTAAATCCTTTGTATTTTCGTTTTCGTTTTTGCTGTTGTTGAATAAATTACACAACAAATTACACTCTGACGACGAGCTGCGTCGAGCTACGTTGAGCGGAAGCATTCAAAGTGTGGATAATAAAACAATACCTCCAGGGGTTTTCATTTTTCTCCAATTATTATTTTATTGGCGAAAGAAACGAATATATAATATTACAGGGTTGTTAGAATAGTTACTTATTATTATTTTAAACTAGAAAGATAACTACCTTCAAAACGCAAAGGAAACTAATGTATTATTTTTTTCTCAATGTTACGTATAGTTATTTACCGAAATTCAACATTAGAGATTTAAAAAAGACGTTAAAAATCTTCTACTAATATTCTTAATAATACTTAATAGTTTAACTGTAACATTATATAATCTTGCATAAATAGTTTTGTTATTTTGAGAAAATGTAAAGATTACTTTTGTTATGTAACTTTACATAAAGTTTTTTGTATTTTATTTACTTAATGTCGGCATATTTCCGTTGTTAAATCCTATCACCGACGACCTGCTACTATATATGCAGTATTTATGGTAACGTGGCCTCATATACTTATGTGAACAACACCGCTGTCCAATAAGTTTAAGATCATGTATGTACATAATCAATTAAACTTGATAACAAGCTAACCCAGATGATATAACACTGGTCCGAGGTTCGAACTCATCAAGCATCAATGCACCCTCTCTCATCGCCCAATCTCGCCCACTGTGCCGTCAATCTTATATTATATAACCTAAATATGTGATGTAATTTTTTTTAATAAATATACCTTAAATATATGTAACTGTGTTAGACGGGATACATTTCGAATAATCAAAACGTATGCTGTAGACATAGGCAGCGGTGTTGTTCATATGTCCATCTTGGGTGCGTTCCACTTGCTTGTGAGCGTTGAAAGAATAAGGATTGCGATAGTTGATTAAATAGGTCTGTAGCAAAAACTATATCTACAAACAAAATAAATTGTTCATAAAAGAAATATATTCTCAATGATAATGAACATTGTTTATTTATTAAGTTAGGTTATGGTATGAGGAAAAGTTTATAAATGGCCGTCAAATGTGAATTAAAAATAATTTTATTAAGCTTAGTTAACATAATTATATAATAAAATAAAATATAGACTCATATAAAGTAATTTTTTCTGTCATCGTCATCTTTAAGTTTTGCGTTCTGTTTAAACATTGCGCTGAAATATTCAAAAACGACCACTACGGCCCAACTCTTCAGATGGGTCGTTGTGAGCTTGGCGTGAGCGAAATTAATGATGTTATTAGTGACGTTTTCGAATATTTTAGACGTTGTGAACGCTTAGGGGAACGCACCCCTTGTGTATCAAGCTTCGAAATCAGTGGCATTGCGAAACATTTCCGTTTTGTATTTAACTAAAAAACTGTTATATTTTTTTAGAAAACAGAATCAGTACTTGAACTGCTTCTTTTAAAATCGTTTTAAATTTTATTTTCAACAGTCTTTTTTGAAACACAACAAAATTTCTTTCAATTACTAATGTAAATAAAGACAATTTTTATGAACAAAGACAAAACATTTTCGTTTAAAAAAAAACAATACAATTACATTTTTATTTTGTAATTACTTTATTTGTGTTTTGACTGTTTCCTTTTGTTCATAAAAACCAGGTCGTAAAACAATAGCAATTTCCTATTTTCAAAGTTATTTTATATTAAAACCATTGAAGTAAACACTGGGGGCGTATAAAAACAAATAATCTCTTCGTTTGGTACTGTTGTTCAGCTATTTCGTAATGCCGGATGTGCGATCCCTGTGCGTTCGATGAACCGAACCCAAAACCCAATAAAACCAATCAAATGGTAATAACGATTGACATTATATATACGTACTGAAAGCTGTATTGTGTGAGGTAGCCAACAGCCTCATTTTGATCTTCACTGCTCTAGTTTAATTCATGCAATACGAGTACATTAAGCTGCTGCATAAGTAGCATAAATATTATTTATATCTAGATAGCTTAAAGCGCTCTAGATCCACTCTAACACATTAGTCAGCTGTGCATAAATTTGGAGGATTATAATTGTTCCTTACAGCGTTATTTTCCACATTTCCAGGCTTTGTGGCAACCGCAGATATGAGTACCAGGCACTTATCCTTACTTGGCTACGACTGCAATACACTCACTCGTACATGATTAAAATTTCAAATGATATGTAAAATAATGTTTGCTTATTAATTATTTAAAATATGCGGATTTACTTCAGTTTCCAGCAGATTTATTCTATCTGCTTGTGATCTAAGAACGTGATAGAATAATAGGACAAGAAGACGTACTAGGCGAGAGTGACGCATTAGTTAGATCTCCAGATCAGACTTATATGTCCTGGGTTTGGTTGTTGTATTGTATTGAATATTTTTTTATTTCAGAATTTGAGGCGATTTCAACGACAAGGTCATGTTCGCCTGAAGTTAATTTATTTTAGTTAAATTTGGTTTATTAAGTTTATTTCAGTTAGTTAGTTAGGAATTCGAGCACTTTTTGAATGTCTTCTGGATTGTCTGAAACGATGTCCTTTAATTCAACACTGATGTTGTGTTTTGTTCTTTGCGTTTGATATTGTGGGCAGGTTATTAGTAGATGAAGGACTGCTATTTGCGTCTGACGGTTGCTGCGCTGAGGAACTGTTGTTTCACTCATTAAGTGTTGATGCGTCAATCTCGTATGTCCTGTTCGTAGTCTGATGATGGCTTTTTCGAATTGCCTGTTGCTCTGATAAGAAGTTTCTCACTTTTTTGTATATTCCTTAATCAATCTCAATTTGTTGCTACTTATTTGGGTCCAGCACTGGATTGAATATCTTCTTACAAATTCTTCACATTTCATTTCTAACTGATCAAAACAAAAAAAATAATATCATGATATTATTATGAAATCTAATTTACAATAAGAAATGTCAATAATATCACTTCGCTTACTCCTAACTTTATTCATCCATTTTATCTCTTCTTCTTCACCTACAAGATTTCTATCACGTCTACTACTTTCCAACTTCTCTCTACTCCTATTCTTATCGTAGTCTACTGTTTCTTGCCACACATCGTACATGGTTCCTCTTTTTTATAGGTATTACGAAATTCAACATGGCTGTAACCTCAGTAAGTGCAAAGTATAAAACGATTTTATAAGTGTTTCTACGATTATGAATAAAATTAATCCCCACAATAATAAACGGGTTTGGTTGTTATCAAACTATATTGAATACTAATTAGCTATATAATACTAATATGAGACCATGGAACCACAAATACTGCCAACATAGTAGAAGGTGATAGAACTCAGCATCTGAAACAGACGTTAAATAAATTAAATTAAAAAAGAAATTAAAAAAAAAATAATAATGTAAGTCAGAGACTCTCAGAGAAAACTTAAAATCGAAAAAACGCCAAATTTTATTATATCCATTTCAGTGAAAATATATGACCTAAATTTTTCGAATTTTTGACAGTTTACTGAATTAGATGTTACCAGAACTTATAACCTTCTCCCATATGCAAGGCTCTGATAATTTCTCTGAATTATTTCTTTTTAATTTCTACTTATCACAAAACTAATTTTCTATTTTATTTAAAATTCTTTATTGATGATATTCGTAGCTTCATAGGTGTCTGACTTGTATGTTTGTGCTGTTTTGTGAAGCGCAATATCAGAATCGTTCAGTTTTCATTTCTGTAAATATCTACTCATGTAATGTATTCAATAATAAATAATTCAATAACGGTCCAACCCTTCCACGAGCGAATCAGAGCTCAATATCAATTTCCTATCATTGTATATATTACCCATCGATCAAACAGAATATGAAGATTTATTTAAATGTTCTATTTTTTTTGGTATTTTCATTGTATAAATGAATTTATTAATATACTATACAGGGCTGGTTCGAGGGGCATGCGAAAGATACCTAGATGTAGTTTATATTACTAGAATTCGGAGGTGACTTATGCTTAAAAGAAGTTGAGCCGTATAAATCTGCAATACCATGAAGGAAAAGTGCCTTGCTAACTTTTTATAATGTATATAGGAGGTCAAAATATCATTATTTGATTTGTTATCATTAGAATTTAAATTTTTTAAAACACTTAAAGAATCCGTTATTATTATAGTTTTATTATTGTTCATATTTTCATTAATTTCTAATGCTTTTAATATTGCTAATTTTTCACCAGTATAAGAGCAAACTTTGTTATTTAATTTAAATTTATCATATAATAACTTTATTTGTTCATATATAGCAAATCCTGCTTTATTTCTTTCTAAATCAATGGATGCAGCTGTATATATTATTTTCGTTAAATTTGTATTAAATTGTTGCATTAGATTTAAAAAATTTCCATTATTTATCGCATTTTTTATAAATAATATATATACTTACGTACCGGAAAATCATTTTTATGAAATATCACTTTTATCAAAATAGAATTCATCAATGAAGAATATTTTTATCCTCCAAACATGTTCCATGCAGCCTCACAACTACCTACTGTACTACTGTTGTGTGATCGTTGATGTTGACGTCAAACACATGAACAGTTCTACTCCTGTTGAATTCTCTACATTGCGGCTAAATCAACATAATAGAAATTTAATATGAGAACAAATGTGTTCTATGTTTTATTTATGAATATGTAATTGACAGTAATTAAAATTAATTTGTAATACACGCAGTCAATAGAAACATTTTGAAATTAATTTCTGTAAAATAATACAGTGCTATTAAGTTGAATTATTAAAACAATTTCAAATAGTTTATTGTAACTGATTATAATCAAAGTGAATGTATAGCGATAATCAATAATTATTATTACGGAACTGTTCTATATTTTTCATTATTTCGTGAACACTTTTACATTTCAGATTTAAAATAACTATATTAGAATTCCCAGGTAGAAATGAATCTTGAAATTAGATTTTATAAAGCTATCTTTGCAAGGCAGCAAAGCTATATGTAAGCTTATTAATTTAATTAAATTAAATGTAACCAAGCTGAATAACCTTGCAGGATTAGCTAGTACCAATTGGAACACGCATGTATTTTACTATATCAGTAAGTTTGCACTACGCTTATAAAATGAGCATACCAAATTTCATAGAACGCTTGGAATATAAGCTATTAGATAGCTAATTTTAATGCTTAATTATTCGTTTAGAGTTGTATTGTATATTATTCTAGTAGCAACCTTGCAGTTAGCTGGTATACCTAGCCTTGTACACCAATCATAAATAACGCTACTTTCAAGTTTCAAACCTGCACTCCAAGACAATTTTCTACCGTGGGAAATACAAAAACTTAATCATGACATGCTTTCTCACGTTTTGACGTAGTCATTTGCCAATGCAGTTCGTATTTCTTTAGATTACGTTCTAATTTTTGCGGTTTTCTAAAAAGTAAAGTTAACCATCTAAAATCAAAGCAAAATTTGTGGAAACTCATTTAAAAAGACAGTCTCTGTTGTACAATATTTAGCAAAATACTCATAACTATTTGAACTCGGGTAGGAAATTTGTTTTGTAATGAAAGTATCACTTGTTAGCTTGTCACATGCTCATTGCAAAGTTTGTTTTATACTTTTAATATAGAACTTGTCTTGGACCCAGTAAACATTTGGTGAAATAGAATGGCTAGGTGAAGTTCTAGTCACTCGTACATTTCAATTCTAACGTTGCTCAAGTTGGAGCAACACACAGAAAATCAATTTTAGTTCAAATTAATTCCATGAGCAGTCGTTGCGCCGTCTGTAGCTCATAAAAGAGACATTCCCTATGAACGATTGAATAGAAAACAAACGCTTTCATGACAAAAAACTCATGAAAATAAGTAATAGAAATGAAATAGAATTTACTCCAAAATGTTTACTGGGGAGTTGAAGGTTTACACTGTCCATCTTGCCCCTAGTTAATTCAAAGGTTCATTTTCTACCTGGTAAGCAGAGATATTAACAACATAGACTGAGACTGTTAAAAATAATAAGTGCGTATATTAGGATAAAGTTGCACAAGGTGAGAAAACGTTAAAGTAAAATGTGTAGTGTATATTTATTTAAGTGCTAATAACTATTGAAAGTTGATGCACTAAAATAAATATTTAAAAAAAAGGTGAGAAAAGAAAAGGAAGGAATAGCATAGCTGTCAGAGAGGTAGAAGAGATGAGGAAGGAGGAAGAAGCGTACAGGAATCACCAAAACAAAGAGAAATAAATGTACAGCAACAAAAAAGAATGGAAGAATATATAATGATAAGTACAACAAAAAATACGAAAAATTATGGACAAAGGAATTGCCTGAATATCTAAGAAACCTAAGACATAAGGATGATAACGCGATTCAGGTTGAGGAATAAAGAGAATCAAATACGTGGGAAATAGCAAGCATCATTAGGTAAAGCAATGAAGACTATAAGGAGAAATGAAAAAGCGAAATATGTATAAAGAATATAAGAGAGATGGGAAAGAGGGAGCGAACTGAATAGCAAAAATAAGGAAGATAGGAATGGAATAATAGAAGGCAAGTGAAATAGAACAATGGAGGATGTGAACAAGTGAACAACTTCAGTTTAAATATTTGTTGTAATACAATACAATTACTTTAATTTTATTTAAGATAAATTTAGAAAGAGATGTAACTGGAAGAATTAATGTTAAAAGTATGCAAGATACATAACACAGCAACATACAAATCAAAAAGTTGTAATAGATGTAAACTAAATATTTCGGAAGATGGTAAACTAAATAGTGTTTTCGCAATGACAAATTTCTATTCAAGCTGGCGAACATAACTCTGTTTTGAAATGCACCAGACCAAACAAATTGTAGCACTAGTATCTTACTCCCGTGGGAACTAATCAGGCGAATAGAATATTAACACCATGTGTACATATTTACAACAGTCGCAGTGTTTTACTCCAGGGGATGGATGCTAGGCGTTGTAAAACAAAGAGAAAAGCTGTGGTCAGTCAAAACACCTGCACCATGGTCCTTCCAAACATCCCCTATCCCGTATCCCTACAACCTGCAAGCTACAAAGGGCTGTAAGTTTAACAGAGCGGGGTGTGAGGGTATGGGAAGGTCCCAACATACGTCCGGCGGGTACATACGCCAACTATAATGAATTATAAATATTTTAGCAACCGCTAAGCTCTGTTATTACATTCAGTACAACAATTAACAATAGCATTTACATAGTGTATGTAGACACACACACACATAGTGTTTTATTGTTAAATTATTAACTATACGTTGAGTACTATGTATAACAATTGTTCATTTATTTACAAATACACATAGAGTTACGAACATGTTTCGTCTATATAAATAATTACTTTTCATAGTGTAAAGTAGTTTTAACCGTGTAAAAAGTAATATGGTATGAAGTGAAGATTTCAATGTTTAATAACCAAGATCGTTAACTGACTCTTGCTTACACATGTACCGTTATAGAAATAAGAATTCCCAGTTTGTCCCAAAATTGTCTTGCATTGCAAGGTTTGCAATTTGTTAGTTTACCACAATGTAATTTCAAGATTTATTTTCTACTTCTCATATAAAAATTATTTTGCAATGCAAGGTTATTCTAAGGATCATTTTAAACCTGGGTTCACAAAATCTTAGAGGTCATTCTAAGTACGGCTCCGAAGTCAGTTTAAAAACATCCAACTTCGGAAAATTATAATAGTCTCAATCTGAATAGTGGTACAAGTCCTTTAAAAAGTTATATGGCAATACAACTCAGGTTGGTACACTTGCCAGCTTGCCACAAGCTAATTCGAAGGTTCATTTTCTACCAGGAAGTTATTTGCATTTTATATTAATAGTTGTGCACTTCTAGTTTACTTATGTTGTCAACAAAGAGCCTCACAATGCAAATAAGTCAGAGGAATTGAGCAGGAAATTATTTCAGTAGTAATATAACTCCATTTGCCATAACATTATTTAAAGTTAGTGAACTAAATAAACGAATTTCAGGCAATTTCTTGCATCAAGTCACGGGCTGCAATACTTTAGGTATTTAACCGGAGATATACATCACTCATTTGTATTTAAGAATCTGTATTTCAAAATTAAAAACCGCTTATACCCGATTCTTTATCAAAATTTTAATACGAACTTATCTGAAGATTTATTTTTTGTTTATTTTTCTTATGCAATAATTCTGGTGGCAGATTTATGAATCGTTATTTTTAATACATGAACATATAATTGTAGAAAAGTAAAACAATTTATACCAGTATATCATAATCGTACACGAAAACAATAACAATTTTTTAAAATGAAGAACAGAAAATAAAATTGTTGTTAAAAATGTAAACAAAAATTAACAAATAATTTCGATTTTGAGATCTGATTTCATCAAATTCTCACTTTTATAAAAAATAAAGAAAAGCAGAATATTGCTTTTATTTTACGAATTACTATAGAAACGAAATAGTCAGTGCTTATTGTAACACTGTTCTTTACATAAAATTATAAATATATTTATTTGCATTTATCAGTTACAAAATATATAATAGCAAATTATTCCTCAAGATTAATTATGCAATTAAATAATGTTATACATACAAGTTAATGTACAAGCATTCGTATATATGTGTATATATATATGTAAAGCTGTAAGTTATATACTTCGAGACCTGCAGTGTGGTTGAACTAGTTCCTATTTACCCTTTTGTTATCTTGCTTAACTAATTACGTGCCGCCATCAACACAATTAGTCAGATGTGGAAAATCTTCACTTAATGAACGTGCATGGTGGAAAAGCAGTGGCGTATATGCCACCAACAACTTTAATTGTTTCTGTTATTTCATGAATTATAACCTCACGATAACGAGTAAATATTATTTAACATAAAAGCTTATCTATTACATTACATTCTATTTGGTTAATTTAATGTAAGGTTATATAACAAAAATATTTGTAAATTTATATTATGTAACATTATTAAAGCTTTTTTTGAAAGATTATATAATGTTACGTATTAAATTATTATATTAGTAATATATTTAATGTAAAATAATATGTTAGAATTGTGTAAAATTTTGTAAGTAATAAGACGCTGTTGTAAAATATGTGTTTTGTATCGAAAATTAGAAAAGTATCATTTTTATTCTTAATAGAAAAATGTTTCTTATTTTCACCTTAAATTAAATTTCAATAAAACAAAGTAGCTCACTTTAATATTACATAATATGCTCGTATAGTTCTACCTATATAATCACAGTTCTTAAATAGATTAGTATAATTAAATATATGTGTATATATAATATAGTATATATACTTTATATACGAGTATATAACACAGAATGGGACTCTACAGCACTGTTGTATTATCGTTTTGCCCTTCGTTTTAACAGGGTGTCTAGATAAATATCGATGTCAATCTTGAAAATAATGCTGAAATAAATTTAAGATATTTTCAACAAAATCAAGTAATTTAACTTAAAAATAAAATAACAATTTTTATAGCATATAAATTATTTAATTTTTTTAAACTTGGTAAAAGAATAGATCACATTGAAAGCTATCGTTTGTAAAAAAATATGTACCCTCTTCTACGTATGTTCTAGCTTCTTCGAACTTCACTATATGCACACCATATATGTATGTATTCTATTTCAAAAGTGTCACGGTGCTAAAGACATCTTTTTCTTTTAATTACATTTAAATTTTTTTAAAAAAGCTTTATTTTTAATAATGAAAGTCCTTTATGAGATTCTTACTTACGTAATAAAATTTAATTTTAATTGTTTCTTAATAATATAGATTCAATAAATAGTGGTGACATTCGGTAGATATTGCATTCCATCATTAACATCAGAGTATGTACTTTGGATTAAAAAATTGACATCGAAAATATTGCGTTTTTCTGTTGATTTAAAATGACACCTTCTGTTCAAAGACCCTTTACGTATAGCATTAAATTATATTTGATTTTGACGACACTATGTCTGAAAGCGGTGAAGCTTTACGCCAAATTATTTTGCCTCTTGATTCGACCTCCGGACCAGCACAACATTGTATAAGTTTGATTGCACTTCTTATTTTCTTATATAACACATCGATGTTCATCAACACCCTGTATAAGCTTGATGTTTTTTAGTAACTCCGAAGAAATAATAAATAAAGTAAAAAAGTGTTACAAAAAAAAGGAACTATTATTAAACTGAAAAAAAGAACAATTAAAAAATAATTGTATAGCTACACCAGATACTCGTACGCCAATTGCAACTCTCATGGAAACATGCGGGTGAGAGCTTATTATTATTATTTTTATTTCTATAGAATTATTTTTAATTAGAAGTTCATTTACTGTAATTGAAAAATGCTCGGACAAGAACCTTTTGTTTACGAGAAAAGTGCAGTAATTACAATTTAATTTATAAAGAATTTGTATTATTTAAAGGAAAGTTTGCCTGATGCATTTACAAGTTTACAAGTTTATAAGGTCAGAGATTTACTAACACATGAAATAAAATGGATGTATAAAAATTAAATTAAATTTGGTGAAATTTTTCATAATTTCTCTAGAATATTCCATATACGTTTTTCAAAACGTGCATATACGTTTGTCTCTATATTTTTTTTAAGTGTCTGTACAGTATATATCTTTAACTAAACTGTTAAAAATGTTTGAGTTTGAGTGTAAGGAAAAAGTAATGAGCGAAATGAATATTGGCCAGCTATTAAAGGGAGGCAGTGAAGGAAGGAGGTGGATGGCGGAAATAGAAAAAAAGGGAAGAAAAAACAGGGCAATAAATAAGCTCGTAGCTGGGTTGCATAAGGAACATGAAGAGAGAGGAAGTACTAAAAGAGGCAGTGAAGGGAAGCAGGAGAAAGAAAGAAGTAGCGAGGAAACAGTTAAACTTCAGTCCAGAAAAATAGAGGATTTTTGGAAAGGAGATAAGGACAAGAGGTGGATGACGGAGATAGAGACAATAATAAAAAAGTAAATGAAGAGAGTCAAGAAGAAATAGTAAAGTAAGAGAGTGAAGAGGAAATAGTAAAGATAGAGTGTTTATGCCTGTAATAGACATAAGTGGAGAAGTGAAAACGAAGAGAGAAGGCAGGAAGGATAGTGAAAAGATAATAGAGGGTTTGTCGAGAGGAGACAAGGAAGGCGAGAGGTGATAGATGAAGATACAGGCAATAAGGAAGGAGAAGCAGGAAACGGTGTAAATAAAGGAGGAGTAGGGGACATGAGGAGAGAGGATCAAGAAAAGAAGAAACAGAAAGTACTATGCGAAGTAGTAATGGTCTAGAATAGTTTAAGTTTAGTTTTAACTTTGAATTTATATGAAATGCATTTAGAAATATAATAATGTAGATTGTAAAGCCGAAAGGCACACAATTAATATAATAAAAAAAACTAAACTGTTAAAAATGTTCTTAACTTTAATAGAAATTTGCGTACACAAAATGCGTATAAAGGATAAGAACCGGTTATAAAATTTTTAAGCTGAATTTTTGCATGTGAATGTTTTAATACCTGGGCCCGTATTCCTGAGTCTTGCGAACAATAATCGTGATCGAACAGATCTGATTTATATGAGTAAAATATTTTATGAATCTCTTTTAAAAGAGTATTCCTGAATTTTATTATTAATTATTATTATAGTTTAGAAATACTCGTTTAAAAGTGATTCGTAAAATGTTTCACTCATATAAATTATATCCGTTCGATCACGATCATTGCTACCGTAAAGCATAAATGTAAGTGATTCTATCTCGATCCTTCCTTTACATACCAATATTAACACAACTGTTTTTATCACTATCCTAGCATCAGGACTGAGCTATTAATCAAGTCACCTCTACACTAATGAATTTCAATATTTCGTATTTTAACCAACTGTTTATTATTCAACTTTTCTTAAAGTAGATAATACCGTGTTCTAACATTTTTCTGATAAGTCAGCAGTAATATTATTGAAATATAAATACAAATATAGGGTAACAATAAAGCTCTCGTAAAGCTTCAACTACAGCGACATTAAAGAAAGCTTTTATCAACCAACCAACAAACAATAAAGCTGAATAAATACCTCTTTCACAAAACTACAATCGTTCTTTTGTTTGTTATGTGAAAAGCTGTGTCTGAAAATTATTTAAAATGGATCTTTATTTTGCTTCCTTGTTTTCTATTTATACGTTTAATTTAATAATAATGTTTTTTATTTATTTACTTCCTAGGACTAATATTATTAATTCTGTTTTAACCTTAATTTAATTTGGCTAAATCTTATAAAGATTATAAAAAATAATATAATATAATTGTTCAATCAACTTTCTAAATCAATACACCCGAGAAACAAAAAACATGAAAGTTACCTTACATTGATGTAACATTTTACTTTTGGATTTTTTTTAAATATAATTTATTTAACGTCGGTCTATTTCCGATACGACTCCTATAACCGAAGACATGTTGGCAGTTTTTATGGAGTCCAGGCCTCGTATATGTGAGCTACACCGCTGCCTGATAACTTTGTATATAATCTTTTAAAATTGAAATATATTAATTTTCTTTATACGTAGAAAAAGTTTAAATAATTCTTTCGGTATCTGAATTTTAGATATTGATTATTGAAATTTGCATTTTTACCAAACGAACCATAACCGACCTATGTTGTAACCGACCTATGTTGTAACCGACCTTGTGATATAACAGTAGAAAATTTTTTACGATTGTTTTTGGAAAGCTTAGAATCATTAATTGAGGATATGAGAAATACCTCTCTTACAAACTCTGTTGAAAGTGAGCTACTATTGATGGTTCCTCACCGGCATTTATAACCTTATATTTATAATCCTTAAAAAGGTCTCCTTAAGAAGTTATTTTGCAAAAACTAGTAAATTAGCTCACAATTAACTAAAACAGTTTAGATAAAAGGTAACTTTTGTTATGTTAGTTAAACCTTAAATATATGTAACTGTGTTTACACTGACAATCACTCAATCTGACAAAAACGCGCAAGCTAAAACAATTACGTTTTATAATTTTGTTTAGTTATATAATAATAAAGAATCAGATAAAAAATTCAACAAATAATTTAAAAATAAACTGCTCATGTTTTATGTTTACTAATTCAATTTTTAATATTTTTAAATATAAACAAAAATGATAACAAGTAATTAAATTAAACAATAAATTTCTTTTGAATAAGTTTTTATATACTTTGCTGGTACACTTGCACGTGTTCAATACCTCGACCCCATCGAAGTGATTAACAAAGCAAATTACTTTAAAAATAATTTAATTGTATACGTATATTTGGTATATTGATATTTATTTCGAATTTGTCTTTAACATGACTTGAAATCGTTACGGCAAGGGCGTCCTCATTCTCAGAGGGGGGGAGGGGTATGGTATGAGGAGAGGTGTTGGGTATGCTATTGTATGTTTAGCCTTGGAATATTGCTTCATTGTGAAATAATAAATGAAGTAAAATTGATATCACAGGAAAATGAGTTTCTAAAGTTATTTGACTATGAATTTTAATATTTAATAAATAATTTATGATGTTACAAAATTATATCTAAACATGGACTTTGTATACATTATAGTATAGTAAGTAAGTTTACATGCACCTACATAGGGTAATAAGTTGCAACAGTGCAGTTTCTCACTTGCTAGCTTGCCACAAACTAATTTACAGGTTTATTTTTTTTTACTTCTTATACAAAAAGTCATCCTACAGTGCAATTACACTTGCACAAATACACTTGCTAACTAGCCGCAACATAATTTCAATGTTTATTTTCTACTTCTCATATTGAAAATTCCTTTGTAGTATTGTTAACACTTACTAGCTTGCAGTAAGCTAATTTTAAGGTTCAATTTCTACTTCGTATACAGAAAATTATCTTGCAGTGCTAGTTTACAATTGCTAGCTAGCTACAAGCTAATTTAAAGGATTATTTTCCTCTTCAGTTTTAGTTTAGTTTCCCCGATTAGTTTCACATTTGCTAGATTTCTACAACTTAATTTTTTTTTATTTATTTAATTTTGTTTTGACTGTCATAATCAATATAATAAATTTAAATCTTATAAAATATAATAATTTTACATATAATTTATGGATTTATTTACATATTTTCTAGAAATTTAAATAATATTCTAAAAAACTTAATATTAATAGGAAAGGTAATAATATTTTGTACTTGAACAACTATAACCTAATTTATAAAATATGTCAAAAATACTTGTAGTGTTTTCTTCAATACTTTTATTTTAAAATACTCGTAATTATTTATCCCCTCTCCCCATTTGTACTGTTTCTATATTATTAATAATTTTTACAAATGTTCAACATATTATTTTATAACAGAGATTTGATTTTTATTGTTCGTTCCGGTTCGATTATGTTCGTACACGTTCGATAGATCTCCTGGATCATCAACAAATAATTAATATTATTTAGTTCTTCGTCGCTTGTCAAACACGTACGTAGGGCTTCATATCGATTTACAATAATTATTAATTACATTAAAATTTCTGGATTAAAAGTATAAAAACTTTTGAAAACTATAATCGAAACTATTTTACATCGATTAATAATATTTTTAGAAGTGTATCTTTGTTATATTTAATTATGCAGTGTCTTTTATTTCACAAATATTTATATGGTTAATTAAAAATCGTCGCCATTTTTGTTACTGTTGTGAGTGTGCGTTAGAAGTGATGTGTTACAAGATGTACGCGTTTATTACTATCGCGCCGCGCGTGGCGGAAAGTGAAAGTAGTTTATCCGGCGGGTTTTTTAAAATGTGTCACACATATAATTTGTTCGTGTTTAATAATATTTTTTAAACAATTATAATAAAATAAAATTACAGTGAATATTAATCAGTTGGCAATTAATATTTAGTGTATTGTAGTGATTTCTAATGATATATTTTATTGTTGTTTGCCGTAATTTGGCAGATTAATTTAATTAGTGTAATTTTTTAATTGAATGCAAATAAAAATATATATTTTTTTTTATTTGATATTAATTAGTCTGCCTGATAAATCTAATGTGAATTTTAGTTGTATACAAATTTAAATTTAAAGTTTTTGTTTGTAAAAAATGTGCTTAAATTTTTTTTGCAACTCATCCTTCACCAGGAGGATCTCAAAATTATGGAAAATGGTAATTACCTTTTGTTTACATTATTGTTTATGATTAAAAAAAGAATATTTATATTTTTGTTTTAATATTTCGATTTGTAACTTAACTTTCAAATGCATAGTGTTGGAAATTTATCTCTATGCTCTGTTTTGCTGTGATTTTCTAGTCACTATATTACGCGAGGAAAGACGAAAACGATCAAAAGTAGTTTTAATATATTTTATAAAAAAATGAATACTGCTTGTTGTAATTTTTCTTACAGGATAATATTTGTCATATTTTTAATTACTGATTCTAAGTTTTTAAAGCAATCGTAATGTAATGTCATAAAACATCCTTTTCAACATAGGTCGGTGTAGGGTTTGTATGTTCAAAATATAAATTTTAACAGCGGTAAAAATCTATATATTTAGTACCGCAAAGAGTATTAATAACTATATATTTAAATAAGAAAGATAATTAAGTAAAAAAAGTGACTTTCTCCTTAAGGGTTAATTTAAGTTTTTAAAATTGAAATAATTTTTTTTTATATTCTAAAATATTATTTGTTTTGTTGCAGGTCACTTCTTGAATCAAAGCCGTGCTCTGAGCTTGAGGTAAGTGATTTGAATTTTTGGTGTGTATCTCAAATTGTTTGTCGGTGATAGGACTAGTATAAGAAATAGGTTAGATATTAAATAAAAGAAATAAATCTATAGTTGTTGTATTCTTTTATTAGATTTTATTATTTTTACTTATTGTGCAATAAGATGCAAAAAAGTCACGAACATTGAACAGAATAAGATTTCTGTTACATACATAAGGATTCCCTCTCTCTTTCTCTCTCTTTCTTTGTCCTCCTTTGTCTCTTTCTAAGTTAAGTACATACACATGCCATTTCAGATAAAAGCATTTCTTTATTTAATCTTTAAGATATTTCTATGTGCTTTATACGAGTATTCTTATCACGTTAGACACTAATACCTGTGTATTGTACATTTCTGTTTATGTATTCTAAAGCTTATAGATTATAGACATTTTGGGTTTAGAATGTGCTTTTGTGTATTTATTTTACCTACTCTTTCAACCATTCTAATAGTATGTTTATAAAATTAGAATATTTTTGAATCTTTTATTTTTGAAATTCTGTAATTATTTAGTGTCCTTGAAGAAGTTATTATGTCATTTATAGGCTTTAAAAGCTATTTCGTTCAAAATATTTTGATAATTTTCTTGCAGATATTACGACTCTGCGTGTCTGATATATGTATTAGCCTAGGCACATACTAGAGAGAAATTGTCTATGTGCAGACATGTCTTTCTTTGAAATATTAAGACAGGACGAACATTTTATAAAAGATAGGCTAATAGAGAGCGCGTACGTTTCCATATTTTCGTATGTATATATTTATTAATGTTTTATGCCGGTAAGCCTAAGTATCATTCCCACTCACTGCTTTAATTTTATTTTGTATTTTGTATTTAATTTTAATTGTTTAGCATATGGCAATAGGCGTAGTCATTCACCGTACCATTTTTAATTTAATTTATTTTTAAGTTTTCTTAGTTTTTGTAGAACCGTACAAGGTACAATGTCTTAAATTAAAAATATTAAATTAAGAAAAACTATATTATACTATAACCTCCAAAATGTGAGAATCCGTCAAAATGCGGTAGGATTTATTTCTATTACTTTGTTATTAAAAATAGCAATTTTAATTATTTCACATACAATTTTGTCGAACTGTCAAAATTTATATTGGTAACGAATCATACGCACCAACTAAATTAACTAAACTTAAATTAAAACACAAATGTAAAATGGAAGTCTTAAACGAAAACCTGAAATCTAGATTACAATATTAAATAAATACAGTAAATTAAATATCAAAACAGTGAGTGGGAATGAGGCTTTACTTTATCTAGATGGGGGATGGAGATTAAGAGTGGGGTACTCTTATATTTAAAAATATTTTAAAAGTGTACTAATGCCAATGTGCTGAACATTGCCTGAGTTATGTAAATTTGAAATGAGCGCGTAATATATTAAACTTATACAATACTCTTTTTTCTTTTGCGTTTATCTTGAAACTACTTTCTTTTAACTGATCGATACGATATCTCAAGAACGTCTCATCTGATTTTAATAAAAATTACACCACATCTTCTTTGTAATAATAATTATCGAGTAGCTTAGAAGTTTTACACTTAAATGCTACATTAATTTTTTAATTTAACTTATAGTTTTTAAAAAAGAATTTACTTTTTTTCAAACAATTGTCATTTCCATAAAAAAATCAATCATCTTTGCAGTATGCGATGAAATTTTAGTGAAAAATTATAGCTGTCTGCTGTCTGTTCTAGCACCTTAACTCTCTCGGCTACTGCACCGCCTTTTAGATATTAAAATAATATTTATTTTATAAAGAAATAAAAATTGAATTAGGAAGTTTTCACCAAAAAGATTGAAAACAAAGTAATTCTTATAGTATAACACAAATCTGTCTTCAAAAGTATAAGAAAGAAAATCTTTAAAAATTAAAATATATTTTGGCTTTAATGTAAATTGTTTGCTTACAAGATTGAGATTATTCAAATAAGAAAATTGCTTTTAAGTTGATTTGAATTGTCAGAATGGAATTTAAAATAAAATGCCAAGAGGGAATTACTGGAATAATGTGTTCAGAATCCCAACTCAATTTATCAGTACGGGTTTACTAACATCGTTTTAATTTCATTTTAATTTTAAGATATGTATATAATCACACTATATATAGTGCTAGTACAATAAATAAATTTAGAAAATAGCAAAATTAAAGATTGTGTCAAGAGAAAAATCTTGTTATGCTAGTTTTACCAAGCGCCATCTCTGATCGTGATCGCACTCCATAATACAACTTGGATCTGTTTATTTACCCGATTCACATTTTATACGCAGCTTTCAAATCGTAATTAATTTCAAACATTACTTCTATCAAGTCGCTCTACAAATATAAAAAACTTTTCCTTAAATCATTTTCCATTGGAATCAATTAATTTTTATTTTACTCCCTTTTATAATCCGCTTTACATAGAACTCCTTCGTTTCCATCTTGTTAAAATTCAATTCAAACCAAACCCTAAATTGTTTGTTATTTCTTTGATAATAATTTATTTAGATATTCGCTTATGCGATTTTTATACATAATAGATATTATTTTTTAATTAATTTTATTTAACACTGGCCTACTTACTATGCTGAGTTCAATCACCTATTGTTGTCTTATATATATATATATATATATATATATATATATATATATATATATATATATATATATATATATATATATATATATATATATATATATATATGTATGAGCATTTATGATTATGAGTACATAATTATATTAAATCTTATAACACCCAAGCCCAGAAAATACAGTATTGGTCCGATAAAATCCGAAGACACAGATGCATAGACCCTTGTGCGTTTAAGACGTTTTTTACTCACAAGATATTGCCTTCGTTTTACACTTTTTTTCTTGATCTGTTGGTACATGGGAAGATCCAAAACACGACAACATTTATAGAATTATTTTTGTTTCTTTCACCCAAATATTAATTCTCTTCTAAATCCAATGTTGTTTTCTTTTATGAATTGTTTGTTTGCTTTCGACTTTACAGTAATTCTTGCAGTTGTAAGATAACACTATATCAGATAGAAAATAAACCTTAATATCAGCTTGTGGCAAGCTAGCAAGTATGTACCCTGCTCTGTAAGACAGTTTCTATATGAAAAGTAGGAAATGAACCGTGGAATTAGCAAATTATTATCAAAGCTAGTAAGTGTTATACTTGCGTGGCAAGGCATAATTCTACCTGGGATAAGTCATTTACTTTGCAACTTTTTCTCTGACGTTGTGTGTCATAAACTGTTTGTTTTCTACCTCTGTTAAGACAACGCGTCTGAACCTAGAATATCATTAAAACTACTTAAACAAAGTAATGGGAATATCAAAATAGAAAATTATCTAGTAGTGCAAGGTTCACACATGTTAGCTTACTACAAGCTAATTAAAGTCTTACATTACAATTTCTACCTGTGTTCCTCTAAAATAGAATACCACTATCTTTTTTTTATAACTAGGATTTATTTTTTTCGTTCTCTACTAGTCGTAGTTGTACAGGATATGAGCACAAGCCGTGTTTATTCTTTGACCCGTATCATATCCTGTTCGGGTGTCTCATGTTTCGTATCCTATGTTCTGTGCAAATCCAGTGACGTCATGCCGGGATTCACACTTCAGAACATTATAAAAACCCTTTCACTACTCCTTTTATTATTATAATTCAAAGAACCAGAAAAACTAGAGCAGTAATTTTTTTTAAAAGCTAATGCATATATACGAGTGCACACATGCGTACACTCACACTTATTTTTTTAAATTCATTCTAATCTATATATATATATATATATATATATATATATATATATATATATATATATATATATATATAATTAGTAGTCTGTTATGAACGGCTCAATAATCTAACCCCTATTTTATAAAATCAATCACTTAAATTTTTCTCTTAATAAATAAATAATGACACTTTTCTTAAGCAATCACGTATTTTTCTTCCGTTCATCATTCAAATTAGTCGCAAATAAAACTTTCGTAATTGCCATATCCACAAAACATTTTGTATTGTATTATAAAAGTGTCAAAAAGTTTCAAACAAATTGATAATTGAATCACACTTTTACCTTTGTGTTTTATGGTCTGCCTTAGCGTGCTGTGGTGTGAGAATTTCCATTGTATTTGAATATTTAAATTGTAAAGAACTTTTGTAACAGTGGGGGAGAGGCAGGAGCAGCTTAGTAGAAATGAATGCAACATGAAACTTGTCACATTTGTTACTTATGATACTACTTATAGTTTTTTTTAAATTTCATTTCTAGAGATTATTTACAATCTGCTTTTTAGAGCATATTCAGTGACAAGTATGTAAATTGTACTAGTCTTGCGGGGGGTGAGTTCTTCGACGAATCCCTCAATGGCAAAAGATGCAAGCATCTGTTTAGGTTATTAATAGGTACTTTCTTTTTAAGATAGCTGGCCAAATTCTTTGGATGTTCAAGTATTCTCTCTTTGTAGGCTTCGATTCTAAGCACAACTTCTTCATTAATTGTGGGTATATCCAGATATCGATGTAATATGTTATTAGGTACAAACCATGGTGCATTCGTAACAGCACTTACCATTTTAGATTGAAATCTTTGGATTACTTCAATATTAGGGGTAGATGCAGTACCCCATAATTAAATACCATATGACCATACCGGTTTAAGTATGGCTTTGTAAAACAAGAGCTTGTTTTCAGTGCTCAGTTGTGAATTCCGTCCTATCAGCCAGTACATCTTCCGCAGTTGTAGATCTAGCTGCTTTCCCTTTGTAAATACATGCTTGTATTTACAAGTACCTCACATGGTCAGCTTGTGGTATGTGATATTTGGGCAGTTTCCCTGTCTAGTTAAATTAAAACTTACTGTTTGTATCCCACCATCAGGGGCAGCCTTAGCCATTGCGAGACCCCCAAGTGACAAATCTTTGCGAGGCCCTTGTTCTTTGTGTAATTTATGTAAATTGAAAGTAAGTGTTTTTGATGATGATTGAAGAGATATGCAAAAGTTATAAGTAAATAACTGTAGAGTTTTAAATTTTATATAGACGACAAATATTAATAATGGTAAAATAATGTGCATGAATGCCTTAAAAGATATACGCAGAGATTAAAGTTATTTCCAAAGCGCGAGATTCAAATACTTATATAGTAATGAATTTTTCTAATTGGGTTGTTTCGTGCTTGCCACCCCTTAGGCCGCCTCTGCTCAGCATCTTTGCATTCATTACATCATTACGCGCGAAACATAAATATTAATATAATCCGTAAAATACAAAACAAGAATGTTATTTTACATTCATGTAATATGTTATTCGTACTTAAATAAAAACTAATAATATTTAATGTAAAATGGTCTTACTTTATTATGTTATAGCTATTTTAAAAGTCTTTCATTTCCAATAATATTAAATAACTAATATTGTCAGCTATTTTAAGAAATTGTCACATCATTTTTACAATGCATTTTGACAAAATATTAAATAAATCTAAAATGACAAAAGGGTCGAAGGGATATACAATTCTTATCAACCCGTAAAAAATTGCGTTTGGAAATTTAAAAAATGAATTCTATTGAAAAAATACACGAAAGGGATTTATTTTTGATTTAACAATAGGGTTATCTCGCTTTCTGGACTTCTGAATTTTACAAATATCAAAATGAAATATTATACGAGTATGTTATATTTCTCTCGTATATAAAATATTTATTTTCGGGTGATGATATTATGTAATATAAAGAACAAATATTCCGTTCAATTCTTAGACATTATCAACGAAAATACCTGGACTTATCAAGTTGTCAAGAAACGAACCCTTGCGTCACCCTATTCCCCTTCCCATTCCAGTCCTTCCTGCCACGTCACGTCACTCACACAATGTCAAGGCAAAGAGAAGATTGAGATCCGATATGTAGCGAGGATACATTGTACAATTTATTTAGCTTTTTAAAATGTACAATGTAATTCGTATGGGGTTTATTTATATTTAATTTTACCTAATGAATAACGGTTAGAGCAAGGATTTAGTTATTACAAAAAATTCTTCCAAAAATATGTATTAAAAGTCTGTATTTTTTAGTAAAATATATTTATTACACCGCGATATTTTAGAAAGATCAAGATTCAATAGTAAAAAATTAGGTGTGATTAAAACTTTTTCTCTAAATACTAAATTTTTGTTAAGTGATTTAAAATTAATTAGTGAATTATTTAAATATTTGGAAATTTGTAAAATTGAATTATAAATTGTAAAATATTTATAAAAAATTTTTGATGGTGGCTATGACGAATAAAAGTCAAGGTAAATAAATAAATAAATATAAAAAAAAATAATATTTGTTTAGATATTAATAAAATATTACAAATTTTGTTTTATTTATAAGCAAAAAAGTTCGCAAGTAAAATATCATTAAAATGTGTTTGACAAGAATAATAATCTTGATAGTTAATTTTTAACCAATATTTTGTCATACATTGATTTATATAAAGAATAAATATCAAAACATAATTCTTTTAAGTGTTCGGTCTAGTTTTTTTATGTAGCTATCCTATTCGCTCTAATATTACACAAACATAAGTTCTTCTCGCTTGCTCTCTAGTTTAAAATCATTCACCTAATTAAACTTATTATTTTTTTATTCCTATACATCAGCTACATAGTTACTGCAGCCATTTTCATCGCCATAAGCTACACAGTAAGTGAATTATTAAACTGTTTTCACTCTCTTTGTGTATAAAGTTTTCCTCTCCTTAAACATCTTTACTACTAATTGAGGCGTTCTTCAGCGATACAAAATGGATGCTGTAAAGGACCATAAGATCAAGATGAAGATGAAGGGTACATGAACAGTACAAAGTGTGATTCAGAACAAATTTAATTACCGCTAGCGAACACTGAATTAAATTGAACAAAATTAAAACATGATTAAGTTTTTAAAAGAAGTTTTACAATTAAATGTGATTTTGTAATAAGGGTTTTTTTTTATTTTGTTAATAGAAAAATCGAGGGAATCTTTTGTAAAGAAACTTTGTTCATTTATCTATTAACTTTGTACTTAAAAATTTAAAAGGAACGCTTTGATGCGACACGACACGCCACGACGGGACGCGACTCGGTGCGGTTCGTTCTTTGCTTTATAAATCTGCATTATTTATAATGAATAAAAAAGACCAATTTAAACTTTTAATTCGTAATTAAAAAATATTAAAATATACATTTTTTACGTAATATTTTCTTTCCTTCATGATGTTTTTATAGTTGTTCAAGAAGATTAATCGTTAATTGAGATCCCTGAGCATTAGTATTGTGAGGCCCTTAATTTAGTTACATATTTTAAAAGAAAACAATATCAAAGTCATTTGGTTGGCTTTTTCTACTCTCACATCAACTTCTATTGTATCCATTTACAACTAACATTTTCCATATAAAGCCCCCCCCCCCCCAACTGGTCTCTGATGTATAGAACGTCATTCATTCCAATAAATTTAAGTTTGAGAAGCAAAAAGCAACACAAGGAGCTAAGTCTGAAGAATGTTGTAGTTGTATTAATTGCATTATATATTATTTGGAATTCGGCCCGTAATACTTCTAACTCTTCCATATGGGTCGCTGACTCCAAAGGTTTGAGAACTCATTCTGTGGTAGCCCTGTTTTTACAGCCGGACTGTAAGACCCTCCACACGCAAGTCGACTGATTGCAAACTAGTCGAGCCATGTTTCGTGACTCTATAGATTTTTTAACAATATCATAATAGGGGATTTTATTATGTCATATTATGAAGTATTTGTATTTATATAGCATTTGTGCACATCTCTGCTCATGAAGTCACCATCAATAGCATGCAACGTAATTGTGTGTTCTCTCATTCGTATACACGTGCGCTAACGTTGTCTCACTAAGAACACAGTTGCATTCTCATTCGGTTCGGGTAGATTCGGGGCTCGCGTTTGCAATCTCTTCCAACCCATGTGCGGACGGCCTAAGTGTTTTGGTCTTTGCTTTCAAATCATCAAAAAGTATGTTGTGGTTATCCTTTATCTTGTTAATCGCTTTGTTTAGGGATTTTTCAGATAATTATCATTTAAGATTAGTGATGCTATCCAATTAATTTATTTGTAGTTTCAAGTGTTTCTAGTATGAGCTATTAAGAATAATTAATTTGCTTGCAGTAGTATAGTATTAATGCTCCCTAAGCTGTAGATATATTTCTCAGCTCTCACACAAAAGATCTTTGTTTCCTATATAAAGTTTTCCAGTGCGTATAAACAAACAGTCTTTTGTAATTTCGAATTTTCCTTTTTACTTATAAATAATTAGTTAATTAAAATAAAGTTTTGTAAACTCTTTAACAAACAAATTTACACATTTTCATGAAAAGCCGAATCGAACGCAACGCATTGAAAACGTAAAGCTAACTGACTTTTCTCCGTTACACCCGAAGACACATCCTCATCCTGCTTTAGACTTGTCAGATTTTCTATTCCCTTTTATAAAACTTGTTTATTTCTCATTAACAAAACTTTTTAATCCCGTTTATAGCTAAAATCTTTTAAAATCAATTAAGTTCGTAAACACTAAGTTTTTAGTTAAGAGATTCTATAATAAAATTATAAAAAAAACCTTTAAAAGGAAATGAGGATAAATCGGGGGAAAAGAAAGCTAATTCAAAGGAAAATGTTTATTGAAAATAGAAGATGTTAAATGAATTTATTAGGAAATTTATATCTCTGTGGCGACCACTGACTCTGAATCTGACAGCACTGAGTTCATACGTTCAGAACAGCTTTACAGAAGGGAAGTGGAGGGGGGAAGGCGAGTGTAAGGCTCGCAATTCACAAATGTTTTACATACTTATTCAATTGAACCAGTAACGCTAGAACACATCCAATTAAACAAAGTTTAATAACCACGTTATTCGAATTATACGTGGTTGAGATTGCGGATGGTATGTATACATTCGTGTATATATATATATATATCTTCATAAATACCACGATTTTTAAGTGAAAACCCGTTTTAATACGAGGGTAGTTTGATAATTTAGTGATTTTTTTTACTATACATTATTTATTATATAAAATACGATTTATTTATCAACATGGTCTCCTTTAAGCTCGATACATTTAGTACAGCGTTTTTCTAATTTTTTTATTCCTTCGAAATAATAGATTTTCTCAAGTCCCTCAAAATAGCCGTTTGTTTCAGTGATTATCTCTTTGTCAGACCACCACTTTCTTTTCTGCTCTTACAATGGTTCCTCATGAGTCCCTCTACTTATAAAGTTTCTCCTCCTTCTCTCTTCTCTTTCTCCTTACCTTCGTCATCCATACTCTTCCTTCCCTCTTTCCTTGCAATATCTCCAATAATATCCAAGCATAATTCACTTTCCACTTTATCCTGACACCTATACTTAATGTGTTCTAAATTTTCCTCTTCCTTCCCACATTTGCTGCATAATTTCTCTTCTACTGTTCTCCAATACCTACCTATTTAATTCACTTTCAAATATAAAACAATATTGAAATAATAACTGAAATTACACCACCAAAAATTAATGTAGTTCAATTATAGCTTAATTGTTATTTATACGAAATTAACAAATGTAATTAAAATAGAGCTAAACTTTATGGTGTATGTACATAAGTAGCTTAGCGTAATATAAATTTACTGGTCACAATTAACTACAAAACGTTAATAAATTATAGTTTACAATTAATAATAAAATTTTAATTAAATGAAATTAAACGTGGATTACGGTAATTAAAGTACTTATTGAACCCTAATAAATTAAATTATTTTTATACAGATTGTTTGCTACGTGACGTCATTTGCATGTATTTGGCTCGTTGCGCGGGTTGATAGTCAGAAGAAACCATGATATTTATGTGACGTAATTTATGCATCTTTCTAACTTTCGAGAAATGCCGAGACAGGCGAGATCGAGTGTGTACAGTAGCTCTCGCCTCGCGTTGGCTTGCTTCGGTTGAATTTTGTCAAAGGAAACGAGAGGTGAGGCCAACAGCAATGTTCATTCTCGGCACATCGAAAAATGTTTTGACAAATGTCTCGCCGAGAGTGCACTGCCGACATAACACTTGTGTTTGCTTGTAGCACGCAAAGAAGATGAACTTTGCGTTATAATTTCTATGTAAAAGGTAGAACAAGAATTTTGGAATAAGCTTCTAGCAAGTTAGCTAGAATATAATTTTTATATATAATTTAATTTACTAAAATATAATTTTCTGTTTGTTTATATATTTTATAAAACTTCAATGAGTTGGAGGATCGCGCTGGTGTGGGCATAGGGTTCTGCTCGTGATGTTTATTTATAAGGGCAGAGGTGAAACGGCCCACGAGTTGTTTTATCCGGCCTTGGAAATTTTTTGTAGAAAACTAGGAAATAAAACTCAATGCCGAGAATACAATATGCAGATTTCATAAATCAATGCACGTCATACGCTACTGACAATTTCTTCATTTGAAACCTGTAATATATTGTCCGTTCATCAGTAAATTATATTCAAAGAAGCTCTTTAAAATTTGTTCTTTTACTTCGGCGATTTATTGCATCATAATTAAGTACGAGTGTTATTCAAAACGATAGTGATTTGACTTTCCTACTTTCTAAATTAAATTTATTTCTCAATCATTGTCTACCTTTCTAGTTCCCTTCAAAAAGTATGACAATTCGTTTCTGGTGTACCTTTCCTTTCTGGTGCTCTAAATAGACTGATTTGCCAAACTGTTCAAGTCGTTGGTTGTAGAAACAAAGAAAAGGTCACAAGCAGCTAAACCTAGATTATATGTGGATGTAGAAGTAATTCATAGCGTAAGATTAATAAATTTGTACTACTTACATATTTACATACTTGACATTATTATTAGTTATTACATTATATATTTTTTAAACCCGCGTAATACTTTCAATACCTCAATGTGCTCCGCAGACTCCAAAAGTTTTCGGACATCTGTTTTAGAGCACTGTTTTTTTATTCTATTTCTTCCTGAAAGTGAATACATATTTTTCGAGAAACATGAACTTAAAATCGATATGATTTCCCGGGAATTCTCGCCCGGCACTATCTAATATTAAAGATTGACTTATTTACAATGACACAATACCAATACTAATAATTAATATATACATACTTAATAATATACTTTATACATTGAACTATAAATTATAAATCTGAAGTACGATCAACAGCATTATTAATCTAACTTCAGACTGCTATTAATCCAGCACTTAATACGAGTACAACACAGATAGTGTCATCTTGTCAGCTAACCAACAATCCATGTTTACGAGGAGAGTCACAGGTTGGTAACACAAATTTCCGTTCAACAATAATGTAGTCGTAGTCGTAGTCGGGTCTTTGTTGGTACATTTATCACAAGTGGTTAAGTGATAACGTGGTCTGGATATACTCCTATTCTGTGAAGCTCCAGAAAGCTTTAGAAAGCTCCGGGACCCCACGTTACGTTACGGAATTACAATTTATACGATTTACCTCACTTGTAAACTAAATATATTACCCAAATAATTTAATATATTTTTTACAATTTGATACGATTTAATAGTATAACATGTGGCCACGAAGTTTACCCTTCTATTTTACTCCATGTAGCAGTGAAGGTCAAGTTAAGGTCTCTGATGTAACACTGATTAGTTTTATTGTATTTATTATGTTAGCGATTCCGTTCAACCGAAATTTTCCTTCATAACCTTTTTGGGATTATTTTTGAAATTGCATAAAATATTGTTTAGCAAAATTTATATGGTCAATTCAAAGAATAAGTCATACTAATGTTACTGTTGTAGCTCAAGAGAATTTTTAGGAAACGTATGTAACTTCAGCCTATTTTCGATAATAAGTCGTATGACTTATGTAGACCATGATAGGTTTTACAAGTCTCAGTCATACCTACTTATTCAAAAGATAACCACTACCAATATGTAAAGAATGTAACAGCTCGCTAACAGTAGAGTATTTTGTTCTTCAATGCTTCAAATACTCATCGCACAGACAAAATTGTAATATAAAGACTAAAAGCAGATATTTGAAATAAGAGAAAGTCTAAAAGTCCTTATTGATTTTATCAATAAAACTAATTTAATCTCCATATTTTAAATACACATTTTCCTATTTAGAGACTATAAATTACACTTTTTACATGTATATATTATTTTAAGTGTTAATAACTTTCGAAAGTAGTTGCACTCTAAAAAAGTCCTATGACCAATAACTTCCTATAATTTTGACGGCATTATTAGTGTCGTGAATGAAATCGCTCCCTAATACATTTTATAATTATAAGATTGCACAACCAAATTAATTTTAATAACAAATAAATTGATCCGTGGATAAAACTCTGAGACATAGCCACTGTCTTCGCTATTCAGCTCTGAATTGACCTATGTACTTCACGATATGATCTTGGGAATAGATGTAATTATTATCTAATTTTACTGAAAACTTGAAATCAATTGACCGTACTCCAGATAATTTTAATTATAGTTTGAATTATTTGCGTGTGGAGAACTGGTGTAAGTAAGAGGTAAATACCTCTATAGTGAAGACGCAATACCCTATAAATTTTATTTATTTTATGAGGAATGTAAATCGATAGATTTTCTAATAAAACTAACTGAGGATATAAGAAGAATATATTTTTTTGAACAGTATAAAAAACAACAAAACAAATGAAATTAGTAAATAACTCTGATGCAAGTATACTTTGTATAAAACTGTGATACAACTTTGTTTAAAAAATCATAAATCTTGTCTCATATTTTAAAACTAATGAAATGCAGCCTTGTTGGATGTTACATCTATCTACTTGTACAAATTTAAAATTCAATTACATTTTACGCTGTGCATACAAAATATTTTTAATACTTTTTCTCTGTTGAGTTTTAAATGAAATTCGTCATTCACTGCTAGTAAGAAAGGGTAGAACAAAAGGATGATTGCAAACGGCTTTAACAAGCTACTATAGGAGATAGAGATATCGTTTGGCGAACAGGGTTGACTCATTCTTTAACCCCTTCAAGTATTAATTGAAATCTATTGAACCAAATTGAAACACCCCTTAATATAATTGGGTGTAAAACTAAAATGGAATTAGAATATTTTAACACATACTAAATTCTGTTTTATATAAAAATGTTATAAAACATTTGAGATGGGATATTAAGTACATCTTGAAAAGTATAGTAGTAGAACAGTTTGATTGTGAATCGATACATAAAATATTTTTTGAAAAGAATGTATCTAATGCCGGTTCACCTAAGCAGACTACCTATACAGGCAAACGGGAGCGTTTATATATGTATGTATATCTATATTTAATCTATGCCACTAGAGTTAACATTCCTCCAGTATTAAATCATTAATTACGTTTTAATTAACTTAGAACTATTTACAGGTTTTAATTAAATTTAACTAATGACATATTTTCATTATTCTCTTCGTGCCGCTGTTTCTATTCTGTACTTTATCATTTTAAACTCCATGTTTTACTTCATTTTCCTCTTTCTCTTTCCTTTTTCTTTGTACCTCCGCCATATATCTCACTCTTTCTTTTTCTTCTCTCAGTAGCTCATCTATATTATTTTCTCTCTTATATGCTCCAATCACTCCTTTTTTCGTTAACACATTTTGCACTTCCTTTCCTTCTCAATACCTGTTAGATAATCTTCCTATTCACCTTGTAGAGTCCACCTGTACAGGTAAACCGCACTGGCTAACCTGTCAGATAAATCGTTACGTGTATTTGGGGCTTTACACAGGTTACAAATCTTTTAATACAGATTGTTAGTATAAAGTTTTTATGAGTATATTTTACACAACCCTGTTTAGGTTAAAGGGATAGAGAAGGAGCTCGAGATAGGATAGTTTAAGGATTTATTATGTTTTACATTTCATCAAACAATTGCACATGGTACCCTTTTAGTGGTAGTAGACGCCATAGAAGTTCTGAATCGTCTTGGATTCACATACACACAGGACAGGACATTAAATTACAGTTTTGTTTTTCTTTTTCTTTTCTTTTTTATACAATACAATAAAGGTAATTTTATTTTGCGATGTTCGTGAAACTTTGTTAACGATCTAGTTTATTTCCCTCTATTTACGTTATGTTAAAACTTTCGTTTTAGAAATGCAAACCTCGGTAATGACCGGATTAAAAGTTCAAGTTGTATTGGGATAAGTATTAGTTTAGGCACAAAATCGAGAATTGACTCTATATGCGGCAAAATCACTATTTCCATCTTTTATTTCACCATTTTCACATTCATGTGTTTTCAATTTTCTTTTTTCTCATCCCTTCTTCTCTGTACTTCCAACATTCACCTCCTTCTTTCTTTGCTTCCTCGTCAGGAGCCCTTCTATCTTATCTTTGCATTCCATTCTTACATGTACCAACGTCTCCTTTTCTTTATTTCTCATTCTGAATCCTGCTATTCGCCTTTTGTTTTATGTTTCCTTTTACTTTGTATAAGCTGGTACTCCACTCTCTTCCAAATTCTCCTGTAACTTTTATTGTATTTCTATTTCTATTTTCTGCATCCTTTCTAGTTGCTGTACCTTCCTGTTTTTTCCTTGAACTCATCTTCCTCATATGTTTCAACATCGTTCCAACTATCCGGACTGTCCCAATTAAATTCTGTATTTATATTATCTTCTCATTATAATTTATGGTGCGAACAGTTATATAATTGTCTAATAAACCTTGATCAATTTTGCCAATAACAGATAATAGATACAGTGGGGGAAATGCAATATACAAGGATAGAAAAGGGTTAAGATTAAGAAAACCCTTCTTAATGAAATACAATTAAAATGAAATTTAGTTTAATTTATTTCAATAACTTGACATACAAATTAGAATTATAAATGAAGGGATTTATTGGATTCTGCTGCTGTTGTTGTTGTTGTAGTTGTAGCTGTTTAGTCTGCGTTCGTTCGTTGGTTGTTTACATTTATTTTCCTGTTGCGTTGCTGGCTTGAGATTACTTGGCTCCAACTACACTGTGTTTGTTTTTTGCTATGTATTTAAAATTTGTACACTGTTAATTATCAATATTATCATTTTCTGTAGTAGATATTATTATTTAGTCTTTACATTCTTTTACATTACTTTTTATAACTACATTTCATTGTCCAATTACAATCAACTTAAAGCACATGTATAATCATGGTGACATGTATTCGAATCCGCTTAAACGGATTATATCCACTTTACATTTTTTTTTCTTTCTTGCAGTTCTTAACTATTACTTTTTATTTTGTTTGTTAGCATTTATAACAATGTGTTGCTACATTATGGTTTTTACAAGAATGGTCACTATACAATGGACAATGACTGATAACATGTGGTATCAAAAATGAAACTGCAAATAGTATTGTTTCTTTTATTGCAGAATACCCTGTATATTTTATGTTAACTTTGGAACTGTATAGAAGTTATATTACTTATTTCAAAATATTTTAATTTAACAAGACAAAAGTAGATAATTGTATTTATGTTGGAACATATTGCAACTTGAGAAACAATGCACTGGCTATACTGAGATCACGAAGTGGAAGGGGGTGGTGGTATATGTGGGTGGTGTTTGTTTTCCACAAAGCATGACATATTGATATATTACAATTACAATTATAAAACTTATT
The DNA here is from genome assembly GCA_963678705.1 of Panorpa germanica. Classification (NCBI taxonomy): domain Eukaryota; kingdom Metazoa; phylum Arthropoda; class Insecta; order Mecoptera; family Panorpidae; genus Panorpa; species Panorpa germanica. The sequence goes on along the minus strand of OY783206.1, from coordinate 8,709,116 downwards.
ACCCTGGTGAACAAAACACTAATTAGAAATGTTTTATCACTAAGTAAAAACTAGGTTTTCTTTTTATTAAACCATCACATATTGTTCTACTATAAATGCATAGTCGAAATTTAACACCGTATTACTATTACTAATTTATCCTTTAATGGTTAAATATATATAATATATATACTTATTATTACTTATTATTATATACTTATTCGAGCCGGCTATTAATATGACATGTTGCAATATTACCCTAAGCGTGCAATACTGCAAAAATTAAACTGCAGAACTTTACTGCTATGTGCGGTAAATCATGGTTGATTTTCCTCCACTCCTAGAGGTGTGTGATGCCAGTCTTTATAGACCTTAAACTTGGAAAGTTTTTGCAAAATTGCACCTGCATGTGTACGAGGAATATGGAACTTAAGGTATGTAGCTGGGGGAGAAACATCCCAAACTAATATGGACCAGATCGAACCAGAACTTGTGTGTTCAACATGGCCTTTGTGTAGGTATCTTTATACGATACTACTTGAACCTTTGAGCTACTAGTGTTGTGGACAATTTTCTATAATTTTCGTATTTCACACAATAAAGAGATTTACTCTAAGGTCATACATAAATAAATAAGTCATAAAGTTGGCCGTGATACTTCATTCGTGGACTATAAAGAAAAGCGTCCTCAGGTTCGCATCAAACACGTTGGATTTATCGTATGAAACATGGGAGGTTCATGGAGACAAGGCAAGCTTGATGGAAGGCGTATGCAGCAAGCACTTTTCTCAGTATTGCTTCCAATATTTTCGGGTTTGATTCTAAGACAAACGTGTTATAGACCAGATTTTGCTATGCTGCACAATTATTAATAAAACATATATTATTCCACTCTGTCTGTAGATCGTCTATCAGTGTCTGTAAACCCACTTGAAATAAAATTGTTGTTGTATTTCCATGATTTAATCGAGATTACGTCAGTGTAACACGGGTTGCTTGCCACAGGCGTTCTTAAACTGTTAAAAACTGAACTGTCTAGGCAAACAGTTTCAGTAGGCACGTAATACATGACGTAATGTGTAATAATAGTAGTTATACATATTAGTTTTAAACTGCCGTCATTCACAGCCTTCTATCTCATTTCTCGGTTGAGTAATCATCACTTTTGTAATCTCGTGCGCTGTAAAATAACGTTTTCTTTTAAATTACATACTATAAAATCTACGGCGGGTAAAATCTTTAATGTTTTAATTATGTTTAACTTTCTGAAGATACATTATTGGAGCCATATATAAAACCTTTAAAAATTGCTATACAGGGTGTCCCAAAGAAGGTCGCAATTTGCGGATGTTTAATTGGAACAAACATTAGTTTAAATGTGAACCTACATCCATACTTGTTCCTTTTTATTCTTAAAATTTGTTGATAGCTAATAAATAATTATTAAAATAAAATAAGATTATTAAAGGTATTATATCATTTCATACAATAGAATTGGAAATAGTAATAAATAGTAATTGGGAACAATGTTAAGAATTTTTACATTTTATGCTAATAAGTTGGTATCAATTGCGCACATCATGCGAGAGCTGAAATTTTTATAGTGCTCAACTGTGCGAAGCCCTACAGTAGTGACACCCTATAAGTTCACTTTTATTCAGTGGCGACCATAAAACTATTGGTCTCGCTCACACTTCGTAAAACGACTATCTCCGCCTCTGTTACGTCAGCGTCACTATCTCCCTCGCTCACAGTTCGTAAAACGACTTTATCAGTCTCACTCAAACTAAAATCATATAGTTACGGCCTTTAGAAAACCTTTGGGTACACTAGAATCATTTTTAAGTTAGTAAGAAAAATTGGTTAAAATCTAGGTTACTTTGCAAAAAAAGAAATTGTCCAGTAGCAAGTGTCATATCATCTTAGAATCCTTAATGTTACTTGGCAAACTCGCATAGTACTTTTTTTTTCAATACAGTCACTCAAAGTTAGGCGAAGAATTTATCTTGAATATTTAGTTGGAAAAATAGTGTCATTATCTTCCAAGCTGGAGCAGTTGGCTTTACATTTTAGGCAAGACTTTATAGAAACATTATTCAGGATCACATAACAAAATTTTTTTTTTTTTTAAATTAATATTTGTAGCCACAGGAGTGAAAAGACTGTCACAGGGTGCAGATATTCTAGATTATTTTTAAATACCAATAATTTTTAAAATATTCAACTTGAAATTTCTTTAATATTTTTCTGATAACTGTTATGACTCACTTCCGGCTTGACGTCGATTTCTGGGACACCCTGTATATAATATTTATACTGAACCAAATGAAAAGTATGGAAGAATAGAATGGAATCTGAACAAAACTGATGAACTTTATTAATTTAATAAATGGTAGCTAAACTGTGTTCATCTATTGATAATAATTTAAATAAAACGAGAAGCTTGTATATTTAATAAACATAAAAACATAGAAATTTAAAGTTTATAATACAGCACTTTATTTAAATATTCGTAATAACTCTAACAGCAATTTTGTCTGACATATTTCGTTTAATTCTCAGCTTGAATTTATAGTATGTGGCTATACTGGCTCTGGCTTTCTGGTTCAAAACTAGTGTTAATAATGTTCTCGGTCTTTGTGCATCTGTTACTATATGTCTGTGCATGCGTTGCTTGTTAATTCTCTTTATTTTAACAACAAAATAATTTTGTAAAATAAATTTAACTTTCCAGAAGTTTATTTTCTACTTGTCATATAGAAATTGTGCTGCAGTGCACTTTTACACTTTGTAGGTAGCTTATTACAAACTAATTACAAGTGTTACATTAGATTAATTTTGTATGTTGGTTATATGATTCGTTCGGAATCCATAGCCCAGAAACAACTACATTTACATTTTATTAAAATAATTTCATTGTGTAATTTGATTGTTTAATTGTGTACGAGTATACCTATAATATAGTATATCATGTATTGTAAATGTTTTTTTTTTGTATTTTCTAATTCGCAATATATAGTTATTAACTACATATACAATATGTAACATATTGCTTTGTTTTATGACGTCACTCATCTGTCACGGTGTTCATAACGTTGTCAAATTAGTGACACTAACATGCCGAAAGTATCGGAGTTTAAACTGTATATCTACATTACGGATTTATGGAAATGTCAGTTTATTGTTACACAAATTACACTATACAATAACATTCAATTATATATTTTATATAAAGGTGTTATTATTTATGTAATATTAATATAATTGTTATAAGCCAAAAAAAGAGAAACACTAATTATTCTGTAAAGTGGAAAGGTGAAAAATTTCATCGCTGTAAAATGACGTCACAAAAGCGATGAATTTTTATTTGGTATTCTGTAAGAAATTTCCATCGATTTTATTTTTGTCGCTGGAAAAAAATCGACCGAATTATAAGGTCGCCTTTAGCGGTGACTTTAAAATTTTCCATCGCTGTATTTTTTAGAACTGTCAAACAATTTGAATTATAATTTGAATTTTAGTACAAATTTTTTAATACGCAGTATATGTATAGTCATATGAATAAACAAATATAAATATATCAGAAAGTGAGGTTATGTTGTTTGTCAATTGACTTGAACAATTGATATGTATTCGTACTTGTCAAGTGTTTGAATTTTTAAATATTTGAATATTCTGAATGCCGTGATTGGTCAAATATTTTTAAAATTGATGACGTCTTAAAATACGTCTCTATACTTTTTCACCGCTGTATATTAGAAGGGCGACGTAAAATTTTGCATACAGAATACCACTTTAGATATTTTAAATACAGTGACTTTAATCGAGCGGTGAAAAAATTTAATATTTCCACCGCTGAAGAAATAAGGTCGATTTTTTGAAAAGTTACAGAATAAAGCCCTAAGTGTATTATTAAATTTTGTAATCCGATAAAATATAAATAAATATATAAAATATTCTTTTAAATTGTGAATTGTTTATACATAAGTTTCGTATTTTATTGTAGGTATATTACTTCCTTATTGCATATCGCTAAGCTTTACATTGCTTCGCATTAAATCGTTAATGACATTTCAATAAATTAACTTAAAACTGTTCATAGATTCTAATTAAACTTTTATATATAACCGTTTTAAACTTTTTGTTTTTCTCCATTTTCCTCTTTCTTCTTCATTTTTTTCTGTACCTCCACCATCTATCTCTATCCTTCGCTGTCTCCTATCAGCAGCTTGCATTTACCTTTTATATGCTCGAACGTTTGCATTTTTCGATTGCACACGATCGCATACGAAATTACGTGTGTAGTTCTTTTTCCCATTCTGTCATTCTTTAGTATTTGGTTTCATTTGCTAGTTTCCATTTTGCTAGTTGTCTTGTAGATGTAGCTTGTAAACGTCTGGTTCCGACAAGATTACGTACTGTGTTGGTACGGTTCTTTTATTAATAACTCTATACCTCCAACGCTTCATTTTATATCAATTACAGTTTGGTCCTACTACAGCTAACAACTCACGTAAATAATGATAAGTGAAAGATCTTCAAAATAACTGCTACTCACAATCAACCATTACTTCAGATGTTGATTACATATTAACCATCGCTATTATATAACGACGACGTCAACATCTACGACACCCAATGTTACTATTTTATAATGTTTTTTAAATGTGTTAATTTGTTAAATAAGGAGACAAGAGACCGCGTTGTCCTCATCGACAAAGGCTTCACATCCTCTAGTGATAGAATTCTACATTTATAAATATTTCACAATATTTTAATCAATTAAATAATTAACCCATCACATAATCCATCCAAATCAATACTCGTAATGGATTTGATCAATTTACAATACGACAAAGTGTCAATTTCAAAATTATTTAAAATAATAAATTGAAAAACAATACCACAAGGCTAAATCCAATATTGTATTAGAAATTGGTTCACCACCTCTCTCTCTCTCACTCCCCTAAAGGGTTCCGTTAAGTCTCTACGCATTCCCTATCTCATACCCTTAGACCCTTTCTAAGTTCTATACACGAGTAAATTGAAAAAGGAAATTTAAAATTTATTTAACGATGATAACATTTATTAAGTTGATTATTGTTGCCTTATCCTATTATCTTTATTTCTGATTTAATTAAATTATTAAACGCAAGGAATTTATTACAAGAGAATAAAATGGTAATACAGGGTGTTAAAGAAATGTTGACTAATTTCTTTAAATCAGTCCAATGGTTTTGATCAATTTTCAACAAAATGTAACCTTTTTTTTACATTTAATTTTAATACCTAAATTAAATTGGTTTAATACCTTTTCAAAAGTAGTTCTTGTAATTGCAATTACAACAAAAAATATAAAAGGATTTAGGAGAGAGAGAGATACCACAATACTTAAGAGAAAAAGACACAAAAATTGCTAGATTTAGATTGGAAAACGAGGAGAAAGGAAGCAGATACTGGGCAAATAGCGAGGAAAAGGATGTGCAGGGTGTGTGGAACGGAGATAGAAACTTTGGAGCACATCAAGTTTTCGTCTGAGAAAAAGGTAATAAGCGAAAGGAATATTGAGCAGTTATTAAAGGGAGACAGTGATTTGAAGAGGAGGATGGCGGAGATAGAGGTAGAGTAGCAGGAGGAGCGAAGCAATAGCAGGAGCAGTTTTGTTTTTATTTTTATAAGGGTAAATTTATATATATTTTTTTTTCGTTTGGAAGGAGTGAGAATGTTTAGATTTAATAAGTATCAAAAATGAATGAAGCACAATGATTTTGTAAATAAATGAGTTAAGGCACATGAATGTATTGCCAAATGGCAAAAACATTAAAAATATAAAATAATAATAATAATAAGTAGTTCTTAACATAGTTAAGAGTGAATTAAATAAATCTATTATGCCAGGTACAATAAGAATTTCTTACTGTAGAAATGAGTAATTGTATTTTGAAAATTACTCTGCAGGATTTAGTTTTACACGGGCATAGTTTTAAATTTAGTTTATTTAAACTCTACTTAGAAGTGCGCGTGCTTCCATATGTTCCATGGTCCGTGACAATATGAAAATGATAACATTTTACACATTAAGTATTTCTCTATTTTGAACATTCTTCTTGTTTAATTTTTTTCTCGTCTTCGGATTACCTATGGTCCAAATCGATCCGGATAATTAGAGTTCGTGCTGTATATTCAATTTTTTTGTGATACGTTTTTGTTAGTATTATTGAACACCCTGTATATATGATTTAATATTTAGGGATAAACCAATGATATACATCCTAAAAGCAATAACAGTGATACCAATAATCAAATAAATTACTATGCAAATATAAGCATCAGTTATGAAATAAATTTTGTTTTGTATAAAATTCAAATAATAAGAAACATCTATAGAAGGAGAAAAGAAGGGGGGAGGAGGTATGTGTCTCCAGGCTGAAAAATTTGGTGAAGCTTTTCTAGTATTAATTTGGCCAATAAACAAGTAAACAAATCGTCTTTAGAAACAATATAATTAAAACCTTTGTCTTATTGCGTCAAAGTGTCAAATTATTTTTTGCAGCGTCAGACAAATCTCACAAAGAAGTTCATCCAAAACGATGAATCTAGCTTAGAACTAATCTGTTATAATTTGGTCTTAACGATTTATCTTTTCTCTATTAACGAAATATATTTGTTTTCCAGGAAGTGACTTGGACTTTCCAGAATTCCAGGATCTAGCAAGGCCGTCCGGACTATCCTTCTTCATTATGATGGGGGTATGTTTAATTATTCACTGTATCTTGTTTTTGTTTTTATGTACATTTGGGTAGTATTGATGTTTTATTATCATTACATTTATTATTCACTTATTTCCTTCCTGAAATTTTGTTTTTCTTTGAATATTTAAATATTCTACAAACATTCGCTGTCGGTTAAAATAAAAAAGAATAAGAAACGTTTTAGCATTTCAGTCTGAAAAATTGAAACATACACACAGCGTCCGGCGTCAAACATATACAAATGTTTCAATTCGCTTTAGAGATTTCTGGTCTCTTCTGATTTGATTTCACCATTAAAACTCATGCAACAGTTTCATCATTGATTGATTTTCAAATAAGTAAACACAACTATTGAGTAATCAAAAACACAGTGTGTTGACACAGTCCAACAAAAAAAGCTCTTGTTTTATTGAATAAACACTAGAGTTGAATGGAGGGTATCCTGCGAGTCCTCAACGTTGCCTCACTTACAGTGACAAGAGAAAGGAAAGGAAAGGGGTACAGTCAATGGATTTAGTGGAATTAATAAAATATAATTAAATAATTCAACCTGTATACTTATTGTAACAAAGGGGTAAATATCCCGCGAGCTGCAAGATATTTATAAAAGTTCTAGTTAAGTGAATTTGTAACACGTTATAGCATTGTGAACTATGACTTCATTTCTATAAAACTGTACTATATATTGTAGATATATATATAGTCCAACTATTTGTTAATTATTAAAGGGTATAATTAATTAAAGGGATCCAATGTTATAAAAAATGAATCTGCGCATGATGTCACATCCAGTAATTTGCCATTTCTTTTATACAACAAAGACGCGTTGAAATGTGTGTGTGTGATATGTCATTTAATAAGCCGGCTCCAGACGATGCGATGAACGTTTGATTCAAATGTTTGCCTCCAACGCCTAAGCCAAATATTGGAAGATTGACATGACAAGTTTCCTGCTACACGGTGGAACGAATGTTTGATCCGAATGATTTATTTATTTTATTAATTTTTTGATATTATTGGCTGACTGACACTGTTTAACAAAAACTTTCTAATAAATAAATAAACCTTCAAGTATAAAAACTTCCTATGTTGGACGATTCGTGCGGCAGTGTATATAATGTGGATCAAAAGTGTGAAGAAAATTCCTCTGACGTGGGTCAAATTACCGATAACAGCCCGAACTTCTTCCAACATGAACGTTGGACACACTTAGCTCCAGCATCGGTGCTCACGGTGGAAGTTGTTCTTAGCATCATTTGGAGCCGGCTATACTAGTTATGTATTCAAGTTTTCTCATCAAGTTTTATATTAAGATTGTTGTGATAGGAAAATTAATCTTGATAACTTATTTCTTCTGTGACGTCATATGCAGAGCTACTACTAGCTAATTAAATAAATAAATAATTTAAACCTATATTTCAATCCAAAATTTAAAAAAAACTACCCTTTAAAAGTACGTTCACAGGTGCATTTTATCATACTGATGTTTAACTATTTGTTTCTAGTACTTCTATCCAGTGCCGTGCTTAATTAGTATGTGCTTATTAGAAAATCGATAGATAATTGATCTGGTATTTCTAAACATCTGCTGCGTGATTTAAATATTAACCAGGTAAACACAGTTACAGGTATTTACAGTAAAAATAGTTACTTGTTATGTAAAAGATTTTACCAAACATAGAACGTTTAGTGAAAAATAATTCCTCGCTTTTCCGCTTTAGCATACTTCTTAAGAAAACCTTTTTCAGATTTTTGAAATCTTAAGAAGTCCTTTTTAACGGTTAAAAGCTTTTAGGTTAAATATTATTGGTTTTACTTAAGTAAAATATTACATGAATGTAAAGTAACGTCCATGTTTAGCATTTTACGTGCACATATTTACCTAAAATTTGAGTTATGTTACATTTTAAGCAAGATCCTAAATAATTCAAAGCCTAATCATATTAAAACACTATTTTAACATTCATATTTTTATTCAGCTAACATTTTTCAACAGAATGATTTCATCCTGCACCCTAAATATTGGGTCATAACATTTTATCATAACATTTTAAGTAGACACTTGAAATTTTATATTTAATTGAAAAACTTTTCATAAAACCTCTACAAATTCTTATCCTAATTATTTTCTATTGTTTTTCCTTTCATAACTCAGAAAAACTTTAAGTCGTTCGTTCATTTGTACAATATTAATTAATTAATTAGGAATTGATTGACAATACTCTAATTACTTCATTCTTTAAATTATTTATCCATTATTTCTTAATTAAATTGTAGATTTATGTCGTTTATATTCATGACTTTATTTTTCTTTGTGTTTTCGAGTCGAAAACTTTTTAAAATATAATTTAGCAAGAACTATGTTCGTACTGTTTGTTTATATTATTGGTCACTGCAGAAACTCGTAGGAGTGGAGAGGGAGGGGGGAAATATCTGTGGTTTTAAGTCAATCCCCAAGGTACAAGGATTGTACCATACTAGTATCAAAATTCGCTCGGGGTACGAGATGATGCAGAAGGTCATCATGAGCGTATAGCATACTAATAAGTCGACCGATGCAGAAACTTGGGGAATGTTGGTTTTAAGAGTTGTCGCAAGAGTTTGTCGTATGCTTTGCCGCAACTGTATTATATTATGGGTTAATTTGAGGCCTAATTATTGAAAGCTCCTTTTAGGCGTTTATTACCCTAGGTATATACGAGATTGACGCTGTAAAACATTTTATTTTCATTTCATGCATTTTTACTTATTATCACCTTCACTATACACACCTCCTCTATCCTTACAACACTCCTTGCGAATCTTCCATTGATCGAAACAGTGCTGGAAGGTTTTTTTCTGTCAGCTTCTTCAGGAACGACCATTTTTGCGAGCTTCTCGTTGTTCAAACGCGATAATTTTAGGCACAATTTTTAGCACACACTTTTTGCATGTTAAATATCTTAAAATTTGCCGTACGAATTCTTTATCAATTCCTACAGTTATAGCTCGAAGACAGTTATAGCAGATCGAATCAATTTACTGATTTTTTTGATATTGTCATGCATTTTTGACGTGGAAGAGCGACCATCTTAAACGTCTTATCGGCCATCTTATACTGGGTACACTTACACTTCTTCCAATAAATTATAAATTTGCTTAACATAAGAAACACATAAAAGGTGCTCTCAATAATAAAGCCTCAAGAAATAACTCATATTTCAGTGCACTTTAATTTTGAGGCTAGTTTGTTTCAGTACTGAGACATAGAATAATTTTTTAAGTCATGTGTAGCCTTCTATCTTTATTTTTAGCTTAAGTAATCTATTCGTTTGAAATAGTATGTCAGCCAAATATTACAGATTTTAGAAATCTCAGATGACCGTAATTAATAGAACTATGCCGGGTAGAAATTTAATCATTTAGTATTTGAAGTTTCTGGAAGGGTAGCTTCCACTTAAGATGTAACGACTCGTGGCGTATATATATATATATATATATATATATATATATATATATATATATATATATATATATACGCCACGAGTCGTTACATATAGATCCTTTAGTTCATCATTGTGATATCTCCGAATATTGAGTTTTGACATATAGACAAATACAAATTCGAGTTATATGCATAGCAATATTCGACAAGTTATATTGCATAACTTTTGTTTTATGCATTTATAAATTTTCTGAGTATTGCTTCAGATGAATAGGGTTGCCGTAATACGCCAAGCATTGAAACGGAAAGTTTGTTTGGTAAATAAATGAATCATGAAAAACGTACGTACGAAATAGATTATTTTACTCTGATGAAAAATCAAAGGAAAACAAAGAAAATAGTCTATTGGTCTCCCGTAGAGTTTAGGGACAAAATAAAAACGGTGCAAATGGTAATACGGGACGTATTACAACGCTACAAATAGAGGGTACAATTTAACATATAATTGAATACTCAATTTCAATTTAGATTTTTTGCAGATGTCTCACTATTGAACCGGACGTTTGATATACGCATATATGTCTTATGAATATTAGTGTGTATTGTCAATAGAATACCATTATAAGTCGCCGCCGTGCAGCTGCTGTTTGTTCCCTTGCTGGAACTTTTTAACTAACCACAGATTCGTATCGATCTCTTCGTCGTAAGATGCGTCAGAGAAGAAATGTTTAATATTATTTGACAATTTGTATGCTTTGGAAATACTGAAGTCTGACAGTTTCTCCCTCAATTGAGAATGTCCCACAAGGGTTAAAATCGCTGAATTGAGTTAAATAGACGACGACATTTTTACAGTTTTCTGAATTCGTAACCACCATGTACGAGTACAAGAAGACGGGAATATCATAAGATCGTAAGCATTAGACGAGTATGAGTATGAGTATGAGTATGAGAGAAATATATGATGTAAAATATGACATGGAACATTTTGTCCCTGGAGGCCTTAAGGGCATAGTCTGTAAGGGACCGGATAAAGAACCAATGAGTGAGGGATAGGGATAGGGATAGCGAAGTGGGTATATGTGTGTCTGTCTGTGTGTGTGTGAACCCCTACAACTACAAAACATGATATTAATGATAGTGAAGGTCCGATGGCAGTTTGTGATGTGAATTCCAAAAGATATTACGTGATCGTCGACCTTCAAGACCATCCCGTCCACCATCTCTAGCATCTCCAGGACTTCGAGGACCAAAGAAGGATATTTGGATCTGAATAAATATTTAAATATCTATTGAATCTGCATCAATAAGGTTATGCTCAACTTATTTACGCTTGATTTGAGAAAAATGGGATCCCATGGGTTTTTAAGCGTCTATTTTGGTACACTGGTCAAGATTTTGTCAATCCTGTTCGAGTTATACTCATTATCATCATAGATTGAACAATGAAAATATCTTAGGATATTCTATCTGATTAAAATTACAAGAAAAAAAGCAAACGACGCCGAAAAACAAGCAGCTAGAACAGTAGCAAGTGGAGAAATTCAGTATGAAGTAGACTTATTGACAAAGAGCAAAAATGAAGTGAAAGAGAAGTGGCAGGGTATGTGGAACAATTCAGAGAAAGAAAGAAAAAATTTCAGTTTACAGTCTTCGGTGTGCGGACGTCGTTGGTGGTGGAAAACCCAAGGTCCGAGAACTCGAGACTGACGGCGGGCCATACAGGGGCATTGGCACATCTTAAAAGAAATCACTTGGTGCAAGAAGATATGTGCAATTGTGGAGAAGGGCTAGCAGATCCAGAACGTTTGATCTTCCTATGTACAGAAATGGTGACCTGCAGAAATAATTTGTACAGAGTTTTGGTAAAAAATGGAGTGGTGTTGCCAACGAGTATGCCGGAGCTACTAAGATATCATAGCTGGCCAGTGTGCTTAATGATAGACAAGATATGGAAGATAGTGGGTTTAAAAAATTAGGTGTAATAATAAGTGAAATGTAAATAAAATGAATTAAGAAGGGCGAAAAAACGACCGTGGTCCTTAAAAGCCCGTGAATTATTAATAACAAATTTAAAAAAAAAAATTACAAGAAATTAAAATATATCCTAAGTACTCGTACTACACAGACTGAAAGCTATTTTGTTTTTCGACCAATCACAGGCTATTTTACTATGGGACTGAGACTAGTTTGTTCTTGAAAAATCAACTAGTGTATCTACATTTTAATGCAAACTATTCAATTATGATATAAATATACTATTTTTAGGAACTTATTTTATTCGTTTATATATATATTCTTTTTCTCTCTCTCTCTCTCTCTCTATATATATATATATATATATATATATATATATATATATATATATATATATATATATATATATATATATATATATGACACTCGTATAATGTTTGAAATATGACATATTTGCTTCATCAATAATCCAAGAATTTACAAAAAATAAAACCACCAAAAAAACATATAGTCATATTTGTAGATATACGAGTATACGTACAATTCATATACAGTGTAACACTGGTATATGAACCATGTCAATACTCACCTAAAAAGTCGAGAAGCCGGCAACAAAACATTAAGAATGAAGTCTCAAACCCAAGTAGCAACTCAATGTGACGTCGACGTGTTTAACACAGAAAAAAGCAAATATCAAAAAAAGTTTGACATAAGAACGAAAGGATACCGTAAAAATATGTTAGGCAAACAAAAAATTGAATAAAATGTGTTTCATATTACAAAGAAATTTATGAACAATGTGGTAGTAGATTGATTAGTGTAAACGACGTCTGGTGGGCGACCTTGAATTGAAATTTAATTAATAACCATTTAAAAACTTTTCTTTGTCTTTGTCTAGCTAAGAATACGCTATAATTTTTATGATTATATATAATCAATGTAAAAATTAATATTTGCTACATTACAAGTACTAAAGGAACGTCCTCACTAGATGAAGATCCATTTATTTGAATGCAATGTATGTCACATTTAAAATTCTTTGGTTTTGTATACAGAACCGGTCTTAAAAAAATGTATAGCTGATGCGCGATGATGATTTGGTACCCTCCATCTAGCGTGAAATTAAATGAAATAGGCTTTCATTTTGCCCTATTTGCGCTACAGCAAATAAAGGAACGGCTTGACAAGTCTTATTCGGACCCGGTATTTTTTTCTATTAAAAAGCAATGTTTTATCTTCACATGAAATTCAGTTTTTTCTATTCTTTTAAAAATTACAAAAGTAAGGTAAATAAAACCACTGCAATTCGTAAACTGATATACTTACTTATATTTACTTGAAACTTGATACACTTACTGATATTATTACTTGATATATTGATATACTTATACTTGATATTATACTAGAATAATTATTTCGGGGATCTAGGAATGTTTTTAAACCTTTGAACCCTTAACTCTTTTATGCCGTATTTCATATAACCATATTATATCCATAACACAATTTTTAATTAACCTGTACTTTTTCATGATTTTTCATGGTTTCTCTATGATTTCTACTCTGAAAAAATATTCAATAAATGTTTGAAATGTTTGGAATTTTAGTAATTTCATATATTTATACATAATTTGAAACGAAAACTTTAGGAAATTCTAGGAATTTCTTCATTTTTTTTATTGAAGATATATATTTATATATATATATATATGTGGAAACGAGAGTACAATGCCACCTCTGATGTGGAAAACGAGAACTATCCAACTTCTTATGTGGAAAACAATAATCAATCCGCTAATCTGATGTGGAATCAAGGTACTCTTATTTAATTTAGGGCAATGTCAATTCAATTAATATTCAACTATGCAATATCTTAGTTGGTTTGTCAGGATGATAAAGAATCACATAATTGGTTTAATACATTTATTGAATATAATAATAACGATGATAATAATAATGCTAATAATAATGCTAATACAATAAGGTTACAATATAAACGTTGATGTTTACTTTACAAATACAGAACAATGAATGCACAAACAACCTTAAATTCTAGCTAATATATACTCGGTCCTACATTAGTTTTTTCAGCTTGGCTTAAAAGGTTTGTTATTTTAATTCTAAGAATACGCCTGGTTAATTTCAATAAACACATCCCCTCATGTATTCAATCAGTGGTTTAAAGTTCCACACATTATAATTGCTTTTAACTTGTCACTTGGTTTCTATTTAAATATATACCCTCATTAATCACACTATTTTACGACTTTTCTAGCTCGGGTGTTATAGTTACGCCTACTTTGTACGCTTGATGTATTTTTACGATCCTACACGGCCATATGACCTTGCTTTGGCCTCCAAAGACGATACGTTACTGCTGTCATCTGTTTGCTGTTCGGCACCTGACCCATAACATCTCCGGTTTCAGAATCACTGTCGTCTGAGAATACGTCCCATGGTTTCATGTGATCGGCCTTTGAAAGTGTATTAGAAGAACCTTCCCCTTCACCGATACGTCTTACCCTATACCGCTCATTTCGGTCAACTCCTGTAATCTGATACGGTCCAAAATATTTGTTATGTAAATTAAATCCAGTACCAAACTGGGTTCTTTTTACGGCAATAATGTCTCCGACTTTATATGTCCTAGCTGGTTTCCTATTTCTATTGAAATTCTTGCGATGCTCTTCCTGTGGTTTCAATATTTGTTTCTGGGCGTTAACACGTAACTCGTGGAAGTCGTCCTCACGCATTTCTCGATTACCTTTTTCTAACAGCTGAGAGATATGCGTCTCCTCATCTGTTTTCATTGTCGCACCTGTTAACAACTTGAACGGTGTAGTATTTATGCTACGCTGATAAGTTTTGTTTAATGCTTGCTCTTCGACCTTGCCGTCGTTCAACCAGGTTTCTACATGTTTCTCAATTTCTTCTTGTTCGCAGTAAGCCATACGTCGCGAATTTTGAAAAACAGGAACCTCATCGGTCATGTATATTTCTGCTGCTTCAGTAACCCTTGTTACTTTTGGTTCATAAGTTTTAACTAGTTCCTCAACTTTAGCCCTGGCACCTGGACTATTGTTATTACCCATGACGATTTCGTCGTCGGCTACACATAATTTTTTATACTGTTCACTTTTCTCGTACTTTTTTCGCATGGTAATACCGTCTACACTTATTGTGGTTTCTACTTGGTCTAGCAGAGGTTTACCAATTACAACACTATGTCTAGTTGTACTTGATGGAACTATTAAAAAGTTAGTACAGTACTGTTCATTGTCTACTTTCACTTGAGCACTAAATTCACCCAAAACTTTGATTTGAAATCCTCCGATTCCAGTCAATACAATATTGTTTTCGCGCACAACCGCTTTATTACTTAATTTAATATAATCGTCAGCTCTAATCAAATTCTGATCACTTCCGGTATCAATCAGACATTTAAAACTGATACTGTCTATGCTCATGTCTTTTGTCATATCACTTGTTTTATTTGTGTTCACTATCAAAGCATCACTCGTATTATTCGCGGTACAATTTCTCGAAATATGTCCCTCTTTTTGACATTTGAAACACCTTATTTTACTTTCACTTTTAATGTTTTTCTCACTTGGTTCGAATCTTTTAGTCCTACTGTCTTGGTTGCTTTTTCGGCACACGTTTGCCTTGTGTCCGGTTTTATTACAATTAAAACATTTTATCGCGTTTAAGTCTTTTGGTCTGTCTTTACGTACACTAAAATTATTCCTTTCTTGCACTTGTAATAGTGTCGAATCATACCGTTTTACTTTTAACAACAAATCAGGCACTGTTTTAAAGTCACACATTGATAACACACTTATCAAGTCTTTGTTGTTTAGTCCGGCTATTATGTATTTTATCACGGCCTTTTCACTGATATTATTACTCTTACTGGCGATCGCTTTCACCGAGTATACATAATCTTCTATTGCTTCGTTTTTTTCTCGTTGTCTCTTCATTAGTTCCATGTGTACGTCAGATTCATCGTACTCCACTGGAAAATTCCTGATTAATTCGTATTTGAACGTCGTCCAATCCTTGACTACGTTCAAACTAGCATCAAACCAGTTTCTCGCGGCACACTGCAGCTTGTTGACACCTTGATGAAGCTTCACTTTATCACTCCATCCATAAATGTCCGCTATTTCTTCCAATTTTCGCACCCAAGCTGTAGCCGTCAATACCGTGCTTGCTGGGTTAAACACAGGTATACATTCCAGGTTCTGTGTCGCCATAAACCCATGATGATTCATTCTCTGTTCCTGTATTGTACTATTCCCGATACTCAACTGCAATAGTTCTGTTCTAAGCCTCGTCAGCTCTGCTTGTACTCCCAACCAACTATCTTCATTAGATGTTGAGTTACCTGAGCGTCCAGCTAACAAACTATCTTCCACAGTAGTATCGTTCATGTTAACGTTATATGCCATTTTCAATTTTCTCCTCGTAAAACAGTTTACACACTTTTCTGATACAATTCACTTGCTAGTCCTATTATAAAGTCCGTCTTATAAATTCTCGACTATTCCGCTAATGAACTATCACTTGAAAGCACTGTTTGTAGAAAACTGTCTTGTATTATTCACTTCGCGCACTTAGTTCAATTCGCTATGAGTTACTAATCCGCACTTCTTTGTATTATTCACTTCGCGCACTTAGTTCAATTCGCTATGAGCTGCTAATCCGCACTTCTGATGTGGAAACGAGAGTACAACGCCACCTCTGATGTGGAAAACGAGAACTATCCAACTTCTTATGTGGAAAACAATAATCAATCCGCTAATCTGATGTGGAATCAAGGTACTCTTATTTAATTTAGGGCAATGTCAATTCAATTAATATTCAACTATGCAATATCTTAGTTGGTTTGTCAGGATGATAAAGAATCACATAATTGGTTTAATACATTTATTGAATATAATAATAACGATGATAATAATAATGCTAATAATAATGCTAATACAATAAGGTTACAATATAAACGTTGATGTTTACTTTACAAATACAGAACAATGAATGCACAAACAACCTTAAATTCTAGCTAATATATACTCGGTCCTACATTAGTTTTTTCAGCTTGGCTTAAAAGGTTTGTTATTTTAATTCTAAGAATACGCCTGGTTAATTTCAATAAACACATCCCCTCATGTATTCAATCAGTGGTTTAAAGTTCCACACATTATAATTGCTTTTAACTTGTCACTTGGTTTCTATTTAAATATATACCCTCATTAATCACACTATTTTACGACTTTTCTAGCTCGGGTGTTATAGTTACGCCTACTTTGTACGCTTGATGTATTTTTACGATCCTACATATATATATATATATATATATATATATATATATATATATATATATATATATATATATATATATATTACATACAAATTCCTGTTAATAAGACAAAAATTTACGTTACATATTAACTTACTAAACACAGCTACATTTAAGGTTTATTTAACATAAGAAAAGTTACTTAATTAAATCCACTTTACTGATTTTTTTTAAATTATTTCACCACAATAGCATACTCATAAAACTTTTTAAGAACACCGTTTTAAGGATTATAAAACTTTAAGCTCTTTAAATCACACTCACTATTTTTTATTTTTTTTTACTTTATGAATTATGCGTCAAGTGTCAGTAATATACATTATTTTGTAATAATTACTATTTTCATTTAATATAAATTATTTTATTTAATATAATTAATTTTATTTCTTTATATTTCACAAGCTGATCTTACATTATAGGTTAAAACCTTAGAAACTTACTGAGTGGGAATTTATGAAGTACATTTTAAGGATTGAAGGCTTTTGGAACATCTACAAAATAATTTTAAAATACCCTTTTAGAATAAATATTATTAAATTTTGTTTACGTAATATATTACATGCATGGAAAAATTATGCATTATAGGACTATGGGAATTATGATATACTTCGAGAAGAAATTAGTGAATTTTGTTAAATTTCAGTAAATAATAAAACGTAACGTTAGGTAAATAATATTACTATAAATAATACATGCATTTTCGTGTTATGTTTAGCGGTTAGTATTAATATTTTAATATTTAAACAATTATATTTAATAAGACAAACATGTTTACCTTGCTATGTCCTGATTTTTTCAGAACAAAAATTCGTACTAGATAGAAATGCCTTTATGTGACCCGTTTCTTTCGACAGCTTACAAACCCCTGATTCAAACATTTTGTAATACCTCACCAAACCTACTTGTACATAAATTTTAATTAAATGCAAATGAAGTGTATAATTTGATCAGTTTCATCACAATTTCCACCACTATTTTCATACATTTTCAGCAATATTTTTTATTTATAAAACATTTACATTTTCCCATTTTCAAATTCAAGAGAAACTTCAAGAAAATTTAAATCTGTGAGACATATATTATAATCTTGATATAGAGTTGCTGTGAGATGTCTTGCCCATGTTACCAACGTAATTTGATCAAATGTTTTCCATTATTATATTTACTTTTTATGGGTGTTTTATACAACTACAGGGTATTCATAAAATACCTTTATTTATTATTCTAAGATTCAATTTATACTAATCGCAAATAGATAATAAATAACTTATAAATGAAATTATTATTTGTATTGCAAACAATGTTATGTCTGAATCTTAAAGACGTAATCCACGTTCTTTAAAGTTCCTTCAAGTTAGTCATAGCACACGAACAGCTTTTTTGATATTGAATGGAAAATTACTATAGTTAACAATAGTTTCCTGAAGTTTTCAAACTTTAACTAAGTGTTGGTGAACTAATCTAGTGTGCTTTGCATACTAAAATTTATATTATTACTTCAAGAGTTTTGTCCGCTATTGGTATTATATTGGTACAAACTGGCTTACAACTAGTGTTGATTTTTGACTTTATTTCAAACTTTTTATTAGGTTTTCATTGTTAATTAGCATTCAACTTAGGCTCGTTCAAGATTCTTTGTAATATAAAATATGTTGTACTCTTTCAGTTACTTTGATATTATGCATTTCCAAACACCCAGTTGTTTTGTTACTGTTTCTTGATACACATTTTATATGTAAATACGATTTTATTTGATTTATCGCTCATGCAGTTTACATATATCAGAACGAGAGCTGAGTTAGTACCGGTGCGGTATCACTATAGCACACAATACACAGCCACAGCACATCACATCACATCACTGTGAAGTGTGAACAGTATAACCATCCATTGGTACCTCGTAGCCAAGTAACTCAGACCTCGCATCTCACATCTCTCAACTATAGTAACATGTAACTAGCGTTCTACAAGTTATGAGGACGCATATATCTCCACAAAATGATATCCATTATTTGGAGTGTTACATTATGTTTCCTTATACTCGTATTCCAAAACTCACCCTTTTTCATTTCTCCCCTCTTCCTTTCCGCTTCTTTTATTCTATTCTTCTTCTCAATGTCACTCCTTTTAAGAACACATATAGCTATATTAGTACGTAATGTATAATGTATATTATATTACATATTAGACTTAATAAGAAAAGTTTTTAGATCATATTATATATACTTGTATATATATATATATATATATATGCCTCAAAATTATACAATAATACATACATAATATACTCATACGATATTAAGGATCGTTCATTGACTTTTCTTTAATTTATACTATTTATAGTTTTGTTTTTACTGTATTTTTTTTAATGTACTTCGAATGGTTTCTTTGTCTTAAGGCCTAGATCCCATTACGGAATAATTCCACGCATTTTTTTTCCTCACGGTTTTAATTCTGTATACTAAAGCTTCGTATAAACCGCAAACTGCATACTGTTTCTAAAGAAATAACCCGACAACAGCATATGGCTTAAGCGGACTTAATTTCGTAGTGCGTATATCCACATTCAACTATATGTTCTGTCTGAACATGAACGTGTCTGTGCCGCGGTGATTTCTGTAAAAATTTACAGATTTTTCCCCCTGCATAATTAAAACTGGTGGTGTGTTCATATGATTCCATGTGTTACAGAATTCGCGTTTTGTTTCCGCGCTGAATTATTCCTCAGTGAAATAAATCCCACTGGGCCTAAGTCTTCTAGTTAACACTTGGTTGTCCTACAGTTGGAGTACTTCGTCACTTCAAAGTAATACCAATTAAAAATGCTATATGGTTGAAAATGAGTGCAAATGGGAATATAACATGATTCCATTCTTCTATTTATTTTAAATCCACACATTTGTATTTGTCCAATAATTATAACGTGTCGTATTTTAAGATTAAACATTCTGCTCGATTTATATTCATGCCAATACAAAACAAGGCCAAATTTATAGTGCCAGCTACATCACTGAAGACTTGTTTTTATCAATCTCGTGATAACGTGGACTGTAAAAAAAAATTGTTCGGAAAATTCTTTAGACACATATTTCCAAAATAATCATGCTTTAACATCAGAGCTAACAGCATCTAAAATATCGTTACACAAGCTACACATTATTTTATTAGCCGGGATAATTATTGAAAAGAGCGCCACTACTAGTTGGATCAACCTAGTGATTTTAACATGTTATATTATTTATTAAACTATTTTAAACTTTTCTTGTTAATACTAAATTTTTATGAAGTGATTCAAAACTAATTAGTGTATTATTTAAATATTTAGACAATACTAAAATAGACTGATAAATGTCGTGTTAAATTATATAAAAAAAATGTTTGATGATGCCTATGACGAATAAAAGTCAAGGCCAAATAAATAAATAAACTATTTTATATTATTTGGCTTTTACGTTACTTTTTGTTATTTTAAATTACTTGTGGCTTTTTTATTTCTACGAGACTTCGCTACTAGACTTTGGTCCCTCTAGTGTAAAAGTCTA